>JAGDYQ010000001.1:12518113-12987734 GCA_021962125.1 Bulinus truncatus | reverse complement strand
TTTGTGGAGGAGGACCCTCATAATCAATCATACCCCATACCTGTGCCCTCTATGATGACCTCACTGCATTTCAGCATAATAACAATTTACAATGTTTCACATATTTCTGTTGTGAAATTATCACAGTACAGCATTTTCTTTATTATTTTTCAATATGGGAAAAGGGGACTGAAGTTTGTCATGTAACATTAAATTGGGGAAGGAGTATTTTTGTTTTACATATTTTTGCACTTTTAAAGTTTGCTCCTTTAATATATTCTCTTATATACCATTAGTGCATCATTGCATATACTTCTCTTATTTCTCTTCTTCAATGTGCGACAAAGTCAGTCTACGTAACCATTTAAATAAGATAAAACTTTAAAAAGCTGGCAGGAAAAACTAAATATTTTAAAACAAAATGCTCCAAAAGTTTTAAAATGACTTTCATTTTGGTTTTACGTGCCAATACCATTAGTTTATTTCCTCTGGTTCTGAAAAGTTCTTGATTCACTAATTTTCATTACCTTTGAGACTACAAGTATTAATAGTTTTTTTTTTCAATAAATTACCTGATCAGTAAAGGGCTAGGCAAAGTTTATTTGTCAGTATACTTGAACTTGTTGCTGTTCTCAATGTAGTAGGTTTTTGTAAGATTGTATAATATGCTTTAACTTTATACTGACAGTAAGCATAAGAGAGAGACAACGGTTGGAAATCAAATGTAAATTTTCTTTTTTTCTTTTTTAATGTAATTTCATACTGTTTTTATTGCAAACAAGTATTAATGGCATTCATTGAAATCGAAAAAGGCTATCAGCATGTTGTGCTGACACTTGCAACCTTTGCCAGCAAACAGTGAAAAATTACAATGGATACTCACTAGTTTCATTGATCTCTTGAAGGGTTACTGTTGACACTCACGTACCTCGGTTGAGATCTTTGTTCAATCAATACTAAATGCACTTGTCTGGACTCAGTCATTGGAGCTAAACAATTTGTTGCTCAGTGACAAGCATTTTAATAATAAATACTTCTCACCACAACCACAGTGTCGATAGACTGAGAGCAGCTCTGAGCTGTGAAGACCATTGATCAATGTGTAATTAAGTCCAATATCATTCATTACAGTGTGGAGTTTACGGGGTAGTTACATTAGCTTGGTTAAAAATCATTTTAAAAATTTCATACAGTAAATCTAGTTCATTGTAGTTGATTAATTCAACAGATTATGTTGGGCTAATTGTTCTTTTTTTTCTTTTCATTTGTTTAAACATATAGAGGATTTTTCATTGTATTTTAATAGTTAAAAAAAATTTTCAGACAATAGTCTAGAGAAATAAAACAGGATGTTGTTAATGTTAAAAAAAAAAAAAGTTGTGATAAGAAGAGGATTTGTGATAAGAAATTCAGTATTTGTCTTAAAGTCTTCTTAGTGATATCAGTATTTTATCCTACATAGTTCCTTGTTAAGTACGCTCCTGCCAGTAGGAATAAGTTATTCATATGATAAAAGAAAGCTTAAATCTGTGGCTAAATTGAGAACTTTAATAAGAAATATGCTGCACCTAATTTTAAAGTGGCCTGTTGAGTTAAGAAAACAGAACACAAAAGCTAGTGATTAATACGTTGTAAGCTTTCTGAAATCTGCATTTTCAATTTGTTTGTTTCTTATATTCATGAATTATTCTCTCTAAATGTGATTATATGTACCTGTTTTACCAAGTACCTGTATTCGAGAATTACTTAAGTACAATTTTGGAGTTCTAGTAGTTGTATTCGTACTTGCACCTTGGGTATTTTTCAGTTGTTTAAAATGTAAGTACTTGTACTCATACTTGCACCTTAAGTACTTTTACTTGCATGTTCAGTATTTGGAACATCTCTCATTTTGAATAGGTTGAGGGGTTTTAATAGCTAAAAATTAGTTTTCATTCACAGTTTTCATAATGAATTTTTTTTTAAATTTCAGATAGAGGCATGGAGTCAGAAACAAATGAGAACAATAACAATATTGATAAAGTGGAAGTAAATCAACAGGTTGAAAATGATGTTAAGAAAAAAAGTGAACACTCTGAACAGATTTCATCACACCAACAGGTAAAATGAAAGCCTGAAATTTTAGTGTTTGACTAAATATTTGAATATTTAAAAAATAAATGCAAAATGGTTACAATACAAAAAAAAAAATAATTTTAAATATCACATTCTAATAAAGTTGATTTTCATTGAACAAAAAATTACAGTAATTGTTTATATAAATATATATAAATCAATATACATATATATATAAATAAATATATAAACACCAGGGTGTATTTAAACGGTGGTTCGTCAGTTAAATAACTAAATGTATCGGAAACAAATATGTCAACGACACTTTCTAACCAAATTAGAGGACATGATAAGGAACTTAAATGAACGTTGTTTTATCAAATCAGACAACAAACATATCGTTTGGTGCTTGTAGTGCTAGAATTAGTTGTGTTATTTTACGGATGACTCACTGTATATATATTTACTTTTGTTGGGTAGGTAACTTGTATAAATGAAAACTTAAATACATTAAAGATGATGTCTGTTATTACCACAAAACTTGTAATGAGTTCATGCAAATTAAAATAAAAAATGTTCTCCTGTTTTTTTTTTTCTCAAAAATGACTCTAAAGCTTGACCAGTCAGATGAGGCTAATATTGCATCAAAAATAACTGAGTCTGAAAGCTCAGAGCATAAGGTAGTTTCTCATAAGCCAGCGAATGAAAAAATTGAAAATAATTCTGTGGGAGAGTCTCAACAGGTGTTTCAAATCCATGAAAAACACCATGAAAGTGATGAGCCAAAAAACACCACCAGATTGAAAAGTGCTGATGGATTAGCTTATGAGCCATCAGACAATGACAGTGAGCCAGAAGGAGAGTACAGCTTCACTGAAGACCAGAAGCGTGCCATGATGGAGCTAATGGTACAGAAACATGAGGATGGTGATATAATAGGTAATAAATAGCTTTATTTTTTCACCATCTTTCAGGAAAATGTGTTAAAAATAGCATTTGATCGAAAAAAGTGGCTTATTTTTATGCATAATGTCCTTTTTTTAAGTTTTATGGCTCATATGTTTAAAAAAAAACCTTTAAAAAAAAGAATTGTGTTTGTAATTTTTTGATTAGATGAAGATCCACCAGAGTATAATGTGAAAGGAAGATTGATACAGCTGAATGCAGAGTTGGCAAATGACCCAACACCATTGGAAGCCAATAGAGAAACTCGAGTAGGCTTCAAACCTGAGATAGTTGACCTAGTTGCGCCTCCTCCATCTTATTTGAGTGATGATGAGTCACAGCCAGACAGTGCTAGAGGTGACAAGCCTGTCACATCTCCAGTCACAGATAATGACCCTGAAAAAGTTGAAATTAAAGAAAGTGCTAGGCCATCAAACGAAACTAAAGAAAGTGCTAGGCCATCAAACAATGAGCAGTATGTTGTTGAAAGAGATGGAAATTTCACTGTGCTGAGCGCCAAAGAGCTGACACCATCAGAACGTCAGCTGTACATTTCAGACAAAGATAAAGATGATAATGATAAAACAGGTAGTAAAGGATCAGTTACACAGGAGAAAGCTCAGGAAGAAAAAGATGCAAGTCAGAGCACTACAAAACGAACAGCTGTCATACCTAAACCCCCAAGCCAACCTCGCCCTTATACAGCTGCTACAGGAACAAGAAGGAAAACCACACAGTCTACAAGACCAAAATCAGCTGTTTCAGATCACAGTTGTGATTTTTCCAATCCTGATTATACATCACCCTATTCCTTGTCTAAAGAAGAAAAAGAAAAGGCGAGAAGAGATGCAAAAAGATTAGAGGAGGAAAGGAATGAAAAAGAAAGAAGAAAGAATGAAGAAGAAGAAGAGCGGAGAAAAGAAAACATGTCAGCTTTTGAAGAATGGCTGAGAAAGAAAAAGGAAGAAGATAAAAATAAAAAACAAACGGATGAACAAAAAGATGAACAGCAACGTGTAAGTACCTTGAATCAGTTTTAAATAAAATATTAAGTAACATTCTGATTCTAGAAACAGTAATAACTTTGAGAATCTAAGAATATCTTATCTGATACTACTTTTTCTAACAGTTTGTCAAACTAGATTTTGTTGTAAAATAAAACTGTATGAAAAATATTTTGTTTCAATTCAATACAAAGATCCCACTAAATCATTATTTCTTGTTAAACATTACTAAACTAAAACATGTATAGGGATTTTTTCTTAAAAGAATATTTCTTGATAATGATCCTAATCAGCTAAACTTATTTTTCAAGAAACATAAAACTCTAAGTTTTTATTGTTATAGCTTTGGTATTGATATATGATGTATTGAAACTTAATTACAAATTTATTCTAATGGTGGCTATATTATGTAAAAAAATAAACAATTTGTTATAAATATCTTGAAATATCAAAAAGAAGAAATATGTTTGCTGTGTTTTTCATTCATACACACTAAACATCTATTCGCCTCACATGTTCATATCACAGTTTCTTCTTATTCACATTTGTTTTTAGTTTAAAATAGTTGAAACAGATTAATTCACTTGTCAACTAATAGAAATTGAATGCAGTTTTCTTTTTTAATTCTTCCATGATTTAAATTATTAGACAAGCAAAAGAGAATCTGACTTCAGCCAGAGTGAAAGTATTCTTTCTTTTGAAGTGATTTATCCTTATTTGCTGCAACAGTCTTTGGTATAGTGAACCATCAAATAGTCATTTTCTGGTCATTCGTTTAATTGTCAAAATGGTTGTGGTTTATACATGCCATGCCTAATTGTTTTTAGTAGTTTGCACTTTTTCTTGTTTATTAGTAGAACTTTCATTCTTATTTTATTTGTATACTTAATGTACAGGAAGCCCTTACAATTTAACATATGGCATTTGTTACAATCTATGATTTTTTTTTTTTGGCTTCTTTTATAAAAGAGGTGTGTTCAATAAATATACACCATTATGTTACAGGAAAGTTCTACTTTTCTCATTATCGTCATACTGAATCTTTCAATATAATAATGGAGTAAATAAAAATAAATATTAATTAGAATCTGCTACAATTGATCTTTTTCTTATATAACAACTTTTACTTTGCTAAGGAACTTTTTCAGTTTAAATTTTTTAAAGACATTTTACATATTTTTAACAGTTATTAGCTTTAAAGTTAAGCTCATTTGTCTGAAAAGGTTAATGTGTCTCAACATTTTACATAATAGTTTATATAACTAGCAGGGAATGTGTGATCATGCGGAGAGTCCTTGGTTCGAACCTCAGTGAGAACCTTTGGATTTTTCAGGTCCCAGTGTAAGTCCTCAAGTCCAGCTTTAAATGGGTACCTGACTTTAAGTTGGAGAGTAAAGGTGGCTGGGTGTTGTGCTAACCTCATGATCCCCTTATATGCCAAGGTTACTGAAATAGATGAATTCTACACTTCATCTGCCCCGATGAGTTCTTAGGGGCTTTAGGGAACTTCACTTTTTTTTTATATAACTAGCACAATTTAATTGATATTTTTATTGTTCATCAAATTTATACAACTGTTAACTTTCAGAAAAATAAAATTTTTATAAAAAATTGTTTAAACAGATTATACTCACTTAAAACATTGCACTTAAAAAGATGTAGCTGCATTGTAAGCAATTGACTGACTGGCATTAAAACCAGCATGATAGTGTAATCAGGGACTACCTGTGCACAGTATGTTCAGTATTGCCAGCAAACACTATAAGTTCTAATATTACTTTCTTTATTTTAATTGATTTAATAAATTCAGTTGTTTTGGCTCTGGGGTTGTTTTGATATGACTTTGAGATGAGGACCTTTGATGTAATTTGTAAATTGCATTATAATAAAGATATACTACAAACACAACAGTAGTACCCAGGAATATTTTTATCACTGTACAATATTTAAAAGCAAATTACACAACACATTATCTAGTCAAAGCAAAAGTAAAACAAAGTGCACAACTTTGCAAAAACAAGTGTTGCACAGAAGAATTTTTCTTTTTAGAAGAACTAAATTATTATCACAATTATGCGTCGCCCAGCTCATCTGATTTATTGACACACTTTTTAAAATTTCTTCTGAATATTGGAGTGAGGTTACTTTTGAGATCCTCATTACTGTCTGCAATTTTATACTTGCCAGCAAAATTATTTTTTTTTTGTGGATTCAAAATTATAAATCATTTTCCCAACATATTTTATCTTTTATCAGATTGTGGAAAATTTAGTTTTTAAAAACACTCTAGTGGGCCACTGCCAGTCTGTGAGCCATAAATTGCATACCCGCAGATATAAGTAATTAAAATGTTTCAATCTCTTTAAAAAAAAAAAGAAATAAGTACAAGGAAATGTTACAAGAGTTAGTAGATTAGTAACATGCCTTTATTATTTTAAATACAAATTTTTTTTTAAAACAGCTTCTATTAAAATGCACTAAAAAGTAGAAAATAATTCCTTAGATCATACAAATATTTATATAAATTATCATTTAGATAAATATATTATTTATTTATTACTATTTATTATAATTTTTACTTATTTATTTTACCAGTAACCCATCATTGAAACTTATCATTGATAACTCACATCTTACATTTGATGTGATTTTCAATTAAAAAATAAAGACATTTTGATTCCTATTTTTATTAATGCTTGCTGAGGAATTAAACACCTCTTGCTTTTTAAAAAGAATTTTCTTTTTACTTGTAAATTTGTCAATAGTTGTAATTCATATTATATTGTAAATAATTTTAGTTAGTGCCTTCAATTTGATCCCCCGCTTTACATTATTTTTATTTCTAGGAAAGCACTCTAATAATATATAGTGATTGAACTATTATTAAGAAAGCTTACATGTTTGATAATGCATGATGTTTTAAACAGCAATGCTTTTTGTTTTAGAATTATAGGCTCACTAACAGTAAGCAGGGATAAAATTAGAAATACATATTACATTTTATTTATCTTCTTAGTCATTTTTGCACTGCTATTTTGTGAATGCATTTTTTATAATTTCTACTTTTAATAAACCTGTATATCTGCCAATGTATGCTTCTTAGACCAGTGGTTCTAAAACGTTAATGCTTTACGACCCACCATGAAAAAAGGTTTAGCTTCTACTATCAAAGAGAATAAAGCATCATTAATTGTTTATATTGAATTCCCCTTATGCTTTGCAGATTTATAAACTTTTTGTTTCGAAAATGTAGCAAAATAGACTTTTAGCAATGCATAAATATATTCTCAATCTTTTAAATTCAAATTCTGTTGTAACCAACTTGAATGTCATCTGCATCCCACCGGAGGGTTGCAATTCACACTTTGAGAACCACTGTCTTAGATGTTTAAACATTCTTTGTAAGATTTAAAATATATTTTAACAAGTTATTTATATTTTTTTAGGCTTATGTTTTTGATGATTATTGCGCAAGATTTAAAAAAATGTATTTACATTCATTAAAATGAACAAATGTTCAAAATGTATGTAAGGATTTAAAACATATACATGTATCTGAAATGTTCTTAATATAATTGAAAGCCTTGGTTGCAATATCTGCTAACTCCAAAAAAAACAAAAAAACTTTTGAATGAGTTTAAGTGTAGGAGTCATTAGTAAAAGGGGTCATAAGCCAATACATATTTGGAAATGGCCTTGGTGGCAGTCGGTGACTAGTCCCATTTTAAGTCATTGTTTCAAAGTTGTAATTACGAGTAAAATAAAACACAATAAACAGAAAAATGCTCTTTCCTCTGTTATTATCAAAATGGACTTAGCAGCTATTTGAACCCAGCACTGGATTTTATATTTGTGTTTCATTTGTGTGTTGTTGCTGTTGTTGTTTTTTCTTAATTTTTATTTGACTAATTTACAGAAGGAGGAAAATGAAGAAGCCTACAAAACATGGCTTAAAGAAAAACATTCGCAGGTAAAAAAGGAGAAGCTTTTGAGGAGAAGACAACAACAGGAACGTAATGAAAATTATTCAATCCACACGCAGGATGATTGTGATAAAGCATTTAAGGAGTGAGTCCTTTCTTATTATTCAAGTTTCAGTTATTTCCTTTAAATTTCATTTTAAACTTGTGTAAATTTGCTCAATTTATAGGAAGCCTAATGGTATTATGAATTTAAAATTAATTTTATATACGATGTTCTGTTATTATTTCTCCAAATGCTAATAATCGTTACCAGTTTATTTGCCATTAACCATACAAGAGTATATTATATCCTTTATTATTACTAAAAAATATCTTTAATACTTCAATGAACGGATAGTGGAATCCAAAAACATTATGATATATGTAATTTTAAAAATAATTTCAGCACAGCTTTACTAATGGAATTGAAATGCTTTCTTAAAAAAATTCAGTGAATTTTGAAGATATTCTTAAGCTAATCAAATAAAATAATTTTTTTTACTAGAGCTATTTAAAATTTAAACCTTTTTAACTATATATATATATAACTTCTTTCCTTTTTCCAAGATGGTTGAAGAAGAAAAACTTAGAGATGAAGAAACAGAATGCAGTAGAGAGGCAGAAAAGTAAGCTGTATAAACTCTATCAAAGAAGGTCAAGAAGGGCATGTGCCTTATTAAAAGCTCTCAAAGAAGTACAGAGTAGTCCATACTTGGATTATTATGGGTACAGATTCTAGAAGTTGAGTCAAGTCAAAGTTCTAACCTTTTTCAAATTCAAAAAAAAAAAATTTTTTTTTAGGGTGACTTTATAAAGTTTGAAATCTGTCTCAAGAAATGAATAACCATGAGATCTTTAAATAGAAGATGTATTATTTATTCAGCCAAGGGCTATGAAAAAGCCTAGATACTTGATTGACATATTTGAATACATGTAAGACCATGTCTGTGTACAATAACTACTTGTTGGCATTGTTAAAAAAAAAGTTAAAATCATTCAAATGAAAAAAAAATTTCATGAAGTTTTTTTTTGTCACATGAAATATTTTGCTAAATCCAGTTAAATTTTATTACAAGAGCAGATAAGCTCAATTATCCAGTTTTTAATTTTATTGTTGGTTATATGTCATATATTATTTAATACGTTTTTTTTAACGAGATGAAAAAAATCAAAATATTGTTGGACTTGCGCTTTAATAAATTGTTATTTATTATTGATTGATATATGTGGTTAATAGTTATTATGCATTTTAATAGTCTTAAAACCATGATGTTTAAGATATTGTTAGCTATTAATATCAATGAATTTCTTATCTCCTCATCAGACTCTCAGATTGTTTTGAAATGTAACATTATTTACCCTGCTTTAACTCTGATTTCATTCGATTTGTAATTAAAAATCCCAGAAATTTTTTTAGATGAATAAAACTTTTATTGCATGATCAGTCTTACATTTATCTTTGTACAATAGATTTTTTTTTTTGGTTTGTCTGAGTTAACTGTATATTTTTTAGTTTAACTGATAAATTTAATTGTGACATGAAGGGCTGCTCATAATATGCATTTAACACATTCCAATAATGATTTGCTGTGATATTTTTATTTTCTTTTAGTTTTTATGTTGTGACTTTAAATATAAATTTTGGTGAATTTTATTGATAATTTTTGTTATAATACATTTTTACAAGATTGACTTTGAACACATTGTGAGCTTTCTTATTTTGACAGATAAGTCAGTAAGTTCTAAAACAGTAGATGACATAAATCCGATTTGTTTAAATAAAAGTATATATTTTTTTGCATTATTTTATTTATTAATGATCATTTATCACGTTTGTATTTTCCATATTATTCCATCTTTGATTATGGCAATAACTAATAAATTAATTCCTCCAATTTAGCTGCCATGTCTACAATAGGATGAGACTTTATATTTTAATTCTGTAACCACATGCCTGTGTACACGACCATTGCATCTAGGTCTGCAACACAACAGTCTCTTTAAAAGTTGCAGATTTTATTCTTCATTTTTCATATACCCTTTATATCAATCAGACCAGTAGGTTCACACAGCCATCTAAGGATCTCTACCCCCCCCTCATTATTGGTGCATCCATTTCCCTCTTCTTATTTATCAATATATCTTAAAATAATTGTTTTCTTACTTTCTCTTTTATTCCAAATTAATTTACTCTACACATATAAATTTAGCTTTAATGTTTAAAATGTGAAAAAAAAAATGTACACATTGAATGATGATTTTTTTTAAATGCTGAAGGTCTCTGCATAATATCTTGAAGTAAACTGTTTTCATATGACTTCCCATATAATTATTATATATTTTAGTAAAAGAAACATTATTGCTAATGAAATATAGTTTCATTATTTTCATTTCTTAGACATATTTTAATAAATAATCAGTTAACTTGTATTCAGAAAAGTGCCCTTCCCCCATTAGTAAAGATATCACTGATCATTAGTTTAAGTTAAACAAAATTAGGATATTAAATCTGTGTCTGTGGTTAATTAATACATATTTATTATTCTGAAAGCATGAGTTGTACATTTATTTGTTTTTTTTCATAGTTTATCAAGAAAATGATTAAGTATTTCAACTTTAATTTTGATTCATAAAATTACAAACTATTTGACATGGACAAGTTTTTTTATTGACTTAAAAAAAAGCTATTCATTGTAAAATCAAATACATTAGTTTACTTAAAAGAAATACACTTTTTACATATATATTGTAAATAGCACAAGAAATAAATCAATATAAAAAAAAATATAAATCATCAATGCTAGTTGGAATAGGACATATTCCTTGTGTGGAAAAAAAATAGCACAGAAAATTATCTTAATTATTAAGTAATAAAAATACAACACAGCACTTTACACAAACTTGCCAAAAAAGTAAACTAAATCACAAGGCATTTTACAAATCATGTTTTCAACAAAGGCTATTTCATAATTTTAACTCAACCAAATACCTAAAGAGTTTTAAAAAGAAAGTGAATTGACTGAAATGAATTTTTAGAATAAGTAAAAAAAATACAAAATTAACTAAACTTTTATTGTATGCCAAATGGGTGTGAACTTAAGAATATAAATAAATCAGGAGTAAAGTAAATTGAATCAAAAGAAATCACCAGTATATTTATTCAAACACTACACAAATAGGATGTTCAAAAAGACATGAGCATAAAATATATAATGACCTTTCCGATCATTTTTAAATTACTATTGCACAAGAAATTCATACATCAAATTGAAAACATTTGAGATAAAGTAAAGTTAGGCCTTGACAAACGTGTTTTTAAAGACTATCATTCTGTGTAATTATCCAGCGAAATTTGTATCAACAGTAAGACACTGAAATTTGTTATCAAACAAAAGAGATATGAAAAAAAAATATACATGTCTACCTCTGGAACTTGTTGCTTTTTATAACTTAAAATCATAAATAAAATGAGCCAAGAATAAAACAATACTATTAGTAAATAAGTTGAAAAGGTGTACAAAATATAAAATCAAAATGCTTGGAAGAATAAAGTTACAAAATGAAAAAAAAATTTTTAATCGGTTACAAAAGCAGGAAGAGTTTTTAAAATCTAAAAAAAAAAAAAAAGCACTGTCAAAAAAATCTTTTATGATAAGCTTTCTTCAACCCAATAGATAGTTGAGTTACTTGCCTGTAGCAGGCAGGAAGTAGGGTAAAATAATTACTATCACAAAGCAGCTTTCTTTGACAGGGGGGGAGGCATTTTGACTACTTTAAGCGCTTTTTAGATTGGGAATGAGGCACCACTATGACTGGTTACATGCACTACTATTACAATCTGATAGATAACTACAAAATCAATTTTCTAAAGGCCTTTTTTAAATTTTTATCATAGGCAGTGTACAGACAAAAAATGTAACTACATCAAAGATCATGAACTGATTTTAAAAAAAAGTAAAATGTGTATATAAAAAACTGAATGAATTCCACAGAGAGTATTGCACAGACAAAGTGACACTGAAAAAAAACAAATTAACTTTCATAAGAAAATCTGTAAAATTGATATGAAAACTGACTTGTAACAAAGGTAAGCTATTACTTAATTATATATATTGTTGTATAAAATGCAATATAAATATCAATCAATTCTATATAAAATTAATTTTTAGGATCAAATATCTGTATTGACTCAGAAGAATAACTACAACTATACAACAAAGATATATATATATATGTACTTATATACTGTAAGGTCTTTTTTACACAAAATTGCTGCATATAAAAAAATCCCATATTAAGTCTATATTTTCCATGTAAATAAGGGGGGACATTTATATATTGTCTGGTAACTTCAAAAAATTCACATAAAGTGTAGATTGCTTAACAAAATCCTTTGAAATTTCATATAAAAACTTCAAACACAGTTGTATTAAGCAATAATACAACAATTAAAATGATGCAACCCTAACAGTTATAATATAAATTATAAAATGACCCTTCATTATTGATAATAATTAGCACCAACTGCTATAGGTGTATTGGGAGTGCATTACCTGGCACGCAGAAAATAAAAATGATTCGCTGGAGGAGGATTATTGGTGTCTCCCAGCCAGGCTAAATAAAAAACTTTTTTGCAACAGTGCTGGGCAGTGGCCAATGTGTACACAACACCCCTCCCCCTCTGCCCAGGTGGCAGGAAAAACCCTAACCATTCTGGCTGGTCGGCAGTACACACCCTGCTTGTCTAGCTAGTCTGGGCAAAAGCTTTTTTTTCTGCTGTAGTGGCAAACTCACCCATTCGCTCTGTAGGCATGACAGACACACAAATAAAGCTGGTGTGGAAGGAACACAACAACCTGTCATTATAGCAGTGGTGGTGCAAAATTAAAACAATTCCAAATAAAACAATATATATATATATATATCATATCAGAATAAAACAGAATGTGTTAATTGAATGTCTTTGATGACCTTTACATGATCTTCCTCAAAAAGGTTTCAAACTATTTTCTACCAAAAAAAAAACCCACATAATTTTAAATTGGCATAAAATAAATTCTGCATAAAAAAGACTTAACAGTATATATATATACATGTATGTACTGTTGTTCAATAGTTAATTGGTTTCAATTATTTTAATATAAGTAGAACCTATAAATGGTAAGTAACAAACCAATGTTTATGAATCAAAATAACATAAATATCATTTATATGTCAGCTATATTAGTTGACTTAAATATGGCACACACAAGTATTTTTAATAAAAGTCAACAGTACAAGGTGATCAATTCTTCATCTGTCAAATAAATACAAAAGAGCAACACTTTAGAGATTAAAGGAACTAAAAGTTTAAAGTTGGACAAAAATTGTTGAAGATATGCACCACATTATATACAATTTAAGAATTGCAATAAATACATTAAAAGATTTTTCTTTAAATACTGAAGTAAACAAATAAAGAGAATTTTCACAGCTGTTAAAAAAAATATAAAGAATTCATTATCACAGATCGTCTCCCCATAATTTACAGTAAACTGTACTGTAAAACAAGAACTCAACTTGTATTAAATGTATTTTAACATGAATCAATAAAGTTACAGCAATATAGAACTCCCAAATTAAAATAATAAAATAGTATATCTCTAATTGTTTTCAGTTAAGCACTGCTTTAACATAGACATACCAGAAAGAAGAAATCAGATGTTAAGGCCTACAAAAGATATTATTCATTAGACAAAAAAAAATGAATGATGGCTCTTCTCACAACAGAAGAACATTACATTATATGAATGTGTTTAAAGGCAGGCTTGACTTGAAGTGGGATCACAAACCTTTTAAAGTGGCTTAACCATCAGTTGAGAAGAAAGCAAGGTTCAAGTAACTGGTTTTACGGTGTTTATTACAACCTAACAAAGATCTAGTCAAAAGGTAAGCGGGTTAACCCTCTACTAACTATGAGGAAAATTTAACATTCAAAAGCCATTGAGGTTGAAGCCTAGAGTTTTTAAGAATAATTTTAGTAATTTATTTCATTAGATAATCCATGTAATGCTTGAACACACAATATTTTTAAAAGTAAATTGACAACAAAAATATTTAATTTGGTGTACATAATTGACTGCAGGTTTAAAAAATTTTAAATTTCTGTACAAGGAAAAAAAAAGATCAATTCAGCTTAAATAATGTTTCACTAATGTGATTTAGAAAGTATCACAAATGAGTTTCTTGCAAAGACAAGGTCTGATTATCTAAAAAGTTCATATTTGGACCATCAAATTGAGCAGAATTACTAGATGCTTCTTGAGAAGTTGATTTATGAATGGGACTTTGAACTCTAGGAAATCCACCTTCTGTAGAGCTTTTTTCAGCATGAGCATCCCCATCAGCACTGGGAGAAGACAAGTCTTTGCTATCTGAATCCGAGACAGAATATCCATCATCATAGCCAGTTGAAATTATAACACTATCTCCAAAAGAAACCGACTGTTTACTGGCTTTATTTTTATTCTGGACAGATGGGGATAAAGAAGATATTGGCAAGTCTGACTTCTCTGCGGATAGAACCTGTTCCTGGGTCTCTTCTTGAAGAGTGAGAGACGAAAAAAACAGTCTGGACTTGTCCTCTTCTGATTCAAAAACTTCCAGAGCATCACAGAGATGTACAATGTCACCCTGCTCAGCTGACCGTCTCATGCGAGGCAACAGTTTATTCTTGGAAAGAAGATTGGATTCAGACTCAGCATGTGTGAAAGGCCATCTCTGAGAAGATTTAGATTTGTCTGGACCTTTTGTGTCGTCCTCATTGTTATCTTCATCTTCTTGATTGTTAACTAAAGGTTTACAATCCGAATTCAAGCTGTCTATGGTTTCTGCATCTTCATACATGTCTGTAACATCATTCTCACATGGGAATGAATTAAACCGTAAAGGGGGGTGGAAGGCATTGTGTGGGTAGCCTATGCCTGCTTGGGAATAATACACATTGGGATGGCCATATTCGTGTTGATTACATTCAGAAGGTGAGTGTCTAGCATAACTATCAAATGATTCAGTGCCATCCTCATGGTTTCCATCATCGTTTCTCCAGTCTGTAATCACACTAATATTATTTGGTTTGCTAGTGTTTATTTCATCATTGTTACAGCCTACGGTAGTTAACGTGTCTGAAGTGATTAGCTTTGAATGAGATGGGCTGACAAAGTGTGTGTGAGATGAGGGTTCCAGTACTGCACTGGACTGGCTATCTACTGCTGACCTGGCAGGGGATGGAGATTTGCTGCTCTGCTTGATCATCTCATTCACAACTTCAGCTTTCACGCTGATTGTGTTACCTGACCTGAGTTTAACGTGATAGGCATCAGGTTCAACAGTGGATGAATCAGGACTCTCTTGAGCACTAGAATCTGCAGATATCTTCTTATTCAATCTAGCCAGTGGTGAATTACTTCCTTTCTGAGACACACTTCTCTGAGCTCTATGGTTAGAATTAATTTCATTTTCAATCAAAGCCTCACTTGTGTTGCTCAAAGATTTTTCAGCACATTTCTGTAAAGCATGTCTCAGGCCATCTTTACCAACTATGCTTGAACTTGGTGAGAAGACTGCCACGCCTGAAGCCATGGAAAGAGTTTCTGGACTTGCTAAGGGTGCTCGCACCAAATCTTCTGTTTCGCTTTTAGGTAAGCCAAATAACATTGAGTCATCCACCTCCTCCAAGAAAACTTCGCCATTCAGGTTACTGTCTTCAGAGCCTCTGTTGTTCTGAATGTCCGGAGTGTTGATGGGATTACTTAACAATATATCACTGGGCGTAGCTAGAGAAGATACAGAGGGATGGTTCAGCATTTCACGACGCTGTTCTTCTGTCAATGTGTGAACAGGCTTGTCAGGTGCCACTTTTAGCACTACCTAAAAGCGCAAGTAAAATAAAATTACTGGCTTAGGTTAAGATTAAAAGTTCATGTATTAGTTAAGCATTAAAGAAATTATGCAGACTGTCAAATAGAAAATTTAAATAATAAATAAATGTAAATAATTTTGTTTACTTTTTGTAGAGCTTCCAAAACATTGTCAGCCATATGATCATTTAACATAGTTGGTGATATAAGTACTTCATCAAAGTCTCCATTGTTTGCCCAAATAGCTTGATAAATAAAATTTGAATCATCACAGAATCCTCTGAAATAAAGGAACAAAGAATAAAATTTAAGTTTAATATGTATGACCAGGCTAAAATATCTATAAAAATTGGTGAAACAGCAGCATAGACAACATAACTGCTGAAATATTATGTTTTGCTGCGTACAGGACAATGATATACATAAGATGACAAAAATGATGAATGTTATGTTCTGCTGAGTACAGAACCATGATATACATAAAACAACACAACTGATGAATCTTATGTTCTGCTGAGTACAGAACCATGATATAACTTATAACCTTGTTTTTTTGTCTGTCAAGTGGCTCCTGACAACATGTATCATCTGTCCTGGTGGATAAAGAGGAAGGTGTGCTGAGAGACCAATGGCAGAATTACTGGGATGGGCTGTGACATCACGTTCTAGCATTTCTTTGGTTGTGTTCCCTTCAGAATGTTTCTTGCAGCACATCAAGCCTTCTGTGATAATTTTCCACTGAAAATGAGGCAAGCATAAATGTAAGGTAATAGCCATGTAATAATATCTGTATCTGGAACTTATTTAAAATTTTAGGGATAAAAAAAAAACATAAATAGATACAACAATTGAAAATGACAGGATTAATCAATATAATATCATATCCTTATAGGAATAAAATACACTGTTATAAATATTTAATTCTGAGTAAGTTTAGGAAACTAAGAGGGAAAGAAAACTTTTTTTTTAGTAAAGATAACGAAAAAAAATTAATAAAGTAGAATTTAAAAATCTATTTAGCAAATGTCAATAAATCTTTTCAATATTGGGAATGCACCACTCCATAAAGAAATATTTCTTAACCTAAACAATGTAAAATATTAGCAGACAAACCTTAGAGTCTGAACTGTTTTTAATCTGATTGAGAATATCAGCTCTAAGCATTTCTAACTGTGGAAGTCCTATTCTGTTATAGAGAAAAAAAAGGTTTACTAACATGAAAACAATTTGGTATATATAGGCCTACATGCTATACAAATCTTGGAAGAAAAAAGTAAACTTTGTTAATTATTTCTGTATTTAAACATAAAACAAAACAGTGCATACCTAGGAACACAATCTTTGCCCACAACTACAGAGGTAATGAATGATTTAGTTTCTTCAACACAAGGTAACCTTCAACAAAAAATTATTGTATGTTAATGGCTTGGAACATAAATAACATATTTTTCAAGGTTTTATAATTAACAATAAAGCAATTTAAATTTTTCTAAAAGACTAAGATTCCTGTATTTTGAAAGACATAATATTATTAATTAAAGTAAAAAAAATTTTAAAAGAGTTAAACTTACATATCTATTCACAATTAGCCGATCAATACTTAAATTTAATTGAACAATCATAATAGTAAAAAAAAAAAAAGAGGTCAAGAAAAAAAAAATTATTTTCTCACGTTAGGAGACCACCAGGTGGACTGTAAGCGTAGCAGTGAAGATTAGGGTAATCAGCATGCAGGAGAATGGCTAGTATAGCAGCTGTTCCTGCACCTAGTGAATGACCTACCAGTACCAGGTCGTATTTAGAAGTGTCTCTTTCCTATGCAATGAAAAAAAAAGAAGCTTATTAAACTAAATATTTTTAAATAACTATCTAAGATGGTCAGTTTTATTTAATTTCAATAAAAAAAGCTAATATTTAAACAGATAAATTAATGGGAAAAAAAACAGAGAAATTCAAATAGTAACATTAAAATTATGACTACTGGAACCACACCTGATATGGTATACACAGATGGAATATTTTTCACAAGAAACAATAAAAAAAATTGTAAGCACAAAATAATAGTTTAACAAAAAAAAAAAAAGCAAAGTTGAAGTGTTGAAAGCAAATAAAGAAATTCTTATGTCTTTCAAGGCTAATACATTGCTGGAATGTTACTACTTAATTCCCCTTTTTTTCAAATTAAAATGAGTATTAAGTGTTTTCAAGTAAATTAAAACTTGTTAAAATTATCTGATATAGTGATTTCCATTTTATTTAAAAAATAAAACAACAAAGCAGTCTCAACACCCTAGTTTTTTCTGTAGAATGCAAACAATAAAATGGCTTTCTAAGTGGCTGTAAATATAATAAAGGCAGCATTACAAACAGACACTAATTAGTTTTATATAATAGCACAAAAGTATACAGAGTTTCTACTTGTAAGCTTTTTTTCTTTGAAAGCTTATTATGTTACCTCCATGAAATCATTATAGCAAAGAGTAAAATTAAACTTGTTGAAAAAAGATGTCCATATGTAAATATAAATACAATGTGTCCAGTAGAAATGTTAGTTAATTATTTCTACAAGAGCACAGTCACAGATGGTTTCTCTCTGCATATTAGAACACTACTTGTTTGATGTCAATTATGCAACTGAAAATTAAGTGTTGTTACCATGTGCCCAGAATAGCTTGTTAGATTTACTTAGTATTTTTTCTGATATGCACAGAAATTCTTTTTGGAATTGAAGAAAAAAAAATTCATTATTTGATAACTAATTCACATAGTTTGAATATTTTATAAATTCTAAAAAGTTTCTATATAATATTGATACTATGTGCATCAGATATCCCAAATCTATTAAAATATGACATTTAAATTCATATATTCCTGTGCCTAAAAATGGTTCTACTGAACACACTGTGTGTATGGATTAAAAAGCTATACAGATTAATACATGTTACAGACATCAAATTATAGTGTTGAAGAGTAAAGCATTTTTTTTCAAAACTTATGGCCCACAATTAATTTTTTTTTTTTTTTACTAATTTAGGCTATCAATTTTAATAGCATAAGCTTTCAAATTTCTTATTAAAATTGTACATCTAAAATTGTGTTCATAACTTAGTCTAAGTTTTGTGAGATATCAGCGGGACAGAGCTGCTAAATATGGAGGTATTGACAAAGACAATAAAATATTACCGATCTCAGCCAGTCTGAGCTTTTGTTAAAACCCTAAGAAAGGAGGAGTCAATGTTATGTGAATAAACATCAGGAAGTAAGTTACTAAACATCTAAACAATACAATTCTAAATCATGAGCTCAATGAAATAATACATCTAGCAAAAACACTAAAATAAATATTTACGGAAAAAAAAAAAATTAAACCAGTAAGTTTATTTTAGTTTAAAAAATCTAATATTGTCAGGTCAGATGCAAACTACTTTAAACAAGACACTACAATAGAATAGGAAACTTTGATTGATGAACTAAAATGTGAAAATAATTTATTTATTAAGTCATGACTGAGTAGATGTTTTTTTTTTTTTGTAAATAAAAAGAAACTGGACTAATCAAGTTATTCAGGCATAAGTCACAATCATAAACAAACGCTATGATAACTATTTTTCTTGGAAAATGAAACAGCTTGTACTATATAGATTAAGGCAGTAATACAAAAAAATAATTTGCCCTGTTTCCTTTTAACAAACAATTTTTACTATCATCTCTATGATACAAAAATCTAAAGTCTATGTCCATTATGCTGTTAAACTATTACAACAAGTCACACTAAACCTAATTTTCATAGCACTTTAATCAAAGTTCTAACTCAACATTGAAATCGCCTTTATAAATATTTTATCTACCTCATCTCTTTCCCACGCCATTTGAAGTATTCCATCATCTATTAATTTCTTCTTGATATAGACTGCCGCTTGAATTATGCCCTGTGAAATAAAAAAAGGAAATATAGAAAACAGTCATTAGTCAAAATGAAAATTAATTCAATTTCTCAAGAAAAAAGGGAATGAAATTTAGAAGTACACTGTAGGTACAATCAATTTCATAATGACAAAAAAAGTTTAGTTTTTGCATTCAGTAATGAGTATTATAAATTTCAATTACAATCAGTAATACAATTATAAATGAAAATAAACTTCATTTCACCAGACAGTCATAACAGAGGGACTTACTTTATGTCCTTGCCAGTCATCTTTAGGTGAAGCTAATGGGAGTGTTTCAGGTTCAGCTTGAAGATCAGTCAACACATCCTAATCAAACCATGAATACAGAATTCATGTTATTGTACATACAAAATGCACCAAGTTCTCATTTACAAGACAAAAATGTAATTGAAATAGAATGAAACTATTTTCATTTCAAAGCTAACTTACATTCAGACATCTTACAGATGACAATATCAGACAAGAATTATGGGTATTGTTATAAAAGAAGTTTTGCAAATAAAGTTATATTGTCATAAGACAGTAAAACTTGGGATCAAATAATTTCTTAGCAACAGTCTTTTACTGGATTTAATTTTCTGCATTGAGATATCATAGCAAATAATGAAACTAAATTTTATTTATGCACACATTATTTTCATTACCTGCAAGGACAAAGTTCCTCTGATAGCTACAACTACTTTTTTATTTTCATGATCTAATGCAACAAAAAAGGGAGTTTCACCAATCTGAAATAAAAAGATTATATTTTTGTGTGCATTATCTTTAATGTTAACACAATAACATATATTATTATTACTGTATATTGAAAAGATACACAATTAATTATTCTGCCACACAAGAATTCTTCCATTTTTTTTTAAATAACTCAAAAAAAAGTAAAAAAAAAAAACAACTATATTTGCACTTAAGTTACAATAACAAAGTAAAAATATTAAAACTTTTGGAACATTTGATTTCAAAAGCCTAATTTATCATACATTATTTAGCATAAGGAGCATTGTTCATTTTTTAAATAAAAAGAACAATATTAAACTAGGGTTAATTTATGTCACTTAATTATTGTTTGGAGGAGATTATTTAAATAATCTGATGAAAGAAGGTCAAACTACACTTTTCTTAATACAATTTTGATATATGTAATAATGTTATTCTTTGAAAGTAAAGAATGTGGATGATTAATAGTTTGACTGTTGCTAACTGAATTATGAAAGCCATCCAGTTTTCAATCTTGTAGAATATATAAAATACTCAAGTTATATTCTAGGATATTTTTATACGTCAATACTTATTTATATTTTCTGCTAAAATTACACACAATACTATTTTAGCCAATTCTATGGTGACTATATTCTAAGATGTTTTCAATCCACTTACAGCCACATGATATGTACAGTAGACAATATCCAAATTATCAAGACCACTGGTTGGTTTGGCTGTGCTAAAGTTACACATACAGCAATTGTCATCCACAATTTCAGCTTTAGGAGCTTTCTTGCAGCAACAACAGCTAAAAAAAAAATATATATCTATAATATTATAAAAAAACAATTATCAAATTAGTATAACCAATGAAGAGAAATATGATCCTGATTTAATACCAATATATATTATATGTTACAATGTCTGCTAGTCTGCCAATAGCAGCTATTGGCCAGCTAAACCGGCCACTGTGAAAATTGGCCGGCCAGTTGCAGACATTGGCTGGCCAATGTGAACATTGGCTGGGTTTGATCGGCTATTGTTGAAGTCACAATAGGGAAAGTATCGTGTGAAAGAGATAAAATCAATTATGAACTTTTTTGAACATCAAAGCAAGATAAGTTTACTGCAAACAGATAGCCACTGGGTGTGGTTAACAACCTGTATTAAATTTGAACAGATTTAGTTGAGATTTGTAGTTCTTTTTGAAACTAATTGACAAAATTAAAACTGTTAAAACTTCTTTTTCCTTGTTAGATCTATAATGCTGAGCATTTTTTGTTTATTTTTTTCTATGTAAATGAGTTAAAAATACAACAATTGATTATCCTTATATTAGACCATTAGTTGCAAGAGGATGAGCTTTTGTGACACATAAAAAAACATAAAAGCAAGATACATTAGTTGAAACAGATTGACCGCTGGGTGTGGCCCACTGTCTTTAATTTAATTTGCTGGCATGTTTGAATGGTCAGTATGGTGGGAAATTTACTAATTGGAAGCTATTTTAATTACTGAAAGTGTCGATTTGAACAATACTGGTGGGCCTTTGAAGCAGATGAAGTGTAGAATTTATCTGTTTCTGTAACCTCAGCATTTAAAGTAATTGTGCAGTTAGCACAGCAGCCTTTACATTCCCAACTTAACTCAGGTACCCATTTAAAGCTGGGTGGACTTGTGGGACTGTTACCAGCCAGGACCTGAAAAAAATTCCCTTGGTTCTCACTGAGGATCAAACCCAGGACTCTCAGACCGACAGTCGAGCATCTACAGCACTCAGCCATCCAACTCACTCTTATAAATATACATCATTCACTTAATTTTTTTTTATAGAGTATAAAAAAGCAATTCAAATGAAATGTTCAGGAAGAATAAAGTAACATTTACTTTATTTATAAGGGAGAATGTAATAAAAAATGTGTCTGTGTTTATTACTGTAATTCCGTTTAACTTACTGAAATTTTTTTAACTAACAGACCAATTGAAGGAAAATAAATGATGGCTATTTTATTTTATCAAATGGCTTTATAAAACACCAGTACACAATGATGGCTATTTTATTTAATCAAATCTCTTTATAAAACACCAGTACCCAATGATGGCTATTTTATTTAATCAAATTGCTTTATAAAACACCAGTACCCAATGATGGCTATTTTATTTAATCAAATTGCTTTATAAAACACCAGTACCCAATGATGGCTATTTTATTTAATCAAATTGCTTTATAAAACACCAGTACCCAATGATGGCTATTTTATTTAATCAAATTGCTTTATAAAACACCAGTACCCAATCAGTGGCATTAGCCTACAGCACCATGTTGCTGGATGCATCTTGACATAAATAGGCCAGCCATAAACAGCCAAGGCATATCTCATATAGTGGATAACTTTCTGGAAGTTTTCCATGACGTCTGGTTGACTTAGCTGAAGAAATTTAGTCTGTGGGTTGATGGGAACACCAGACAAAAACTGATATACATCATTGTCTCCCTGAAAACATAAAGAAAACATTGCCTTAAGATTACACAAATTCTACTGATATTGTTAATTGATAAGTTGAATAAATTTAAATAAATACACTTTTTATTTACATTTTTTAAATATTATATTACAATCAGAAAACATGATTGCAACAAATTTGCTAACTTAGATTTATGTAGTTAATAATTTTTGAATAACAATGAATGTATTTTCTAGTCTTTAACATTTTTAAATTTTTATCATACAATGGATGTTCAAGAATATCAAAAATAAAAAAAAAAAAGAAACTGATTACAACTATTTCATTATTAAATGTGGACTATAATTTGATTTAGAATTGATATTTCTTTGGCTTGGACAATCACACCACACACACATGATTAATTTAACTACAGTAAAATGATTTTTTTTTTCTCTCTCTTTGGAACAATCCCATTAAATTCTTCAAATATAGCAAAATGACTTTCAATATCAATTAAAAGACTACAGCAGATCCTGGAATGTGCTTAAACATAATTTTTTCTCATTATGAACCGAGACAATTTAGACTTTTACAATCAATGACTGAAATGTCTAACAATCACATAATTATTCAAATTGTACAATATACTCATATGCATAATCAACTTGTCAAAGGGGTTCTACTAAAGAAGAGGTAAAAAATAATTTTTTAGCTGTTTCCTTTTTTTAGTTATGAATTATTTAAAAAAAAAATTCGGGGGTGGATATTGTAATAATGAGGCATTAATACAAAAAAGACATCTACAATATGCAGCATTTCTTGTTATGATAATTTGCAACAAGGCAGTAAAATAAGAGAGGTGGAGGGGGATTGGAAAAATCATTTCAATCTGGTTTCATTAGAAATAACATTAAGAGCACTAATTCAAGTGAGATTGGACTCTTTCCTCAGCCTTTGAAATAATAAGTACAGGAAAATTATATTTAAATTTATAATTAAGCGATTGATGAACCAAAAAAAAATCATTGAAACCCATTTATTTGATTTCAAAACATTGTGCGATAACATTTTGAGACATGCACTAATATTTGTGTACAAACCTGAATAATAATTGAATTCATCCTCTGCTGCTGGTGTTTTCTCAACAGCACCAGACCTGCAACAATGTCCGATGGAACTACATCTAGATCACGAAAGAAATCGGTAAACAGAGAAGCTATTTCACTCATGGAGTTCTGAAAGTATAGATAATACGGCAATCATTTGTTTATTGTATTCCAAAATAAATGCTGATATTTTAAAGCCACCTTTTTTGAAAGCTGAATGGCTAAATACAAAAGAGCACTTAATTGAGTTGTTATCATCAAACTGGAGAGTGGCTGGGTGGTGCTTTGATAACATGAGCTGCATGCTGTGGGTTAACAGGTATGACTTCTGGTGAGTCCCAGTCATCTACATATTATGTCTCCCGTGGTGCCTCCATGGCCACGGCTCTATCAGATATGATGTGGATGAAAGAAGGGTAATGCAAAAACCATCCCTTTAGTGGTTTATAGGATGTAAGAGAAAAACATCTCATACTTTCAGAGACTTATAAAAAAATTATTAAGATAAAGACTAAATAAATAAAAAGTTGTAATTGTTTATGTATGAAGTAAATATAAATGTAACATTATTATTGTTCTAAAAAGAAACAAAAAGTTATCTTCTATTTCTGTTCTACAAACTTTTTTGTAAAAAATGCTGAGAGTAAGTTGTAAGGTTGGCAATAATAAGAGAATCATCCAGAAATTAAATTTGTAGTAACATAATTTTTTGTGTATGAATTCAATCTTCTTGAAAGGAGTTTATAATTTTTCATCATCATATCTGTAATTTCAGTCTAAATTAGGAAATTTTAATTTTCATGAATATATAAGGGGAAAATATTTTTTTTGTTTCCTTTTTGATAAGTCAAATAACATAATCTGTCTCAGCTAAATGTTGGAGAAACAAAGAAATGTGGGAGGGTGGGGAAGAGATAATTGCATCTGCTTAACTATTACTGTCTGCTGAACTATTACTGTCTGCTGAACTATTACTGTCTGCTGAAACTACCACTGTCTGCTGAACTATTACTGTCTGCTGAAACTACCACTGTCTGCTGAACTATTACTGTCACCACTGTCTGCTAAACTATTACTGTCTGCTGAACTATTACTGTCTGCTGAAACTACCACTGTCTGCTGAACTATTACTGTCACCACTGTCTGCTGAACTATTACTGTCTGCTGAACTATTACTGTCTGCTGAACTATTACTGTCTGCTGAAACTACCACTGTCTGCTGAACTATTACTGTCTGCTGAAACTACCACTGTCTGCTGAAACTACCACTGTCTGCTGAACTATTACTGTCACCACTGTCTGCTGAACTATTACTGCCTGCTGAACTATTACTGTCTGCTGAAACTACCACTGTCTGCTGAACTATTACTGTCACCACTGTCTGCTGAACTATTACTGTCTGCTGAACTATTACTGTCTGCTGAACTATTACTGTCTGCTGAAACTACCACTGTCTGCTGAACTATTACTGTCACCACTGTCTGCTGAACTATTACTGTCACCACTGTCTGCTGAACTATTACTGTCACCACTGTCTGCTGAAACTACCACTGTCACCACTGTCTGCTAAACTATTACTGTCTGCTGAAACTACCACTGTCTGCTGAACTATTACTGTCTGCTGTAACTACCACTGTCTGCTGAAACTACCACTGTCTGCTGAAACTACCACTGTCACCAATGTCTTCTGAACTATTACTGTCTGCTGAAACTACCACTGTCTGCTCAAACTACCAAACCAATGTCTGCTGAACTATTACTGTCTGCTGAAACTACCACTGTCTGCTGAAACTACCACTGTCTGCTGAAACTACCACTGTCTGCTGTAACTACCACTGTCTGCTGTAACTACCACTGTCTGCTGTAACTACCACTGTCTTCTGTAACTACCACTGTCTGCTCAAACTACCACTGTCTTCTGAAACTACCACTGTCTGCTCAAACTACCACTGTCTTCTGAAACTACCACTGTCTGCTCAAACTACCACTGTCTGCTCAAACTACCACTGTCTGCTCAAACTACCACGTCTGCTCAAACTACCACTGTCTGCTCAAACTACCACTGTCTGCTCAAACTACCACTGTCTGCTCAAACTACCACTGTCTGCTGAAACATCCTGCAATAAACAAACAAGGTGAGCACACCGAAAAAAAAATTAATTTCTAGGAATCAATATGATTAACATATTTAGGTATTTTTTAAATCGTGTCTCTCAAACAATTTCAATGGATGTCAAGACAATTATAGTTACAGAAAAATACTGAAGAACGTTATCATTTAAATATGTGTTTATTAATCAAACAGGAAGAAAATAAAAACTACTACAGCCTTGATACTAATCTTGAGTGTGTGTGTGTGAGAGAATATTCATATAGAATTCATAAATCGGAGCATATTTTTGATGATTTATAGAGTGTATAATAACGTTAAATAATGTATTGTCAATAATACGATTCAGCCATTCAAAGAGTACAAGAATTTAGAAGTTGTCTTTAAGTCCTTTTCATTTGCCTCAGTAAATCTTTTATTTACACTGCCAATGAAGTACTTGAAAAAAAATATATCAAAGCTGTATATTTTCAGTAGGCTATTGTAAAAGATTTTAAACCAGAGCTAGGATATCTTTTTAAAGCATAAACATATACCTGCATTGATTTTGAGGTATCGTTTTACAAATATTTAACTGACTTTCTATATTATATTACAATCTGAACTAAATTCACTGTATGTTAAGTAATATATAAGTATCCTGTATCATTTACAGGCAAGCTCTTTTTCAGCAACAGATACAATTTACGACTGGCTTTAACTAGAGGCGACATAAGTGTTAACATGAAATGTGATGTTGTCAAACACGAGGCCTAGAACTGATACCATGGAATGTGCTGTTGTCAAACACGAGGCCTAGAACTGAAACTATTAGTTTATAATAGTATACCGTACCCAAAGCGAGGCTCACATTAGGGAGATTGAAACTATTAGTTTATAATAGTATACCGTACCCGTGTGGGGGGCAGCCAATCTTTTGCAGCAAGCTGAAGAGTCCACTTCGACTTACTAGATCAAACGCCTTTGTGAGGTCGACGAAAGCGATGTAGAGTGGCACCTGCTGTTCCTGACACTTCTCTTGAAGTTGACGTAGTGAGAAGATCATGTCCACTGTTGATCGGCCAGCCCTGAAGCCACACTGTGAGTCTGGGTAGACTCGGGAGGCGAGGGCCTGCAGGCGGTTTAGAGCGACGCGGGCGAAAGCTTTGCCGACGATGCTGAGGAGGGAGATGCCCCGGTAGTTATTACAGTCGCTCCGGTCCCCTTTGTTCTTGTATAGTGTGATAATTTTGGCATCCCTCATGTCTTGGGGGATATAGCCCTGTTCCCAGCATCGACTTAGGAGGTCGTGCAATGGCTTTAGCAGTGTTGTTTTCCGCTCTTCAGAACTTCTGGTGGGATTCCATCGCTACCGGGTGCCTTTCCGTTTTCAAGGCAGTCGATGGCTTTGCTTAGTTCATCCACGGTGGGTGTGGTGTCTAGCTCCTCCATGACAGGCAGATCTGGGATAGCGCCAAGAGCGGCATCAGTCACAGTGTTCTGGGTTGCGTATAGCTCCAGGTAGTGTTCGGTCCACCTCTGCATCTGTTTTTCCTGGTCCTTGATGACCTCTCCTGTTTTGGATATAAAGGGGGCGGTTTTGGAGGGAGTTGGGCCTATTGCCTTTTTGATGCCCTCGTACATCCCTCTTGCGTTTCCTGTATCGGCAGCTGCCTGGATGCTGCTACAGAGGTTCAACCAGTAGGAGTTGGCGCATCTGCGGGCGGTCTGCTGGGCTTTGCTCCTGGCTGTCCGTAGGGCTTTTAGTGTGTTGGGACTGGGCCTGGCCTTGTAGGTCAGTAGGGCTTTCCTTTTTACCTCGGTAACGGGTTCCATTTCCTCCCAGTGGGCCTCGTACCAATCGGCGTTTTTCCGCTCTATCTTTCCATAGGTGGTGATGGCGGAGTTATATACGACATCAAGCAGACGCGACCACCTAGAGTCGATGGTGTCAACTGCTAACTTTCTTTCACTGAGTGTAACTTCCAGACTGCTGATAAACTCTTGGTTTTTATCGGGATTTCTGGCACAGTTGATATTGATGCGTGGGCGACCTTTTTTCTTGGAATGAAGAATTTTCTGCGGGTTTTTCCGGCCCTTTCCTGGCGCGTGGGGGGGGTCGCGGTCGGGGCCGCGGCTGTGGTGGCTGAGGAGGAGAGGGTTGCTGTCCCTTTTCCCCCTTCTGGTAGGGTCGAGCCAGTGGTGGGGCCTGGGGCGCCGCCGTGAGTCCCGACATCTTACCTATATTTTTTCTTTCCTTCCTCCTCTCCTTCCACCACACCATGCAACGGGTTTGCTACAACGGCGCAATCTCCGAGGCCTTCCCAGTCAGCAGCGGAGTAAAACAGGGCTGCGTCCTTGCACCTACACTCTTCGGCATTTTCTTTTCCATGCTCCTCCAATACGCCTTCAAGGATTGCAGCGAGGGTGTTTACATCCATACAAGGTCCGATGGCAAGCTCTATAACATAGCCCGCCTCCGTGCAAAGACCAAAGTCACAAAGGTCCTAATTCGCGAGCTGCTCTTTGCTGATGACGCAGCCTTGACATCACACACTGAAGACGGACTGCAGCAGCTTGTCACCCGCCTCTCCCATGCATGCAAGGAGTTTGGACTGACTATCAGCCTGAAAAAGACGAATGTCATGGCACAGGGTACAGATACACCCCCCAAGCATTGACATCGATGGGAACACCCTAGAGGTCGTCGAGAACTTCACTTACCTCGGGTCCACCATCTCCAGCTCGCTATCCATAGACCCGGAGATCGATTGCAGAATCGCTAGGGCAGCCACAGTCATGGCGAGACTAAAGGAACGTGTATGGGAAAACCCCAGCCTCACCGAAAATACCAGATTGCGCGTCTACCAGGCCTGCATACTTAGTACCCTCCTCTATGGATGCGAGACGTGGACCACTTACGCGAGGCACGAAAGAAAGCTAAACAATTTCCACATGAGGTGCCTGCGACGTATACTGCAGATAAAGTGGCAAGACAAGATCCCCAACACTGGGGTGCTAGAGAGGGCCAACATGAGCAGCTTGTTTGCAGTTCTCAGCGGGAGACGCCTCAGATGGCTAGGTCATGTCAAAAGAATGGACGCAGGCCGCATCCCGAAAGACCTACTCTATGACGAGTTAGTTACCGGCCAGAGGAAAACAGGGCGACCTAAAATGCGCTACAAAGACACCTGCAAAAAGGATATGAAAGAGTGCTCCATTAACCCCAACTCCTGGGAGAGCCAAGCAGCCGACCGCCACTCATGGAGGCTCGCTGTCCGGCAGGGTTCATTGCGCGCAGAGGCTGAGCGACAGGATAATGCTGCCCTGAAAAGAACAAGACGGAAGCGGAAAAAAGAACAGCTACAACAACTACAACAACAACCAACTATCTTCAAGTGTGACAAGTGCGGCAGGGATTGCCACTCCCAAGTCGGACTGCACAGCCATTCCCGGCGGTGTTTTGTAGACTCATCTTAGCTACACCATCGTCTCTCGAGACGGACGGATGCCGACGACCGTACCCAAAGCGAGGCTCACATTAGGGAGATTGCCCTTGTCGACACTCCCAAAGGCCGCTATTGGTTTTCTCCGTCTATCTAAGTGGCTTTTTTTTTTATTTTACTCTCTTAAGACGACCATAGTTGTAGAACCTTTTGTTTCGAACTCACATCGATCAATGCGCAAAAAAAAAGTGCTTGATGACGGCATTCAAATGAAATATTAACGAGGGCGTAACGCCTTGACATCATAACTGTCATTATCGGGGGGGGGGGGGGGGTAGGCGCATTACAGGAGGGTACAATGAAGTTGACTTGTGTGAATGGTGGCTGTGGGAGCGGGGATGTGGGTGTGGTTGGGTCCACAACCTTTCCACTGTGGATAAAACACAATAGTGAGAGGGTTTGATGACTTGTTAAATATTTAGCACCGTTTTAATCCACCAGAAGTAAACACTGACAAGTGGAAGTTGACATCGGTTGTGGAATGTAACAATATAAACAGATGTAGTGATGTGTGCGTGCTGTACTCCAGTCTGCACAAGTGTATATTGTTTGTTGTTGTTGCTGTTTGTTTGTTGTTGTTGCTGTTTGTTTGTTGTTGTTGTTTTTTTTTTTTTTGCTGGCATTTTACATTGTAGCAATGTATCGATGTCTATTTTACAACTACATCATCGCAGAACGGGTTAAAAAACAAACATCTCGATACCCCTATACCTTCATGTACGTTTGTTTGTGTGTATTTGTGTGTGTGTGTGTGTGTGTAACACACTCGATAGCGCGCGCTTCTATATACATGTGGGACTGTGTGTGAATACATAACCCAGTGTCTACAGTGTATGTCCCTAAATTAGAATCTTCATATGAAGTACAGGTACCAAACTGAAACACACACATAGTTAAATTTTAAAACTTTCTAGAACATGCACTAAAACAATAAAATTGTAAATGGGATGTTGAAATGCAAGGCGGTGTACTGTGTTCCAGGTTTTAGTACCAAATGCTTCATTCAACTGAATAAAAGCTAACACTAAGAGGAAAAAGAGTATGGAATGAAAACAAAACAAACAGTAAAGATACATGTAATATTCCGGTCTGGGCCAGAAGTTGATCAACTGTCAGGGAGAAATATTTATGTCTTGACCGACCTTGACCTGACCGTATTATTCATATAATTGCACCAAAAAAAAGTTGATTTTTATCAGAAGGAAAAAAAAAACAACATGTATCTTTCTAATCTAAATGCTAGAATTACACTTTAAGCTAACATTACCTGTACAATCAATATCAATACATCTATTAAAATGTCCGTTTATTTTAATATCTTGTATGATATTCTAAGCCTGCCTCAACATCCTCGTTCTTGAGATTCTCCTATATCATTTACTTTAGAATAATTTCCACTTTTTTTTAAGACGGCTAGCCGTGATTCATGTATATATATGGGAGGGGGGGAGGAGAGATAGAGAGAATGGGGTGGGGGCATAGACTTAATAAGGGAGAGAAAATATCTTCTTTTATAATTGAAAAAAAAAAAATCAAGAGACGTAAATCTCTCTCTTTCCCTCCCACCAAACCCCTGGCCACACACCTTCAGTGCACTGCCGTTTTGCCGGAGCATCTGTCTTCATGTTTAAACTATCGATCATGTCGGTTGTCCATCTCCCAGACATTGTGCTCGTATCATCAAGAAGAAATAATGCCGCCTATACTGGCCCCGACTGTTGTGCTCTCATTACATAAACATGAGAGAGGGCCATGCCGCCCCCCCCCCACCACCGGCTATGTGAATAATGGCGGTTAATGACAATAAATTAGCAGGCGTTAGGTCAACAAGGCGGCAACTATCGAACGCAACAAATATTGCTCGCGACTTTTTTTTACAGTAATGACTATTTGGAGGTGTAAAAGTTATTTCAACGGGAACGATTGGTTGTTGCTGTTGTTTTTAATTCAGCCAATTCAAATGGGAGAGGGGTATTTTAGATATCTAAATAAGAATACCCAGAATAATAAAAAAAAATAAATTATTATGTTCACGTTCGAATAATTATCGATACCACTGAACAGGTGCTTCTAAAACTTTATCTTTCTTTTGCGTGAGCATCCCCGGAGATGGGAGGGGGACATAAGGTACCGTCTGTCTTACTTATCATATTAAGATCCAGTGTCCAGCAAGTCTTAGATCTATCCAAACACAACGTTTCTATCGTATCAGAACAATGTCTTATTTTCTATATGCTCAATTTCACTCAAACAGTTAGTCTAAAACACAATATATCAATAAAAGAAAAAATAAATAAATAAAAGACACAACGGATCCAACACTAAAAACAAACTGACCGCATGCTAAAAAAAACCTGGAATTATGCCATTACTCACTAAATGACCTACTCTACTGGAGGTTCACCAAATGGGGTGAGCGAAACGTCTTCCATCTTTTAAGACTTTAACATCGGAGTGAGGGGACACTGGGCTTAATTTAAGCCATCAGTGATAGTATCACTGATGTAGGCCTTAAGCCAGGGGAGGCTGATCTACGGGGTATATCGTTGGCCATATGACTGTAACAGCCAACATGGCCGCCATAATGGGCGTAGGACATCAATGCGCTTCAGATGTTTCTATACAGTTTCACCAGGCTCATTTGTTTTTTATAGATCATTTTATTGTATTTCATTTCTTTAACTCGCGAATATCACAGGGTCAAATGTATAGAAAGTTATATTGTTGAAAGATGAAAAATGAAAAGAAATTATTTCCCACAAATAAAATAACATGATATAAATGAACACTTATCCATTCAAACGTATGTACAGACAGACAACGAGATAGACAGACACAGACAGATAGATAGATATATAGATAGATAGATGGACAGATAGATAGATATATAGATAGATGATAGATAGATAGACAGACAGACAGACAGATAGATAGATAGATAGATAGATAGATAGATACATAGATGGACAGGTAGATAGATATATAGATGATAGATAGATAGACAGACAGACAGATAAATAGACTGCATATATTAAATTAGAATAGACAGAAGTGATGATAGAAAGAAACACATTTCTTAACAGATATAAAGACCCGCGGCTCTCAACCTTTTTTCACGACTGTACCCCAGTGAGTGCTAAAGTATGTCCCCCTGGTACCCCCTCACAAGTAAATTCTTTGGTTGTATTCAACGAAAAGTATATGTCGCTGCGTACCCTTACATAAGCTTTCCCTTACCACTTGGGGGAGGGGGTTCGCGTACCACCGGTTGAGAACCGCGGATATAGACCGATGGGTTTAAGAAGAGTGACAGACAGATAGACAGAATGCTGCACAACTTATTCTGTAAACTAAACATTTGAAAAGCAACTTGCCTTGGTAGCAGCCTTCCTCTCAACACAACAACATAATAATTGCAGCCGTCTGTCCCAGCTCTCTTCATAAGCTCTGAAAGCTTTCCTGTAGTTTTTAAAAATAAAAAAAAAACAGTTTTAAATCTTTAGACAGAAATATTTTTTTTCTTAATATTGACAGCTGAACTAGGCTAAGGATTTACAATACAGAGCTGTCATCTTAGACATTTAAACAAATAAAAAAAATTGAGTTAGACAATATGAGCCAGAGATGTGAACAGATGAATACACATATTTAATATGTAAAAAAACATGTTCTTAACATTTAATTTAGGAAGTGGCTACGGATACGGCAGACGTACTCCGTATTATTTTTTTCCGGGGTACGAGATAGATTTGCGCATGTGCGGCAGACGGACTGCATTTAATTGCTAATTTTTGTTTTCGGGGCTAGGGTTAGGGTTAGGCGCAATATCTATAGCCGGACCCCGAAAAACAATAATACGGAGTCCAGCTATTGCGATAGAGCGCATGCGCACATCTATCACGTACCCCGAAAAAAAAATAATACGGAGTACGTCTGCCGTATCCGTAACCACTGCGTTTAATTTATTGGAATGTGACCAGAGCTGTTCTCATGGTTAGGCAGACTAGGCGACCCACTAGAGCCCCACACAATAAGGGCCCCCCCTACAAGCATTCATTTATATTTAATCCCATCTAAAGAGGGACCCAACATGTACATTTCAATAAGGCCCCTAAACATCAGTGTAAGCCTCTGCCTAAGGCACCCTAATGACCTAAAAAAAAAAAGCTCTGCCTGTGACGTATAGAGTTTTCATTCCATTTAAGCTTCCCAAATATTCCTAGGCTAGAGTTTGTCTTCTCTGGTTAGACTTCCATTTTTTTATTTTTATTTTGGAGTCAAACCTTTATAATTATGATTCATTAACTTTAACGTAACTCTTCAAAGAACAACGTGTTTATGTATGTGTGTGAGGGGGGAGAGGGGAGTAGTGTTAGTGTCCAGTGATAGAGATCATAGCCAGATAACTAGCAGTGTATAATTCAGGATTATTACATAAAAAATCAAGTTCAAATTAAATAAAGTTCTGATAAAGATATATTTCCTCAATATCATAATAATTTTATTAGATGAGATCAATGGTTATATAAAAAATGAAACATGATTTACATGATTGAACGAAATATAAACAAACGGGTAACAAGTTCATATGAACGTGAATTAAGTAAATCTACTCTTTCAAAATACTGAAAGCATGTTATCACCACGCACAAAGAAAATAACAATAAATAACTATTAAAACAGATCGACCATTAAAACAGATCGTTACTTAAACTGTACACAAAATCTCTACAACAAACAAAGTCTTATCTTTTATCATCTCTCGCTATTGTGTACTGTACGCAATCCCCATTGGTGGCTGTTTACAACTGAATTATTTAATAGAGCATTATCCAAATGAGTTCTCCGAACAACCGGTTTTACTCTTGAACATGTTATTTAATCCTCTTATTGTGAAATCATGTATAGCGTACTTTGAATACACGTGTGTCATCCTGTATGAACTCAATTGATCACATGAGATCTTTAAATAAACATAACTTTTAACTGTACACCCCGCCGCATCATTTGATTGATGAAACAAAGTAACCAAGATATAGACAGTAAACAATCCACTGTGGAATAATCAGCAAATAGTGGTTTTAAAAAAAAATTCAGGGTAACATTTGTTTAAAAGTCGCCTAACAAACGGTATAATAATGTAAAACATGAACCTAGCCACAATCTGAGTAAAATAATGATAAGTACACGTACGTCTGCCTGTGCAGGACCGAATCAAAAGACCCTAAACTATTATAATATAGTAAACCAGATTCTTCGGGGTCAACCTGGGAATCGATCTTCCAAAAGTAAAAAAAAAAAAACCGGCTTAAGAAAATTGATTGGAAGAAATTTGATTGGAAGAAATTTGATTGGAAGACTAGTTTTCTAAGAGAACAAAGAACAAACTCATTACTGCCGAGGTCGTCCATCTGTGGTCCGCGGTATAATTTTGCTAGTCAGCAGAAGATAATATTCAAAAACAAACAAACTGTTTATCTAAAATATCGTTATTTAAAAAAAATTGTTTGTCATAATACACAAAGAGATGTAACAAAAATATACAATTTTAATATAAGAAATATAAACAATTACAAATGTTCAGTTATCAAACGAAATTTGCTTAGAAATAAATAATTAAATTTGTTTTGTTTTTTTTTTTTCACTCAAAGACACCATGCCACTGATGATAATTTCATTGAGTTAAATTTCACGTTGCTCTCGTTATTATATTTATGTCATTATATTATTCCCCCCCCCCCCAACCCATTTTTAAAATAATTTGAGTTCGCTTTAGTGCGTTAAAATAGAGATACAAGGAATAGCATTGTCTAACTCTGCAAAAGCATTCCTAAGAAATGTTTTATTTCTAAAAACAATATAGTTTGTAATATTGTATGTAATATTATCTGTTGACTTAAAAAAAAACATTAGGAACAAACGGTAGATTTATTTTTGTGTGTGTACGTGTCTAAGACACATTAATCTTTGTATTAATCTTTGTAGACAGCTCCACGTTCTTGAGATGTCTGGGAGGCACTAACATGTTTACTTTGACTCCTGGGGTGGTGTGTGTGTGTGGGGGGGGGTAATATATCAGAAAATGTAGACAAAAAAATGCCAAACAGCCTGAGAGAATAAGTGGGAGTAGCTGTTGACCGGATATCTGACGTGATGCCAGTCTCTGACATTTTATTGTCTGATCAAATCATAGAGGGCGTAGGATGTGACGAAACATAACGGATTTCTTTGACTTAAGAGAGGCTGTCGATAAAACGAGTGACCGACTCTACAGTTTATTGAATGTAAGATACACTAAATAAAAATTAGTATAACCTAGAACACCCAGATCACAGTTTACATTTTTTTATACGATTTATACCACAAGAATTTTCTATAATTTATTTCAAATTACACCGAAAACGAGTACATTTTATTACTCATGTCGAAGACATGAACCCAGAGCAGTTCATAGGCAGAGATGGTGGCAGTTTTTATTAGTTTATTGGGGGGAGGGGGATTTCTACCTGCAGGGGTCCTGAATTCTTCAGATCATTACATGATTAGTTTCCCTACATACATTTCGTCAAAATTTGTGATGAAATAACTTATCTTGATTTGTATTTCACCAAATACGACACGACATTTTACTGGCAGTGCCCTGTGCGCTAGCATAGTTCGCATATACCTTGAAATGGCAAAATGCATTATCAATTTTGGTGGAGGAAAATTTTGTTTCAGCAATGAGTCAAATACTTATGCTTTGTAATCAAACCTTTAATTTACATGCTTTTGTAATATATCATAACGGGTCTTTATAGATTTGGCTGAGTAGCGATAATGTACCGATTCAATAGTTCATGAACACACTATTATAGCCATAGTCATTGGCTGAGTAGCAATAATGTATCGGATTCAATAGTTCATGAACACACTATTATAGCCATAGTCATTGGCTGAGTAGCAATAATGTATCGGATTCAATAGTTCATGAACACACTATTATAGCCATAGTCATTGGCTGAGTAGCAATAATGTACCGGATTCAATAGTTCATGAACACAATATTATAGCCATAGTCATTGGCTGAGTACCAATAATATACCGATTCAATAGTTCATGAACACACCATAGTCATTGGCTGAGTAGCGATAATGTACCGATTCAATAGTTCATGAACACACTATTATAGCCATAGACTTTAGTTAATTGGAGCTGATTTATATTGATTATCGTTTCATTATATTTTATCTACTATTAAAAAGATGCAATTTGGATAAAATAATAAGGCGGACATACAATGAAGTGTGTCATTCTAAATAGGGAGCGACCAATATGCCTTTTTACCGATAGTCCGATACCGATATTTTTCCCCAGCATTTTTATCGATACAGATACCGATATTTTTTTAATCAACAACAATGCCAAACACGTGTTTTTCTCGTGCTACAGCTAATGACGTATGTCAACCCATGATCACCCCTTCCCTGTCATATTTCGAAACACTTCGCCCACACGTAAGACTTGCCCCCCCCCCCCAACTTCCCATCCCAAAAAAAATACACACAGTTGTTCACTAATTGTATCATTCAAGGTCATAAATTAGAATTAAAAAATGCCAGTCCTATTGTTGCAAGGTCATATCGCTGATGCAATTTTTGTGGACGTGACAATTTCTGTGTACGGGTTTTTTTTTTCTTTTTTTTTTAAATCCTGTCTGATCTGGTTATAGAATTGGGTTATTTACTGATTTTTTTTATGCAACTCTGTTGTGAAAAAAAAATGTATCGGCAGCCAAAAAACGGCCGGTCCGATAGATAACCCATAGTGCCAATATCGGTTCGACTATCGGTCGCTCACTACAAAAATCGGTCGATCCGATATTAACCGATAGTGCCAATATCGGTCCGATACCGATACCGATCCGATTATCGGTCGCTCCCTAATTCTAAAGAACAATAAGCTAGTGTGTGTGTGTGTGTGTTGTGAAAAAGGAGGGGGTCGTATATCGCAGTGGTTCTCAGGCATTTACTCATTTGTTTTCAAGATTCACTTATCATAAATAATTTAATTTTTTTAATAGAGAAAAGAGAAAAAAAAACTTAATATGCACATATCAATTTTCGATCAGTTGGTATTATATTGGTTTTTTTTTTAGTGTGATCAAAAACTAAAAATCCGTCCGCGACTCACAGTTTGAGAACAGCTGCACTGTAAAATGCGATCATTTAGTAGTCAGGAAAATAGCGCAGAACTTAGAAGATTAGTTATCTAGTCAAACTATATAATGGGAAAAGTGTTTTAAAAAAACCGATAAATAATATTTATCCCTGTATTTCACAACTTTTAGCAGTCTTGAAATACACACACACAACCACACCCAAACTTGAGAGATGAAAATGAATAAATATTTATCATCAGATAGGTAATTGAATCATTTTAAAAGAATAAATAATGTTAAATGATGCATGAATAAATGGTGCGTCAACAAGATAATCGTACACATGACAGATTTTACATGAGGATTCATTCATATGCTTTTCTTGTAACGTATCTCAAGACCTGCTAAAGATGGACGTGACCACTTTGGCAACTGTTATATTTATATAGTGAGTGATTATGCATACATATAAGAGTGAGTTCTGTGTGTTAACTTTTCACAGAACATCTATGCAGGTGATTAAATACATACAAAATCACGAGAAAGTCATGCTCTATTTAACAATCTTATAAAAATATATATATTTGACTCTAATGGCTCTCGAACATTTGGCGATTGCAACTAGCAGGTAGGTCATTGTATTGAAAGACGCACACACACAAACATAGTGTCAGATAGGTTTTTACATTGAAAGACGCACACACAAACATAGTGTCAGATAGGTTTTTTACATTGAAAGAGGCACACACACAAACATAGTGTCAGATAGGTTTTTTACATTGAAAGACGCACACACACAAACATAGTGTCAGATAGGTTTTTACATTGAAAGACGCACACACACAAACATAGTGTCAGATAGGTTTTTGCATTGAAAGACGCGCACACACACACACATAGTACCAGATAGGTTTTTGCATTGAAAGACGCACACACACACACAGTGTCAGATAGGTTTTTGCGTTGAAAGACACACACACTAATACACTCACACACTGCCAAGCATCTAGAAAGTTCACTTAGTGCCGCAGCTCACCAGCTGCTCGTCACTGGCCTATACTGTAACAAGTGTCATGCATGCGAACAAGTCAGCATCTAAAATCTAATTGAACACACATTTCACCACAGAGAAAGAGCGAGGGAGAGAGATGCATGTTTCAATGTATGACAATAAAATCAACATTTGTCGTCTAATAAATACAATTCATTTATCTACAATAAAATATTTTAAAAAATCCAACTCAACATAATACAACAAGATATAGTGGAGGAAACAACACGTTTGAAGTCACCTGGTCGGATCGATATGTTTATAAAATAGTGGTTAATGTATCCCTTACTGCAATAAACAGTTGGAAATAAATAATAATAATAATAAGCATACTGTAATTTAAATGCTCATCTAGATTATAAAATATTTTCTGTCTTCAGTAATAAAATATAGTTGTATACACAAAAGTACTGTTGATATTTAATTAGTAATAATATCAGATAAATATGCAGACAGAAGAAGAGAAACACAACAGCAAACAATTACAGATCATTTGCCAGAGATCATTTCAATGTCAGTCACTCTATCATGTTTATGCCGTGCACTTCCAGGTGTGATCATTAAACTTTATGCACGTCAGGTGAAATAAAAATGTATTTAAAAACAAACAACTGTCTGTCAGACCCTAGAGAACAGCCACAACAGACTTTATAGACAGTGTGTCCGATTCATTCTTCTTGGCCTAAATAATAAAAGGGCTGACAAAATAAACAACCGAAAAAGAAGGGGGGAAACCCAGCTAAAGCAAGCTTTATAGCAGTGCACAGGCATGGAGAGATAAATATTATGGGCATCAATGAAATAAAGCAATAAATACAGCAGATGAAGCAGTGATTACATAGTTAGAAGATGTGGCTATTTGACTTGTTAGTTAGTACACAGTCGTAAAAGCGAAATGAAACAAAAAACAAAAAAACATGTACCTCTGCATTCTTCTATAGAAAAATTCTCGCAATGTTTTAGATCTGGGAAAAAAATAAACGTCCACAAATTTGAAACAAAATAAATTACATTTATTTCCTAATCTAAAACAATTAGTTCATATAAATGTCACACAAAATGGGTAAAAGGAGGGAAAAGTTAAACATGATATTCTATAAGGAGGAAAAAAAAACATAAATTGTGTTAATGGAAATAAGTACATGTAATTGAGACTCAATATTATGGTCAGTGAGTTAAAAACATGCAAAACATCAACTATTTACTAGGATGAATAGTACCAATGAAACAATTATGTCGATAAATAATTCAACACATGGAATGAATGTTTTAAAAGTGTATACTGTTAACAAAGGGAAAAAAAGTAAATAAATATAGCATAGTGCTAGTGGGTTTAATTTTTGTGTTATTGTGCAAGGGGATGAAAAACACATTTAACACAACACACACACAGCCAACAGGAGCCACCGGACGAGGGGATGGCACATGGGCTAGAATCATATGCGGGACTGAAGTTTAGTTGTGATGTAGCCAATAGTCACCACCACCAACGGTCGCCACTGAGAGAGTCAGGAATATGTTCAATTAATGAGAACAAATATAAAAAGTTCATTGGGTGGACGCCAAACAGGTCACTCTTCTATTTGAGAAACACGTTTCACACTCACACACACCCAGACACGCCCCCACACATAGATAGTGGTGACACGTCTAGATTTTTAAGCCTATGAAAACTCTGGCCAACACATACAATGGGCCCCTTCATTGTATAAAAACGACACACTTCTGGATATTATATAAGGATGCGATGTGGGCTTTTACAGGTACTTTTTGTTTTTGGGCCCTTGAATATCAAAATGTCTTGGCCTAATACACAAAAGCTTAAGAACGGGCTTATCAATGTGTTGATTCTACGTTTTCATCATCTTTAATTGAGTTCATCAAAACTGGCAAACTATATTATAAACAATGACCAAGCCTCTCACACCTTTGTTTCACAGATAAGTCGCTAGAAACTCTTGCGATTTTATAAAAGTAATATGTTAAGTGGCCCTTTAGATTGTTATTCAGGAAACTAGATGTACCACTTGAATCAACTGACAAATGAAACTGGACCAACAACTCTGAGACAGAGAAGGCCAAAGGAAGAGGGGAAGGGGGGGGGGAGACAGTGAGGGGAGAGAGAAAGAGAGAGAGAAGAAAGGCGGTAAGTAAGAAAGAGACTGGTGGACAGAGACAGGTGAGGGGTGGAGGGCAGAGACAAAGACATAAAAAGAGAACAAGGAAGGGGAGAGACAGGGAAAAGGGAGAGATAAATAAAGATTTTCCCCCTCTAAATGACGTCATAGACTAACGTAAGTCTTTATCACTACATCTTGTCTGGTAGGTCACTATGACAGGTGTGTCTCACCTCTGTCTCCAGTTCCGTCTACTACCAGACTGCCTCTTGTTCTGCCCCCTGCGGCGGTCCGTATTACGTCGCTCCTTCATGCTGTCCTGGAATTTCTTCATCTTCACCCATTTTCTACCGGCGGAATCAAAGGTGCACCACATTGATATGACTAGCAGCAGTATCATCAGCCAATTGCAAATCATAACTCCTGAAATCAAACAGATACATCGATTCTGGTCAGAGCTGATAACTAAAAAAACATTTAAATAAAAAGTGCCTTTTTATTACATAAAACATTAAAGTATAACTTTTTTTTTTACCCCTGAGAAGATAAACATTTTAAAATATAGCAACCATACATCTGATGCCCCAGTTGTTTAAAATAAAGTTACAATGTGTAGAAAACAACATGCAATAAATAAAGAGTTAATGTTGTTTAATTTTTTATCACGATGTGATTTGAACTATTTTTTAGCGAAGAATTCAAAAATATTGCAGTCCTGGGTTAAACGGGGGTAACTCTCAACTTTCTTTATAAGTTTCATGTATATTTACATCCTGTATTAACTATTTTAAATGGGTTAATATTAAGGCTATATAAAAGAGCACAGTGACTTTCCTAACAGCCTATAGTTTTGTCAAATGTAATTGAGTCATGTGTATATTTTCTTTTCGCACTTGAGTAAATATTAGGGTCAGTGAACTAAATATAAAAAAAAAAAATGCACAGATATATTTTAAACCTCTAACTGATGTGCGGACATTTTGTTTACCTATAAAGAAAACATCCACCGGCCATTATAAACAGCCCATACTAAGTTTATGCCATCATTTGACCTGGATCAATGCACACACGCACTGTTATATTTACAATTTACAACGCGATTAACAAAACATTTCTTTTAGTTTACATCGGGTCTAAAAAAAAATGGAAACCTCGCTAACTAGTAAAGTTTAACGCTGTCTAGCAAGGAAATCATAAGATATATAAAGAAAGTTTTAAAAACTTCTAAGATTTTCTGAGAGTTTGGGTCGCGGGCGTAATTTGGGTGGGTCATGACAAAATTTAAATTTATAATAAAGGCCGCATTATGTACATTATTACATCTCCATTTATCTATATACGAAACATCTAAAAAATAGATAGTGTAAAGTGTAAATTAGATAGTTACATTCTAGAATTTCCAGTTTGCAGGAGTGCAATCAGTGACGATTCTCTTTATTTTATTAGATGGTTTTCTCTTTACAGGTGGGTCGCGAAACTATCAGTTTTCATACTGGATGGCAAGAAACAAGACAGTTTTTAACCTGTATGCGAAGTGTGATAGTATGAGAACCACTGACCTGAACCATTCAACGCAGCCTAACAATTTATATCAAGGGCTTAGTTTTACAACAAGTCCTGCACCCCTCCCGTCTATATTTTTTTAACAGATAAGGAACAAAGTAAATATTACGGGGGAAAGAAAACAAATACCAAAAAAAAAAAAACCCCGTAGATTTAGAGAAATAAACTTCAGACTCTTTTAGCTTAATGATGTTTGCACTGAGAAGATGGCACCGTGCCAACTATTTCCTTTTTACTACGGGGGAAAGACTCCCTGCCGATACTCAGCATCACCAGCAATTACATCATCATGAGGTTGTTTTTTAAATACCTCGGTCCCACGCAATCTAGTGTTTTAAAAGGAAAGACTGGGTCAGTGAAGAGGGGGAGGGGGTGGGGGCAGGTCAAAGTGAACGAGTGGCCAACGCAGCTGTAAAAAGTTACTACTACCGGCAGTCAGTGTTCATGTTGTCAGTAAATATCGCATGGTAAAACGGCTAATCAGAGCGGCGACTAATGACGGCTGGAACACGGAGACCAGACGCCGGCGTGATAGATATATGTTTCACTTTTAAGGAAAACTGCGAGATGGTGTTACAGCACGTAACACGCAAGAGTTTTAAACAGATTCATGTAGGAACACAGATTGAACATTTCAAAATGGCCAATGTTTTTTACACTTGCGAATCGTCTCATGTATCGATTTCAATGTGTCGTGACGGTAATTACGGCAGTTTTCAATGCTTGGCGGGGGAGAGAGTCTCGTTATGTTAAGTTGATATCGCATTCACTGTGTGAGAGTATTATAGAATCGACATAAAGTTTACAAAAAAAAAATACGTTCAAGAATAAAGTAAACACGTAAACTCAAATAACAAGCCAACCAGACGTGGAATCAAGAAGTTAGGATTTCCGTTTTGAACGCACCAATTGCAAGAACTGATAACAAATTTTGATTCTGGTTTCCAGGGCTTAAGAAAAACAACAAACAGGTGTTGAGAAAATGGTGAGTTTGGCGTATGGGGCTGGGCGGTGGGTCGCGTGAGTACTCAAGTGCTTTCAATGGATGTGTGATGGAAATACTGTACATGCAGCTGTTTTAGTTTTTTTTTATTTATTTTTCATCAAAATACATGATTTTTCCCCCCCTGGTCCATCAATGAAATGGACAATCATCTAAAAATAACGGAGGAAAAGTCAGGGGTTAAATGTACAAAAGAGAAACAACTAGTAGTTTGTATTCATTTATTTATTTATTTTTAAGAAAGAATCCATATTTAATGGTAAGATTTTTATGAAACTACTTAATCCGTATGATAGCTTAATAAGTGATACAAATTACCACCTCAAACTACAGCAGCAAACCAAATGTTTTAATTGGTACCAGTTAGTTTTTGTCCATTCCAGTCTACCTCGATAGTGTCGATAGTTTAAATCAATGTCCCAATTGTAAATCTCATAATGCAACCGATATACGACACAACCGATATACGACACGAAGGCATGAAATTGTTAAAAAGTTATGCAATGGTGTTGAACCTCTACATTATTTATTATTCATCTAAATTAAAAACTAACTTTTTTTTTTTAAAACAGTCTTAAACATGTTTTTACCCAACAGCTGGCGAATAATTATCTGATACCTGTGTTTATTTATAGACTTACGTGTTATTTACTTTGACGTACAACTAGAGCAGGGGTGGGCAAACTGTTTGATGAGCGGGCCACATTGGGTCCGTACATTAGACCGCGGGTCGGATCAAAGGCAAATATATATAGTGTTGAAATGAACTAATATGAATTGAATATCAACTTCATACCTGTAAGGTTTACTCTGAAACGAGTTTACACAGTTCGTCGGGGCCGACTTTGGCCCGCGGGCCGTAGTTTGCCGACCACTGTACTAGAGCACACATATTTAAATACATAAGCATAGATAATAAATGATTATGTGTTTAGTGGCTAGTAATTAGGACTCGGTTGATTACGGTACCTCGTCGTCCTAGGCTACTTTCATGGCCGGGAGTATCCGGTCTTTGTTCATATCAACAGAGTATGGTAGTTGGTGTATGCTATATAAAGTAAATTTAATATTCAAGCAAAATAATAATCTAATTAAGTCCAAAAATGTGTGAACAGGCTATGGGTGGGGTGTCAGTTAAATAGTTAGACGGAGAGGGATCTTCAATCATGTTATATATATATATATATTGCTATAATGGGGAGAGGGGGGATAAATGTCGGATAATTTATGCGGTCTATATGATGTGAACAAGTCTGGATAGTGGGAGAAATTGTGGACTAATAGATTATACACAGATCAAAAGGTTTAAAAACAAGATCAGTTTAGCAGGAGGAATAAAAAAAAAACATCATAGAGTGAGGGGAAGAGTTAGGCGAGTGAGACAGGCTGGGACACAAGCGAACATGAGAAAAAATATGGAGAGAGAGAGAGAGAAAGTGGGAGAGAAGGAAGGATGGTGTGCAAAGAGAAAGAGAGTGGCAGAGGGTAAACAGACGAGGTGTGTGTTGAAATGTCAAAAGGTTCTGTTCCATTATTGTTTACCAGAGTGTGGCCGATGATTGTAACTGAATTAATGATGATACATTCAACAACATGGACCGTGTCTCACTACACGCACTGTGAAATACATATATAATTAAACTCATGTGTAACACGTGTGATTCTGTAACTTGACATTCAGCTTGTAGTGTTACTATATCATACATTAGAGGCAGGCATCACCAGTAAGATAATTCTAAGTAAAATCACTTTTTTTTTATCTCTATACTTATAAGACGCATTTGTTGTCTGTCTGTCTGTCTGTTCCCTTATAACTCAAGATCCAGAAAACCAAATAACGTGAAATTTGTTACACATACACATAATTACATGGGGAAGGTTATAGGACATGTTTCGTTTCATCTCGATGGGTAGTTTAATTGTAATTAATTATTTTTATTTTAGTATTTTACTATATTAAAGTAATCTCGACGGCGCCATAAATAAAATTCCTCTGTGACGTCATTTCCCGATGATACATTTTTAAAAGAGGGGTAACTTCCGGAAACTCCAATTGTAAACATGGTGAAATCAATAGTCATATCTATTTACCCATCGTTTTATGTATTCAGAAGATTAAAATTAAAGGTGCACTTTAATAAACCGAAATACGTTAATTAAAATGTTTCTGTGACATTATTAACATTATTAATAAAATCTCAATGGGTAGTTTAATTGTAATTAATATTTTTAGTATTTTACTATTCAATGCACAGGGAATTCCCTGTATTCGCGCACCAAATGAATGTGCAATTGAACGGACGGAGAAGAAAGGGTTAGGGACGGAAAAAAAATAAATATTGTTTTTTTTTTCATGCTGCAAGTACCCGGCTTTGGCCGGGATTAAAATAAGGTTTTCTGTTTATTTAAGAAGCGTAATTTGACGTTTAATTGTACAGAGAGAGGGAGGGGGGAGAGAGATAAAGAGAGAGGGGACAGGGTGGGAGAGGGAAGGAGGGGTCAGGGAGGGGGGAAGAACGAGGGAGGGAAAGGGAGGGAGGGAGAGGTGGTATGGAGGGAGATAAAGGGGGAGGGAGGGAGAGGGAGGGTTGGAGAGATAGGGAGGGAGAAAGGGAGGGAAGGAAAGAAAGGAAGGGGGAGTAGGGAGGGAGATAGAGGGGAGGGAGGGAGAGAGATAAAGGAAGAGGGAGGGAGAGAGATAAAGAGAGAGGGGGGAAGGGAGGGAGAGAGAGGAAATGAGGGAGGGGGAGGGAGAGAGAGGAAGAGAGGATGACGGGAGAGGGAGAGAGAAAGGAGGGAGGGAGAGAGGGGGTAGGGAGGGAGAGAAAGGGGAGGGAAGGAGAGAGGGAGAGAGAGGATGGAAGAAATGGGAGGGAGTGAGAGATAAAGAGATAGAGGAGGCAGGGAGGGAGAGAGGGGGAGGAGGAATTGAGGAAGGTGGAGAGAGGGGGGACGGGGGTGAGAGAAGGAGGGAGGGAGATAGGGAGAGAGAGGGAGATGGGAGAGTTAGGGAGGGAAGTAGAGGGAGGGATAAAGGGAGGGAGGGAAAGAGAAAGGGAGAGAGGGGGTAGGAAGGGAGATAGAGGGGAGGGAGGGAGAGAGAGAGAGAGGAAGAGAGAGAGGGGGGTATGGAGAAAACAAAAGGTAAACAAAAAACTTATTTTAAACCCAGGCAAAGCCGGGTACTTGCAACTAGTTTAATATAAGACCAGAGATCTTGCTTTTTATACACATGTACACTAATGCGTTTCTTTTTAAACATATAAACATTTAACTCAATGGCTGTGAACTGATGTTTCAATGGATTGTTTACAGATATATTTTTTTTCACCGTACGTTCAGAAGTCCTCCCTAAAAATAATTGAACAAAACAAAAACACATCGACTTTGTTGACAAACACATCCAGTAACGACAACAATCCATTACCGATCATGCGTAGAAATATCAATACCGCTGATGGCTGAACAGTTGTGTTCTTTTCTAATCAAGAAATGACCTCATTTTTTTTTCAAGCCATAAAAAAGTTCCATATAATTTGCCACACGTTAAAGATTAAGCCCGTTTATGCCATTGTGAAATAAGATACACCAGAATTGCTTTGAATGTTGTGTTAAATTACGTACTGGTTAATTAGTAGCCCACGTTAGTTAAAATGTGTTGACAGACAGTAGCACACGTAAGTTAAAATGTGTTGACAGACAGTAGCACACGTAAGTTAAAATGTGTTGACAGACAGTAGCACACGTAAGTTAAAATGTGTTGACAGACAGTAGCACACATAAAATTAAATTTGTTTGAAAAAATAATAACAAAGGTAAGTTAAATGGGTGGAAAGAAACAGAACCAAAAGAAAGATGATTTGAGGACAGGGAGAAAAGACTTATAATGTGTTATCACAGACAATTAAGCGCTATAATTTTTAAAATTTGAATTAATGGTAGACATTTAGAATTGACAACTAGCATATGCACTCAGAGGCGTAAATCAAAGAGGGCGGGTGAGGAGGGGGGGGCAAATTAAACCTAGGTACAGCTATCATTCTGCCACTCTTCCATACTTTAACAACCACAGAATCAGAGTAATTATTCGAATGATTACATTACTTTGCTGCAGAAAAGGACATGTCTCTGTCACCGTGGGAGGGTAGGGGGGTGTCATCTGCCTTGCTTAAGTACATTGATACCATAGAAAACTTATATTAAATTTGTTATGATTTCAAATCGTTCAAACCTTTATTTGCCTTTTTAAAATGTATTACAGGGATACATCAGTTTCTGGACACCCTACAATAAACTTGATTGTTTTACCATCAGCCAGAAGCGGCATCTGCTGTTTGCCTACTTGTGTAAAGCAATCACCGTAAGGACCGGGGGGGAATCAGCCGTGCTTGAATACAATAAAACTTTACGGTCCTTTAATAAAACTTCATAAATGGATGGTTTGCAGGATAAACACAAACTAAATTATCCATATTATTTTGTCGCCGGCCGGCATCTCTCGTTTATAAGCAAAACAGTACCTCAGAATTAAAACTTATCCTTTGTAGACTATCGCTCGAATTACAGATCGTTTCAGTTTTGAACCGATTGTGTGTAAATCATATAATACGGCACAGAGAGAAGGGACTGAAAAATACACGAAAAAAAAAAGAAGCAAATTACACGTTGGATGTTTCGAATTTCAAAGCATGTTCTTACTATCAGGAATTTTAACAAATAGGCTACTGGTTCGTTTTCCAAGTTCATCGACTTTTAAATGGTTCGTACTTCGAATAGGGGGCAGCTTTTTTTTAGCGCCCGCTCCGGGCGGCACACTACCGGCACAATACGCCAGTGTATTTGTTGAGATGGTTGAAGTAGTAACCAATTAATACATTTGACCAGGTAACAGAACTAGAATATACTCTTGCTTCCGTTTCTCTCATTCTATTGAGCACACATAGACATACACAATAAATGTGGGTAGTTCATAAACAAAACAATCATATTCTTTGACAGGGGCAAGTCTAATTATCGACAAGTTTGAATCTATAATGACGGTATTCTACTATCGCATAAAAGGGTCTATTTTGTGAGTCTATATTATTACACTCTACGTAACAGGAACAAGTTTGGAACTATGTCCCTCTAGTAAACTCAATAGTGGCAAATTTGAAACTGAATCATTCTAGTAAACTAAATAGTGGCAAATTTGAAACTGAATCATTCTAGTAAACTAAATAGTGGCAAGTTTGAAACTGAATCATTCTAGTAAACTCAATAGTGGCAAGTTTGAAACTGAATCACTCTAGTAAACTCAATAGTGGCAAGTTTGAAACTGAATCATTCTAGTAAACTAAATAGTGGCAAGTTTGAAACTGAATCACTCTAGTAAACTAAATAGTGGCAAGTTTGAAACTGAATCACTCTAGTAAACTAAATAGTGGCAAGTTTGAAACTGAATCATTCTAGTAAACTAAATAGTGGCAAGTTTGAAACTGAATCATTCTAGTAAATAAAACAGGGGCACGTTTTCAATTGTATTATTCTAGTACCGGTAAATGAGACAAAAGCAAGAAACTGTATCATTCTAGTAGTGAGCGAAATAACGTGTGCATGTATCAACTTAAGCCAAACTTTTTAAGATAAAAATTAAAACATGTATCCACATTAGCTGTGACGTCACAGCAATCATGCACCGCTTGTGAACTCGTCATCTATGATAGAACGTTAGAGGCAGGCAAGGCAAGCACATTGGTGTTGAGAGGTCGAAAGGGGGGGGGGGGGTGACTTAATCAAAATCAATAGGAGAAGTTAGCATCATTTCTGTTAGTTCCGTGTGTTTACTCTGCTGTGTCCACAGTCCGGTCAACTAGCCCACACAGTAAATGAGAACATAACGGTGAACTAGCATTCTAAACATGAACATGTCCAAGGCAGAGTTGGTATCACGTTAAACTTGATATACTCGCATTCGATTTAAAAAAAAAAATACACTTAACTTCTATAGATAAATCGGTTAATTTTTTTTTTAATTGGGAAAAAACTGTAAAACAATAATAGTAAAACATGTGAAAGGCTTTCATACAGAAGTGCAGTTCACGAATGTAAGTGGAAAGCAAAAAGAGAACAGTGAACCAGGGAGGCTGCAAACCGAACACATGTAGGAACCCCTGCCTTTAGGTGGCCCGTTGAAACAGTAAACTGCTATAAAAAATACTTCGCCGCTGGTTGTTGTGTGTGGTCAGGGAGACAGGTTTAGCAGGCGGCCGCCCCTGGAAAACTGATCAAGGGGGAATATATGCACTGTTTAAATACCCCATAGATAGTTCATATAGTAACACTCAATTTTCAGATAACACGAGAAAGTAGGTCACGTACAGTTTTTTTGTTGTGTCACCACAAACTGTCGCGCTCAGGTTTATCTTAAAAGGAAATAAATAAATATACATGTATTGACTATGATCGGTAGATGTGATTCGCGTGTTTCAATCTTCAACACGAACTGTGTTATCCCCAGTACAGAGGTACAGGCAATTGATATTTTCTTTACCACCGCAACAAAACAAGTCGTATCTGGCTGAATTCAGACTGAGTAATTGTAACATAGAATTGTATCAAGGGTCGTCACTCACGATGTAGATGAGAGCAGCTTATTGTAGATTGTGAAACATACTGTGACGAGGCACGACATAGAACATTGAACACAATTTAGTGACAAAAAGAAATGAAATAATGGAGAAAAAGAATGAAACGACGGGAGCCGCAATAAACCAAGAGCCGGACTAGGCCACCATCGCTATACACCAATATGATTCATAATAAAGGGTAATCTATACAAATCTGTGGATGGCTTCCTCAGAGTGATGGCCAAGTTATGTAACCTTAGCTGCCTTCAATCGATTTTTCTTCGACTGTTTTCCAGTCTAGCTTTAATTAATGGTGTGTATAAATTAAACGGGGGGGGGGGGGGAATGAGAGAAATCTAGGTAAATACAACAACATTTGAAAAAACAAAGTTATTTTTATATATAAAAATTTACATTAAATGAGAATGTGGGTAACAGCTAAACATGAGTACATAAAATACAGATAATTATTTAGTATCCAACAAAAAATAGTTTTTGAGTTTAAGTAATATATTTGAACACAGAAACCGTTAATGTTAAACAGTAACTTTTCATAAAAACGAGTGAACCTTATAACGTTTGTAGCTTCTAAAACATATCCGTTTTTTTTTTACTCCTTCTATGATTAAAAAATATGAACGTCGTGAAACAGTGGAATTCGGATTCGGAATATTTTTGGGATCGGAATCAGTAAATTTTCACCCAACTCCCGATTCCTAAACCGACTTTTGTGTTAATTGAATCTCAGACCTTCATTTCCTTAAATTGCGTTAATTAAAAAAAAAAAACAGGAAATCGTTTCAGCAGTTTACAGATATATCGGGCATTACAAAGGAATGTTTTAAAAAATTGGAATCGGCCCAACAATAATTTGACATTAATCTTCAATTTTTAAGTAAATGTAATATCTCGTTGGTTGAATCAAAAAGCTACATCGGCCTTACTGACATAAACTAATCAACAGGTCACGAGGGTGCGATTTCAAAATGAAAGAAAGTAAAACAAATTAAGCTGACAAGCAAGATATGAAAACAAATGAAGGTTATTGTTATATTTTGGTTTGCTACACTTCAAAAGAAAAGATAATTAGACCTGTAAATAAACAGACTCGTTGTCCGCCAAATTCTATACTACATTGCTTAATTCCCTCCCGACCCCCCTGTCCCGAGGGATAGGCTCGATGCCAACCTCTATGTGTATGTGTGGGGGGGGGGGGGAGAGAGTTTGCAATCTTTTTTTGAGATCGGTGAACATTACCTTAAAACAAATTCCATGAAGCTATTGTTAACTTGCCCTTGTGACTTACCTAACAGTGTTTTCTTGGCGATGTCTGGTTTGCACGTGGAGTAATGATTCGTTGCCCACAGTGCGCCTAGAATCAACCAAGCCAACTCGACCAGGCCCACCACTGTAACAAAACAATTAAAACATGATCAAGTCTACTTTATTTGAACTTTCACCAAGACATCATAGTCTTAAGTCTATTTAACTGGAACTTTTAACACAGACATAGTCCGTAAGTCTACGTAAATTGAACTTTCACACAGACTTCTCATTCATACGTCGACTTGATTTGAACTTTAACATATACACTATAATCAAAAGTCTTATTAATTAGAACTTTTGCATAGATATCAATTACACCTTCTTCATAAGTCTACCTAATTTCAAATATCACAAATACATATACATCATATTCATAAGTCTACCTAATTTCAAATTTCACAAATACATATACATCATATTCATAAGTCTACCTAATTTCAAATTTCACAAATACATATACATCATATTCATAAATCTATTTCATTACTACAAAGGTTATACATTCGGTACGTTTTAATACATTCTAAATAAAATAATGTACATGGAATTGTATGTCAAATTTCACAAAAATATAATTTAAGGACTTGTAAACTGCGAACTAGAGACAATTAGAAAACACACACACTCTCACACAAACTTGGACATTTTATAACTAGGTAAGCAGTGAAGCTGAACCTCAAATCAATTCGAAGAGACACAATAGTGGAATGGTCTGGGGAGGGAGGATATAGATATAAACAAAAAAATATTTCAAAGTGAAATATCAAGTCAACGGGATAAATAATGAATAAATGTGTGGATGAAATTTAACAGTGAAATAAAAATGTGAACCTAATCGTACTGGAAAATGTACTATACAGATTTACATATTTTATGTACAGCCCACTACTGGAATGGTTGTTGTATGTCCTTTATGAATTCTAAATCACAGGTAAGTCAAAGAGTCTTACTATATGGGCAGTAGTGTGGTTCATTGAGACATGGCAAAAAATGAAATGTGTGCTATAGAGCAAAACACCCTCCCAAGTTTTTACATCTGCTAATAGTAATGTTTTGGTAAAGTTTTAGCTTCAAATTCTCACTAAAAGACGGTGCTCAAGAGCAATATAATATCAAAATTTTACGAAATTCTATCAAAAGGAAGCAATACGCATACGTTGAATGTTTTAAAATTACAACCAGCAATAGCTTTTTAATATCAACAGGTCAACACTCTTTTGCAAATTAACCACTAAGCTTAAACAGATGGTTATTGGCATTTGTCACAATTAAAAGGTCAAATTGTGTTGTTCCATCAAAAAACGTGAAAATTTAACCAACTCAAATTCAAGTCACAAAAGCATGCATTATCAGTCAATGTTATTGTCATTCTGACATTAAGGCCTGAACAGACTTTTTGGTGATTTGTGTTTGAACAGCCTTACGGTTAGTTTCCAATACTTGCAGTAAGAGTTGTTTTTCTTTTTCGTCGTTAGTAAGCAATGTGTTGTATTCTTCAAAAAGATTCATCTCTCGCTCTGCAGTGTCATTCGCAATACGTAATGACTTGAATCGTGTCTGGCCATATCGATACTGTTCACTTGCAGACCACTTTTGGGTTGCAAATCAAGAAAGGCACTATCAAATTGACAGTGTCAATGTTATAACAACAAAGAAGGTTCCCCGTTCTGGTAGTTGCAAAGTCACCTAAACACACATCTGGTTTCATTAGAATTTATGAATCTCCATGCACTTTTCGTTCGCCAGCCTCAAGGGTCATTCACTGCACAATTCCCATCTTTGCAGCTGCTGTCACATGATCTGTACTGATGTCAGGATCGATGAAACGGTAACTGTACGGGGAGCAGTTACCCAATGCTTGGTGTAAATTAGTGCAGCAAACTTAATAAAGCGCTCAACTTGGGCTTATTTCTTTGTAAGCTTGAATACATCTGTTTGGTTGCAGAAGAGATATATTTTCATGGCATAAATTAATTTTGTCATCCAGCGAGCACGATGTACTGGTCCTGGAGCCATCCAGTGGATTGTACTCGGTGGATGTCCCAAACAATCAGATTCTACTCAATAAGCTCCATGTAGTCATCTCTGACTTGTTCCTTTAGGTGCTCTTTGGTCAGGACTGCAATGGTCCAACAGCCTTTGAATTGTATAAAAAGCGGGATATCTGGGGAGTTTGAAGGTACACAGCAGATGGTGAAAACCTTAGACAAGATGATCTCCTCCATTACATGATGACGACAGGCTAACCAATGAAGTTTATGACCTAGCCTGATTTCAAGGCCAGCACATACTCCATTTATTCTGCAGGTATTTACTGAGGTTGTGTCAAAGTACATAGCCTGAAAATTCTCAACCAGCTGCCACTCCACCAACAATTTGTGAACAGCATTTGTTTCATTCTCACCAGTTCCAGAGCTCACATTTGGCACACCTAACAGTTTGTCCATCCCATCACCTGAAACTAAATCTGTTAGCCTGTCAACTGAGCCTTCCCCAAATAATGCTGGAAGTATCTTTCCATCCCAATGGATTGCTAATGGGCAAGTTGGCTCAAAATTATCTTTCATTGCTTTAGAAATTTCATGCCTACCACTTGACCGCGCTCGTTGAATAGACCTATGTGAAATAGAAAGTGCATTTGGATGCATGACCAAGGGCTGCAGCAATAGGAATAAGTAGTCGAACAGCTTCACGATCAGATGTTTTATTACGGTAAAAGGCACTTGATACACTTGGATCGAACAATTGTTTCGAGAGGTTTTCTTTACTTGAGTCATCTCGTCTTGCTGTTTATCTGATTTACTAATTTTGGTCGGTATGTACTCATCGTCATATCGAGTTTCATCAACAAGAACACTACTTGCAAATGTACAGTCATCATCAACATGAAGTTATGACATAGAATAGTTAAACAGCCAACCCCAAGTAAGTAAAATTTAACACAAAAAACATGATACAGTAAGTCAATATGCAAAATGTAAATTACATGAAAGTTCGGCAATTTTCGATGAAAGTTTGAAAATCCATGGTCGTTGAGCATCACCTCGCAGTTGGCACAAGAGGCTGAAACTCTGCCCTAAATAAAGGTTTTCTATGAGGAAACAAGCAATTTAAGTCTTTTCCGTTTCTGACAAAGGACATTTTAGAGCATTTTCGCCGGACGAAATCCGTATTTTTTTTCCGGATTACAGCCATAAATATTGTTCCACGCGCATGAATTTTGATAAATTTAGAGAGGGAAGTAATCATGTTGAATAACTATTACAAAAATAAATAATGATTACGCCCCTTTGATTAGCTTTTATTATTTATATTTAAAATATAAGCAAAAACGGTACATAAGAAACTCTTATATTTTGGTTCTGATAGGTCAGATTGCGAAATGGACTTTTGATAAACACTTGGCAGGCCAAGACCTACAAAATGATATATACATCATGATTCTAGGACTTATGGTTGCTGAGATATAGGGCGCTCCTTTGTTAATATAGCTTATATAGTAAAAAACGGTACTTAATACGCCCCCTTTTTCGGCCCTCAGAGGTCCTATCGCGAAATGCACTTTTGATGTACACATGGCAGGCCAAGACCTACAAAATAATATATACATCGTGGGTCTAGGACTTATGGTTGCTGAGATCTAGGGCGCTCCATTGTTAATATAGCTTCTATAGTAAAAAAAAAACGGTACTTTATAAGCCCCCTTTTACGGCCCTTAGAGGTCAGATCGCGAAATGAACTTTTGCTGCACACATGGCAGGCCAAGACCTACAAAATGATAAATACATCATGGGTCTAGGACTTATGGTTGTTGAGATCTAGGGTGATGACGGACAGACAGACAGACAGACAAAACGGGGACAATAGAGCATTTTTTTTGGAAAATGCTCTAAAAAGTTAGAGGGTGTCTGTAGGTGAAAGTTGAGTTTTTTGGGCCACCCTAATGGACAGTGATATGTTAACGGGCAGGGTGACTCTGGGGTGCTTTTATTCGTGATCCCGAACTACATGCCGCCGGTTACGGGTTCAAAACCCACCGAACCTTTGTCACCTGCCTATGTATTATGACTCTCTAGCCATTGTACATTCGGTTATATTTTTGTTGTTTTTTTTTTAATAGTTTCTTTTTGTATATATTATCTTTTTTTTCAACAAAAAAAGAAGAAATCTCACCATTAGTGGTTGATATGATCAAGAGATAAACATTGCATCTTTACAAGGACGTTGAGAATAATGGTTATCGGGGTATCGCTGGGGTCTACCACAGAATATCGCAATTACGTAAAACGTATTATTGTGCATCGCCGCAGTTACCATCTGAGGCAGACCGACAGCCAATTACGTAATTACTGATAACCTGATATCACTCTAGCACAATAAGAAGACACGGCGACGCTCTTCTATATGCTAAATATCGATCTTAAATGTACTAACCCGTCCAGTGTACGGTATACATTCACGATGCTAGCAGTGCGGAAGGAGAATCTGGGGGATTAGAAAATACCTCTTGCAGAAACATTGTACGAGTTGTGCACGTGCACAGCTTATTGGAAAGACTGTTGTCACCGATGCCGTCAAAAACATACTTGTAAATAGTGTATTGTTCAGTAATCTAATCTTATTCAGTAATATGATAAGCTTTCAGTCAGTGTTTATGCTAGCTTTTGTTGTTTTTTTACTATTCACTTATGGATATATTCAAGAAATCCATTCCTTTAACAGAATACCACAATTATGCCCAAGATTAAAGGCAGTTTAATGAATATTGAATCATATTACTAAATACAAGTACCGACCGTACGAGTACCCAATGTGCAAGTACGAGTACAAGTATAGATGGTACAAATACTCCAAAAATGTACTCGTGTAAAACAAGTGCCAAGTACACTATCTCTGGTGACAGTTCTCCATGCGAAGAACGGGTCGCTTAGTAATAGTACCGAAATAAAAGAAATGTGAAAGTATCAGAAACACAAATGAAAGCGTGCACAAGGGTAGATTAAAAGGAACTAGAAAACTAGCAAAAGATTTTGTTTCAATCACGTGGGTTAATTGTACAGCTACATAAAATTCAATAAAAAAGAATAAAGAGAATAGTAAGTACATGTAATAAAGAGAAAATAACACACATACCACTGCTAGATGTCTATACATTCTTTGGAGGCTAAAGATGATAACGATATGATAGACGAAATATGTGTGCTTTAGAAATTAGCGTGTGGTGGATTCAGAATTATTTTTTCGAGCATTTTCGAAAAAAAAATCCTCTATTGTCCCCGTTTGGTCTGTCTGTCCGTCATCACCCTAGATCTCAACAACCATAAGTCCTAGGCCCATGATGTATATATCATTTTGTAGGTCTTGGCCTGCCAAGAAATGACTTTTTTTCATTTCGCGATCTGACCTCTCAGGGCCGTAAAAGGGGCCTTAGTACCGTTTTTTACTATATAAGCTATATTAATAAAGGAGCGCTATATCTCAGCAACTATAAGTCTTAGACCCATGATGTATATATCATTTTGTAGGTCTTGGCCTGCCATGTGTACATCAAAAGTTCATTTCGCGATAGTACCTCTGAGGGCCGGGCTTCAGGGCTCCTAAGGGGCTTATATATTATATATACACCTTGTACGTTCAATAACCCGTTCATTTGGTGCGAAATACTGCAGCACGTAGTTTCACCAAGATTTATTAAGAAACTCATCAAATGAAATTTTAAGATTGTGTTCTGAGTTTAATTGAAAGTATCAGAGCTATGCAACAATTGACGGAGTTTTCGGACGATTAAATGACTATAATTTCGAATGTTTTCAATTATGAGTCCTATTTCAGTAACCACAAACCACTTGTAGTTAGATTTAAGAGACAATATTTTTTTTTCAAATATAAAGAAACGTCTTTATAATTTTTTTTACAAATATATGCATTACACAATTGAATTTATAAACATTTCCAAAATTTACAAATATTTACTGAAAGCTAACAAACGTACTGATACATAACACAAAAATGCGCTAACACGTCCTGTGTCCAGAATGGAACAGGCTTAATTGCTTGTTTTAAAATAAACACAGGAATTTATTCAATTGTTTCATAAACTTTGTCTGATTTCTTACACGGAGTTTGATTTTAACGGTTTAAAACATTTGTTTTTCTTTCACCTCAGTTTCATACAGTAAGTATACACAAATGGTGATAACATTAACTAAGCTATCAAGCTATGCCCACAGATTTATGAGAGTACCATTTCAAATCTCTATGTAACCATTTGATTGCTGCCCTGCGCAAGTCACGTGACCAGCGATAAAGGGGAAACATATAAAGGGCACTATTAATAAGCCTCAATAAGGTGTATGGGGCCCTGACTCCAGGTAGCACTTCACGCAGATAGGGTTACTCGGGGGACTGTGGCACTCGCGAAAGAGCTCCTAACATACAAGCGCCGCACACGCGCATTCTGTCATTCGATTAGTGTACCTTAACCCTTATATGAAACTAGTTGCAAGTACCCGGCTTTGCCCGGGTTTAAAATAAGGTTTTCTGTTTACCTTCTGTTTTCTCCCTACCCCCTCTCTCGCTTCCTCTCTCTCTCCCTCCCTCCCTCTCCCTCCCATCTCCCTCTCTCCCCTCTCTCTCTCCCACCGTCCATCCTCCCTCCCTCCTCCTTCCCTCTCTCTCTCCCTCCCCGCCCCCTCTTTCTCTTTATCTCTTCCTCCCATTTCTTCCATCCTCTCCCTCTCCTTCCCTCCCCTCTCTCCCTCCCTAACCCCTCTCTCCCTCCCTAACCCCTCTCTCCCTCCTTTCTCCCCCTTCCTCCCTCCCTCATTTCCTCTCTCTCCCTCCCTGCCCCCCTCACTCTTTATCTCTCTCCCTCCCTCTCTCCCTCCCCTCTCTCTCCCTCCATACCCCCTCTCTCCCTCCCTTCCTTTCTTTCTCCCTCTCCCCCTGCTCCCTCTCCCATCTCCCTCCTGCTCCCTCTCCCACCTTTTCTCCCCCCCCTGTCCATCCCACTCCTTCCTCTCTCCCCCCTCCCTCCCTCCCTCCTACCTTCCTTTCCTCTCTCTCCTCCTGCCCCCTCTATCTCTCTCTCTCTTTATCTTTCTCTCTCTACCTCCCTCTCTCTCTCTCTCTATATATATATATATATCTATATATATATATATATATATATACATATATATATATATATATATATATATATATATATATACACTTATTATTATGGCTTCACACTTCTTCTAAAATCCTTCTTCATTCCTTTATCTTCTTCAAACTGTACAAATCAGAGAGCATGAAAAAACATCAACAATTCTTTGCATCACAAGGCACAATACAGCACCAGCGCGCAAGTTCTATTCGATCATCGGGAAATGACGTCACAGAGGAATTTTATTTATGGCGCCGTCGAGATTACTTTAATATAGTAAAATAATAAAATAAAAAAAATTAATTACAATCATAGATATATAAGACTAGATCGCTTATGGGCTATGCATAGACATATATTGTGCGGACCATAACTTTAAAAAGAGAAGAGTACAATTCTGTATAACCTGATGACGTAGTACGCATAGAAACCTTAAGTAGCCGAAATAAATAGCAGAAGACATTTTGCATTGTTTTCCTTGACAAATTTTCAAAAACTTTTTTTTTCAATTAACTTTGAATAAAATGCCTTCGTGTTGTGTACCCGGTTGTTTGATTATATTATTACTAACCGTCAAATATAATTTTTTCGGACACATCAGTAGATTTTAAAAGCGCCAACCTCTAGCATGAATGGGGATTATTTTTTTAATTAAAAGGAAGGAAATCTTTTTCGGTAAAAAATAAAGAACTGTACAGAATTGTACTCTTCTCTTTTTAAAGTAGGGGTCTCGAATACAACACTTTTTCGGTCTCTATTAAATAAGCATAAGCGATCTAGTCTTATATATCTATGATTACAATTAAACTACCCATCGAGATGAAACGAAACCTGTCCTATAACCTTCCCCATGTAATTATGTGTATGTGTAACAAATTTCACATTATTTGGTTATCTGGATCTTGAGTTATAAGGGAACAGACAGACAGACAGACAGACAACAAATGCCTCTTATAAGTATAGAGATGTATATCAAGTGAGTTTCTCACAAACGCGGAAAATTGTTTTAATTAATGTACCTCGGTTTGCCGATTCCTGCTCTTCTTACATGATGTTCATCGCTAAATTGTATAGCCCCCCCCCCCCCCCACTGTGACAGTCTATAAGAGGTGCACTTTCTATAGTCACACATACCGTGGCCGTAGAGATAATATACTACAGTGGACAAAAGTGATTCGAGTTTTTTGGGGCCTGAACCATATAAGACTTTTGTCACTATATGGGTATAGTGTAAATAGCTGCAATATAGTTTGTTTATTTATTTTCATAGGGAGTAAAATTAAAAAAAGACATGTTTCCAAAGCTAAATAGGGGTTGAAAAAAATAAAAGATTTCACGTCTCGCGTTGATGTTACTTTAAGATTATTTGAATTAACGGGGCAGCAAATATATCGAAGTTTATATATAACTAATTACATAAAATACCCGGATAATTCTGAGTTAGGAATTTGTGCTACTTTTAAGGCTGGTTTTTTAAATGATTTATGACAATGAAATAATGCTTTAATTCACTTTTTTTTTTTTGAGGAAAAGTACAACAGTTCTTCGATGGTGTGTGTGTGTGTTGTTTATACAGAACAATAAATTGTCATCGCTAATCCTTGTATATTGTGAAGTTTCTATTCTAAATAAATGCAATAGTGTTTGAACATAATGGTGTTTTCATCCTACAGAGTCTTAAGAATATGTTGAAAACGATAAGACCCAAAAAGGTTAAAAACAAACGACAAACTCTTTTTACAAGTTCAAAGTTTAAAAAGAATTCTAAAAATAATAAAAAAGGAAATGGTGCGAGGAAGGGGGGGGGGGTAATTTAATGGACGAAAATTACAGAAATGCACGGAAATTATTACTGCCGGCTAAAGTCGTGCTGCCTGGTTTCAGAAAGCTAATGACTCGATATGAAATAATCTTTGGGTGCACCCTGCCATATTTATTAGCTGTGATTAAATGAAGTGGACTGAAGGAAACCATTTTACGTTAGGCTCGATTGATGGAATCGCTGAACCATCAGGTGAACGAGTCTATTTCTTCTATCAAAGACATCATATCATCAAGGACGATATTCTGGTTCTCTCTCTCTCTATTCTCTCTCTCTCTCTCTCTCTATATATATATATATATATATATATATATATATATATATATATATATATATATATATATATATATATATATATATATTAGCAACGCATGGATTCAGAAATTTAAATATATATATTTATATATATATATATATATATTTATATATATACATAAAGCATATATTTGGAGAAAATGTTGAAATTGTAATTAAACTATGTTCATTTCTGCATCAGTTAACAGCATTTTATCACAATAAAACGCGCTAATGGTGTTTATAATGCCCTTCGGCGGTTAACGCAATATGTTATACATGGTAAAAACTGGAAATGTAGGTTAAACAATATTTAAGAAATAGTAAAAATTGTTTCCAATCTGAAAATCACACACCCTAGAAGGGAATTGAACAATATTATGAAACAAATGATTTTTTATACTAAAAGTATTATTTTCTAATTTCTGAATCAATCCCTGGCTAAACTATAGACCACTCTGATATTCAAACTAGTGTTTTGATTTTCATGTATATTTATAACGTGAAAACTGAATTAAACAATTGTGTATAAGTTTGCACATTTGATTAAGCCCCTACATTATTGAATTCGATAAAAACAGCAACATATGAGAGTTGCCAACTTTTTCCCGAACAATTATCTAGATATAAAAGAAATACATCTAGATACATGCTATTTAAGAGTGTAGCAAATAATCAAAATTGTATAATTAAATGAAAGAAATAAATTCTGAATTTTTTTATCAATGACACTAACCCAAGAATCTTGATGGTTGAAATATATTTAGACCTAGATATAAATGAAAAAAGTTGGGAGAGCCCTGCAATTAACCAGTGCCGAACCTATGGATTTGGAGGCCCTGGGGGCTTGGCCTCTTTGGGGCCCCTGCATTTTGACATTCGACACCGTGACATGAGATAATGTACTTCACATTTAATGTAAAACAAACATTTTGGGGGCCCCCTCCAGCTGGGGCCCGGGGGACTTTCGAGTTTGGACCCCCTACCTCCACCCTAGGTACGCCTCTGCAATTAACCACCTCCTTGAATTGTCACGCTAAATCATTTTTGTTCTATCTTAAATCAAAATGTTGACCAATATGAAAGTAACATTTATTGTCAATATATACTTTTATAAGTTGTTTTTTTTTTATTATTAAATTCAAAATCAAGAGTCATTCAAGTTTCTTTGTATCAATCTCTCACAGTTTGAAAAGATAACTGTTTCAGTAACAGAATTTTTTTTTAAATCAAATTTTTAATGACAGATGTCAGAATCAATTTGTGTTTGAACATATTAAACATTAAATCATAGATTATAAGCTTCCTGCTCGTTAATGGTGTTTTTCTTCAAGAAGATATTCATCCTATGGTCGGCGGAGAGAAATAGTGCTCCTAGCAAAATGCGAATTAGTGCAAAATGTTAGGTCACCGTCTTTACATTGTGAAAAACATTCCGTGAACTACTGAGGTAAAACATTCTCGGATAGCGAATACACTCTGCTAAAGCAAATTATATTTTCTGATACATTGTATTGTTACAGCCTCCAGCCATTCTCGTGAGTGTTTGTGTGTGCAAATCCATTTATCTACTAACGGATAAAACTTTGACTCAGTATAAGTACAGTGTGCGTATTTAGATTGTACTATTAACATTGTAACATTGATTTATATATTAAAACTGACAGGCCGAAATATGTTGTTCCGGATTACTGAAAAGTGTCATATTTACCATGTATATCATGGTCGATATAACAACAGTTACTAATATATATATATATATATATATATATATATATATATATATATATATATATATATATATATGTGAATACAGTCGATTCCGCTTAATTGGGACACATATATTAGCGGCTTACAAATTTACTATTGGCTTCTTGGTTTGGTTTCTTTGAGATTTGTCCCAAAAAGCGGCTGTCCCAATTAAGCGGTGTCCCGATTATCCACTGTATATATATATATATATATATATATGAATATATATATAGGCCTGCATACAGTGCAGGATTTACGTATAAGCTACACAAGCTATAGCTTAAGGCCCCACTTTCTTGAGAACCCATAAAAATTGTCCGAGTGAGCTATTGTCATATATACTTATATATTTGGCACTGACATTTAATATATGGACTTATAAAGGGCCCCATATCTCAAATAGCTTAGGGCTTTATTAATTCTAAATCCGGCCTCTGTAATATATATTTTTTACTTTTGATAAGAAGTGTATGGGAACTGTTCACGTTCCAGTTACTGACCTAAGTAGAGTGAAATGCAAAACATATAGGGCTTTATTTCTCCAACAACTCGACACAGCATCGATCAAAAAAAACCCAACAGAATAGAAGGCCGACAACTCCCATCCCTCCTGTCATCGACCAAGTGCGCCTGAATGCTATGATTAAATTGTTCCCTTCTCTCCATCTCTAGTCCTAGCTTCACTGTCACGTTATGAAACCATAGTATATATATATATATATATATATATATATATATATATATATATATATATATATATATAAAATCTAGAGAGAGGGAGAGAGAGATAGAATTTATAGCTAAACAAAATGTCCATTCTTTATGTAAAAGAATTATGCTGATTACTACAATTTCTAATTGGTCATTATATTTTAGAACCTTTGTAAACTAATCTATTTTTTACAAAGTAAGATGGGTTATTAGACCAGTTCGAATCTTTTTTTTTTAAAGAATCGTGTATACGTCTAAAAAATGTTATGTTCAGAAATGTTTTAGTCTTCAATAATTATCTCAATTATAAGCTATTATAAATATCCATAGAGAGTTTCTGATAAATGGACAAGTTTGTTTTTTTTTTTAAATCAATGTAAACAACTGAATAAATATAAAAAAAACAAGGGAAAATTGTTGTACCCATGGATTATAGTCAGTGTGTATCAATAAATACACAGAGTGCAGAATTTTAAAAAAAAAAAGGAAAGCATAAATCAAATGATACAGTAAAGATCAGTAAAATATAAATGATTTTTTTTTCTCTGTGTGCAGGGGAAGGGGACACAATACACCATCAATAATATTCACTTTATGAGGCTGTACGCCTTTCTCACGTGTATTCCTGAGCGTCAGCTGTCTTTGTGAAAAGATCATAATGGGCTTCCGGTCGCTTTGTTTACACTTGATTAATACTTAGCTCGATAAATTCTATTAATTCTCGATTATTTTTTCTACATTTTCGTCTAATCTAAGATATAATGAGTTTAAATTTATTACCAAAATTTAATTTTTCTGACGTTGACAAGTTTTTAAAGTCACAAAATGTCCCGATATCAGGGTTACAAATACTTCTCTGAGAAGTATGTCCATGACATGAAAAGTTACATTTTGTTTGTAAATTTTACACTAAAATTGTTATTCAAAGTTTTTATAATTGACGATTAGGGTTACCAGCAGGCCCGTAGCGTGCGGGGGGGGGCGGGCTCCCTTCTTATTTGCTCTACTTACCTGCCCCCCCCTGCTATTACCTGGCCCCTGCTGTAGAATTTTCACGCTACGGGGCTGGTTACCAGTTTAGGATAGATAGGGTGAGTTAACGTTAGGTTTATTTAATTTGTTATAATTTAAAAGCTAAAAAGCTCAGTCCTAAGCAAACGTTGAGAATTAGACCTATCTTAAATCACATAAGTCATAATTTTCTAGCTGGACATATTCCTAACCTTGGCACTTATTAACAGTAACACCAACATTAACTTTACTTAATTTTACATTACCATAATCTTAACCGAAACCCTAGTACAAACACTCATGTACATTATATTATTTAACCATGATTGTTAGAACAGTATATTTTTGGTTAGCATATATTGTGCGATAGATAGTAGTTAAAAAAATCGGTAGTAAAAGGTTTGAAACTACTACCTCATTATCAGTGGCGCAACCAGCAAAAAATGGGGGCTCACGTATTGAAAAAAAGACAGTTTGACAGTCTTCTTAGTAACTTTATATAGTAAAATATGTATTGATGATTTGGTCGGTTGCGCCACTGCTCATAATGATGAGGTGATGGTCAATGTGTTATTTTTCTTAAATAAACAATATACAGTTACAGACTTTAGCTCTACACTAGGAAATGTAGTCAAACTATCAGCGAGATGCAATAGAAGCCAGAGGAAAAAATCACGAACCTCATAATTTACAGGTAAAAGGAAAAGTATATGATACTATAATAAAATATGTTACTTATTAATATTTTTTAAAATGAAAATATCTGGTGATTTTCGGTGAGAGAAGGGAATTTATATATGTACAGCCAGATACAAGTGTTTGAAAAATGACAAATGAACAAAAAACATAGCCTTTTGGTTGAAGGAAGTCGGACAACAATGAGTCATATTCAATATGTCAACTTTTATACATTGGTATACAATTGTACTTTTTTACTGAGTTGAAGTTGTTTGAATTAAACACATGTTGAACTGTTTACAGACAGTCCATTAAAATATTAAGATTAAAATGTCGAGAGCATAACTAGTGTTAGCAGTGGTCTTTAATTATAAAAATTATATCGTATAGTATTAAAAATCAGAAAAACATTGTTATAGTTTTAACTTCTAAGATAATAATAAATAATCACACTGAAAAATATATTAAATTTAGATTATTTGATTTTCATGATTAAGATTAAAAGAATAACGGCAACAGAAATTTATTATTTGCAAATTCGCGTACATTAAAAACGTTTACTCTGAAAAATAAAATTGTTTCTTTTCACAAACTGATACAGGTTATTAGAAATTTAGTTGTTTAGTTACTGGGCTCAGTGGTGACATGGTACTATGTAAATCTAATTTCATATATTCAAAATATGCAACTAAACACATAGATAGAATGAGGACATACTTTATTCAAAATTATATAATACATTTAAGAAAAAATAATACTAAATCAATGTTCACAAAGCAATAATAATCCATCTTATACCTATCGCTGAGAGCTAATAAAAAATACATTTCTTGTAAATGAAAGGTATAGGAAAGCTTTCTGAGCGACGTGTTTTATTTTTCTTGGGAAACCCCGTTTTTTTAGAACTTTGGTCCTATCTGACCACAAGTCACCTTCCACAATCCAATCTAACTTGATGGGCCAGTGCAATATCCACAGGCCAGTACATGCTCTGTTCGAAAGACTAGTGCATAAAAAAATCAATTCAAGGGAATTCATTTGTTAGCTTCGGCTCCCAGTCGTTTAAAATTATACCCACGTTCGAGGACGAAGACTTCTAAAATCAGTGTAAGGAACCAGGCTGGTGTTAAGATTTGGCCGAGTTAACGTTTCTTTAGATTCCTCGGTAGCCTGCATATCGTACATTGATGAGGGAAAAAAAGCATCCGGAGTGAAAAATAGCCGAGCTTCAACTCAATGTGTCAATAAGTGTTTAGAAGTGTGCCCAGAGAGGCGTTATGGAAAAGGGAGTTCTCCGTGGAATCAAAAGAGAATGCGCTACCTAGTATAGGATTGGTTCTGCGCTTTCTAATACACACGCTCTATGGTTAGAAAAATTTAAAAACAACTGAATAAAAATTAAAAAAAAAAAAGTTCAATAAGTACGTATCGAATAAGTATTATGCAAATCGTGCATTAAAGTTTTACATACAGAGAGTACGTTGTCAGTACATCGGTGGAATGGGGGATTTAACGAAACGGATAAATCGCTTCTAGTGGGGTAAAATGATATTCTTTACGATAATAAGAAATGAGCAGACAATAAATTGTATAAATGCACAAACCGCAGTACCCTTCCTACGCTGTTGATTGTTTGTATATAGTACGTGACACACTCTCTCTACAGCCTCAAAATGGACGCGTCACAACGGACTTAACAACCAATCATTACTCAAATCAAATAGTTGTAGGTATTAGATGCAGTGTTGTTCTTTAGTACTTAATTTTACTGGGCCCGAGGTGAGTGGGAGGGTAGACCTAAACAGAGTGACAGAGAGGTTCCTGGCGAAAAAGTCTGACCGGGGTTCCTAGACAGATAGATAGTGGCGAAAAAGTCTGTTTTAAACACGCGGCAAATTGTTTGTCATATATTCAAAAATCTTTCCTTAAAACAGCGACTAATTCAAAAAGAAATTAAAAGATTTCAATATCTGCTGTTAACTAATTCAGTTATTAGATACCCTCATTAAAACATCGCACAATATCTACATCTGTAATCCAACCCAATATCAGGCTCTGGTAGATTGAACTTTGACCTTCGTGTCATCTTGCCCCGAACTGTATCGTCGTTGTTACATTACATTTTTTAAAATCTCTAATGGAAGATTAAACGAGGCTGGAAATTCTCTCCGGAGATAAAAATAACACACCGTCCTATTCAAGCCCTCGCCACTGGCTCGTCATATCAAATACACTTATGGAGATTCATTCCCCGCGCCCAACAAACATTTTCATTGTATTATCATCATTATGAATATTTGCCACAGATGCAGCCCATCTGTTAGACTCTCACTGTCAGATAAATGGGCTCCAATATTTTTTAACGGTTTCAACATTCACAGACACACGTGCGTGGTAGCGTCAACAGTAATACACGGGCACTGTGTCCAAAAAGTGTGGCGATATAAAGACCCCGGGCTAAGTCAGGTTAAAGTAAACAGTTCGGTGCCCATCTCATGGGTGGGCAAACTAAGCGACCGCCCAGGGTCCTGGCTGCCAAAAAGCCCCACCCATTGCAGTACTAGCCCCACCTATTCCAGTACTAGCCCCACCCATTCCAATACTAGCCCCACCCATTCCAGTACTAGCACCACCTATTCCAGTACTAGCCCCACCCATTCCAGTACTAACCCCACCCATTCCAGTACTACCCCACCTATTCCAGTTCTAACCCCACTATTCCAGTACTAGCCCCACCCATTTCAGTACTAGCCCCACACATTCCAGTAGTCATTCCTTTAATGTAGGAGCCCCAAAGAATACTTCAGAAGGAGTTAGATAACTCACTGGCTCGTTGCTGCGGCATTCACACATGACGTTGAACTGATTCAGTTAATTGAACTATTGATAGCTGCTATTGTATGGAACACAACGGATAGCAGAAATAGATATCGCAGTGAATGTCAAGGGTCTTATAACAAGGAAGTTACCTGTCACTAACACAATCTAAAGACTGACATATTGGGTCAACTGTTCACTGACATAGCCTGCCAGCTAGTCACTGACATAACTTAATTACTGGTCAGTAGTATAACATGTCAACTAGTCACTGACATAACTTAATTACTGGTCAGTAGCATAACCTGTCAACTAGTCACTGACATAACTTAATTACTGGTCAGTAGCATAACCTGTCAACTGGTCACTGACATAACTTAATTACTGGTCAGTAGCATAACCTGTCAACTGGTCACTGACATAACTTAATTACTTGTCAGTAGCATAACCTGTCAACTGGTCATTGACATAATCTACAAATTAGAATTTCTTCATTTACCTACATATTATGTTAAATTTTGTTCAACTAAACTTTTAAACAATTAAAAAAAATTAAAAGACGACATTATGTAAAATTCATTAGTCTACACTAGTGTACAGCTTATTAAGTCCAAATTTACTAGTCGTGGCCTACTTAAGCTGGACAGAGGAGATACTGTCAATTTTCTGCATCTACTCTGCAATATATAAAGCTCAGTGTATGATTAAAAATATCACATTGAGAATTTAAAAAAAAAATGTGTTTCTGTTTAAAGTTAATTTGATTTGTATCTTGACCTGAAATGAACAAATTAACATTTTAAGAAAATCAATATTATCTGGATGAATCTAAACACAAGATGCAGTTCCTTGTCTAATAGTATTTTATCAACTAAGTCGGACACTCTATCTAAATGACCTACAACATGATGTTGATGTCAACCTCTACTCCCCCAATAGTGTATTGTCCAACTTTGATGTCAACCTCTACTCCCCCAATAGTGTATTGTTCAACTTTGATGTTAACCTCTACTCCCCCAATAGTGTATTGTCCAACTTTGATGTCAACCTCTACTCCCCCAATAGTGTATTGTCCAACGTTGATGTCAACCTCTACTCCCCTCCCCGATAGTGTATTGTCCAACTTTGATGTCAACCTCTACTCCCCCAATAGTGTATTGTCCAACTTTGATGTCAACCTCTACTCCCCCAATAGTGTATTGTCCAACTTTGATGTCAACCTCTACTCCCCCAGTAGTGTAATGTCCAACTTTGATGTCAACCTCTACTCCCCCAATAGTGTAATGTCCAACTTTGATGTCAACCTCTACTCCCCCAATAGTGTAATGTCCAACTTTGATGTCAACCTCTACTCCCCCAATAGAATAGTGTAATGTCCAACTTTGATGTCAACCTCTACTCCCCTCCCCGATAGTGTATTGTCCAACTTTGATGTCAACCTCTACTCCCCCAATAGAATAGTGTATTGTCCAACTTTGATGTCAACCTCTACTCCCCCAATAGTGTATTGTCCAACTTTGATGTCAACCTCTACTCCCCTCCCCGATAGTGTATTGTCCAACTTTGATGTCAACCTCTACTCCCCCAATAGTGTAATGTCCAACTTTGATGTCAACCTCTACTCCCCCAATGATGTATTGTCCAACTTTGATGTGTCTCTCTACTCCCTCAACCCATGATATATTGTCCAACTATGATGTCTATCTCTACTTCCTCAACACATGTTGTATTGTCCAACTATGATCACTTTTAAAGCCCAGAACAAAGGCGACTATAAAATAAGAAATCTTTCATTAGGTGGAAATAAAGACCGCAATTACACTAAATGACCTCGTCCAATCATCGCTCTACGTCTGCTGGTTTGTTTTTAGCTTAATGAATTATTTGTGGCACGTCATAAACTGAAACTACATTTCGGGGGCAGAGTAATTTGGTCGAGACATGTGGCCAGTAGTAAAAAAACAAAACAAGAAGCGAGTCAAATGGAGTGATAATTGATGAATTCAGTGTTCCGTTACAATCATTAGTATGTGTCAAAAGTGACAAAAAAGTGATGAAGAATCGCTACATACTTGGCTGCATTGAAATATACTGAACCTAGATTCGTTATGTTCAGAGGCGTTCTTATGGATAGGCTGCATAGGCGGATTCCTAGGGCTTTCAACTAGCAAGGCTCATAGCAGGACCTTTTTTCTTTTGCATGCAAGCATTATAGAAATAACGTTTTGTGTCATTTTGAAAGTACACGATGCAGGAAATGAGCTAATGTGACTGATTTCTGTAGAAATATTTTACTATTTTACTGTAAATGATCTCTTTCTGTTAGTTTCAATTTGAAATGGGCAAAACCTACACCATATCTAAATAAATAATCATTTAATTTATAGTCTACAATTATTTAGACAGTTACAACGATTGTTTCATATTATTTTCCGGTGATTATTTCTTGCCGATCATAAACGACTGTCTATGTCTCCGTAAGGCGGTCATACACATTGTGTTTATTACCGTACTTGAGAAATTCAGACATATTTTGACTTTCCATAATATGAAATGGAGAGAATAAATAACTTGTGCGTGATCGAGTCAAGTTTGGCCATTCAACAATGACCTTGGTTGATTAGGGTTCAATAGCTAGAACCATACGACATATCTACATCCCATTTAAGAAGAGGTCCAATAGCTACAAGTATACGACATATGTACACCCCAGTTGAGAAGAGGCCCAATAGCTACAACCATACGACATATCTACCAATGGGACATTATTTCTAATGGTGACATTTGCTTTAAATTTATTCTCGCGAAAGCCAAGAAGTGTTGAGAATGTGAGACATATCTGGCTTGCCGTTAAAATGCTTTAAACATCATTTCTTTGATTCGGTGGCAATTAGCTTATTGATTCAATATTTAGGAAATATCGTTTTGAATAAAGTTGCATTGATATCAATAGCACAACATATTGAACTTTCAAGTATACGTACATGTATTCAAAGACTTTTCAAAGATGAAATAACGAAACGACTAGGTATGCGTTTTAAAAGAATATTGATGAACCTGAATAAAGTCAGTTTTGTTCTTTGATGTTTATAATGTGTAACTGTTTAATATTTATGTTGGTTGCACTTGTTGCCCTTATTGCACTCAATGTCTATTTGCACTTATTGACATTAATATTAATAATATTTTTATTTTCTTTCCAGCTCTCTTCTTTCTTACTGCTTTTCTCCGTGCAAGTGTCAACTATCCATTACATTTTGTTAAACAATGGCTTCGAACAGGAGTAACCAATGTGATAATGCCAAACGGAAGACAAGATTACAAAGTGACATATTGTTGATTGGTCCGATGCGTGATACGTTTGTGCAAACTACAAGGCTTCCAACAATTCGTGAGACATTATCAGTGGTCCAAAATAAAGAGGAAAAAAAATTTTTTTTTTATTTTCTTTGATTTAAACCCCACATTTGATTAACACAAAAAAGTACTCAGAAATATAAAATTTCATAATTTTCAGATGAAATTTAGAGGTTGCACAAGCTCTCTGAAAATTTATGTATCTTCTCCATTTACCACATTTTACCCCGAATATTGATGAACCTGAATTAAGTCTGTTCTGTCCAAAGAAGTTTCTGCAGCATTATATAGATCACAAGTTAGTGATCGTACAGCAGTTCATTTACTAGCTGCAACAGCTCATTCTCTTGGTCACGATGTTAGTGACATGACATTACTGTACAGCGTGTGAGAGCTGAGATTAGGAAAAAAACAGCACATGAATTTAAAGAATTTTTTGATCCACAAGTACCATTAACTGTACACTGGGATGGAAAATTGCTTCCAGATCTCACAGCCAGGGAGAATGTTGAGAGATTGCCAGTGATTGTAACAGGACTGCAAATAGAGTGCTTGCTAGGTGTACCAGGGACTTCAGGTACAGGTGACAGTCAAGCTCAAGCTGTAGTTGAATGTCTGAAGGACTGGGATATTTGTGAAAAAGTAGTAGCATTAAGTTTTGACACAATAGCAAGTAACACTGGGAATTCCAAAGGGGCATGTGTTTTAATTGAAAAGCTGCTTGAAAAAAGTCTTATTCATCTCGCTTGCCGCCACCATATGATAGAAATTGTTCTGGAAAAAGTGTTCACCGCATTGAAGATAAGTGGGCCCTTATCTGGACCTGATATTTCACTTTTTAAACGATTTAAAGAGCAGTGGCATTTTATGGAGAAGTGATCCTATGATACTGCAGATGGGATGACTGAAGTAGACCTTTTCAAAGATAGCACATTGCAGTTTGCAAATGACAGTCTTCAAATTTGTCACCCACGAGATGATTACAGAGAATTTTTGGAACTGGCTGTCATATTTCTTGGAGGAACACCACCACGTGGGATTCATTTCCATGCTCCAGGAGCTGTACACAGGGCACGTTGGGTGACAAGAATAATTTATTGCTACAAGATGTGGATGTTTAAGAAGCAGTTTAAGCTGAAGCCTTCTGAAGAACAAGGACTGTTTCAGTTCCTCTGTTTTGTTTCCAGTACTTATATGAAACTGTGGTTTCAAGCCCCACAGCCAGCAAGGGCGCCATTAAATGACCTACAATTTCTGAAGGATTTAGAAAAATATAACTCCATTAATTCAGTTATTGGAAAAGCAGCAAAAAAAAGCTTTCAGTCGACATTTATGGTATCTAAGTGAAATTACAGTGGGCCTCGCTTTTTTTAATGAAAATATTGATCCCAAGCAAAAAGGTTCAGATGCTTAAAAATATTCAAGAAAAACCCGGATCTACAAATCGAGCTCAGCGTCTTGATTCCAATGGATTCTATGCAGACCAGCCCATCAGCTTCTTTGTTACAAACAATACAAAGGCATTTTTCTCCATTCTTGGTTTGCCACATTCATTCCTGGAGATGCCCCCTGAAACATGGAGCAGCAACAATGAATACAAACATGCAGAAAAGGTTGTAACCAATTTGAAAGTTGTTAATGACACAGCCGAAAGAGGAGTGAAACTGATTCAGGATTTCAATGAAGTTTTAAGCAGAAAAGAAGACCAGAAGCAATTCTTACTTCAGGTGGTGCAAGAACACCGACGATTATATCCGGATGCAAAGAAGACCACAGTGGTTACTGGACTAGCAAAAAGCAGTCAGTGAATATGACGTCCATAAATAGTAAACACTTTGCTTTGTTGCATTCTATTATTTTATTTGTTTTGAGGTTGTTATTTCATGTTTAACACTAAACAATTAACATAAACCATTAAATTACTATTTAGTGTCAAATCAATGTTTTCATTGCCTTTGTGCAACCCCTAAATATTTATAGATTGTATTCATTTTTTCAGAAAACCCTTTTTTTTCCTGGCAGAACACAATGCAGGCCTTAAATTTAGAAAAATCGAAAAAAAAAATTTTTGGACCACCCTAGATATATATATAAATAAATAAATAAATATATATATATATATATATATATATATATATATGTTCATTTTAAAGCCACCCCAGCACTGGTAATTAGCGATTCTGTTGTAGATTTCAATAAGCATTCGATTGTTCGGGCCTAACAGCCACTCACAACTGTTAATTTAAAACTAAAGTATTTTATGTGCTGGTTATTTCATGCAGATTATGACATTGTTGACAATGGACGGTTTAGGTTTAACTTTAACCAAATATATCCCACTAACTGTGTTAAGTGAACCGTCCGCTTTGTTTTTTTTTTCGTACGTCCAAACTGAGTCTTTTAACAGTACATGCTATCTTTAGATATCCCACCTGCCTGTGTACAGCACATCTCAGAGAAATCAGATCAAGTTCCACAGACATTGCCTAACTATATACCCATAATTCTTTGATATATATATATATATCTTATGGGGTCTTCTTCTGTGTTTTTTTTTAAATCTCTATGATAGTGACAGGATTGCTTGTAATAAATTGATCTAAATGAAATGCCTGTACATGTTTTGTCGGGTTTACAGCCAGTCTGTCTCCGTGCATCTAAATGTATGTATTACGTGGTTATCCAAAACTAATGTACTTACCATTACGAACAAAACGTTTACACTACATGGTGTCATTATATTCATCATCATTCGACCTAAGTGATAATGAAGTGAGGCTTATAGTAAACATAGATTACCAAGTGTAGCTCCCAATCATTTCTTTCTATGTGATACTCTTCCATCTTTTATTAAAGACCATCTGCTCCCATCTATACCGGTGGTGACCACTCCATCTGCTCCCATCTATACCGGTGGTGACCACTCCATCTGCTCCCATCTATACCGGTGGTGACCACGCATTTAGTTGATGAGAGCCGCATTCCGTTTTTTTTTCTTCTTTTTAGTAAAATACAGTATTTAAAACGGTCGCACCATAGTCAACGTAGCATGATTAAGTGAATAAAAGGAATAAAATGATATGCGAACAATAACAACAGCTGATTCAACTGGATCCTCACTAAACGAAGAACGGCATACAAATAGCGTATCTAAAAGTCATATTCGGCCACCGCTGATCTATATCATTGGTTCTCAAACTTTTTCGCTTCCAAAAAAACTGTTTTGTTTTCGTGCCCCACCTACACAAAGAAGAACAATGATAAAAGAAAGAGAATAGAAGCTTCACGAATAGTGTTTACACATTTCCCCTTTTACTCTGCATGTTTTACAAGTTTTTAGTTTTGTAACATATAGAAACAGAGATGTAATATAGCATTCTCTGTCCTTTAATTTTAAACATTTATTCGTCACGAGTCACGACCCACCTGAAATTCGATCGCGACCCGTACTTTTGAGAACCACCGATCAAAATCTCTCTCTCTCTCTCTCTCTCTCTCTCCCCCCCCCCCCACTCGTCCCCATTCCCCATCCCCCGCTTTTGTTTTTCTCGCCGCACTCAAACAATTGAACACGAGTTACAGTCTCTTGTGTTTGAGTACACATCCATGTCCCTGACATGGCTTGCCCATTGTCCATCAGCCAGTGGGGAAATCTATCACAGCAGCATTGCGTTTTACATCGCCTTCCTGTCTTATCCAACCGCCCACTAACATCACCTTACGTAACATTGCACTGCCCTTTAAAATTTTGATGAAATATGGATTATACTAACCAGCTTCACCCATGCTTAATAAACGAAACACGTATTGATTGATTATTACATACAGGACACAATCGCTAACGGTTTTGGCCGGTCGATAAATTGCACACTAGAGAAATGCGACACATTAACGCCCTTCATCCCCACCCCCTTTTTCCTCCTCTCTCTCGGGGAAGCACAGGGTTTCCATCTCTTTCTATAATCTTTATTAATTCTCGCCCATAAACTCGGTTATTCGTTGTTATTACCTTTGGATGATAATGTTATTACAGCAATGATTTGCTTCTGACAACATTGTGTTTCTTATTATAGGCCAGGGTGGCTACCCTTGAGGTCAGTGAGATCCTCAATTCTGTTCTTTATATAGTAAATGATACTTCAAACGGCCGCACAGTGGTCAAGATTTAGTGGGAAAAAATAATTCAATGATATATTACTGGCTTAACGCAACACAATTCAACAAAGAGATGCATGCGGCCTCGACATTAACTACAATTCTATCAGAGTTTAGACCATGTGTGGGCCAAATGGCGACTCTTCATTGAGTTCAGGTGCTGCTCCCATTGTATCTTTTTGCCAAATCTATTATCTCATCGCTTCTATTCACTAAATATTGATAAGCTATGCGGCTCTGAAGTAATGTCTATCATACACAAAATGTAATGCATCACTCACCAGGCGTTATTTTCCCCTGACATAGACATTACACTACAGAAATATTGCAGGGCTACAGACACATAATATTGGAACTCACAAGTTATATTTTTTTCAGTTTAAAAAAAAAAAAAATCTTGAAAATGATAACATACGATCTTGGGGGGAGAGGGGGGTGAAAAAAAATCAATGATTTGCCAGTAGTCTAGACCGATTTATAAGATTTCAACCCCACCCCCTCCCCACTCCCGCAATTTAATCTCCACTTGCTTCGACGTCCATGGTTCTGTTTTTGTTTGTCTAAGTCTTTTAATCAGCTGCCAGGTTTTACATTGCTCTGGGGATTTGTTCTCCTGGGGTGGACACCATAAAACATTTCAGTGTTGTTTCCTCATCGTTTACGCTGTGTATGTGTTGCTGTGTCTTCGATTTAGATCATTCGCCATCACATATCTTCGTCACCTTATTTCTTGTTTGTTTTAGTCTTAACATAGATTAGCATTATTATTTTTTGTAGGTTGTGTGTGTGTGTGTGTGTGTGTGTGTGTGTGCTAACTGTGTACATGTGTGTCTGAAAAGAAAAGATCTGGAACAAAACAAGAACAATGATTCTTTCATTGTATTAATACAGAAAGGCACAAATGTCTGCGTATGATTTAAATATGGCTGTATGGTTGAATCTTTTCCGCCATTGTTGTAATAGTTTTTACTGTTATTGATACATTTAGTGAAGACCCTGTCAGGACAGTGAAAGTAGATAGATAGACATAGATAGATAGACATATTGTTTAGATAGATATACAGATAGATTGAGTGATAGATTGATAGATAAACAGATAGACAGATAAATAGATAGACAAACGAATGGTAGCCTACGGACAGTATTACGTAATTAGACAGGTGGGGAGTCGAAGGCGGGGCGAAAGCGGCAGCTTGGTCAGTTATAGAGACGCGGATATATACAGGTCACGACTGGTGAAGTTTAAGGAAGGTAGTCTAATTAGGAAGGAATGAAGGAGTTAGTAAGAACCGTTTTACTGTGTTGACGGAACGGACAATTAATATAGGGATTTATCGTAGAGACGGGATTAACGAGTTTATGTTCATTGTTGGATGATTAGTGTTACAGATTTTGATTAATAAAGTGATAGTGATTATTCATATTCAAATCAATTGACTTGTCGCATTTATTAGAAGTATTTGAGATACAGAAGTGTTGTGAACATGCATGAGTTGAGTGTGTAAAGAAAGATAAAGTAGTTCAATAAAAGAAATAAAGAAGACCATCGCCATCCCTGACACTCCCTATACTGGTGAGACGATAATTATTGTAGTTGATTTTTCATAGACTGAACTAATAACGTTCCACATAAGTATTTCCCAACTTAGGACAACATGTCCCTCGGGTTGGGTGGGTTTGGGGGGGGGGGTAAAGAAATGAGTCCTTCTAGAGTTTTAAAAACTGTCCACTATGATTTCACCAGTCTTACAATTGTATATGTTTACATGGAGCGGGGGTGACATACGAATAAAAGAAAGGCTTAGGTGTGGCGAAACACATACACAAACGCATACTTTCACACACACAGTCGCACTCACAATCACACTCGCTCACATATATATTCACTCACACAAACTCTCATAATCCCGATGCTGCAATGGACTCTAGAAGTACCAATGAGGCCATAAGGTGGTGGTTAAAACTAGCCTAGCACAGTCTCGTCTATAACTATTAACCCTGAATCGGAGATATACCATGGTGGCCCTGTTACAATTTCTTAATTTATATTCAGTGGGGAAAACATCGCTGTCTACATGAAATGTATTCTCTAAACTTACAGTAAAGATGAAATATGTGAGTGATTTTTAGAAAGAAGAAACAAAGTTAATAATACTGCTGTTTAATTTTTTTCGTCATTTCGAAAACCATATTTTTCAGGGTCCTATCTTTGGGCATAGTGAGAGGAGTCGTTGACTTCAGTTATCCGGAGGAATGCACTGTCAATCTAGGGAATCTTATATTGGGCTATGTGGTCATCCTGTCCTTCTGCATCATTCTCGAGGTCTTCATAGCCTTCCTGAGTACAAGAGGAAGTATACTAACCCAGACACCTCGTGCTAGTATAGAGTACTTGCTGTACGGTAGATGTGGTGAGTTGTGCTTTTATTTCTAGCAGAGTAACTTAGTCTAGCTTTCAGTGGTGAGATATTTGTATTAAGGGACTTACCCGAAATAACAAAAAAAAAATGGGGACACAGTACGCAAGTTGAAACAGAGTCAGAAATATTTGCTTAAAAGAAGTTTCTAATCTATCAAGCCTAAGAAACTCCAGAGTGGATTTTGAATCTATTTTTGAGCACAAAAGCCCTTCACCCCCCTGCCTGAAAGTCGAGTCCGAGGAGCTGGAGAATTTGATCGATTTATAAAGTAACTAAGTGTCCTTTTAATCGATCATTTAACAAAGTGGTATATAGATTGACTTGTTGAATTAATATTCAAAGTGAGTAAAATAATTTAGTTTTTTTTTTTTTATTTTAAAATTTTCATCAGTATCGTCCTCGATTTATTTAGCTACAATGTATTAACTTGCGCTAATATTGGGCCTAATTTGGTCGAAATAATTTTAGTTTTTTTTTATCATGACATCATTGGATCGTCTATCCAGAGTCTCGTAATGCAATATGTAAACATCCAGTCACGTGATCAGTTATTAATGCACCTGCAGTCGTCTTTCCGGCACTTCCTCTGATCATTTACACAATTTCTTATGTGTATGTCAGTGGTTGTTTGGCTCTTCATACCCAGGCACATGTTTTATGTGAATGGACATCTGAACGCATGATCATTCAGTTGTGCCCCCCCCCCCCCACACACACACACTATTCCCAACTTAATAAAAAATACAACAAACCAGCTCTTGCTGTATGAACAGTCTCTTACATTTCCGTTCCACTCACCTCCCTCGACCCCCATCTCACACCATCATATCATCATCAATCGTTTTTTTGAGAGCTACCATCAGTCAGCAGCGAGCTTAAATTTAGTATCATTTCATTAGGCGTATAATTTTTTTAGTAGTTTCTTTTATAACGAGGCCCTCAGAGAGAGGCGCTCTGTCAGACCACTTGACAAGGGGGGTGGGTCTCTGCCTAGATTGGCCCAGCTGAAAAACAGATGGGTTAATTACCGCATTTCACTGCCGGTTTATATTATGTATGGAAATGCACGGACTGGCTAGGGGGGAAGAATCACAATTGAAAGCGTTGCAAGTACATGTGCATTAGTTCTTCTTTATCCATATAGCATTTGAAAACTTTGTCAACCATTCAATGGAAATTATGTTCTTAGCAAATTCACTAGGCCACAATCTTAAGGTATAATAGTTGTTACTTTTACATTATGGAAAAAAAATATTTATAATGTATAGAAACAGTGTAATCAACCACGAGGAAGCCCCCCCCCCTCCCCCCTCCCTAACTACCTCGCCCGAAATTTACCAAAGTAGGATATTTGAATATCGTCAGTCTAACACTCAATATATTTTTATTGGTCCAACATGACATTTGCTATGCATATAATGAAAAATCTTTACGAAGTTATTTTTTTTTTTAGAGCATTTTCGAAAAAAAAATGCTCTATTGTCCCCGTTTTGTCTGTCCGTCCGTGTACACCCTAGATCTCAACAACCATAAGTCCTAGACCCATGATGTATATATCATTTTGTAGGTCTTGGCCTGCCAAGAAATGACTTTTTTTCATTTCGCGATCTGACCTCTCAGGGCCGTAAAAGGGGCCTTAGTACCGTTTTTTACTATATAAGCTATATTAATAAAGGAGCGCTATATCTCAGCAACTATAAGTCCTAGACCCATGATGTATATATCATTTTGTAGGTCTTGGCCTGCCATGTGTACATCAAAAGTTCATTTCGCGATAGGACCTCTGAGGGCCGGGCTTCAGGGCTCCTAAGGGGCTTATATATTATATATACACCTTGTACGTTCAATAGCCCGTTCATTTGGTGCGAAATACTGCAGCACGTAGTTTCACCAAGATTTATTAAGAAACTCATCAAATGAAATGGTAAGATTGTGTTCTGAGTTTAATTGAAAGTATCAGAACTATGCAACAATTGACGGAGTTTTCGGACGATTAAATGACTATAATTTAGAATGTTTTGAATTATGAGTCCTATTTCAGTAACCACAAACCACTTGTAGTTAGATTTAAGAGACAAAAATTTTTTTTCAAATATAAAGAAACGTCTTTATAATTTTTTTACAAATATATGCATTACACAATTGAATTTATAAACATTTCCAAAATTTACAAATATTTACTGAAAGCTAACAAACGTACTGATACATAACACGAAAATGCGCTAACACGTCCTGTGTCCAGAATGGAACAGGCTTAATTGCTTGTTTATATCAATGTTTGATACAGGGCCCAATTTCTCATTTTATATCTTGGTATTAACAAAAGATTAATTTGGTGATAATCAGCCATGTTGTGTCCCCCACCCCCTCTCCCTTCACGCCATTTGTTTCTGTTCGCATGATAGCTGTTAACCTTTGTTCATCTCTTTCTGCTTGCACGTTATTTTGTAGAAATCTGTCCGCGGAAAAAAGTTGTCATAAATATCGCAGTCATTGGCACCAGCACAATTAGTATTAGTGGCGCCCCGGGGCCGAGTTTATAAGTGTCGCCCTTTTTTCCTTGCCTAAAATAGTGGGAGAACATCCTGCCCCTTTGTTGGTGGCAAAGCTAGTACTGGTCGGGGCAGACCGCCACCTCTGCTCTTTTTTTTTTGTTACGCCACTGGCTCTCACCTCCGTCAAGCCGTTTAAAAACACATTGTTAGAGGAAACGTAAACTACAATTTGGAGCGCGGGCCAGATCAAACAGCCAGACGCATTGTACTCAATCCACGGCCGTAGTTTGACTACCCTTCGTCATAGATTGAAAACATTGTGTATCTTAAATAATCTGGAGGTAATTCCGCTTCACTTTTGTTCAACGCCCATGTTCACATTACGCAACATTTTTGTTTTGTTTGTATCCGAATACATATGCCCGCCGGAGTGATGTCTCAGGTCAGTGGCTTAAGTTATGGCCATCCACGCGTGCCCTCCAAGTAATTGAATTAGGATAAAGCTTTGGAAATGACTGTCCGAGTGAAGTACTGCAGTCCATAATGGTGAATCCTTGTCTGTACTGCTTACTTGGCCTCAAAAGCGGATTTTTATGGCCACATAACTTTTGGCAGTAGATTCTATTTGAGCCTATTTTCTGAGCTTCATTGAGCATATTAACATTGTTGTTTGATGTGATGATGTCATCGAGAGATATTTTTATATCTCTATTCAGTGGTATTGCTCGACAGTGAGTTTTTTTTTTAATGTGATGCCTTTCGCCATTTTGCTTTATTCTAATATACAAGGTAACCTGAGCTACAGCCAAATAATATAAGGCCCTTGACAAACTCAGAAAACGGGGGCCCCCTTCCTCTCAAAATTGACCAGGCTTCCACACACACAAAGGTGAGATCCTGACAAGTGTTCGGGCCCACACGTTTTTAATCTCTTAATGAATTTTATTCATCTATTGATATCATAGATGCTGTAACTTTACTAAGAATATCCCTAAAAAAAAGTTAATCGTTGTTTTCTAAAAAAAAAGTCGCTTGATGGATTAAAAATGTTTGGTGGAAAAGTGTATTTGAAAATCGATGAGAACAATGCAGCATCGAATACGTTAATATAAAAGTGGTACTGAATAAATGTTCCAGATAGAATACAATATAAATTACTTAACCATTTAATGAGATAAAATTTTTGATATAGTATAACAAATGAGTATCGATAATCTATAAATACTTCATTACAAACCTATTTCTCTTTATGTTACAAAATTATATGTTTGTAAATCTATTAAAGGGAACGCTTTATATTCAATTAACGGCGATTTGATTCTCTTTCTTTTATCGTAGTTAATCTTTGCAGGTGTATTGATAATCGAACAATTAGGGTGCTTGCTATCTTAGGGGGTTCCATTAATGTCTTATTATTTTACGTATGGTTTGACGTCTTTTAAAAAGGCTTAACCCGGTCATTTTAACCCATATGTACTGAATTAGTTGCTCTGTAATGCACAGGCCAGTCGCTGTGTGATCAGAATATAAAATTATTTTGTTACAAGCAAATAGGTTATACAACAAAGTAGTCACTTTTATTTCGCCATTCCATGACTCTAAAAGTGTCATGAGATGGTACCCGTGAAATGATGCAAAATAATTTATAGTGTTGATATTTCTTTTACTTACAAAAAGATATTATGCAACAAAAATGTATTTCTTTTTTCCGGGCGACTTATGTCAAAATTATGAGAGGATCTCACACTGTAATGAAAGTAAAATATCACACTGTAATGCAAGGATTTTACACTGTTATGCAATGATCTCAAACTGTTATGCAATGATCTCAAACTGTTATGCAATGATCTAAAACTGTTAAACGATGATCTCAAGCTGTTATGCAATGATCTAAAACTGTTATGCAATGATCTAAAACTGTTATGCAATGATCTCATACTGTTATACGATGAACTCAAGCTGTTATGCAATGATCTCTCACTATTATGCAATGATCTCTCACTGTTATGCAATGATCTCACACTATTATGCAATGATCTCTCACTGTTATGCAATGATCTCTCACTGTTATGCAATGATCTCACACTGTTATGTAATGATCTCTCACTGTTATGCAATGATCTCTCACTGTTATACGATGATCTCACACTGTTATGCAATGATCTCTCACTATTATGCAATGATCTCTCACTGTTATGCAATGATCTCACACTGTTATGCAATGATCTCTCACTGTTATGCAATGATCTTACACTGTTATACGATGATCTCACACTGTTATGCAATGATCTCTCACTGATATGCAATGATCTCTCACTGTTATGCAATGATCTCTCACTGTTATGCAATGATCTCACACTATTATGTAATGATCTCTCACTGTTATGCAATGATCTCACACTGTTATGCAATGATCTCTCACTGTTATGCAATGATCTCTCTGTTATGCAATGATCTCACACTGTTATGCAATGATCTCACACTGTTATGCAATGATCTCTCACTGTTATGCAATGATCTCTCTGTTATGCAATGATCTCACACTGTTATGCAATGATCTCACACTGTTATGCAATGATCTCACACTGTTATGCAAGGATCTCTCTGTTATGCAATGATCTCACACTGTTATGCAATGATCTCACACTGTTATGCAATAATCTCACACTGCTATATGAAATACAAACTCAAAATGTTAAATCCCCTGGATGATCTAAATCACAAATGTTTTACTTCCAGAAACTCAATCTGTCATGAAAAGTCAAGTATACAGATATGTACTTTATATTGACTCAGTAGGGATAGCCAAATTAATCCCATCGAATAGCAGAGCTTTTTTTTCTTCTGGAAAACGTGCCATCAGGAGTAGAGAAAAACTAGTGGAAGGTAAGAACATGTGCAAAGAGTCAATGTACAGCACACAATCTGTTTTCTTTGAAGTATTTATTTTACAGTAACTCATATCTGTATCTGTGACTAGCGTGTGTTTGTGTGATATGTTGTCACCAGGGCGACACAGGGCGGTGTATTGTGTGATATATTCTCATAAGGGCGGGGTAAGGGAGGTGTATTATGAATAAGTTTATGTTTCATTTTTTCCCCACCTTGACGCACTATGTCTCTTAAAAAGAAACTCCAAAGTTTGGAACTAGCACACCTGTACACAGAATAATAATTCCACTGGCTAATATTCATTTCAATGATTTTGAATTAAACTTCAATTAACTCCATATTTATTATTTGGCTGGAAATAATTTAAAATGTTTGTAGCAACAATACATTTATTTAATATCGATACGCACTGATTGGGTGATTGGATTCCATGTCACGAATGGGGTCAGTGACATCAGCATGTCGGTTGTAAACTGCAGACAATAGCACACCATATGTAGATAAAATAAACTATATTAAATACAATGTCGGTCAACTGAAGTTAGGAAACAAAACAAATTTAAAGAATGAAATGATCAAAGATAGCAGCTCTTGAGCGGCACACGGCTTTTAAATTTGCCAAAGTCACAGACCATGAAAGAAAAATCAATGAATATTTATCGGCTGAATTGTGTCTCACGATATGTTTGATTATCTTAATTAAATTAACAATTTAGTAGACTCTAAAGAAATCGCTGATCGGTAAATAAAAATGTTGACGTCAAATTTTGTTTATAGTAACAGTTGGCAGGTGTGTGAACGCCATGCGATAACAAACATGAATAATGAAATTCTCAATTAAGACATGTTTCAGACAACATTCATCAGACAGAATATTACATGACTTCATTAAGTATTATACAGACTATTTAATGATTTAATGTGTAATACAGACTATTTAATTACTTCATAAGTATTATACAAATATTAAATTATTCTTTTTTAGCCTACTATCGTTCAGATTTTAATATATCATTTGTTTAAGTTGAAGTCGTTTCAGTATTATATTTTATTATCATCGAATGGTCGGAAATAGTTTATTTTAATACAACTGATATATTATAAATTTATTTAGTGCTACAGTATTAGAATTTCAATGTCTAATATAACTAAAGATACCATTGTTTACCAAATTAAATGTTATACTTGTGAACTTTCAAATATATAAAGGCTTTTCAATGCTTTTTAATATAATGATTGATTGCTTTTTCATTGATATCTTTGGCTAAGATCAAAATTTAGTTTCTGTACTACAAAGAATTTTAGCCATTTGGCTATCCTGGTCTGGGAGACATACCATTGTCTATGGGGAAAAGATCATTGGGGTTCTCCTGGCAGGCGGTGGTGGTACTGTGGTCAATGAGGAAAATCCGAGACCATATTATACACAGCTGGCGGTGGGACAGATGTGGTCGGCACACAACACCCTTCCACTCTGTCCCAATCAAGCATACATTCGCAGTCTGCCATTTCTGGTGGGAGGTTCAGGCACATTACACCCCTCCCATCTATGCGAGTGACAAAAAACCCTTTGCCATTTATGCCGATCAGCAGTACACCACCCCCTGCTGGTCTGGCCAGTCTGGGCACGTCTTAAAACCTATTTTTCTGCCATACCGGCAGATGTTAGTGGGAACACTCACCCATGTAGGCATGGCAGCCATGCATAGGCGCCGCTAACAAAGCTGGTGTGGCAGGTACACGACACCCTGTCATTCTGTCAATATTACGACTCACTCCCTAAAAGATAAGTATCGAGAATTTGGGAAACACTGATCTACTTAGCTTGTTGTCAACAAGTTATCCTGACCCAGGGGTTAGTTTTAGATTGGTTAGTGAGAAAAATTCATCACTTAGATCATGTAAACCAATCATGTGAAGATTTTGTAGCTCCTCTTCATTTATCCCAACCTTAGGTCATTGACTATGAATGCACATTGGAAACAGGTGATTGGACACACTCTCATTCTGGTTTCTATTACAAGTAAAACACATCGGTTTTGAGAGTATTTTTAACAAGTTTTTGGCTCAACTTTCTATACAGAAAAGTACAGATGGAATCCTTAGTTGACATTTTCTTCGACCGACTTCCTAGTTGACATCAACTTCGACTAACTCCCTAAATGACATCAACACCGACTCATTACCTAAATGATATCCATTCCATCTCACCCCTTAATTGAAATTCACTCCAACTCACTTCCTAAATGACATCCACTCCAAGTCACTCCTTAGTAGACATCTACTCCAACTAACTCCCTAAATGACACCCACTCCAACTCACCCCTCAATTGACATCAACTCCAACTAACTCCCTAAATGACATCCACTTCAAGTCACTCCTTAGTAGACTTCAACTCCAAGTAACTCCCTAAATGACATCCACTCCAACTCACCCCTTAATTGACATCCACTCGGACTCACTCCTTAACATTAACCGCTCACCACACCTTTCCCTCTTTCATTGCTATGTCCGGCAATTCCTCCAACACGAGCTTTCACAGGTAAGAATATCCCTTATGTAATATGAGTCATGATTGGCGCCATTGGTCAGCCAGAATATCCTTTATATAATCTGAATCAATCCAATGATTGACGCCACTCGCCAGCCAGAATATCCCTTATATAATCTGAATCAATCCAATGATTGACGCCACTCGCCAGCCAGAATATCCCTTATATAATCTGAATCAATCCAATGATTGACGCCACTCGCCAGCCAGAATATCCTTTATATAATCTGAATCAATCCAATGATTGACGCCACTCTCCAGCCAGAATATCCTTTATATAATCTTAATCGACCACGGGTGTTCGAGTGGTGTAGAACGCTTGACTGTCGACCGGAGGGTCCCGCGTTCGAATCTCAGTGAGAACCTTGGGATTTTTCAGGTCCTAGTGAAAGTCCCCATGCCCACCCAGCTTTAACTGGGTACCTGACTTTAAGTTAGTGGAGTAAAGGCGGCTGGGCGTTGTGCTAACCACACAATCCCTTTATATGCCGAGGTTATAGAAACAGATGAATTGTACACTTCATCTGCCCCGATGGCCCGTTAGGGTTAAGGAAACTTTACTTTATTTATAAACTGAATCAATACCATGATTGACGCCACTGGTCAGTCATCACACAACCAGGGGAAAATTTAGTTACAAAACTAAATCTCCAGTCACTTAAGACTGTTACATCCGTTATATACTGTTGGTATACATGGCAAATTGTTACACATGTAAGACTGTCACTGGCTAAGATATATTGTTACAGACATGTTAGACTGTCACTGGCTAAGATATAGACTGTTGATGTCTATGTCAATCTGTTATAGTTGTGTCAGAAGGCACACCTGTGTTTAAATTTTGTAGATTATGGGGTGTTGGATCAACTGTGTCCCATATTGTGGGAGGTAGACCAGTGAGAGGTAGGACATGGCCTACGCAGTTGACTGACGTCAGTTGATAAGTCTGTACAGTAGGTGGAGGTGTAGGATCATTGAGTCTCTGTCAATACCTTCTATTCATCCTTTGTTATTGATGTGTAGGGTCCCTCGTGCAGTTTACTTACATGTATGTCACATAACATTGAATACACTTCAACACTGATTCAACCATTTCAATAGAAACATTGTGAAAGTGGCTTGCTAAAAGTAATAGAAATAGAAGAATTAGATACTATAAAATCTCTTTACTTCAATCTCTTCCTATTTATTCTAATTTTGCCTCTCTCTCTCTCCCTTAACTCTCCGTATCCAACCTAACTCTCTCTCTCTCTCTCTCTCTCTCTCTCTCTCTCTCTGTGTGTGTGTGTATGTGTTTTTCTTTTACTTCTGAAGCAGGATTCTTTTCTTTTTTCCATATGTCATAAATCTTCCATTAGCAGTCTACGTCAAATACTATACTATGAAAGATTATATATGGTATAGATGTATATTGCACATGACTATTATATATTGTATAAATGTAGATCATACATGACAGATTATATATGGTATAAATATATATCATACATGACAGATTATATATTGTATAAATGTATATCGTACAGTGATGGGCCTTAACTAATTTGTTTTTCTTTAAACTTTCACTAATTTACAACTAAAAAATCAGTTACACTGTAAGTTACAAATAATTTAAAAAAGTTACAGCTTCTACAACAGAAAAAAAGGTGTTACACTTTTATAACTTTTATTTACATACATACATCTCAGTACTAATTTACAGAACGTGTACAACTTTTATTTACATACATTTCAGTGCTAATTTACAGAACGTGTATAACTTTTGTTTACATAGATACATTTCAGTACTAATTTACAGAATGTGTATAACTTTTGTTTACATACATTTCAGTACTAATTTACAGAACGTGTATAACTTTTTTTACATACATACATTTCAGTACTAATTTATAGAACGTGTATAACTTTTGTTTGCATACATACATTTCAGTACTAATTTACAAAACGTGTAAACTTTTGATTACATACATACATTTCAGTACTAATTTACGGAACGTGTATAACTTTTTGTTTACATAATTTCAGTACTAATTTACAGAACGTGTATAGGATCAATTATCTGTCCACGAAATGTCAACAGCAACCAGAGTTCATATACGTGTTTGCCGTTGCCCAACCCTGAAAAAATAATGCATCGATCCTTGTTTTTCTTTTTTCATAATTACATTTACAAAGCATGCATTTTTAAAAAAAAACAGAAATGGTCTTTAAAAGAAAACATTATTTCGTCAGCTGAGAATTATGAAGCTCTATGTCCAAAAGAAAAATGTTCATCTGAAGCTACAGTCTTATAGTTTGTCGTTGTGGGCTCCATCTCCTTTATTTTTGGTATATATAGTGTCAAAATTGAGTTCCCAACGTAACAGTTGTTTTACGTTCAATATGTTCAAAGTACACAAACGTGAAATTAAAAAAAATTTTGACTCAAAATCACTTTTTGTGGGCATAGAGCCCCATAATTCTCAGCTGATGATTTATAAAACGCGTTTTTAGCATCACATTTATTTCAATTTGAAATTCAACCAAAAAAAAAAACACACCAAAACATAACATAATCATACAAACATTCAATAAGAAATATATTTAATAGACATAATCATACAAACATTCAATAAGAAATATATTTAATAGACATAATCATACAAACATTCAATAAGACATATTTAATAGACAAAATCATACAAACATTCAAAAAAGATATATTTAATAGACATTATCATACAAACATTCAATAATAAATATATTTAATAGACATAATCATACAAACATTCAAAAAGACATATATTTAATAGACATAATCATACAAACATTCAATAAGAAATATATTTAATAGACATAATCATACAAACATTCAATAAGAAATATATTTAATACGCATAATCATACAAACATTCAATAAGACATATTTAATAGACAAAATCATACAAACATTCAAAAAGAGATATATTTAATAGACATTATCATACAAACATTCAATAATAAATATATTTAATAGACATAATCATACAAACATTCAAAAAGACATATATTTAATAGACATAATCATACAAACATTCAATAAGAAATATATTTAATAGACATAATCATACAAACATTCAATAAGAAATATATTTAATATGCATAATCAGACAAACATTCAATAAGAAATATATTTAATAGGCAAAATCATACAAACATTCAATAAGAAATATATTTAATATGCATAATCAGACAAACATTCAATAAGAAATATATTTAATATGCATAATCAGACAAACATTCAATAAGAAATATATTTAATATGCATAATCATACAAACATTCAATAAGAAATATATTTAATATGCATAATCAGACAAACATTCAATAAGAAATATATTTAATATGCATAATCATACAAACATTCAATAAGAAATATATTTAATATGCATAATCAGACAAACATTCAATAAGAAATATATTTAATAGGCAAAATCATACAAACATTCAAAAAGAAATATATTTAATATGCATAATCAGAAAAACATTCAATAAGAAATATATTTAATATGCATAATCATACAAACATTCAATAAGAAATATATTTAATATGCATAATCAGACAAACATTCAATAAGAAATATATTTAATATGCATAATCAGACAAACATTCAATAAGAAATACATTTAATAGACATAATCATACAAACATTCAATAAGAAATATATTTAATAGACAAAATCATACAAACATTCAATAAGAAATATATTTAATATGCATAATCAGACAAACATTCAATAAGAAATATATTTAATAGACAAAATCATACAAACATTCAATAAGAAATATATTTAATAGACATAATCATACAAACATTCAATAAGACATATATTTAATAGACATAATCATACAAACATTCAATAAGAAATATATTTAATATGCATAATCAGACAAACATTCAATCAGAAATGTATTTAATAGACAAAATCATACAAACATTCAATAAGAAATATATTTAATATGCATAATCAGACAAACAATTCAATAAGAAATATATTTAATAGACAAAATCATACAAACATTCAATAAGAAATATATTTAATATGCATAATTAGGAAAAACATTCAATAAGAAATACATTTAATAGACAAAATCATACAAACATTCGGTACAAGAAATATATTTAATATGCATAATCAGACAAACATTCAATAAGAAATATATTTAATAGGCAAAATCATACAAACATTCAATAAGAAATATATTTAATAGACATAATCTATACAAACATTCAATAAGAAATATATTTAATAGATAAAATCATACAAACATTCAATAAGAAATATATTTAATAGACATAATCATACAAACATTCAATGTGAACTATATTTAATATGCATAATCATACACAAACATTCAAAGGAAATATATTTAATAGACATAATCATACAAACATTAAATAAGAAATATATTTAATAGACATAATCATACAAACATTCAAAGAAAATATATTTAATAGACATAATCATACAAACATTCAAAGAAAATATATTTAATAGACATAATCAAAGAAACATTCAAATGAAATATATTTAATAGACATAATCAGACACACATTCAAAGAAAATATATTTAATAGACATAATTATAGAAACATTCAAATGAAATATATTTAATAGACATAATCATAGAAACATTCAAAGAAAATATATTTAATAGACATAATCATACAAACATTCAAATATATTTAATAGACATAATCAAACAAACATTCAAATGAAACATATTTAATAGACATAATCAGACACACATTCAATAAGAAATATATTTAATAGACATAATCATACAAACATTCAATAAGAAATATATTTAATAGGCAAAATCATACAAACATTCAATAAGAAATATATTTAATATGTATAATGAGACAAACATTCAATAAGAAATATATTTAATAGACAAAATATACAAACATTCAATAAGAAATATATTTAATATGCATAATCAGACAAACATTCAATAAGAAATATATTTAATAGACAGTATCATACAAACATTCAATAAGAAATATATTTAATAGACATAATCATACAAACATTCAATAAGACATATATTTAATAGATATAATCATACAAACATTCAATAAGAAATATATTTAATATGCATAATCAGACAAACATTCAATAAATATATTTAATAGAAAAAAATCATACAAACATTCAATAAGCTTCTAGTGGGGTAAAATGACATAATCATACAAACATTCAATAAGAAATATATTTAATATGCATAATCATACAAACATTCAATAAGACATATATTTAATAGATATAATCATACAAACATTCAATAAGAAATATATTTAATAGACATAATCATACAAACATTCAATAAGCTTCTAGTGGGGTAAAATGATATTCTTTACGATAATAAGAAATGAGCAGACAATAAATTGTATAAATCGTGGGGTTCTAGTGGGGTAAAATGATATTCTTTACGATAATAAGAAATGAGCAGACAATAAATTATATAAATCGCTTCTAGTGGGGTAAAATGATATTCTTTACGATAATAAGAAATGAGCAGACAATAAATTGTATAAATCGCTTCTAGTGGGGTAAAATGATATTCTTTACGATAATAAGAAATGAGCAGACAATAAATTGTATAAATCGCTTCTAGTGGGGTAAAATGATATTCTTTACGATAATAAGAAATGAGCAGACAATAAATTGTATAAATGCTCTAGTGGGGTAAAATGATATTCTTTACGATAATAAGAAATGAGCAGACAATAAATTGTATAAATCGCTTCTAGTGGGGTAAAATGATATTCTTTACGATAATAAGAAATGAGCAGACAATAAATTGTATAAATGCTTCTAGTGGGGTAAAATGATATTCTTTACGATAATAAGAAATGAGCAGACAATAAATTGTATAAATCGCTTCTAGTGGGGTAAAATGATATTCTTTACGATAATAAGAAATGAGCAGACAATAAATTGTATAAATCGCTTCTAGTGGGGTAAAATGATATTCTTTACGATAATAAGAAATGAGCAGAACAATAAATTGTATAAATCGCTTCTAGTGGGGTAAAATGATATTCTTTACGATAATAAGAAATGAGCAGACAATAAATTGTATAAATCGCTTCTAGTGGGGTAAAATGATATTCTTTACGATAATAAGAAATGAGCAGACAATAAATTGTATAAATCGCTTCTAGTGGGGTAAAAATGATATTCTTTACGATAATAAGAAATGAGCAGACAATAAATTGTATAAATCGCTTCTAGTGGGGTAAAATGATATTCTTTACGATAATAAGAAATGAGCAGACAATAAATTGTATAAATCGCTTCTAGTGGGGTAAAATGATATTCTTTACGATAATAAGAAATGAGCAGACAATAAATTGTATAAATCGCTTCTAGTGGGGTAAAATGATATTCTTTACGATAATAAGAAATGAGCAGACAATAAATTGTATAAATCGCTTCTAGTGGGGTAAAATGATATTCTTTACGATAATAAGAAATGAGCAGACAATAAATTGTATAAATCGCTTCTAGTGGGGTAAAATGATATTCTTTACGATAATAAGAAATGAGCAGACAATAAATTGTATAAATGCTCTAGTGGGGTAAAATGATATTCTTTACGATAATAAGAAATGAGCAGACAATAAATTGTATAAATCGCTTCTAGTGGGGTAAAAAATGATATTCTTTACGATAATAAGAAATGAGCAGACAATAAATTGTATAAATCGCTTCTAGTGGGACAATAAATGTAAAATGATATTCTTTACGATAATAAGAAATGAGCAGACAATAAATTGTATAAATCGCTTCTAGTGGGGTAAAATGATATTCTTTACGATAATAAGAAATGAGCAGACAATAAATTGTATAAATCGCTTCTAGTGGGGTAAAATGATATTCTTTACGATAATAAGAAATGAGCAGACAATAAATTGTATAAATCGCTTCTAGTGGGGTAAAATGATATTCTTTACGATAATAAGAAATGAGCAGACAATAAATTGTATAAATCGCTTCTAGTGGGGTAAAATGATATTCTTTACGATAATAAGAAATGAGCAGACAATAAATTGTATAAATCGCTTCTAGTGGGGTAAAATGATATTCTTTACGATAATAAGAAATGAGCAGACAATAAATTGTATAAATCGCTTCTAGTAGGGTAAAATGATATTCTTTACGATAATAAGAAATGAGCAGACAATAAATTGTATAAATCGCTTCTAGTGGGGTAAAATGATATTCTTTACGATAATAAGAAATGAGCAGACAATAAATTGTATAAATCGCTTCTAGTGGGGTAAAATGATATTCTTTACGATAATAAGAAATGAGCAGACAATAAATTGTATAAATCGCTTCTAGTGGGGTAAAATGATATTCTTTACGATAATAAGAAATGAGCAGACAATAAATTGTATAAATCGCTTCTAGTGGGGTAAAATGATATTCTTTACGATAATAAGAAATGAGCAGACAATAAATTGTATAAATCGCTTCTAGTGGGGTAAAATGATATTCTTTACGATAATAAGAAATGAGCAGACAATAAATTGTATAAATGCTCTAGTGGGGTAAAATGATATTCTTTACGATAATAAGAAATGAGCAGACAATAAATTGTATAAATGCTCTAGTGGGGTAAAATGATATTCTTTACGATAATAAGAAATGAGCAGACAATAAATTGTATAAATCGCTTCTAGTGGGGTAAAATGATATTCTTTACGATAATAAGAAATGAGCAGACAATAAATTGTATAAATCGCTTCTAGTGGGGTAAAATGATATTCTTTACGATAATAAGAAATGAGCAGACAATAAATTGTATAAATGCTATTTGCTTGTAACAAGATAATTTTATATTTTGATCCCACAGCGACTGGCCTGTCCATTACAGAGCAACTAATTTTTTTTTAAAAGACGTCAAACCATACGTAAAATAATAAGACATTAATGGAACCCCCTAAGATAGCACCCTAATTGTTCGATCATCAATACACCTGCAAAGATTAACTACGATAAAAGTAAGAGAATCAAATCGCCGTTAATTGAATATAAAGCGTTCCCTTTAATAGATTTACAAACATATAATTTTGTAACATAAAGAGAAATAGGTTTGTAATGAAGTATTTATAGATTATCGATACTCATTTGTTATACTATATCAAAAATTTTATCTCATTAAATGGTTAAGTAATTTATATTGTATTTTATCTGGAACATTTATACAGTACCACTTTTATATTAACATATTCGATGCTACATTGTTCTCATCGATTTTTAAATACACTATTCCACCAAACATTTTTAATCCATCAAGCGACTTTTTTTTTAGAAAACAATGATTAACTTTTTTTTAGGGATATTCTTAGTAAAGTTACAGCATCTATGATATCAACAGATGAATAAAATTCATTAAGAGATTAAAAACGTGTGGGCCCGATCACTTGTCAGGATCTCACCTTTGTGTGTGTGGAAGCCTGGTCAATTTTGAGAGGAAGGGGGCCCCCGTTTTCTGAGTTTGTCAAGGGCCTTATATTATTTGGCAGCAGCTCATGTTACCTTGTATATTAGAATAAAGCAAAATGGCGAAAGGCATCACATTAAAAAAAAAAAAAACTCACTGTCGAGCGATACCACTAAATAGAGATGTAAAATAAAAATATCTCTCGATGACATCATCACATCAAACAACAATGTTAATATGCTCAATGAAGCTCAGAAAATAGGCTCAAATAGAATCTACTGCCAAAAGTTATGTGGCCATAAAAATCCGCTTTTGAGGCTAAGTAAGCAGTACAGACAAGGATTCACCATCATGGACTGTAGTACTTCACTCGGACAGTCATTTCCAAAGCTTTATCCTAATTCAATTACTTGGAGGGCACGCGTGGATGGCCGTAACTTAAGCCACTGACCTGAGACATCACTCCGGCGGGCATATGTATTAGGATACAAAAAAAAATGTTGCGTAATGTGAACATGGGCGTTGAACAAAAGTGAAGCGGAATTACCGCCAGATTATTTAAGATACACAATGTTTTCAATCTATAACGAAGGGTAGTCAAACTACGGCCGTGGATTGAGTACAATGCGTCTGGCTGTTTGATCTGGCCCGCGCTCCAGTTTGTAGGTTACGTTCCCTCTAACAGGGTGTTTTTAAACGCCTTGACGGAGGTGAGAGCCAGTGGCGTAACAAAAAAAGAGCAGAGGTGGCGGTCTGCCCCGACCAGTATTAGCTTTGTCACCAACAAGGGGCAGAATGTTCTCCCACTATTTTAGGCAAGGAAAAAAGGGCGACACTTATAAACTCGGCCCCGGGGTACCACTAATACTAATTGTGCTGATGCCAATGACTGCGATATTTATGACAACTTTTTCCGCGGACAGATTTCTACAAAATAACGTGCAAGCAGAAAGAGGTGAACAAAGGTTAACAGCTATCACGCGAACAGAAACAAATGGCGTGAAGGGAGAGGGGTGGGGAACACAACATGGCAGATGATCACCAAATTAATCTATTGTTAATACCAAGATATAAAATGAGAAATTGGGCCCTGTATCAAACATTGATATAAAAAAAATAACTTCGTAAAGATTTTCATTATATGCATAGCAAATGTCATGTTGGACCAATAAAAATATATTGAGTGTTAGACTGACGATATTCAAATATCCTACTTTGGTAAATTTCGGGCGAGGTAGGTAGGTAGGGGGGGGGCTTCCTCGTGGTTGATTACACAGTTTCTATACATTATAAATATTTTTTTTTCCATACTGTAGAAGTAACAACAATTATACCTTTAGATTGTGGCCTAGTGAATTTGCTAATAACACAATTTCCATTGAATGGTTGACAAAGTTTTCAAATTCTATATGGATAAACAAGAACTAATGCACATGTACTTGCAACGCTTTCAATTGTGATTCTTTCCCACTAGCCAGTCCGTGCATTTCCATACATAATATAAGCCGGCAGTGAAATGCGGTAATCAACCCATCTGTTTTTCAGCTGGGCCAATCTAGGCAGAGACCCCCCCTTGTCAAGTGGTCTGACAGAGCGCCTCTCTCAGAGGGCCTCGTTATAAAAGAAACTACTAAAAAAATTATACGCCTAATGAAATGATACTAAATTTAAGCTCGCTGCTGACTGATGGTAGCTCTCAAAAAAACGATTGATGATGATATGATGGTGTGAGATGGGGGTCGAGGGAGGTGAGTGGAACGGAAATGTAAGAGACTGTTCATACAGCAAGAGCTGGGTTGTTGTTTTTATTTATTTAGTTGGGAATAGTGTTTGTGGGAGGGGGGGGGCGCAACTGAATGATCGTGCATTCAGATGTCCTTTCACATAAAACATGTGCCTGGGTATGAAGAGCCAAACAACCACTGACATAAGAAATCGTGTAAATGATCGGAGGATGTGCCGGAAAGAAGACTGCAGGTGCATTGATAACTGATCACGTGACTGGATGTTTACATATTGCATTACGATACTCTGGATAGACGATCCAATGATGTCATGATAAAAAAAAACTAAAATTTCGACCATATTAGGCACAATATTAGCGCAAGTTAATACATTGTAGCTAAATAAATCGAGGACGATACAGATGAAAATTTTAAAATTAAAAAAAAAAAAATTATCTTACTCACTTTGAATATTAATTCAACAAGTAAATATATATATATATATATATATATATATATATATATATATATATATATAATTTCTTGACAAATATATATATTTATATATTCCACTTTGTTAAATGATCGATTAAAGGGACACTTAGTTACTTTATAAATCGATCAAATTCTCCAGCTCCTCGGACTTGACTTTCAGGTAGGGGGTGAAGGGCTTTTGCTCAAAAATAGATTCAAAATCCACTCTGGAGTTTCTTAGGCTTAATAGATTAGAAACTTCTTTTAAGCAAATATTTGTGACTCTGTTTCAACTTGCGTACTGTGTCCCCATTTTTTTTTTGTCATTTCGGGTAAGTCCCTTAATACAAATATCTCACCACTGAAAGCTAGACTAAGTTACTCTGCTAGAAATAAAAGCACAACTCACCACATCTACCGTACAGCAAGTACTCTATACTAGCACGAGGTGTCTGGGTTAGTATACTTCCTCTTGTACTCAGGAAGGCTATGAAGACCTCGAGAATGATGCAGAAGGACAGGATGACCACATAGCCCAATATAAGATTCCCTAGATTGACAGTGCATTCCTCTGGATAATTGAAGTCAACGACTCCTCTCACTATGCCCAAAGATAAGACCCTGAAAAATATGGTTTTCGAAATGAAGAAAACAATTAAAAAGCAGAAATATTAACTTTGTTTCTTCTTTCTAAAAAGTACTCACATATTTCATCTTTACTATAAGTTTAGAGAATAAATTTCATGTAGACAGCGATGTTTTCCCACTGAATATAAATTAAGAAATTTTAACAGGGCCACCATGGTATATCTCCGATTCAGGGTTAAAAGTTATAGATGAGATGTGCTAGGCTAGTTTTAACCACCACCTTATGGTCTCAGTGGTACTTCTAGAGTCCATTGCAGCATCGGGATTATGAGAGTTTGTGTGAGTGAATATTCAAGTGAGCGAGTGTGTGAGTGTGTGTGAGTGCGGCTGTGTGAGTGTGTGAAAGTATGCGTTTGTGTATGTGTTTCGCCACACCTAAGCCTTTCTTTTATTCGTATGTCACCCCCCACTCTATGTAAACATATACAATTGTAAGACTGTTGAAATCATAGTGGACAGTTTTTAAAACTCTAGAAGGACTCATTTCTTGACACCCCCTCCCACCCACCCACCCAACCCGCGGGACATGTTGTCCTAAGTTGGAAAATACTTATGTGGAACGTTATTAGTTCAGTCTATGAAAAATCAACTGCAATAATTATCGTCTCACCATTATAGGGAGTGTCAGGGATGGCGATGGTCTTCTTTATTTTTCTTTTATTGAACTACTTTATCTTTCTTTACACACACAAATCATGCATGTTCACAACACTTCTGTATCTCAAATACTTCTAATAAATGCGACAAGTCAATTGATTTGAATATGAATAATCACTATCACTTTATTAATCAAAATCTGTAACACTAATCATCCAACAATAAACATAAACTCGTTAATCCCGTCTCTACGATAAATCCCTATATTAATTGTCCGTTCCGTCAACACAGTAAAACGGTTCTTACTAACTCCTTCACTCCTTCCTAATTATACTACCTTCCTTAAACTTAACAAAACCTACACTAATCCCCCTCTTTCTGTCGTGACCTGTATATATCCGCGTCTCTATAACTGACCAAGCTGTCCCTTTCGCCCCGCCTTCGACTTCCCACCTGTCTAATTACGTAATACCTAACTCTACAGGCTGCAGCTATTTATCATCAGTCCTGACCTACTTTCACTGTCCGTAGGATACCATTCGTTTGTTTATCTATTTATCTGTCTATCTGTTTATCTATCTATCTATCAATCTATCACTCAATCTATCTGTATATCTATCTAAACAATATGTCTGTCTATCTATTTTCACTGTCCTGACAGCGAGCTCACTAAATGTATCAATAACAGTAAAAACTATTACAACAATGGCGGAAAAGATTCAACCATACAGCCGTATTTAAATCATACGCAGACATTTGTGCCTTTATGTATTAATAAAATGAAAGAATTATAGATCTTGTTTTGTTCCAGATCTTTTCTTTTCAGATACACACACAAAACCTACAAAAAAAAAATAATGCTTATCTCTATTAAGACTAAAACAAACAAGAAATAAGGTGACGAAGATATGTGATGGCGAATGATCTAAATCGAAGACAGCAACACACACGCACGCACGCACACAGCGTAAACGATGAGGAAACAACACTGAAATGTTTTATGGTGTCCTCCCCAGGAGAACAAATCCCCAGAGCAATGTAAAACCTGGCAGCTGATTAAAAGACTTAGACAAACAAAAACAGAACCATGGACGTCGAACCAAGTGGAGATTAAATTGCGGGAGTGGGGAGGGGGTGGGTGGGTTGAAATCTTATAAATCGGTCTAGACTACTGGCAAATCATTGATTTTTTCACCCCCCCCCCTCGCCCCCCCCCCCCCCCCAAGATCGTATGTTATTTTCAAGATTTTGTTTTTTTTTAAACTGAAAAAAAATATAACTTGTGAGTTCCAATATTATGTGTCTGTAGCCCTGCAATATTTATGTACTGTAATGTCTATGCCAGGGGAAAATAACGCCTGGTGAGTGATGCATTACATTTTGTGTATGATAGACATTACTTCAGAGCCGCACAGCTTATCAAGATTTAGTGAATAGAAGCGATGAGATAATAAGATTTGGCAAAAAGATACAATGGGAGCAGCACCTGAACTCAATGAAGAGTTGCCATTTGGCCACACATGGTCTAAACTCAGATAGAATTGTAGTTAATGTCGGGGCCGCATGCATCTCTTTGTTGAATTGTGCTGCGTTGAGCCAGTAATTTACCAATGAATTATTTTTTACCACTAAATCTTGACCACTGTGCGGCCGTTTGAAGTATTATTTACTATATAAAGAACAGAATTGAGGATCTCACTGACCTCAAGGGTGGCCACCCTGGCCTATAATAAGAAATACAATGTTGTCAGAAGCAAATCATTGCTGTAATAACATTATCATCCGGGTAATAATGAATAACCGAGTTTATGGGCGAGTCGTAAAGATTATAGAAAGAGATGGAAACCCTGTGCTTCCCCGAGAGAGAGGAGGAAAAAGGGGATGGGGTGAAGGGCGTTAATGTGTCGCATTTCTCTAGTGTGCAATTTATCGACCGGCCGAAACCATTAGCGATTGTGTTCTGTATGTAATAATCAATCAATACGTGTTTCGTTTATTATGCATGGGTGGAGCTGGTTAGTATAATCCATATTTCATCAAAATTTTAAAGGGTAGTGCAATGTTACGTAAGGTGATGTTAGTGGGCGGTTGGATAAGACAGGAAGGCGATGTAAAACGCAATGCTGCTGTGATAGATTTCCCCACTGGCTGATGGACAATGGGCAAGCCATGTCAGGGACATGGATGTGTACTCAAACACAAGAGACTGTAACTCGTGTTCAATAGTTTAAGTGCAGCGAGAAAAACAAAAGCGGGGGATGGGGAATGGGGACGAGTGGGGTGGGGAAGGAGGTAGGGAGGGAGGGAGAGAGAGAGAGAGAGTTTTTGATCGGTGGCTCTCAAAAGTACGGGTCGCGATCGAATTTCAAGTGGGTCGTGACTCGTGACGAATAAATGTTTAAAATTAAAGGACAGAGAATGCTATATTACATCTCTGTTTCTATATGTTACAAAACTAAAAACTTGTAAAACATGCAGAGTAAAAGGGGAAATGTGTAAACACTATTCGTGAAGCTTCTATTCTCTTTCTTTTATCGTTGTTCTTCTTTGTGTAGGTGGGGCACGAAAACAACAGTTTTTTTGGGAGCGAAAAAGTTTGAGAACCACTGATATAGATCAGCGGTGGCCAAATATGACTTTTAGATACGCTATTTGTATGCGGCTCTTCGTTTAGTGAGGATCCAGTTGAATCAGCTGTTGTTATTGTTCGCCTATCATTTTATTCCTTTTATTCACTTAATCATGCTTCTTTGACTATGGTGCGGCCTTCTTAAATACTGTATTTTACTTAACAGAAGAAAAAAAAACGGAATGCGGCTTTCATCAGCTTAATGCGTGGTCACTACCGGTATAGATGGGAGCAGATGGAGTGGTCACCACCGGTATGGATGGGAGCAGATGGAGTGGTCACCACCGGTATGGATGGGAGCAGATGGAGTGGTCACCACCGGTATGGATGGGAGCAGATGGAGTGGTCACCACCGGTATGAATGGGAGCAGATGGAGTGGTCACCACCGGTACAGATGGGAGCAGATGGAGTGGTCACCACCGGTACAGATGGGAGCAGATGGTCTTTAATAAAAGATGGAAGAGTATCACATAGAAAGAAATGATAGGGAGCTACACTTGGTAATCTATGTTTACTATAAGCCTCACTTCATTGTTACTTAGGCCGAATGATGATGAATATAATGACAGCATGTAGTGTAAACCTTGTGTTGGTAATGGTAAGTACATTAGTTTTGGATAACCACGTAATACATACATTTAGACAGACGCACGGAGACACTGGCAAAAACAGGTACATACATTTCATTTAGTTCAATTTATTACAAGCAATCCTGTCACTATCATAGTGATTTAAAAAAAAACACAGAAGAAGACCCCATAAGATATACATATATATGTATATATCAAAGAAAATATGGGTATATAGTTAGGCAATGTCTGTGGAACATGATCTGATTTCTCTGAGATGTGCTGTACACAGGCAGGTGGGATATCTAAAGATAGCATGTACTGTTAAAAGACTCAGTTTGGACGAACGAAAAAAAACAAACAAAGCGGACGGTTCACTTAACACAGATAGTGGGATATATTTGGTTGAAGTTAAACCTAAACTGTCCATTGTCAACATTGTCATAATCTGCATGAAATAACCAGCGCATAAAATACTTTAGTTTTAAATTAACAGTTGTGAGTTGCAGTTAGGCCCGAACAATCGAATGCTTATTGAAATCTAAAACAGAATCGCTAATTACCAGTGCTCGGGTGGCTTTAAAATGAATATATATATATATATATATATATATATATATATATATATATATATATATATATATATACTAGTTGCAATTACCCGGCTTTGCCCGGGTTTAAAATAAGGTTTTCTGTTTACCTTCTGTTTTCTCCCCTACCCCCTCTCTCCCTTCCTCTCTCTCTCCCTCCCTCTCTCCCCCTCTCTCTCCTTTCCCCCCCCCTCCCTCCATCCCTCCCTCTCTCAAATCTCTCTCCCGTCCCTCTCCCATCACCCTCCCTCCCCCTCCTTCTCTCCCCCGTCCATCCTCCTCCCTCCTCCTTCCCTCCCTGCCCCCGCTTTCTCTTTATCTCTTCCTCCCATTTCTCCCATCCTCTCCCTCTCTCCCTTCCCTCCCTAACCCCTCTCTCCCTCCTTTCTCCCTTCCTCCCCCTTTCCACCTCTCTCCCTCCCCCTTCCTTCCTCCCTCCTTCCCTATCTCTCCCTCCCTGCCCCCCTCACTTTTTATCTCTCTCCCTCTCCCCCTCTTTTTCTTCCCCCTGTCCACCCCCTCCCTCTCTCTCTCTCCCCTCCCGCCCTCCCTCCTACCCTCCTTTCCTCTCTCTCCCCCCTCTCTCTCTCTCTCTCTTATCTCTCTCTCTATATCTCTCTCTCCCTCCCTCTCTCTCTCTCTCTCTCTCTCTCTCATCTATATATATATATATATATATATATATATATATATATACTTATTATTATGGTTTCACACTTCTTCTAAAATCCTTCTTCATTCCTTTACCTTCCTCAAACTGTACACATCAGAGAGCATGAAAACATCAACAATTCTTTGCATCACAAAGGCACAATACAGCACCAGCGCGCAAGTTCTATTCGATCATAGGGAAATGACGTCACAGAGGAATTTTATTTATGGCGCCGTCGAGATTACTTTTAATATAGTAAAATAATAAAATAAAAAAAAATAATTACAATTAAACTACTCATCGATATGAAACGAAACATGTCCTGTAACCTTCCCCATGTAATTATGTGTATGTGTAACAAATTTCACGTTATTTGTTTGTCTGGATCTTGAGTTATAAGGGAACAGACAGACAGACAAACAGACAACTAATGCCTCTTATAAGTATATATATATATATATATATATATATATATATATATATATATATATATATATATACTAGTTGCAAGTACCCGGCTTTGCCCGGGTTTAAAATAAGGTTTTCTGTTTTACTCTCTGCTTTCTCCCCCACCCCCTCTCCCCCTTCCTCTCTCTCTCCATTCCCCCTCCACTCCCTTTCTCTCCTCCCTCCCTCTCTCAAATCTCTCTCCCGTCCTCTCTCCCATCTCCCTCTCCTCCCCCCGTCCATCCTCCCTCCCTCCTCCTTCCCCCTCTCTCTCCCTTCCTGCCCCCTCTCTCTCTTTATCTCTTCCTCCCCATTTCTCCCATCCTCTCCCTCTCTCACTTCTTCCCTTCTCCTCTCTCTACCCTCCCTAACCCCTCTCCCCCCCTCCTTTCTCCCTCTCCTCTCCCCTTTCCCCTCTCTCTCTCCCTCCCCTTCCTCCCTCTCCTCATTCCCTCTCTCTCCCTCCCTGCCCCCTCACTTTTTTATCTCTCTCCCTCCCTCCCTCTCTCCCTCCCTTCCTTCCTCTCTGCCTTCTCCCCCTGCTTCCCCTCCCTCACTCCCTCCTACCCTCCTCTCCTCTTTCTCCCCCCTGCCCACCCTCTCTCTCTTTATCTCTCTCTCCCTCCCCCCTCTCTCTCTCTCTCTCTCTCTCTCTATATATATATATATATATATATATATATATATATATATATACTTATTATTATGGTTTCACACTTCTTCTAAAATCCTTCTTCATTCCTTTACCTTCCTCAAACTGTACACATCAGAGAGCATGAAAAAAAAACATCTACAATTCTTTGCATCACATATAGGCATAATACAGCACCAGCTTGCAAGTTCTATTCGATCATAGGGAAATGACGTCACAGAGGAATTTTATTTAAAGCGCCGACAGAGATTACTTTAATATAGTAAAATACTAAAATAAAAAAATTAATTGCAATTAAACTACCCATCGATATGAAACGAAACATGTCTCTGTAACCTTTCCCATGTACATTATGTGTATGTCACTTAACAAATTTCACGTTATTTGTTTGTCTGATCTTGAGTTATAAGGGGAACAGACAGACAGACAGACAGACAGACAGACAACTAATGCCTCTTATAAGTATAGATATATATATATATATATATATATATATATACTAGTTACAAAGTACTAGGCTTTGGGTTTAAAATAGCGGTTTTCTGTTTACCTTCTGTTTTCTCCCTACCCCCTCTCCCTTCCTCTCTCTCCGTCCCCCTCCCTCCCTTTCTCCCCCCCTCCCTCTCTCCAAATCTCTCTCCGTCCCTCTCCCATCTCCCTCTCTCCCCCGTCCATCCTCCCTCCTCCTTCCCTCTCTCTCTCCCTTCCTGCCCCTCTTTCTCTTTATCTCTTCCTCCCATTTCTCCATCCTCTCCCCTCCCTCTTCTTCCCTTTCCTCTCTCCCTCCCTAACCCCTCTCCCCCTCCTTTCTCCCCCTCCCTCCCCTTTCCACCTCTCTCTCTCCCTCCCCCCTTCCTCCCTCCCTCCTGCCCCCTTCCTCTCTCTCCCTCCCTCTCCCCTCACTTCTCTCTCCCTACCCCCTCTCTCCCTCCCTTCCTTTCTCTCTGCCTCTCCCCCTGCTCCCCTCTCCCCTACTCCCCCCTCCTACCCTCCTTTCCTCTTTCTCCCCCTCCCCCTGCCCCCTCTCTCTCTCTTTGTCTCTCTCTCCTCCCCCCCTCTCTCTCTCTCTCTATATATATATATATATATATATATATATATATATATATATACTTATTATTATGTTTCACACTTCTTCTAAAATCCCTTCTTCATTCCTTTACACTTCTCAAACTAACACATCAGAGAGCATGAAAAAACATCTCTACAATTCTTTGCATCACATAGGCATAATACAGCACTAGCGCGCAAGTTCTATTCGATCATAGGGAAATGACGTCACAGAGGAATTTTATTTATAGCAGCAGCTCATACGAGATGTCTACTTTCAATATAGTAAAATACTAAAATAAAAAAAATTAATTACAATTAAACTACCCATCGATATGAAACAAAGCATGTCCTGTAACCTTCCCCATGTAATTATGTGTATGTGTAACAAATTTTCCACGTTATTTGTTTGTCTGGATCTTGAGTTATAAGGGACATAGACAGACAGACAGACAGACAGACAACTAATGCCTCTCTATAAGTATAGATATATATATATATATATATATATATATATATATATATATATATACTAGTTGCAAGTACCCGGCTTTAAGCCCGGGTTTAAAATAAGGTTTTCTGTTTACCCTCTCTGTTTTCTCCCTACCCCCTCTCTCTCCCTTCCTCTCTCTCCGTCCCCCTCCCCTCCCTTTCTCCCCCCTCCCTCTCTCAAATCTCTCTCCGTCCCTCTCCCATCTCCCTCTCTCCCCCGTCCATCCTCCTCCCTCCTCCTTCCCTCTCTCTCCCTTCCTGCCCCCTCTTTCTCTTTATCTCTTCCTCCCATTTCTCCCATCCTCTCCCTCTCTTCTTCCCTTTCCTCTCTCCCTCCCTAACCCCTCTCCCCCTCCGTTCTCCCTCCTCCTCCCTCCTTCCACCTCTCTCTCTCCCTCCCCCTTCCTCCCTCCCTCATTCCCTCTCTCTCCCTCCCTTCTGCCCCCCTCACTTTTTATCTCTCTCCCTCCCCTTCCTTTCTCTCTCTGCCTCTCCCCTGCTCCCCCTCTCCCCTACTCCCCCCTCCCACCCTCCTTTCCTCTTTCTCTCCCCCCCCTGCCCCCTCTCTCTCTCTTTCATCTCTCTCTCCCTCCCCCCTCTCTCTCTGTCTCTCTCTCTCTCTATATATATATATATATATATATATATATATATATATATATATACTTATTATTATGGTTTCACACTTCTTCTAAAATCCTTCTTCATTCCTTTACCTTCCTCAAACTGTACACATCAGAGAGCATGAAAAAACATCTACAATTCTTTGCATCACATAGGCATAATACAGCACCAGCGCGCAAGTTCTATTCGATCATAGGGAAATGACGTCACAGAGGAATTTTATTTATGGCGCCGACGAGATTACTTTAATATAGTAAAATACTAAAATAAAAAAAAATTAATTACAATTAAACTACCCATCGATATGAAACGAAACCTGTCCTATAACCTTCCCCATGTAATTATGTGTATGTGTAACAAATTTCACGTTATTTGTTTGTCTGGATCTTGAGTTATAAGGGAACAGACAGACAGACAGACAGACAGACAGACAGACAGACAACGAATGCGTCTTATAAGTATACTAGTTGCAAGTACCCGGCTTTGCCCGGGTTTAAAATAAGGCTTTCTGTTTACCTTCTGTTTTCTCCCTACCCCCTCTCTCCCTTCCTCTTTCTCTCCCTCCCCCTCTCTCCCTTTCCCTCCCTCCCCTCTCCCCCTCCTTCTCTCCCAACGTCCATCCTCCCTCTCTCCCTCCTTTCTCCCTCCCTCCCCTTTCCACCTCTCTCTCCCTCCCCCTCTCCCCCCCTTCCTCCCTCCCTCATTCCTCTCTCTCTCCCTCCCTGCCCCCCTCACTCTTTATCTCTCTCCCTCCCTCTCTCCCACCCTCTCCCTCTCCCTCCCTCCCCCTCTCTCTCTCTCCCTACCCCCCTCTCTCCCTCCTCCCTTCCTTTCTCTCTCCTCCCTTCCTTTCTCTCTCCCATCTCCCCCTCCCCCTACTCCCTCTCCCATCTCCCCCTCTCTCCCCTTCTCCCTCTCCCTTCTCCCTCCCTTTTCTCCTCTCCCTTTTCCACTCTCTCTCCCTCCCCTCTCTCCCCTTCCTCCCTCCCTCATTCCCTGTCTCTCCCTCCCTGCCCCCTCACTCTTCATCTCTCTCCCTCCCTCTCTCCCACCCCTCTCTCTCCCTCCCTACCCCCTCTCTCCCTCCCTTCCTCTCTCCCTCCATCGCCCCCTTACTCCCCCTCTCCGATCTCCCTCTCCCCCCCCCATCTCCCTCTCTCTCCCCTCCTTTTCTCCCCCTGTCCCATCCCCCCTCCCTCCTCTTATCCCCCTCCTTCCCTCCCTCCCTACTCCTCCTTTCCTCTCTCTCTCTTCTTCTACCTCCCTCTCTCTCTCTTTATCTCTCTCCCTCCCTCTCCCTCTCTCTTTCTCTCTTTCTCTCTCTCTCTCTCTCTCTCTATATATATATATATATATATATATATATATATATATATATATATATATATACTTATTATTATGGCTTCACACTTCTTCTAAAATCCTTCTTCATTCCGTTATCTTCCTCAAACTGTACAAATCAGGGAGCATGAAAAAACAAACAACAATTCTTTTGCATCACAAAGGCACAATACAGCACCAGCACTGGAAGTTCTATTGAATCGGGAAATGACGTCACCAGAGGAATTTTATTTATGGCGCCGTCGAGATTACTTTAATACTGAGTAAAATACTAAAATAAAAAAAAATAATTACAATTAAACTACCCATCGAGATGAAACGAAACCTGTTCTATAACCTTCCCCATGTAATTATGTGTATGTGCAACAAATTTCACGTTTTTTGGTTGTCTGGATCTTGAGTTATAAGGGAACAGACAGACAGACAGACAGACAAATAATGCGTCTTATAAGTATAGATATATATATATATATGTATATATATATATGTGTATATATATATATATATATATATTTATATATATATATATATATATATTATATATATATATTAGGGTGGTCCAAAAAAATTTTTTTTCGATTTTTCTAAATTTAAGGCCTGCATTGTGTTCTGCCAGAAAAAAAGGGTTTTCTGAAAAAAATGAATACAATCGTGAAATATTTAGGGGTTGCACAAAGGCAATGAAAACATTGATTTGGTACTAAATAGTAATTTAATGGTTTATGTTAATTGTTTAGTGTTAAACATGAAATAACAACCTCAAAACAAATAAAATAATAGAATGCAACAAAGCAAAGTGTTTACTATTTATGGACGTCATATTCACTGACTGCTTTTTGCTAGTCCAGTAACCACTGTGGTCTTCTTTGCATCCGGATATAATCGTCGGTGTTCTTGCACCACCTGAAGTAAGAATTGCTTCTGGTCTTCTTTTCTGCATAAAACTTCATTGAAATCCTGAATCAGTTTCACTCCTCTTTCGGCTGTGTCATTAACAACTTTCAAATTGGTTACAACCTTTTCTGCATGTTTGTATTCATTGTTGCTGCTCCATGTTTCAGGGGACATCTCCAGGAATGAATGTTGCAAACCAAGAATGGAGAAAAATGCCCTTTGTATTGTTTGTAACAAAGAAGCTGATGGGCTGGTCTGCATAGAATCCATTGGAATCAAGACGCTGAGCTCGATTTGTAGATCCGGGTTTTTCTTGCATATTTTTAAGCATCTGAACCTTTTGCTTGGGATCAATATTTTCATCAAAAAAAGCGAGGCCCACTGTAATTTCACTTAGATACCATAAATGTCGACTGAAAGCTTTTTTTTTTGCTGCTTTTCCAATAACTGAATTAACGGAGTTATATTTTTCTAAATCCTTCAGAAATTGTAGGTCATTTAATGGCGCCCTTGCTGGCTGTGGGGCTTGAAACCACAGTTTCATATAAGTACTGGAAACAAAACAGAGGAACTGAAACAGTCCTTGTTCTTCAGAAGGCTTCAGCTTAAACTGCTTCTTAAACATCCACATCTTGTAGCAATAAATTATTCTTGCCATCCAACGTGCTCTGTGTACAGCTCCTGGAGCATGGAAATGAATCCCACGTGGTGGTGTTCCTCCAAGAAATATGACAGCCAGTTCCAAAAATTCTCTGTAATCATCTCGTGGGTGACAAATTTGAAGATTGTCATTTGCAAACTGCAATGTGCTATCTTTGAAAAGGTCTACTTCAGTCATCCCATCTGCAGTATCATAGGATCCCTTCTCCATAAAATGCCACTGCTCTTTAAATCGTTTGAAAAGTGAAATATCAGGTCCAGATGAGGGCCCACTTATCTTCAATGCGGTGAACACTTTTTCCAGAACAATTTCCATCATATGGTGGCGGCAAGCAAGATGAATAAGACTTTTTTTCAAGCAGCTTTTCAATTAAAACACATGCCCCTTTGGAATCCCCAGTGTTACTTGCTGTTGTGTCAAAACTTAATGCTACTACTTTTTCACAAATGTCCCAGTCCTTCAGACATTCAACTACAGCTTGAGCTTGACTGTCACCTGTCCCTGAAGCCAATTTTGGTACACCTAGCAAGCACTCTATTTGCAGTCCTGTTACAATCACTGGCAATCTCTCAACATTCTCCCTGTCTCTGAGATCTGGAAGTAATTTTCCATCCCAATGTACAGTTAATGGTACTTGTGGATCAAACAATTCTTTAACTTCATGTGCTGTTTTTTTCCTAATCTCAGCTCTCACACGCTGTACAGTAATGTCATGTCACTAACATCGTGACCAAGAGAATGAGCTGTAGCAGCTAGTAAATGGACTGCTGTACGATCACTAACCTGTGATCTATCTAATGCTGCAGAAACTTCTTTGGACAGAACAGACTTTATTCAGGTTCATCAATATTCGGGATAAAATGTTGTAAATGGAGAACATACCTAAATTTTCAGAGAGCTTGTGCAACCTCTAAATTTCATCTGAAAATTATGAAATTTTATATTTCTGAGTACCTTTTTTGTGGTGATCAAATGTGGGGTTTAAATCAAAGATAATAAACAAAAAAAATTTCCTCTTTATTTTTGACCACCCTAATACTATGACATATAAATCATATTTAACCTTAAAGGAACATTTGTTTTAACCCCTAAAGCGCCACAAGCCATGATCGTGGCTTTGCAAATGATTCCTTAAGTGCCACAAACCACGATCGTGGCCGTGTATTTCGGTTGAAATTTTTCGTTTATCGTCGTTAATTTGCCGGGGAAGGAATGTTTACATCAGTAAGCTTATCCATTCCGGCCGGTAGTCATTTCATTGATTCGCCATTTTGTCGGAAGGATTTTAATTTTTTATTTTTTTTAAAATGAGTGGTAATGATTTTGATGGGATTTTTTATAGGCCGATATGGCTTTTTCTTGGATATAAATTTAATTTAATTCATTTTTGATGGATTCTTTTCGGGAAAAGTTTGTATATTTAATTTGATCGTTTTTAAATAGATAATAACAAGTGAACAATCATCTTTTATATTTTTCATTAATTTTACTGTTATTGAAAAATTTTTTTACGGGGGCCTAGAAGTGGCACATTCTAATACCTAAATATTTATATTAAAAATAAAATAAAAATTCAAAATGCTTATAATAGTAATGTAAACAGTTATCATTTAGCTGTACAATCATACCAAACATAAATATGATAACTATTATATTGATATGCTTAAAATTGTAAAAATATTGGGTGGGGGTAGTCAATGTAAACAGGGCAATTTTATGACCCATTTTAGATGCATTTTTTGTTAATATTAGTGGGCGCTTTAGGGGTTAATAGGTACTTCAGTGAAAAAAGTAAAATTACTAAAATCAAGTCTTTGGGATACATTTAATTATAATTAGCTAGTATCCATACGTAGCTAGTAATTCCTTATTGAATTTTTATGTAGAATTTTCTGCAGAGCATCTATTGTGTTCTTTATTCATTTTATTGACAGATCCTTTTTTCTTAAGTCAATGCACAGAAGATAGTTTAGTTCATTGTTTGCTATGCTGGGTCCAACTTCGGATCTGTCTATCTATGCCAGATAGTTGTAAACAAAAATAATTTTGCTCTATGCATTTTAATAAAAAAAAAAATGGAATATAAACAAAAAAAACGTTTATACTATTGAACTATAAATTACTTTATTATAGACGATGTGCTAAAAGCATAACTTACAACATTGATGGTTTTATATATATATATATATATATATATATATATATATATATGTATATATATATCGTTTATTTTTTTTCATCTGAACGAACAAGATAACTGGCTAATGCTTGTTTAATTTTTAACTGTTCCCCGAGTTAACTCTGTGTTTTGAGGTATTTAGCAGTCTTATGTATACAAATGACAAATGGTAGAGGTTATTTATTAACATATTACTTTTATCTGAGATCTATTGATTTACCTACTTAACTAAAACTAAGTAATATGTAACATACTCTATAGTCACTATAGAATAGATACTATAGTGAATTAAGACATTGTCACGTAGTAATACAAACTTACAAAATCAAGAAATTATCCCACATCGTAATTCAACATTGCATGTCACTCTGTCTCTGGGTTGTTGGTGTAGCCACCACTAAGTTTCAAGTTCTCAAGAGTCTCAATCCTGGGCCATTTTCACAGCTGATTCCCTGTGTCAAACAGCAGTATCAAATGCTAAACAAAACAGTGTTTATGGGGGTATAATTGTACACAGTTCATGTTAGCAGCTGTTTTTTGTTTTTTTTTTTTCAGTGGCTATATCCACAAAATATTTCATAATCATGGACTGGGTTGATGAAAAAAAATGTTGCAGTAATAACTATCTATTTAAATAATCACATACAGGATGAGATGCTGGGTTCAATCCTTGAAATTGTCATGTTTTTTTCTTGTTTTTTTTTCTTTTTAATGTTAGAATATTTATTATTAGGGAGGCAGTACTATTGAAATATGCCCGATACAGTTTTCTTTATATTAGGGTGACAATATTAATTGTGTATTAAACTTGGAGTGACAATTTTACAGAAATTAATTTAGTTTATTATGCCTTAGGGCAACAATTTTATTTGTATAGGGCACTCAATTTGATGGGTTTTTTTTTTCAATCACTGCCATATTACTTATCTGTCAACTCAATGTAAATCAATATTTGTAGGTGCTGCACTATTTGAAAACAAATAACGCTAATAGAGGCATTTTTTAGTCAATAGTCGATGACTTTTGAAATTGAGATGAGCATTGTATATAATATATATTATGTGGTATATTAAGAGATATTCTTGGATATAGCCTTTTCATGAATTAGGTCCTCAAAAATTTTCTTGTGTATAGTGCTTTCATGTATTATGTCCAAAATACTTGTTCTACTTTGCACAGCTAATTCAGTTCAAATTTGTCTTTTTTCTTGTTCAGGCTTAATAGAGGGGAAAAATGAAAGTAAATTATGATTGATAGTTGAAATCATTAGAGTTTTTCATTCCTAAAAATGATTAATTTTTATAATGTTATTTTTTTTTTCCAGTTAGATTAATATTATGAGTATGGACATGAATGTTAAATGAAGCCTATTGGCTATATGAAATCAGTTTTCCACTACAAAAATGGTACTCCTAGGCAGTCATTCCTTTGTCAGGCAGCTAGAGGGGTTCTTACTATTGATAAAAGTACATTTAACAATCCAGAACATTCATTAGAAGGTCTGGATGAGTTTTCTTATGCTTGGTAAGTTGATTTTTACCAGCTCTGCAAAAATTGTTTGAATATTTTTGGAAAAAAATGTTATTTAAATTTGATAATGCAAAAGAATTGTTACTCACTTGTTTCTTATGCTAGATTTTGAGAAGGTGTGCAAACAAATCTTTAGCTTTATGGAATTCTATCATAATAAATCTGCATTTTTTTTATGAAAATCTTTTATTTCAGGATTATATTCATCTTTCACAAAAACAACAATGCCAACATACTAAAGCTAAAAGTCAAACCACAAGACTAGATGGGCAGAAAGTGGAGTTTTTTCTCGCTCTCCTTATACGTCCTAACAACATTGGTTTGTCATTAGTAAAAAGACAAAATTGATGGCATAATTTTTTTTACAAAAGTATTAATTTTTCCTGATGTTATTGTATATTAGTAATTATTACCAAACTTTCTTTAATTCTCTGACACACTATTACTTTTATACTTGTTTTACTCAATATAAATTTGTATTATACTTTAGGATTACCTTCTTTTAGTTCACCCATAGCTCACTCTATGGCCTAGATAATACTGGAAGAGTTGGCAGTAAAGCCAAAAGCTGTATAAGAAATCATCTATTTTATGCAAACAATGTAATAATAAGCAGAAATGTAAAAAGTAAACATATATAGTATGAAAAAAGAAATCATATGCACGTAAGTATTTATACATATAATTCAAATATAAAATAATTGTTTAGCAACTGTTTTAATCTTATGACAACCCACAGTATCATTTAGTTGTTATATTTCCTATTGTTAACTTCCACCTCTGTTGTGAATTTACCCAGTTTAAAATATTAGGCAAAGTTGTCTTTATCTTGTTTTCTGTTTCTTTTAGCTGTATTTGTAACAGAAATGGCTGAGTTTACTGCTCAAGACACAATAATTGCGTTTTCATCCGGATCAATTTGAAGAAGGATGTTCATTCCCTGCTCAGAAATAATAGAGCACTTTCAAAAAGTTCTTTGGAGTTAGCTGTTGGCACACAGCAGGCTCTGGCTCTTTATCAAGTGCTTATTCTGTTTCTAACTGGATTAGTTTGTTTTGAAAGAGGTTCTGTCAGAATCCAGAAGGTCAATCAAATCCTGTACTTCCTAATCCTCAAAACTAAAGATGTATTGCTATATTTTAAAAAGCCTACCTTAATACATGAAGAAATCAATTTTTAAAATATATTATGACTTTTTCATTGAGATTTTTATCAAAACCATAATGTATACCATTTTTGTAATGGATAATGTCCCTAGCTACAGGAGAAGTCATAAACCGTTAAATGGCAGATCTTTAAAGACTCGAAGATGATAAAGTGAATGCACATTTCTGTTATGCATATATTTTTTGTGGCATACAGGCACTTTCGACTGTGCCGTTCATGAGGATATGTTTTGTCCTCAATTATGATTAGAAAGACAATATTGCTTTTTATAAAATGTACGCTTTGTCATAACTAAAGTTTTAACTTTTCATAATTTTACATATGTGTAAGAGTTTGTTTAACTGTTGATAATTTTAATTTCCTTTATCTTTTAGGTCCTACAGTTTTACTTCTCTGGAATCGATCTGTTAGATGGAACACCTGTGCTGGACATTAAACCCTATATTCCTGACTATGACAGTCCCAAAGATTTATTAAAGGTGGAGTCAAGTCTACTTATGATGAATGTTTTAGAAGTGAAGAACAAGATATTAAAAATGTCCTGATAATATTGATGATTCTTTCAATAATAAAACTGATAAGTTAGAAGATATCAGTTCACTGAACACAGAAAGCATAATCACATTTATGAAGATGAAGTTAGTATAGCCAACACCTTTCCACTTGAGGTTATGAAAGTAACAGCCCAAAAAGACATTTCTAAGCTCCATCCAGTTGCTGAAGGTTTTTATGAGTATCAGAGGCATTAAAAAAGGTTGAAGAGAAGTTAAAGTCAAGCTGTTCTGGTGAGCACAGGATGACCATTGTACACAGGTGCTGGAGAGTGAATGCATTGATTTAAATCTTGTGTTCAGAACAGAGTTCAATGAAACTGCACTTTAACTAAAAACAGCCTTAGTCTGCAAAATATTCAGGAAATGTCAATAAGCCTTATTTAGAACATGTGCCTCAATCAGACAGTTATTCGGTCACAGTACTTCATAAAGACACTCATTTGAGGGGAGATAATCCTGGAGTTCCTGAGAAGCAAACTTCATTTGTTGCCCCTTGGTTAACAAACCCTCCTGTATCAAAAACTAAGGTGTCCTTCACACCAAGAGCTCTGGAACAGTTGAATCAGTTTAGTCAGGACTCACTGGATCAGCACTATAAATTACAAATGTTGCTGGATGCCTCTGAGGCAGAAAAGTCCATTACCCGATATTCTAACAGAGGAGCCTCGTTCTGTGTATAGGCGTCAAAACTGTCCTGACAGTTTGTATTTATTTCACACTGGATGTATTGCATGTGACATGTTGGTTTGATTGCAACCTTGCTGAAGTTGTCAGAATCAAACCTGTGACCTGTGTGCCTAAATTAATGCAGAGTAGATGTGGGTGACAGAGGACAAATACCATCATTTTATTAATGACTTAGTTCATTACAGTTTTTAATTGCATTGATTGATGTCAAAATATATTTGATTTTAAAATACATATAAACACCATTTACTTATTGGTTATTTTTATATTTTTTTTTTATATTAAACTCTAGAAGATATGTGAATAGAGCAGGGCCACCGTTATGATGGTACAACCAGTACAATTATACAGGGCCCCAGACCTAGGGGAGCCCCATCACATTCAAAAGTTTATTTGTTCCTTTTACCAGTCACAAGGAAAAGCTAATTAGAGCTTTTGTCATTGGCCCTAGGCTAAAATGAAATAACACTGGTAGTTGTCATAGAAGGTTTTAATTTTCTCGGGTATTGGGGCCAGATATTTGCAAGGTGTGGTCTCAGCAATTGGTCTCACTTCTGGTGGTTTCCATTCAATCCAAACTCCTATAAAATCTGATGCTTGATACATACTTTCTCTTTTTCTAAAAGTCCTTGTTCATGATACCCAGAACTTAAGAACAGCTCAGTACATACGCATAGACTTAAAATATATCTTTGCATATTTTAAAGTTTTAAGTGGAAATAGTTTGAAATTTCAAAAGATTTATTTGAGCTTTTTAGGATATATTCAAATTTGTATGGGTTACTGTTTGGCTATTGTCACCCGACTTTCAAATTAATTATTGTGCATTCCACTTGCATATTACCTGGTGGTATATCAAAGCACAATGTCCAGTTTAATTTTTTATTTACATGAAGTTGTGAGGGTCATATATATATATAAATATTTAAGCCTATATTGCCTGTAAAAAATGGTAACGAAATAGATTGAGTGAGAAAAAAATAAATACTCTTTTAAACTGAAGAAATTAATTCCTTTGTGAAGACTCTGTTATTTATAAAAATGAAATATTTAAAAAAAAACCTGTTGAACGTAAAATTCCAAAATGGTAAAAATAATATCCCATTAATAAACAAAATCATACCGAATAAAAAAAACAAGTTGGCACACAACACTTTAGTGCCATAAAAAATAAATCAAGATATCCTCCAGTTACACAATTTGTTGTTACACAAAGAAGCGAACTCAAATATTTCACACTTTGGCTCTTCTGTTTAATCCCCACTATTCATTCATTCGTACTAAACGTACTCTTACTAACTTTTAATGGGGACAAAAAGACACCACTTAACTAAATAGCTACAAAAAAAAAAACAATTACATATAAAGATGAGCGATACACATTTACCATCAGCTACAGGCAGCGGCATAGCAAGGGGGGCATCACGCCTCGGGCTCTACTCACAAAGGGGTGCCAAATGGTATATTTTACATATTATATTATATGGTTTTCGAATGGGGTAGGGGACGCTAATAAAAGTATTGTGCCCCGGGCGCGAGTTAAGCTCGCTACGCCACTAGCTACCGGTATCGGTATTAAAACAACACACAGAAACCGACCCGATAGACAATGCCTTTTTATTCAAGTCGATATAATTAAACAGTGTTTATATTATTAAATAAAAACAATTTAACCTAACGTCGTGCTAAGTATTAATTGCTAGGTGACCGAAAGTACTTAAATGCCATATTCCGAATATGTGTATATATTTTTGAGTGGTTGAGGCCCGGCAGACTGGAGTCCGTAATGTTCATCATTTCACAAGCATCTGTTATTGTCAACTAGGTTACATTCAAGTCAACCTGCATGTACATCTTTATAAACTCCTTGTTATTTTTGTTTGACGCCACCATTTGTCTACAGGTTTACACCCCCGCCCTTTTTATCTCCCATAACCCCACCCCACCCCCCTTTCCATTTCCTTTCTAATGTTGATTTTACACACCTCACCTTTTTATTCAGAGAAACTATTAATAATACATCAGCATTGAAGCGTTATCTCCCGCTATTATTCTCGCGTTTTTCTGCTGTTGCGCGCACGTGTGTGTGTGTGTGTTTCCCCTTCTCCTCGTCACAAACTCGTTGTTGCTTTGACTTTCCCCCCAGACCCATTGTGTCGTCGAAAAACAAAGCCGCATTGAACACCGTCCATAAATATACAAATATTTGATTGCTCCTGCAGGAGCGTATAAACCACCATCCGGGCTCGCGGGGCATTATTGGTGGTACGTTTCATTAACTCCATCCATGCGGGGACATAATGGCGTCCCGTGACAGTGCACATCAAAGACAGCATGGGTCATCGCAAATGCTATTTCTCAGCCAACTAATCATTGAAAACATTTTTTTTTGGTGTTTGGGACTTCATGATCGGGCTGTGTGAAACCTGCCCGCGATACATCTGTGTCTGTCATTAGGTGGACATTAATTTCAGTCTATTATTAAAGGCAATTCATAAACATTAATGTGAATTCAGCGTCTGTCGCGGCCCAGTTCAACTAATACGTTACGCCCTAGGTTTCTATGGAATTCGCCAAAGTCACCTTTCAAATAATTCTGTAAGTGTGTATGCCTTCAGATAGACGCCGAGTAGCTCTGTAGAGCCAATGTTGAAAAAGAAATGGAAGTAGTAGCCCTAGACTGATGCCACCAGAATTAATCATAGGCTTTTTGGATTTAAAAAAAACTACATTTATCAATAAATGCAATAAAAGGGAGTTTTTAGAAGCGCTTACTTTGTGAAATTGTAAATTTGATTCACAGAAATAGCCTCATGTGTGTGGTGTAGTTGAGCTTCTATGCTTCTTTTTTCGGGTAGCTAAGTAGAAAACGTTCCTTTATTTCTACTGCTCGTCACTGGCGTTCTTAGGGACGAGGCGTAGGTGTTGCCGGTCTAACTCTTAGAGAAAAATTGATTGATGTTTTTATGCTATACACAAAGCTCAAACGAACAAAGATTTATAATATTTATATAAAGTATGGACTAACAACATATACGATTTATTTACATGTATACTAAAAGAAATAAAATTTCAGAGCTCCATACTAAAAGAAATAAAATTTCAGAGCTCCGCACTTGCATGAACACATGCTAAACTTAGTGAGTTCATAATAGCCAATGCATAATTGTAAAACTGTCTGTAGTCTGTATATACCACAGATTATATAATATATATAATCTGTGATATAGCCTATACATATTTCTTTTCCATAGCATTCATTTCGCTTGACGGTATGCTCCTTTTATACTATACTTTCTTTTTGACTATACTGCATTATCATTTACTTTATTTTAACATGAATTTATTAGTACATTTGCCCCATAACAAGCGAAACAAGTTTCTTGAGTTATTTACTTTGGCTCCACAGTTTTGTTTTTGTATCTAGTGGTTCTCAAACTTTTGCTATTGGCGACCAACCTCTTCGGTTTTCCTGATTATTAAAAACGTTGCTGACCCATTTCAAATCAGCTCGCGATCCACAGTTTGAGATCCACCATTGTATATTACATCTTAATGTCTGTCACCTGGTGTAAAAGTGCCTGTTTACTGTTGAATAACCCCCGGGTTTAAGACATAGATAGATAGTCGTGAGGTCATCTTAAAGTACAATACATTTGTGATCCGGTAGGATTGCATGACCCGTGGTGGCCAGTCCAGCACAAAGAGCCACGGTAGGGGGTGCTGCTAGTGACAAGTGATGGCCTAAAAATGTTCGTGCCAGGCTGTCCACTGTCCGAAATAATGACCACCATTTTTTTTCTTGAATTACTTTACACCCCCCACCACTTCTTCCCGTTGCAGAGAAATAAATATACAGCAGTATTACATCACTGACAACAACACAACATCCTGTTCACAAGAGGTCAGCTCGGACGCTCCTCGTCCAAATGGGCATTTTATTAATGGTCGTTAATAGAAACTGCGGGAAACGGTGGTCCGGTCTACAAGAGTACAATGTAAATTGTATTGTTTAGTGTGAAGGGTTAATAATGGAGAGCGTGCATGGGGTGCAAGCTAAGATTTTTAAAACGATTTTTTAAATTTATTTATTTGTTATGTCTAATATACAATCCCACAAGACTAGGCTGTGTTGTTGATGTCGACATATTTTATTAAAAAAAAAACCTGAACAAACGTGGATACGACATGAATGAAAATACACCGGTTGAGCTGTTTACTACTTTGTCAAATTTTGTTGAAAGTACTTAGTGTTGTTTTTAAAATTTATATTCATATAGAAAAAAAATATCTTTGGACGTTTTGTTGAAGTTACTAGTTTATACCAATGTCCTTTACATTTTATACCAATGTCCTTTACATTTTATACCAATGTCCTTTACATTTTATACCAATGTCCTGTACATTTTATACCAATGTCCTTTACATTCTATACCAATGTCCTTTACATTTTATACCAATGTCCTTTACATTTTATATCAATGTCCATCTATGAGTTTAGTTGATCACCTTATAAATGTTTAACAATTAGTTGAAGTTTTTTTACTTATTTTATTGAATGAAGCAATAATTAAATCATACATTAAGAGGTGCAAAAAGTCATTAGCTGGGGGATATCATTTTATCAAAACAGCATGTATGCCTATACGCATATTTTGGCATTTAATTTAAGGGTTAAAATATTGAAATCTGAAAAATATATTGTTTTTGAAATAATGACATTTAAGTACAGTAGGCTAACAATTTTTTTTTTTAGAAGAAAAGTCTTTGTTTTTTTATTTTATTTCTCTACTGCCAGGAATTGATCTCATTTGTCAGCTTTGGTTTAAGTATCGATTCCATTATTCCCCAGCGTCAACGATCTTGTATTATAAGAACATCATTAGCAGACAAAAGTCAGGGTTTGTTTTCATGATTGCAGAGCTTGTTCGTGAACTTAGTCCGGTAAAACGTCACTGATCACCTGGGCAGATCTCACTCTAATAGGATAGCCTTACAAGCAATCTAAACAATTCTGGCCAGGTAGTAATCAGACAAGATGACAAAAAAAGAGATGCACAAACTTAAGCCGATTATTACGCCTACCCCCTTTCCCGACATAAGTCAATTTACGGTTCAACTGTGTAAGTATTGAAAGAGTGTAACGTTAAGTTCTAGGTTTAGTCTAGTCAACAAACGTTTTATTTTATTTTTAAAGCTGTAACTTTTATTTATTTTATCATCTAAATATTTCCTGCAATTTTCAAAGTTATAAAGTAAACAAAAAATTGTAATGTATGATGTAAATGAATCTTATGATTTATAATATAAATTAACTTTGTAAATTATAATGTAAATTAACTTTGTAAATTATAATGTAAATTAACTTTGTAATTTATAATGTAAATAAATCTTGTGATTTATAATGTCAATAAATGTTGTAATTTATAATGTAAATTAATTTTGCAATTTATAATGTAAATTAATCTTGTGATTTATAATGTAAATTAATCTTGTGATTTATAATGTAAATTAATCTTGTGATTTATAATGTAATTTAATCTTGTGATTTATAATGTAAATTAATCTTGTGATTTAGAATCGTTATAGAAAGTGCAGGATCCGAACTTTCTTTTTATTTAATCAAAATTAACCAACTTGTTATATACGCAGTGGCGTAGCGAGGGCAGGGCAGAGGGAGGCATCATGTCCCGGGCGCTACTCACAAAAGAACGCCAAATGGTATATTTACATATAATATTATATTGTTTTTTAATTGGGGGGGGGGCGGGCGCTAAAAAGGTATTGTGCGGCAATTGTGCCCCCAGGCGCGAGTTAATTTCGCTACGCCACTGTATATACGTTAAGGAATTACTTGATTTTCATTCTTGAAGAGTTTCAAGTATGTACTAATACTTTTAATTAGAGACGTTCTTCGGATAGGTAAACTCGGGCCCCAAGTGGTTAAGGGGTGGAGGGGGCTTCTAATAGTAGTATTCAGGCCCGTAGGCGTGCGGGGAGGGGAGCAGGGGGGCCGGGCCCCCACATGCGTTTTGTCTGGCCCCCCTGCTTATTTGTTCTACTTAGTAAAATGTATTACCTGCCCCCTGCTATTGCCTGGCCCCTGCCGTAGAATGACTGGCCCCTCCTGTAAAATTTTCACGCTACGGGGCTGGTAGTATTTTCGTGTCCAAACATATTATATTTTTTAAAAAAAAAAAGCCAAAATATTACTAATCAATATAAATGTTTTATCAAAAAATAATTCTGAAGCATCCATACAAACATAATGATTATCATTCATAAGGAAGATTCGTGACTCAAACTGGCCCTTTTACCCATCTCCCTCCCCGTCTCCTCTAAACAATATGTGTATGTGAGTGTAAGAGTGTGTGTGTGATTGTGTGTGAGTGTAAGAGTGTGTGTGATTGTGTATGTGAGTGTAAGAGTGTGTGTGATTGTGTGTGAGTGTAAGAGTGTGTGTGATTGTGTGTGTGAGTGAGTGTAAGAGTGTGTGTGATTGTGTGTGAGTGTAAGAGTGTGTGTGATTGTGTGTGTGTGAGTGTAAGAGTGTGTGTGACTGTGTGTGATTGTGTGTGAGTGTAAGAGTGTGTGTGATTGTGTGTGTGTGAGTGTAAGAGTGTGTGTGATTGTGTGTGAGTGTAAGAGTGTGTGATTGTGTGTGTGAGTGAGTGTAAGAGTGTGTGATTGTGTGTGAGTTTAAGAGTGTGTGTGATTGTATGTGTGTGAGTGTAAGAGTGTGTGTGATTGTGTGAGTGAGTGTAAGAGTGTGTGTGATTGTGTGTGAGTGTAAGATTGTGTGTAATTGTGTGTGGGGGTGACTGTAAGAGTGTGTGTGATTGTGTGTGAGTGTAAGAGTGTGTTGTGTGTGTGAGTGAGTGTAAGAGTGTGTGTGATTGTGTGTGAGTGTAAGAGTGTGTGATTGTGTGTGTGTGAGTGTAAGAGTGTGTGTGATTGTGTGTGTGAGTGTAAGAGTGTGTGTCTTTGTAATGCTTATCCAAAAGTACAAGAAAATAAACTGACATTAATTTCAAATGTTTTGTTTGTTTGTTGTTGGTGAAATTAAAAAAATAGGGTACTTTGTTTTGTTTCACCCGTGACTTCAAAGAGAAATCGGAAACTCATTATCCACTAAAAGTGCATCTTACTGGAACTCTCTGATACAAATTTAAACACCTTAGCTGTATTTTAGTGATGATCAGTTGGTACAGATTTTAACCCCCTCCAACCCACCACCCCCTCTATCCCTCCACAACAATCAAATGTTAGAATCACTAATGCAAATGTTTAGTAAACCATCCTCAATTGCAGTCTATGATCAAACAACTCAATCAACATGACGGAAGTCCATGTTCCATGTCCACCTCAAAGTTACAGCGACATTTGGAGAAGATATTTTAGATTCGGCGCCAACCGTGTAGTTTGTAAGAATCAATATTATTGTACCGTAACACTCTCGTGATTTTCAAAGCTATCTCCTCTTCATTCCCCCGCTTTCTCCCCCACAACCTCCTTTCTTTCGTTTTTCCAAAACTCTCGTTACAAGACAAGAACAGTTTTTGTTGGACTGGACCGTTGCGCTATCTTTGATTGTGGAGAACTCAATTCTTTAACAATTTGCACAATCGAAATCTTAAAGAGACCTGGAGGGGGGAGAAGAGGGCAAGCTATCGGTGTCTTGACAGAACTTTGTGACGCATGACCCAGAGGTGACACTGTTCTCTCTCTCTCTACCATCTGTCCTGGCCTGTCATCAACCTCCGTCAGACCACTTGGACTAATGGCAGGAGGAACAAGACCACTACACCTGGCACAAGAGTCGAGTCTCATTTGATGTTGGCGACCCGAACTTGTCACTGTGATGTTGGTGGTAACCTGCTCTCATCTCTTGATTGACGTGAGAGGTCCCAGCACGGCCACCACCACCATAACCTGGAGGGAAGGTGGGGGGGGGAGGATTTCTTCTTTATCTTCTGTATGGACACAGATCTTTTAAAAAAAAAAAATAGTAGACAAAAAACACCTGTGTTAGAGCCGGTGCGTATGACAAATGTTTTTGTGTGCGGGGAAACAAATTGAAAACAAGTGCCCTATTATGGAATCTGTCATCGGCGTCTGTACAGATGAATGGTTCTAAACTTGTTGGGATCATTTCTTGAAGTGACTGCTCAGTGAACATTGCCGATAATATTTGTGTTTGTTTGAAAAACAGAATTGCTGCCTGTTGTGTATTGGCAGGGATTGGATTCATCATTTGAGAGCCATCAACTGCATTTAGATACCAGCATGAAGGCCACGTACTTAATCAATATTCTACATTTATTTTTTTAAAAGATCATGCAGAAAACACAATTTTCTCCTTCAATATTGAAAATATTTCTTTGAAAATTGAACTTTTCATCGCACGTAGAGCATGATTTTTTGTTGCCATTTTTACATTGGTTGTCTTTGCTACATTGTTTGTCATTGCTACATTGGCTGTGATTGCTACATTTGTTGTCATTGCTACAATGGTTGTCAATGCTACATTGTTTTTCATTGTTACATTGATTGTTATCGATACATTGGTTGGCATTGCTACATTGATTGTTATTGCTACATAGGTTGCCATTTTTACATTGGTTGTCATTGTTACATTGAGTCAAGATAAGATGGCCTATGAGCAAAAAGATAACCAGTAAAGATGTAGAAAATTCGTTATGTGCAAACACAGGTATTCCGTGTCTCTTCACCTACCTGTCTCCCATGGTGCCTCCTCCTTGGCCATTTACACTGCCGGCCATGGTGGGGATGAAAGAAGTGTGCTGCAAAACCTTCTCATTTGTGTTTTATAAGATATAAGAGATAGACATCTCACCAGGGACTTAACAACAACGAAATTCACAGATCCAGACCTAGTGTGAGACAACATATCTGACAAGTCTGAACGCATTACACTGATAGTTTTTATTACGATTTTTTGCCAAGGTACTTTTTTTAAACAAAGCGCATATGGATACAAATTAAGAAAAAAAGTATAAAAAGACGATGACTTGAATTAAACGTTGTGGCTTTTCCAAAAAAAAAAAAAGATTTTTTTGTGCACAAAATCGGTTGTTTTATTTAAGTTGTTTTGTTTTGTTGTTGTTTTTTCAAACTTCTCAGGGCGCATGGCTGTGAAACAGTGTGCTTTTATTAAAATTTTTCTTTTTTTTTTTTTGGGGACATATCAGGAAAAAAAAAAAGAGGAAAGCACCAGACAGAAAATATATTCGGTGCATTATGTCTTGCACCCTTTTCTACTTTTGTTTTTTATTTTCTTCAAAGTACATGTGTATGTTTTATACACCATCATAGATAAATCATACTTTGAGTTTTAATGATTTTCCTGGTATTAATCTAGGCGATTTTCTTGGAACACTTGTAACCCAATTAAGTCACCAGCCATAGACTTATTATGAATTTGCATTTAAATTATGAAACAAAAACATGCAAGTCAAACGTGAATAAGAAAGTATGAATTATTGTGTATCACCCCCCTCCCCAATTGTCCTGTCTATCACTACACCCCAGTGTCCTGTCTATCTCCACACCACAGTGTCCTGTCTATCACTACACCCTAAGTGTCCTGTCTAACTCCACACCACAGTGTCCTGTCTATCACTACACCCTAAGTGTCCTGTCTATCTCCACACCCCAGTGTCCTGTCTATCACTACACCCCAGTGTCCTGTCTATCACCACACCCAAATGTCAAGTCTATCAACACACCCTATAGCCTCCTGCCTATCACCACACACCCCAATGTCTAGTCTATCACCACACCCCAATGTCTAGTCTATCACCCTCAAGGTCTAGTCTATCACCACACCCCCCAATGTCTAGTCTATCACCACACCCTCTAGTCTCCTGTCTATCACCACACCCCCAATATCTAGTCTATCACCCACAAGGTCTAGTCTATCACCACCACCCCAATGTCTAGTCTATCACCACACCCCCAATGTCTAGTCTATCACCACACCCCCAATGTCTAGTTTATCACCACACCCCAATGTCTAGTCTATCACCACATCCCTCAGTGTCATGTCTATCACCCCCAAGGTCTAGTCTATCACCACCACCCCAATGTCTAGTCTATCACACACCCCCCCAAATGTATAAGTCCCATCCACCACACACCCCAATGTCTAATCTATCACCACACCCCCAATTTCTAGTCTATCACCACACCCCGATGTCTAGTCTACCCCCCCAATGTCTAGTCTATCACCACATCCCTCAGTGTCATGTCTATCACCACACCCCCAATGTCTAGTCTATCACTCTACAGCCGTGACTCTGGTAGGAGAAAATGCTCGATGTAGATGAGAATAAAACAAATACTCAGTAGTATTAATTGATTAGGAAACGACTTAACAAAATCATTCACTCATCTTATTAGTATTTCTCTGTGAACGACGTGACATGTACATTAACATTACATAAAAAATATATAAATGTAAATAAATAAACAGAAGTTTCGAGTTAAGAAAACGGTTAAGATTAAATGTATACATTTCTTTCAATTCTCTTATCATATTATATTATTGTAAATCAATCTATTTGTAAATGGTAGTTATTTTTCTCTTTCAATTTGCAGCTGGGGAAACCCCCTTCCAAAATCAAGGTCTGCCACTCAGGTCAGGCAGTTCGCCGGAGACAACTTCACCAGTTCCACTATTCACACTTAATCCACTCAGCCTATTTTATTTATGTATATATTCCTTATGCTGACACCATTCTTAACACATTACAAGATAATACACACACACACAAACCAAAATCATTATTTCTAGGTAGTGCTCCAGGTATTCTACTCATCTGTACAGTTCACGTATGCTAAGTCAAACATTGTTTAGACCAGTCAAGACGTGTGAAAGAGAATCGGCCGGGGGTGAGGGGGGGGAGTTTAGTTTGGTGGCAGACGGATTCAAACAAAAGGAAAGTTGGGTGAAGTAGAATATGAAAAAAAAAATGACTCCTTCATTCGCCATACTGGCGACAGTGATCAATCTATTCGTGTCCACAGCTCTAAGTATATTACAGCGGCCGAGCGAGACTAGAAATCAAATAAATTTGCAAACAAATTGAATACTTTAGACCCAATTGAACACCTCCGTTCCCGAGAACTTCATGACGATCACAATAAAAAAAAAAGTCCCGCAACTGTGGAAATCCACATTCACATATTAGTTGCTAGTTGTGTCCAAGGCGCCAGAGTTACCCTCTCTTGTATTTTTTTAAAGATTATCATTGACGGTGTATTTTTATTATTATTATTATTATTTATTGAAGACAATGTTAAGCCGGTGCTCTAATCCAATGATTCTCAAACTTTTACATTTTGCGACCAAACTTTGACAACATTTCAGGATATGCGACCCATAATGAACAATATTGTGTAGTTTTCGCGATCCACCTCAAGGAAAAAACTACGATTAAAAAGGGGATAGTTTCTACATGAAGTGTACGTATATATTAACCCTTTTAATTTGTAGATTTACTCACTTACAGTTTTGTAAAATATAGAAATTTAATTATTCTTATATCTTATATCTTGTAATTATAAAAATAAAATTTTGTCGCGACTCACATGAAATTCACGGGTTGGCGGTCACAATTTGAGAACCACTGCTCTAAACCCTACGTGCGACGTGGTACAGAAAAGCGCCAAACTACACTTGTCTGGAGAAATTGCAACTTTTGATTTCTTCCATGCCACCTCCACCCCACATCCACGGAATGAGAAGTCCAAACTTCGTTTTTTATGCAACCAGTTCAATAACAATGACGAAGGGGAAATTATCGAGAAATGAGAAAAATGGAGGGGGCAGGGAGTAGTGAACATTAACAAAGGAAACTGTCACGGTCAGTTGGTGGCTAATGTCAGCATCCCGATGTCGGAATGGTCTCAACTTTTTTTATTGTTTTTTTTTTTCTGTTGTCAATTTTTATTCGATAATTTCATTTTCATTGTTTATCAAATACTTAGAATTACTGATTGTTTTTTCTCCATTTTTTAATGTTTTCTGTACAAATAAATCAAATACATTCAAGTGTAAAGTTAAAAGAAAAACAGTGTTAATATAATGACGGCTTGATTCTCTCCCCTTTGTTAGCCAAGTCAAGAACCGTTGTAATAATAATCAAATGTAATATTATATTATTACAATCCCAATGCCCCTGTGATTTTCTTTTCAATAAGGCGTCTTATATTTTTTTTTTGTCGAAAAAAAACAGTTTTCCAAAGACATCAATAAAGTAGTTATATCCGCGGTACGGGGACTCATTTGATTCCGGTATCCGACTATTTGTTGTGGACTAGAATCGATCTCCTTTCAAAAGAGCGATTTATTATCAACATAACATGTGATGGCATCGATTCTAATTTGTTCTTTGCGTTAATACCTTCATCTGAATAAATGAACAGTGGTTGAATTGCGTGCGCTAAAACAATAACAGATCTCACACACACACACACACACACATACAAACACAAACAGACACACATACACCACACACACGCACACACACACACAGACACACACATACACACGACACACACATACACAGACACACACACATACACACACATACATACACACAGACACCACACACACACACATACACACACACACAATCCACACATACACACGATACACACACAGCCCCCCGCCCCGTCCATGACCTCCCGTGCATGATTTGAGCTTTTTGACAAAATGTTAATAATAACGGCTATAAACATCAATCATTTGTTCAATAAATCAATAATAAAAAAAAACTTAAAAGTTTATATTTTGCAACAGCAATCATTCAGGCTATTTTACTTACATATAGCTTATCTAATTTTTTGGGCATAAAAGATTGAATCTTATTGAAGTTCACTTCTGGGTATTTTGGGCAGCATTGGCATTTGGTGCTTCAACAGCCGTGTGTGAGAGCAGTTTCTCAACCCTCACACGAATTCTCACCCCATATCGCAGATCAATGTTACAAAAGCGTCTAAGCAATCTTTTCCTGCTTGCATTTGAAAAAGATTTAACAGACAATCTGAATGCTGAAGCATTTTTAGATGAATTCAGTACCAAACCACGACGTTTACAAATTTGAAATAATATAAGTTCGCAACCAGTGCCGACGAGTGGGGGGGGGAGGGGCAAAATGCCCAGGGGGGCCCGGCGAATTTAAGGGGCCCGGACTGAGCTGGTCAATCATATTTTTAAAATATTAATATCAGCATGGGGGCCCGAGTCACCCCTGCACAGGGGCCCGAAATTTCTGTCGCAACCTTGTAATAGTTTTATATATTGTTATCTTCTGAGGACAACTAGCAACTTAAATAAGTTAATAAAATAACATTGACTTCTGACTTCGTTTTTATACATATGTATAATAAAATAATAAAGTACAAACTCCGTAATTTCTGAGTGATGTTATTTAATTTTCAAATTTATATTTTAGCAGAATTAATTTTATTTTAAATTGAATAATTGCGACTGGTCAATTTGTTGTTGATAGATCTGTGCTTTGTTTTCAATATTTTATAAGAAATATCACACAAATAGCTAAGCTATATTCGTGCATCTTTGTCGTTCTTCCCGGGTTGTACGTTAAACCAACAGTATAATAATATTAATCAGGTATCTATTATGTAACGATTGTGTAGCAGAACAAATGGTCAATATATTTATAACAGGAATGAGAAATCGATCAGCCTCAATAAATTTTTATCATTAAAATTCTTTACTAAATAAATTATTTTTAACAAAACTGCAACATGCCATGCATTATTGAAACATAGTTAAAATTATATATTTCTAATTAATAGCTAAACAATCGGCACTAAAATACACCATTCCAGTTATGGAACTGCAAAAAATTTTTTGGGAAGGGGACTCACTGAGATCCCCTCCCCAAACCCCTCCTCTCCGTTCGCAAGCTTTCAGCGCTTTGCGCCTCCATGGCCATATATATATATGAGTAGATTAAATGCGTGTTTGTTTGTGCAGATTCACTTACTTTCTGGACAACGGACAAGAGCCAGGCTAGCTCATCTTTATATCGTTTTCTTGTAATTAAACACATCGCCCTCCCCCGCCAGATGGCGTCCCCACGCACCAGCCAAGCTCCAATGCATATTATTGCCATCCTTCACCCATTCGCGGCCCCGGAGCGGAGTCGCCGGTCATAGGTCTTGTATGGCAGTATAATGATGTGTCCAATGATTCTGTGTAGCAGATGAACTGTCTTTTTTTTTTGGATCCGAACACCGTTTAATAGAGTCTCCTAAACAACATAAAATCGCTGCCAGCCGTCGCTAATCGCCAGGACTGCCATCGTTGCTGCTTTAAACAAATTACCCAGGGCCCGTAGAACTGTGTCGGCACGCGCCCCTTCCAAGAAAAAAGGCGCGTCAATCAGATGGCCAGACACCCAGCACAATTTTACAGGGAGATGTTGTTTTGTTGTTGGTTTTTTTTTTTTTCGAGACGCCCTCCCCCCTACGCCCCCCCCCCACTGTTATCACCGAGCGGTCGAAATTTGGGGGTGGCACAGGAGTGACGGGCCTGTCGCTGCTTAACGAAGGCGGCGCGTGCCGAATGATACCGTATTGCAAGATGCCAGACCGGGGCGACTGAAAATTCATGTGCTCAAAAACAGAGCTGCCCAGGGGAAAGAATCGGATTAGATGTAGCGGCCCATCTCGAGTAATCACAGACGATGGGATGAATAAGGCTCGTCAAGGAAAGACAAAAATTAGAAACATTAGTCATGGGGTTAGCTCCTTCAGACCTCTTTAGAGGGAAAAATAGAGGGCGGAGAGGGGGGTGCGATTTGTGGTGTTAAATGAACAAACAATGAAATATTTATAGCTTTCGGTGAATTGTTCTTTCAAATGAGACTTTTAATGCGATTTAGAAATGTTTATATCGTGTAACCTGTAGATGAAGATACTTAATATCAATGTCATCTGGTAAAGTCTTGCTGAGTCCTACATAGAATTATGTAATCTGTGAGGAAACTTTGCTATATTTGATACTTGAAGTTATGTTGCTGATATCATGATGTGACTCTGTTTATTGGTGTTATCTAGCCTGGCATTGTGTCGTGACACTGTTTATCGATGTTATTTTGCCTGGCATCATGATGTTGCACTATTTATTGGTGTTACGTTGCCTGACATCATAATGTGACACTGTTTATTAATGTTGTTTTGCCTGACAACATGATGTAACACTGCTTATTGGTGTTATGTTGCCTGACATCATGATGTGATGCTGTTTATTGATGTTGTGCTGAAAGGTAATGAATTAAAGTGCCTGTTATTGAAGGAACGGTATAAAGGAAATGTTTGTCTCAAATACGTAATTTTATGTAAGCCTACATTTAAACCAATTTTTTAAAAATCAATTTACTTATTGGACGAATTTTCATTTGTTTTATTTTGTTTTTATATTTATTACAGTTTCTTTAAAAGCTGTAAAAAAATGTAATGAATTCATAAATTAATCCAGTGAAATTATCAAGTGGTGTTCATTTTTAAGATTGTTAGTGTCAGTAAAACTCGGGGAAAACTTCATTAAAAAAAATAATGTCGCTTTTTTTTTTTTTTTTTTATAACATTGCATTGCACGTGTGATCGAGTACAGTAGTCTACACAAAGTCTCGCAGAGAATATGGGTAATTGTAAATAGTGCAGTGCCTACAGTTCACGGAACAAACATAGCTGAACTTTAAATTGCAAGGATTAAAGAAAAGAAAATAAGAACAACAGAAATGACGTGTGAGCTCATAATTGTTGACTGCATCAGAGGAGATTAGCTGTGCAAACCACCGCACACAATTAATGTGTACATTAAGATCATCAATTCAAAGGAAAAAAATTCAATAATCACAGCGGGTTCAATGTTTTTTTTATATTTATAAATATTTGTGAATTAATTGAACAAGACGAAAATTAAAAATATTTTCGAGTTGTTTTGTTTTTTTTTTAAACATGAAATAAAATTTCGAAATAATCAATACAAGAGAACATTTCAAAATATCAAATCATTACTATAGGACAGCATAATACCATTAAATCCAAAGCGAGACCAAAAGCAGCATTAAATCCATATTATTACAACCATTGGTAGGCCTACTAGGCATCAAAAAATGTTATCAATTATTAAAACCATAGGTGCTGGATAGAAGAATAGTTATTGAATTATCATCACAATAAACCATATTAAATTATACAAAATTTCTTTTTTTTTTTTAATTACTCACTGTATATAAATAAAAATGTAAAGGTTCGTTTGATACTCATCATAAATCTCCCCGAAAGTTTTTCACAGACTGCTTTGAAATAAATACCTTTTTTTTACAGATATCACACCTGTGATATGCAAAGACATACTTATAATCTCATGTTTATCAATATCGGCGGCTCTCAACTGTACTCTAAAAGGTGTGAAAGTATGTCCAATGATACCCCCCTCTAACGTAACTTTGCTAATAATTTTTTTCTCCCAACTCAAAAGGAACCTCGACTAAGTCAGTTTTAGAGCGATATGTCCATATTATAGGTCCATTTAGGTCTTTTCAGTCAGTACTTATTTTTTAAATCATTTTTTTTATTCTAGCAATTTCAATCGTAAATATGACCATGCAAACCACTGCAAATCAAAGCCTGCAATCACAGCTGTTAAACGAAAATTGTCCGCGAATCAACGATGTGTTATTGTTGTCATTCTTCACTGCTAAATACAGACACATGTGAAATAATAAGGCTAACAACGAACAGCAATTTTTAAAATATTTAAATTTCGTCAAAAATGAGTTAAATTTTTGAACGTATATAGTCCTTTTTTGGGATCCCGGGATAAGAGAAATTTTCCGGGAAGTGTTTAATGAGTTAAAATTCGGCTGTGATCTCAGGAACCCGCTATCCCGGGAGAAATCCTACCCAAAACAAGTGCTCGCCAAGAAGTCCCAGGCCAGCAGTTCCCTGTCTAACACACACACACACACACTGATTGATATCATAGCTAGCAACACACACACTGATCCACATCATAGCTAAAAACACACACACTGATTCACACCATAGCTAACAACACACACACACACACTGATGTACACCATAGCTAACAACATACACACTGATGCACACCATAGCTAACAACTCACACTGATGTACACCATAGCTAACAAAACACACACACACACACTGATATAACCATAGCTAACAATACACACACACACTGATGTACACCATAGCTAACAACACACCCCCACACACATTGATGTACACCATAGCTAACAACACACACACACACTGATGCACACCATAGCTAACAACACACACACTGGTGTACACCATAGCTAACAACACACACACACTGATTTACACCATAGCTAACAACACACACTGATGTACATCATAGCTAACAACACACACACACACTGATGTACACCATAGCTAACAACACACACACACACACTGATGTACACCATAGCTAACAACACACGCACTGATGTACACCATAGCTAACAACACACACACACACTGATGTACACCATAGCTAACAACACACACACACACACAATGATGTACACCATAGCTAACAACACACACACTGATGTACACCATAGCTAAAAAACACACACAAACATTGATTCACACCATAGCTAACAACACATACACGCACACTGATGTACACCATAGCTAACAACACACACACTGATGTACACCATAGCTAACAACATACACAAACATTGATTCACACCATAGCTAACAACACACACACGCACACTGATGTACACCATAGCTAACAACACACACACGCACACAACAGCAATACCCACCGTTGGCATCATTTGACAAAACTCGGCTCTATTTCAAGTGCTGGGTGCCCAGAGCTTACCCCCAGGCAGCAAGGAGGCACCGCGCATCATGTGGTCACGTGTCCTTCGGTAGTGTCTGGCCGTCATCTAAGGCGGAGTTCCAGGGGTGCTGGTATACGTCCGTGGCTAAGCAAATTGTTTGGTGGGTGAAGGGAGGGCGTTGTTGGTTGTTGGATTCACAACATTTACACGTGGTGAGAGACTGGGATGGGGGTGTGCTTTTGTTTAAAGTTTTAGAGAAAAAACCGTGAAGTGAATTACAATAAAATGAACGTTACACAAAGCGTACAGAATAAATGAGAACAGAACATGCAAAATGGTTTTGATAGGTCTTCCCTTTATCATTTATATTTTTTTTAATGAACTAACAATAAAAAATGTAAATACATTTTTTAATGCAGACAGACTAACAGACAAACAGACAGACATAAAGATAGATAGATAGATAGATAGACAGACAGACAGATAGATAGATAGATAGATAGATAGATAGATAGATAGATAGATAGATAGATAGACAGACAGACAGACAGACAGACAGACAGACAGACAGGTAGACAGATAGATAGATAGATAGATAGATAGATAGATAGATAGATAGACAGACAGACAGACAGACAGACAGACAGACAGACAGACAGACAGACAGACAGACAGACAGACAGAAAGACAGACAGACAGGCAGGCAGGTAGGTTGGTTGGTTGGTTGGTTGGTTGGTTGGTAGGTAGGTAGGTAGGTAGGTAGGTAGGTAGGTAGATATGTAAATATGTAGGTAGGTAGTTGAATCAGTAAAAAAAATACGTAGGTATATACAAGAGGGTTGCTGTTGTTGTTGTCTTAAATTCTAAGCAATAAAAAAAGATCCTAACTGCGAACTTGATTTAAATTTAATTTACAGGGTCCTAAAAAGATTAACTTTTATCTTTTCATTGAACACGAGAACACTCCACTGTCACAAGACATTTTTTTTTCACTTAGAACTCCCCCACCCCCACCCCCGCCCGTTTCGTCCTTTTTTTTCTATATATCAAGCTCGAGTTCAAACGCTTCACGGCACCCCTGCAAGTTTTTCCATTACTTGGCATGAAAAGGTCTGTAGCTAAACTGTATTGGGGGCTGCTCCGCGTACAAAATCCACTAGGTTTATGATACATTAAACCTAATTAATCACTATCCTCGCGGTCAACAAAAGGCTCTATTCACGTTCGCCCATTTGCGAGCCACAATAAACATTTAGAGCCGTCACCAAATATTTGGCGCCGAGTACGATTTAAAATAAAAAAAAAGAAATCCATGGAGTCTTCCACCTTTTGCGTTCCCCCTCCACCCGCCCCCCACCCCTTTGTGTTTTCGCTTCCGTGAGTTGGATCAGACTTTGCTTTCAGAATTTTCCTTTTTTTTCCAGAGTTTTAGACAGAGTGAAGGCTTGTGTCTGCTGTCGGGGGCTGTCGTTGTGTATGGAATACTGGATGGGAGGATGGGAGTGAAGGTGGGGGCAGGGGGAAGAGAAGAAGGCCTCAGCTCATGCGCGACAGGACGCCAGCCTTGATTTCCGCCTGGCTGGACTTGTATGACAATAGTGGCCGGACTTGACGGCCAGTTTCTGGATCATCTCGCTGTTACAATACCTGGAGACGGCGTTAACAGTTGCACTTTCGTCTTCAGGCACCTCAACCTCATAACTTCCAGAGAGAAAGGGGGAAGGAAAGGTTTTGATAATAATGTCCTTGATACGAGTGGGAATTGTCTGCAATTTCAATAAGTCTGCTAATTCAATGTTGACGATTAGGTCTGTAACCCAAGGGGAAAAAAGTCACTTTGAATGATTTGAATGAAACGTGCCTGGCTGTCTACTTCCTCCTTTAAATCCATGAACATATCCAAAATTTAGACTTAGACCCATAAAAGAAAACAAAATATTTTATATCAATTACTTTATAAATATTATTTCGTATAGGGCAATACATGTAAATACTAATACAATTCCCCATATCCTACTTTACAAATAAAAACAATATGGAGACATTGTAAAGTTTCTAGAAGTATAATCTGCGGTCATCTTTTTAAAAAAAAACTGTTTCGTACTTTCATTTCAATGGGGCGACTATTTAATGTATTTACATTAGTAATACTTGCCATGTTTTTTTTTAATCAACATTATTTCTTAAATGATAGCTTCTCCTATATCTGCGTGCAATTTTTGTAGTACAATAACTTTGTTGTACAATAACATCTAGTACTATAACTTTTGTAGTACACTAACCATTTTAAGAACAATCAGAATAGTTGCCTAACACACACTAGGATGAAACCTACAACTCAGTGCAAGACAAGAAAGAAAATAATAAAAAAAAGGAAGGCCGAAAAAAATAACACGGAAAAGAATAGTTGAAAGTGAAATAAAAGAGGCAGGGGTGTTTTGGACCCAGCTCAAGAAGACTGACATAAACCTTGTCCACTTGCGAGTTACTGTAGTCAGTGGCGCAACCAGCAAAAAATGCTGGGGGCGGGGGGGGGACTCACATATAAAAAAACGACACTGCCTGTAGAGGCCCTATGTCCCTACATGAGTAAAAGGGGAAAAGATGAGAAAGTGAAGTTATACGAGATTTGCCAATCTGAATTTATTTTAACTTTGCAAGTGTGGTGATATTCATGCGCTCTGCATTTTTTTAAGAACACACTTTATGATTAGCATAGATTATATCTCTTAATCAAATGCTTATCCCCCGTTCGATTAGTTAAGAACAAGAAGAAGAGCGTCTGTCCATCTGTCGATAGAAAGAGAGTCTATCAATTAGTGGGCAGAAAGAGAGTCTCTCTGTCAGTTGAAGGTTCGACAGAAAGAGAGTCCGCCCAACAGTCAACAGAAGAGAGTGTGTCTATAGATAGACAGAAATAAGTGAACAGAAATAAAAATCTGCCCATCAGTCAACAGAGAGAGAGAGAGAGAGAGAGAGAGAGAGAGTCTGTCCATCAGCCGACAGAAAGAGCGTCTGCCCATCAGTCAACAGCGAGAGAGTCTGTCCAGTCGTTAAAAAAAAAGAGAATCTGTCCATCAGCCGACAGAAAGAGAGTCTATCCAGTAGTTGAAAGAAAGAAAGTCTGCCCATCAGTCGACAGAAAGAGAGTCTGCCCATCAGTCGACAGTCTTCCCAGCCATTCAACACCAGCAAACGTCAATAATCCAATAAAACCAACAAAAACCTGGAGTCGGCCATGTTTTATATGACCCGGAAAGCTGTAAACATTTTAGAGAAATAAATTACTTGCGCACCAGTGGTCCCAACCAGAAACATCAATGAACAATAAATCTTTCTTGCAGAGATTCTGTGTCATTAAAATTCGGCATAATGTTGACATTGATATTTGATACAATACTTTCTCACAGCTTCCACTTCCTACTTAGAAGGCTGAAATCTCTGGAGATTTTGTTGTTTTTTCAGTGTATTTTTAATTTATGTAGGTGACACACAAAATGTCAATATTTGCCTTTTTTCTTTTCCTTTTATTTATTTTTTGTGTGTGTATGACATGCATAGATATATCACTTAAATCTACAACTTATAAATCGTCTCTAATAATTTCAGACTTTGTTTAAAGCGAAAATGAAGTTCACCATAAAACTAACATTCAACAATTTTTAATTTTTGTTCTCCTTTGATAGAAGAAAGTCCGAATTTAAATCCGTGTAATTAATTATTGTGAGATTACACTACTGCCTTGATCTATACAGTTAATATAAAGGATTTTAAAAAATGCCCCCCCCCACCTAAACAAGGATCAATGATTTTTTTAAAGGGAGAAATAAAGGTATAATAATTATAAAAATCATGAAAATGACCTATCTCATCTAATTTATTACTAAAATATGTCTAAACAAATCCTATATAAAAGTCATTTCGTTCTTGTTTTAATATATTTATAAGGGCCGTTTTACAGAACAATATTTTACACGCAAGTTGTTCTTTTTTTCCCACCGGTCATTCGGCGCTAAACAAGGGGACATAAACCGACACAGTCAGTAGGCAAGAGTCTCTTTTGATGTGCTTGAAGGAATTTTTCATTCCTACTCGTGCCCCGACTTCTAAAAAAGAACGCTCTTATTCCACAATCTCTTTTTCTCTCTCAGACTTTTCCCCATTCAATCTCTCTCTCTCTCTTTCTCTCTCTCTCTCTCTCTCTCTCTCTCTCTCTCTCTCTCTCTCTCTCTCTCTCTCTCTCTCTCTCTCTCTCTCTCTGCCTGTTTTTCTGTCCCACTTTCTTCCTCTCTCTCTTTATATATATAAATCATTTCTTTTATTAGCATTTTGATTTCATTTCATCTCCAAGTTCTGTAATAGCTGGCACTGTGTTATTTAACTACAAGCTATATCCCTAGCTCGCGTTGTACAGAATATCTGAGCTTACCATCAACCTAACCATGAACTAAACCTAACCATGAACTAAACCTAACCATGAACTAAACCTAACCATGACCTAAACCTAACCATGAACTAAACCTAACCTTGAACTAAACCTAACCATGAACTAAACCTAACCATGAACTAAACCTAACCATGACCTAAACCTAACCATGAACTAAACCTAACCATGAACTAAACCTAACCATGAACTAAACCTAACCATGAACTAAACCTAACCATGACCTAAACCTAACCATGAACTAAACCTAACCATGACCTAAACCTAACCATGAACAAAACCTAACCATGAACTAAACCTAACCATGAACTAAACCTAACCATGACCTAAACCTAACCATGAACTAAACCTAACCATGACCTAAACCTAACCATGAACTAAACCTAACCATGACCTAAACCTAACCATGAACAAAACCTAACCATGAACTAAACCTAACCATGAACTAAACCTAACCATGACCTAAACCTAACCATGAACTAAACCTAACCATGACCTAAACCTAACCATGAACTAAACCTAACCATGACCTAAACCTAACCATGAACTAAACCTAACCCATGACTTAAGCCTAACCATAAAACTCATTAAGGCAGAACTTGAAATGCGAAAGAACTCCTGGGAAATGTGGAGGAAAAAAAAAAGAATTGAATATAATTCTATTATCCATGTCAAAAATAAATGTGTATTTACACAGGGCTTTCAGTAATCCACCGCGGGGTTTCCTTTTATGCCCAGCTATCACATAGCACATAGAAACATAGACATACATACATACATACATACATGCGCAAGTCAACCCTCGCCAAAAGCGGCAACGTCAGACTGATCCAAAGCAGCATGCAAAACTAAGACGCCACTGGATCAGTCGCGCGTTGCCCCTCTTGTACACAGCATTATCGCTTCTTTGAAAAGACGGGGATTCCCGCAGAGTCCACTAGTGCTGCCAAAGGTCCACCGTTGTCCGGGATCACTCACCGTCAATTCGTTTGAGCCTTGACGCGATAAGGGGTGGGGATGGGGAGAGAGGGGGGTGGTTGGGGTTGCGAAAGGAAGGGGGCTCTGGTTTCAAACGTGAAAAGAGATTACACTCCTGTGAAGTGGCCCGAGTGCCTTTTATCTACACCTAATTTGTATAGGCAATGTGCATCACTGCAAGAGGATGCAGTATTGTGTGTGTGTGGGGGGGAATGAAATACCATTTTATTAATGTATGTCATCAAACTGTGTGTACAGTTGTGAACTACGTCACTGAGACTTCGCGAAGGGTTAGAAAGAAATAACGACACTTATGAAAAGGATGTTTACTGCAAGAGTAGGAGGAAACTCATAGCGGACAAAACCTCCACAAAAAAAAAAAAAACATGGATAAAACCCATCAGAAGACAAAACCAGTAAATGAAAAAAAATAAATAAATGAGGTATATGTGTTATGGAAGCATAAAGAACTTTTATTTTTTAATACGCGGCACGAAGCCATTACACACTATGTGTATTTTCTTTTTATATTGTTGATTGTAAATTATCTGCCAACAGCCCTTACAAAAATAACAAACTTTATCTTAAAAGGGTTCTTAGTTTTTTAAAAATGACTTGTAAGTAAGTAAGTAAGTTCCCTTAGCCCAAACGGGCCATCGGGTCAGATGAAGTGTAGGAATTCATCTGTTTCTATAACCTCGGCATATGAAGGGATTGTGTGGTTAGCACAACGCCCATCCGCCTTGCTTACTTCCATAACTTAAGTCAGGTACCCATTTAAAGCTGGGTGGACTTATGGGAAAACTTTGCACCGAATTTCACCTGGAAAAATTCCATGGGCCTCACCGAGGATCGAACCCAGGACTCTCAGGTCGATTGTCGAGGTATCTACACTACTCAGCCATCTAAATGACTTGAATGTTCAATAAAGAATGCTTCATCTTAATGTATTATACACACAAAAATATAGCTTTTATTTTTTTCAGGCTTGAGGCTAATTTTGCCCGAAAGATTCTGGCAACACTTCAGGCACCGAGAATGCTTTAGATAATCCAGTAATCTTTCATCAGCCCCCAAAAAACTTCACTGACACATGAATATGTTTCGGTAGGTGTGTGTACGTGTGTGACGCAGAGTCGGGAAAAAGGTTTGTTGATTCTCCGGGCTGAGAGGAAAATATTGCCCCCCTCCCCACCACCCGCCATTCAAACAATTTTTAGCCAGGTCCACCTTATCTCAAGTCCTTAATATTCTAGGAACGTCTCTTTTTGATGGGGGGGGTAGGGAGTGAGTTGAGGGGTGCCACAAAATGTTAGGGATCGTCCTGTGTGTCCAATCCGTCCCAGAATACATTAAAAGAAGGTCTCCATCCGTGAAAAAAAATTCTTTGACACCCCCTTCCCCAACTCAGTCTCCCTTTCTCTGCTATCCCTTCCGCCCCACCCACCTCCACCCACCCCAGTTGTACACTGGGAAGCTGGTTAGAAGATTAACTCAGCATGACAACATATTTCACACGTTTGTCATTTGACACTGTCAAAATTGTCGCTGGAATGTGCTAGTCAACGCGCCGCTAATCTCAACAAACATCAAAGGTGACAAAGACAATCCAGTGTTTATTTTAGAAATAAGATCTAGAAAACTTGTTTTTTTATCACGCTAGCCTTTCCAGTCATCTCCCACGCCCCCCTCACCTCTTCACGCGCACCTACGCCCCGCGCATCCCCCGCCGCCCCTCACAAACACACGAGACCACCTCACCCCCCCACCCACCCCTATTTCTTACCTTCAGCTATTTTGTCCTCCTAAAATTGTTATTAAAAAGGAAAAGAAAAAAAGAAAAAAAAAACCAAGGGCTAAACAACAAAACGAAAAATAATGCGGCAGTGTAACAGCGGTCTCTCCCGAGTCGAGCGTACACAACCATCCCGGCAAAACACTTTAATCAAGGAGCTTACATTGCCATTCATTTCAGATCATCCGGCACCGCTTTGAAATTGTAGACATCTATCATAGTTTGTTTATAAAATATTTTTTTCAATAAAGAATACAAAGCAGATCGCCTCTAGTTGGCATAGGATTAAATAGCTCATCACCACTGACCTAAATAAATACTGCCAGCATTAACATTTCTGCAGTGCGTACTGCGTGTTTTATAATTCAATTATCAAGCCAAGCTTATGGCACCTATACATGTCAGTTATTGCCAGGGTTGTTAACAATACTCTTAAATTGTATCGTCAATACCGATACCAATACTTGATGAAAATAGTATCGCCAATACCAATACAAATACTCAAGTAAAAATGTATTGCCAAAATCGATACCGATACAATACCGATACTTTTGAGAACAACAAAGTATTTTTATTTAAAATATAATGAGTGCAAGTTTTTCAAAAAAAAAGTGAAAACAATTAAATAAATGTCAAAGCACAAATTTAATGCTAATCACTTTAGTACTTGACGGATGGCCAAGTGGTGTAGATACTCGACTGTCGACTTCAGAGTTATGGGTTCGATCCTCGGTGAGAACAATGGCAATTTTTCCACAAGTTCACCCAGTTTTAAATAGGTACCCGACTTTAAGCTAGGGGAAGTAAAGGCGGCTGGGAGTTGTGCTAACTACACTATCCCTTCATTTGCCGAGGTTATGAAACAGATGAATCCCCGATGGCCCGTCAGGCTAAGGGAACTTTTCTTTACTATTTCACCATTTGGCAGCACGTAAGAAGACCATCATTTCAAAACAATCCTTGCTTAGCCTCCTAGAACGTAATGGCATAAAAAGACGCGCACCTAATGAAAACAGGCGCTCAACACAGCACTAGCCGATCAACTCATCAATATAGTTTTTAATGCTTGGGTAGGGTGCTAATGACAGCATTTTTGATGAGTTATCTTCAAGATATCTGTCTACTTCAACAGAACTTTACTATTAAGCCGGTTCTGCCGCCGTGCTGTAAAAATGCACAGCTTGACTGTATTGAAGCTGCATCACCCTGTCGAGTAGTCCAAGTGGAGTGGAAACTTCACTCAGTGCACTGCAAGAACGCTTTAAGTTTTGTTCAACTTCAGCCTTTTGTTCCAAGTTGTCTTGGTGTTAATAGTGGTAGGGTTAATGGCTATCATTACAAGCAGTGATTGAATTTATGAAGATTACTTTTAAAACAATCTATTAAAATCGCTATTGTTGTTCTACAATTAGCTAATAGTGGCAACAGAAAAGTATTGGTATCGAGTATCGAAAATTTTTTCGTTTAAAATGTATCGGCGATACACAAATCAATACTTGATACAAAAGTATCGGCAATACAGCAACCAATACTGAAAAAGTATCGGCGATACTGTATTGGCCGATACCGATACTTCGATACTAACAACCCTGGTTATTGCCTTTATCTCTCAGCAAGAAACTCGCCATTTAGTCATTTCTTATAATGCTAAGTATGTATGCAAAGGTTCTCAATTTATAGCGAAAACCAGGCCCATGGAAGTAACTAGCATTTGCGGCACCCTCGGTGAACTTTAAAAATGTCGCCCGATTTAAATACCAAAAAAAAATGAGCTAAAATTGTGAAAAAGGCCGCCCCTACTGCCACAAACAACCTCACCAAGCTACACCACTGAGAGGCTCATGTGGTACGCGAAGTTGAGTCCAAATGTTAAATTTAGATATACCTCCAAATACGAAGGATCTAAAAAATAAACAACCTGAAATCTAATAAAAATTATAATCAAGTTTGGCATCGGACTCAATATTGTTTTTGAACTGGAATGCTTTCAGCGTGTTTTTTCTGTGTTTTTTTCTTACAAAAACCACCTTTATACTATCGCCGGACAGCAGCCAAAAACCACCTTTATACTATCGCCTGACAGCAGCCAAAAACCACCTTTATACTATCGCCTGACAGCAGCCAAAAACCACCTTTATACTATCGCCTGACAGCAGCCAAAAACCACCTTTATACTATCGCCTGACAGCAGCCAAAAACCACCTTTTATACTATCGCCTGACAGCAGCCAAAAACCACCTTTATACTATCGCCTGACAGCAGCCAAAAACCACCTTTATACTATCGCCTGACAGCAGCCAAAACCACCTTTATACTATCGCCTGACAGCAGCCAAAAACCACCTTTATACTATCGCCTGACAGCAACCAAACCACCTTTATACTATCGCCTGACAGCAGCCAAAAACCACCTTTATACTATCGCCTGACAGCAGCCAAAAACCACCTTTATACTATCGCCTGACAGCAGCCAAAAACCACCTTTATACTATCGCCTGACAGCAGCCAAAAACCACCTTTATACTACTATCGCCTGACAGCAGCCAAAAACCACCTTTATACTATCGCCTGACAGCAGCCAAAAACCACCTTTATACTATCGCCTGACAGCAGCCAAAAACCACCTTTATACTATCGCCTGACAGCAGCCAAAAACCACCTTTATACTATCGCCTGACAGCAGCCAAAAACCACCTTTATACTATCGCCTGACAGCAGCCAAAAACCACCTTTATACTATCGCCTGACAGCAGCCAAAAACCACCTTTATACTATCGCCTGACAGCAGCCAAAAACCACCTTTATACTATCGCCTGACAGCAGCCAAAAACCACCTTTATACTATCGCCTGACAGCAGCCAAAACCACCTTTATACTATCGCCTGACAGGCAGCCAAAAACCACCTTTATACTATCGCCTGACAGCAGCCAAAAACCACCTTTATACTATCGCCTGACAGTAAAAACCACCTTTATACTATCGCCTGACAGCAGCCAAAAACCACCTTTATACTATCGCCTGACAGCAGCCAAAAACCACCTTTATACTATCGCCTGACAGCAGCCAAAAACCACCTTTATACTATCGCCTGACAGCAGCCAAAAACGCCACCTTTATACTATCGCCTGACAGCAGCCAAAAACCACCTTTATACTATCGCCTGACAGCAGCCAAAAACCACCTTTATACTATCGCCTGACAGCAGCCAAAAACCACCTTTATACTATCGCCTGACAGCAGCCAAAAACCACCTTTATACTATCGCCTGACAGCAGCCAAAAATTCCTGGACTCTCCCACCCCCTAATCTACAAATTTTTTGCAGCAGCCAAAATAACCAAAAAGAAATTTTGAAAGCGACGAAGCTACACAGACAAGAGTTCGGGTTGCCTCCCCATGGTAACTGATACGACGAACTTTTATTTTTTTAACAATGACCTTTTCAATTTTATTCCTAACTCCCATTTCGCTATAGGACTATAATAGAACTGACAGACGTATTAGAATGCTTGAATTCTACATTGGGAATTCTAGATTTGGGATTCACTGAATCTGATAGAAATCGTAAGTTCTGTAGAGATTCTCCGATTCCAGTTAAACGTCATATCCCTATTATTTGCCATATTGTCCAATTGAATGTTCAGGTAAATGCTCGATATGTGCTTCTGAAATTAATTACAATGAAAAAAGAAACTAATGTGTTGACAGAGCCGAATACAGCTACTTTGGTGCCCTGTGCGTGTTAAATTTTGACCCCCCCCACACACACACATTCAATTCTTGCTATTATAATGTATTCCAGCAACACATTCAATTCTTGCTATTATAATGTATTCCAGCAACACATTCAATCCTTGCTATTATAATGTATTCCAGCAACACATTCAATTCTTGCTATTGTAATGTACTCCAGCAACACGTTCAATTCTTGCTATTATAATGTATTACAGCAACACATTCATCTCTTGCTATTATGAAGTAAGTCACTTATAGGGTTTATATTGTAATAGCATTTTTAAATGGATTTCTTTTGAAAAGTTTTAAATTCATTTGTTTACATAGCAAAATATTATCATGTCCTCTTATGTATTGAAATCAACATGTAATTCAGTACTCTTTTTTATTTTATTTTTAATTCAAGTTGAATTTCAGAATATTTTGATAAACTTAACCAACTCATAAAAGTGTACTTGTTAAACGTGTTAAATAGGCTTTTTATTTTTTGGAGTATTTCCAAAGCACCAAAGTATGAGAAAATTATGAAAAAAAAAACAAATATTTTTATGTTTTTAAATAAAGCACATGATTCGGTGTCTCCTATAAGTTAGGAATATTTGTAAATCATTTTAATTCGCTTTATTTTAGGCACTTGGATCAAATTCCATTGTCATTCCTGATCTAGACTATAAAAAATTGACTTAGATATATCAACATTATAGCCAAGAAGAACAATACAAACTCAACAGTTTTTGAAAACTTTAGTTGTTGTTTGTTTTTTGGGTTTTTTCTCATATGTTTAATTTTTTTATTTGACCATTAAAATACACTTGAAATTATATGAATTCTTACTCTAAAATTGTTATATTTATTTTTCACTTCAACGAAATTCCGAAACGTTTCAAATAGTCTACTGCTTCAATATTATATATCAATTGGTAGGTTAGATTACCAAGAATAGATTTGACTTTTTTTTAGTGTTGACATTTTGCTATTACTTTATCATCTGATTACATTTTTACCGCTCACTCATGATTTTTACCTGTGTATATATACGAAAGTGTAATTAGCTCATTAACTTTAAGGCTACACTGTACCACACAGATAACTTATCACGGCCCTGATATAGGAAATGAAAGGGGGGAGGGGTAATATTACCCCAATATAACTTTCAGATTTGTTAAAATGAGGAACTGTTTTACAGGTCAGTGGAAACTACTTGTCAAGTTCAATGAACAGTTAACTAAATAAATCCAGCATTTTCTTTTTGTATTTTACAATTATTTTTATACAACCCACACCACACCTCCCCCCTCAATATCGATACCCCCCCCCAGCTGGCCCAACATCTTCACTGTCAATCTGTTCTAGCCACTAACTGTGTTCACAAATAAAACAATCCAGTTTTTCATCACTTCAATTTACAGCCGTCGTCATTTGTTCAACTGTTCGTCATGTCCGCCAGAAGCCTCCAAAGACCGCGATAGCTGGTAAGTCGTAAAACGTGTCCTCGACAGCCATTCATACGGAGAGATCATTGCACTAGACAAGTGCGTTAACTCTACGTTAACTTTGATTACGCCAGACCGAACGGAGAAGAAGAAAAAAAAGTTGCACCCTTTTCATGTCTCCCACTCGTCACCTCCATCTTTCAATGGCCCATACTGTTCATACGGATGAGTAGTAAAACAGAAAGGGGAAAGAGAGTTGTGGAGGTCAATTAATTTATTGAGCTATTGTCATCTCCTGATCTCCCTCCCCGCCCTCTCAACTCGACCTCCACGCCTTTCCCCGTCTCAGAGTTTTGAATTGAAAGATAGATTAAGATGTATTCGATGACATTTTTACAAGATACCAAAGTGTTGTATAGAAAAATGTGCCACAGAAGAATCAATGTTACATCATGAATGAAGAGTCATTCAATTAGTCAATAGTTTACAACGTGTTGGTGGGTGGTGAAGAGTCATTCAATTAATCAATAGTTTATAACGTGTTTATTGGTGTGGTGTATATACAGGCTCTATTGACCATTATACTAATAAACTGACCATAGTGTCAGGCTTCTATATGATTACATCCGCTATTTATATAGAAAAAATCAGGTGTAAGTTAGTGAATGAAAATAAATTGATGCTAAGTGATAACTTAGATCTAAAGGAGCTTGTTATAAAATAGTTCAAACCCCAAACCGTTTGAATTTTTTCCTCATGTAAAATCATATTTGAATTTTTGATACGTTGCTAGATCCCAACAAATTGTGAGTCAAATGTGGAACATTTGAATAAATGTAGAACATTTGAATAAATGTAGAACATTTGAATCACAAATACAATAAGTAAAGTAAATGTGTTTAATGGAGTGTGGCGCTCTCAAATTATCAATAAATCTGATACTTGTACTACAAGAACAAAATTTTAAAGATGATTCTCCTTATGCAAGTACTAAAATGAATTATTCGCAGGGTTTTCGAATTACAATAGCAAATTCGAATTCTGGGCGATAATTCTTGTTTAACATTTGTCATCAGATTACAAACGGTTCGAATTTTGAAACGTACGAATTTCGAGGTATAGTAGTTATCGATAGAAGAAAACAATAACAACAACAAAAAAAAAACTTTCTTTCCTTCACAGAACTGGAATAAAACGAGATAGCAGTGGCAATAAAGCGCTCGACTGCTGACCGAAAAAGGTGTCAAGTTCGAGCCTATGTGTGTGCCGTGACTAAGTCCGGTTGCCCAGTGGTCCACAACCTTTTTCTCGCCACAATTTCTCTTGACAATTTCACCGCGGCCCGTTGAAGAGAGAGAGGGGGAGGGGGCGTTGATTTTTCTCGTCCATGGAAAGTCGCGCAATCCCGAGAGAAATACACCACAGTAGATAAACAAAAAAATTTAATGTTTCGATCTATGTACCAGTACCGGTCCGCGGCCCGGGAGTTGGGAGGACCACTGCCTTCGTCCACGCAGCTTACAAACGGGTAACCGACATTTGTTGGCCACTCAACAGAAACAGATGAACTTAACTTCAATTTAACTTGATGGTATGTATAGGCGTAACAAGGGAAACATACATACAAACAAACATACATACATATACATTCATGACTATTTGGCTGTAGATTGTGAGGGATGAATTAAAAAAAGACATACAGTCTCCAACTTAGTTGTAAACGTGACCATCATGTCTATCTGTAGACCGGAGTTCGTCAGTTTCCAACTTAGTTGTAAATATGACCAACATGTCTAGCTGTAGACCGGAGTTCGTCAGTCTCCAACTTAGTTGTAAATGTGACCAACATGTCTAGCTGTAGACCGGAGTTCGTCAGTTTCCAACTTAGTTGTAAATGTGACCAACATGTCTAGCTGTAGACCGGAGTTCGTCCAGTTTCCAACTTAGTTGTAAATGTGACCAACATGTCTAGCACCAGCCAGACCGGAGTTCGTCAGTCTCCAACTTAGTTGTAAATGTGACCATCATGTCTAGCTGTAGACCGGAGTTCGTCAGTCTGCAACTTAGTTGTAAATGTGACCAACATGTCTAGCTGTAGACCGGAGTTCGTCAGTCTCCAACTTAGTTGTAAATGTGACCAACATGTCTAGCTGTAGACCGGAGTTCGTCAGTCTCCAACTTAGTTGTAAATGTGACCAACATGTCTAGCTGTAGACCGGAGTTCGTCAGTCTCCAACTTAGTTGTAAATGTGACCAACATGTCTAGCTGTAGACCGGAGCTCGCCCTTTTTTTGTTTTACAACTATTTTATTTTTATTTATCGCTCCCGTCGTGTCTGCGTCTTATCTGCACGTCCACGACAGCCCCGAACATTGGGGTGAAAATGTAATAAAAGAAATGTAGCATTGTTAGAAAATTGATTACAAGAAAACTGATACATCAGAATGTGTACATAATTAGCTCATATGCAATCTTCCAACTCTAAACAGTTCGAGTTCCCAGACAGTAGTTTCCTTGTATGAATAATATATAATGAGTTAATCCAGTCCAATATTTACACAAACTCTATTTTTAAATGATGTACTTATTCTAGATTTACAATGTAGAACATTTACATGGCAAATCCACTGAGCTGCCTGTAATTTATTTATTTTTAAATTGTATCGAAATAAAGGAAAATGAAAATCACTCTTTTATTTCAAAGATAAATCTTTTAAGTAGAATGAAAAAGTAGCTAGTAATAAAAAGTAGTTAGGAAATGCAGAGAATGAAAGTGTTTTAAATAAGATAAGATATTGGGTGTGCAATTCAAGATTCTTTATGAGATTTTTTAGAAACAATTATAGTTTTAATGCTATATTTATTTGTTTATTTTTATTTATGACAATAGAAGGGGAGAAAAATGAAGTGAAATTTAGGGTTAGGGTTAGCTTTTTCATCCCTAGAAATGTATAATAATAGAAGGAAAGATTTTTTTATTCCTTTAGGAAACTTCACCAGGCGTCCGAGATTCTGTTAGCTAGTGCCTCCCCCCCAACTCATTTCTTTTATTCAGCTAGAAGACTGCATAGCTAGATTAAAACTGGTGTTGATTTGATTCAAACCAACCAGATAACAATCGCGGCTTCTGAAGAATCTGAACAACAATATTTTTAACCGCTGGCTCATATATTTAACTGATCCATGTCCAGTCTTGACCAGTGTCAAGTTTAATAATATTTTGTTCTTGACTAAAAAGGCCTCTGTTTTTCATTTCCCTAATTTTTTTTCTTTTTAAACCTCTGCCACTGTCCAGTTTGTCAATTTTCTCTGACGTCCAATATCACAATACACAACGCCCCCCCCCCACTCCCAATCCCTGATGTTCTGCTTAACGATGCGGAAAACATTGGACAATCCATTATCGATAATAGCTATTGTCGCTGGAACGCGCCACCAAGACTGCCCGCTTGTCCACTTCGCCGCTTCAAATTGTGAAGTGTCAACTCGTGTAGCGGTCAAGCTTCTGGGTGATGATTAATCCCTAGTCGAATCTCACGTGCATAAAACAATGTACACAAAGTATGTGTGTCTTTACCTAGTCCAGTGATAGATTATCATCTATATCCTAGTCCAGTGACAACTAAAAAAACATTTTTTTTAAAGATTTGTGTCCTACATAATAAAAACGATTGTATTTGCTATATTTACTTACAAATTAACTGATTTTATTGAACTGGAAATTATTTACATTGATTTTTTTTTTTTTTTCTTAAAGTGGCATTTGTGTTTGCTAATAAACCATGGCGCTAGTAGCACTGATATTGTTGTCAGAGCTCATGGAAGATCTTTACGTCTGCATTACTGTCGTCTGTTTGAGATTAGCACTTCAAACATAAGAGGAGTTTTGTAAGTTTTGTGTTTTTTCTTGTTGTTGTTGTTGCTAAGCAAGGGTTACATTAGGGCAGTGGTCCCCATCCTTTTTCTCGCCGCGGACCGATTAATTTGATAATTTCACCGCGAAGCTGGGCGTGGGGGGGAGGCGGGGGGGGGGCTTTGGTTATTTTAAATTTCTTATTCTTTTCATTGACAATGCCGAATAAAAAGGAAATAATTTAATGTCTCTTTGGTGGCCGAGGATCATTTGATCCACGGACCGGTATTACCAGTCCCGCGGCCCGTGGGTTGGGGAACACTGCATTGGGACCTAGGCAAAGTAACTATATGATAGTAACGATGTCAAAGCAACTGATTGCAAAGCTTGTTCTACAAAAATGTGTGACAAGTGGGGCCCCTCTCTGACAGTTCGTTTCATTTTATTCACTTCCCTATATCCCCCAAACACAGACACATACATACATTTTGTTTAGATGTAAGAAAATCATTAATGAAGATTACATTATTTGATATGATGATATGAATTGAAACCTTTTTAATGGGCGGCTAGCCTTAATCCCTAGACCCATGCTACATAGAATGGGATAGATAGATAGATAGATAGATAGATAGATAGATAGATAGATAGATAGATAGATAGATAGATAGATAGATAGATAGATAGATAGATAGATAGATAGATAGATAGATAGATAGATAGATAGATAGATAGATAGATAGATAGATAGATAGATAGATAGATAGATAGATAGATAGATAGATAGATAGATAGATAGATAGATAGATAAGATAGATAGATAGCCCGATTAAGGTGCCAAACGCAGACGCTCATCAGACACCATAAAAGGTGTTGGTTGATTTAGACAGCCGGACGGTGGCCATGGAAGTCGGAATCCGCTAAGGAGTGTGTAACAACTCACCTGCCGAATCAACCAGCCCTGAAATGGATGGCGCTAGAGCGTCGGACCTCCCGTGCATGTCGCCAATGGTGAGCTGTTATGCCATCGGCCCTAGTGCATGTGGGCTGGAGACGCGGTGCCTTAATGTCTTGGCTGGTATGTGTTGCTCGGCAGCTTTCCCCAGGTGGAGCCTTGGTGTCGACCTCCCCCATGCATGCCGTCGGTTGTGAACTTTACGTACACTAAGCCATAAGGCGTGGGGCTGGGGACATAAAGCCCAGTGTGTCTTGGCTGGGATGTGTTGCTCTCGACAACTTTCCCCAGGTGGCCTTAAAACCCGGGAACCTCCCTAGCGGTCCGGGCGGACAACGGTAGCCTTGCTCTGGGCTAACGGCTAATCTGGGAGCACGAAAATGCAACAGCGAAAAGCGTACCGCGACTGTGTGTGGCTGGCACCCGGCTTCCCAGTACTGGAACACCAGGACTCTAGAGATGCGGTTCACGACCCTCTGCTCTTGGGGAGTCATGAACTGTTCCGGACCATATGGCACTGAAAGTGAAGGTTACGTAAAAACGGGATCCGTACGGCGCGGAACCCTCGACTACTAGTCTCGAAAACCCAAACCCTAGGAACGGGTAGGGCTTACTAAAGGCAAACATGGCGGCATCTTCTCTGACGTGGGTCAATCGCATCGGACCTTTACAGTACGCGTGGCGCTCAAGCGTGTCGCTGTTCGTCTGGAGGATTCCTGAGACCACACCCGGCCGGTACTATGGGGGCTGAGGTCATCGGTGCTGGCCGGCCTCATGTCTAACAGAAGACAATAAAGACTGTCAAAATTGACCGTTAATTGGTGATCCAAATAGAAAGTAACGTTGGGCCTCCTTGCTCTGGGAGGCTCCCCTGCTCTGGGAACAACGCAATCTAAAAAGTGTCTCTTAGGTAATGCCGCTACCTACGCCATCAGCACACCCCGCTCTGGAGGGCACCTGAACGCTCTTAGGTGAATGGTGGTGGGAAGCCCGCAAGGGAACTGCTAAACGCTCCCCGCTGCAGAACGAGCGCGGGAAGTGAACCTGGTGTACTCGATCACGTGGCCGAACGCTGGTATTGCACGGAGCCAGCCCCTCGATGGCAGATCAGGGTTTCGAGGAAAAGGTACGCCAGCCACTCTCATTCCAAGAGATCAGACATATCCGGCGGTAGGCACGCCCCGGCACTGGTTTAACCTGGGTCGAGGCAAGGGAGGCAACTGAGCTGCTCTGCTTACTTGTCCAGACCACCCAACCCGCCCCTCCCTGGGGCACTCGAAAGCACAAATGGATAAGGATGAAAGGAATAAAGCGGGTCTGAGCGGCACCAAACATGCCTCGATGGATGGTTAGGGGCGGTAGGGCCGCCATCGAAAAAGTTCGACCACGCCCCAGTGCCACGACTCCGGCTGAAGGTCTGGCATCGCAAAAATGGATGACACGGCTCAGCTCGAGAACCACTAAGGCGGATCGAAGGCGCACAGGTGTCCACCGTCTGGTTTACCGGAAAAGCGTACAGATGGGAGTCGCACGTCCATCACAGGTGAAGGCCAAGCTAGGTCAGGCAAGGCCCCTGGGAACGGTTGATTGCTCTGTCATCCTGACGGGCACGAGTGACGCTGCTGAACGGCGCTACGAGGGAGTTGCACCCTCTGAGGCTGAAATTGCGGAGTCGACCCCGGTCCTGGCTGATGTTGATTGCTCCATGGCTGAAACCCGACCACGCGGGACGAGGGGAGGCAGACCCCAAAGTGGCTGTGGCAGGTCGAGCCAGTCCTCGGGTAACGCTGGCTGCTCTTCCAGCGAAAAACCGATCGTAACGACCAGCAGGGTACCGCTAACGGGATGGATAGATGGCTTGCTCCGCCGCTGGTACCGGCGGGAGGGTGAGATGCAGGGCGGAAGGTTGTCGGCCTCTACTGGGAACCCTACCAAGGGCGACCCGGTCACTGTGCCTGCACCCCGAGGTGCACCCCGACAACGCGGTAATCGACTCTGGCGGGGTAACAGAGAGTGGAGACGCTTTTCGCCGAACCCCACCGATGGTACCCTGCGCGACGAAGAGACTGGGAGCTGTCAAGCCCAGCCCTCGGCGATAAGCGGTGCTCTGTCAGCGGAAGCCGAAAGTCATGGACTGCAGGTCACTGTTAACGGGTGTAGCCGAAAGCTCCCCGCCTGAGGTGGCCGGCACCAAGACGCTGACATGGGCAGGGCACTGCCAACGGGTGTAGCCGGCTCCCCGCCTATGGTGCCCGGCGAGACAAAAAGACTGGGAACTGTCAAGCTCAGCCTCGGCGATAAACGCTGATTGCTCTGTCAACGGGAAGTCGAAAAGTTGAGGAGAGCAGGTCACTGTTTCCGGGTGAAGCCAGCTCCCAGCCTGAGGTGGCCAGCACCACAACTGACAAGCGAAGACTTGGGAAACGCTCTGGTAAGGCTCAATTCAGGATTGTCCACCTGAATGTCCGGGGTCTCATCCCCAAAGCCTAGAAGTCGCAAAGCTTTTGAACGAGAATGACGTGGATGTTGCAATGTTACAGAGTGCATCCTTGGACTTAGGACGGTCACATCACTGGCTATTCGTGCTTCCGTTGTGGGTGTAAGAACTGCGGGATTGGTGACCCTGGTCCGAAATACGCTAAATGCTCAGCCGAGCAGCGCTCACGGCCACGCGGAAAAACGGATACGCTTGCGGTGGATGTTTATAAGGATGGGAGGAAGTACCATTGTGTCAACGTGTACAATCCCCCCAAGACGGAGCTCAGTCTAATAACAGCTGAGGATACTCTGCTTGGCACCTTCGTATGTGGTGATTTCAACGCCATGTCTCCGGCATGGGTTATGGGCTGCACTGACGCGGCTGGCCGGAGGATTGAGGAGATTTGTAATATTAAAAATTTAGTTAGGTTGCAGGACCATGAGTCTGTGCCCACCGCTGCACGGTGCGAGTGGGAGCGAAACAGAGACCCGACTTAACACTCGTCTCGGCTTTGACCTGGTCTGTAACACCTCTTTCCGCGTGCTAGGTGCGTTGGTAGTGATCATAAATCCGTTCTCGTCTCAGTGGATATTCCTCCACCGAGAAAACCAGGAGCTAAGCTGGAGTGCTGGAGTCTATTCAAAAGCTGGAGATTGGACGCCTTCAAGGCTGCAGCTGACGCTGTATGGAAGGAATGGGCTCACCCCAGTGAACAGTCGACGTTGCTTACAAAGGAGATCACTGAAGCGATCTTAGGTGCCGCACGTAGGACGATCCCAAAGAGCCTTCGAAGCAATAAAGTTCAGACCATTTGGACTACAACCCTTGCAAGGTTAGTTCCGGCAAAGACAAGCCGCTCGTAAGAGAAAGCTTGTCGATTGAAAACCTTCAACTGAGGCGCGCCGTGAGTACAATAAACTAACTGAGAGCAAATAAAAAAGGCATCTGCTGAGGCCAAAAAGCAGAAATGGACTGATACATGCGAGAAGTTGGATCTAAGGGAGAGCCAAAAGACATGGAAATTACTGAAAGACTTGACCAGGCTGGGGCGATTAGAGCCAACCCCGTTGCAAACGAACTCAGGCCCGACGGCTAGCGATAGCAGAAGGCCGAAGTGCTTAACAAGCACTTGCAGAGGTCAGCAAGTCGATGAAGAGTACACTGTCAAGGCACTGGATAAAGTCCGACGAGTCAAGAGAGCTGAGTTTGGCACTGGAAAATCGAGACACGTTCAGAGCCCCATTCTCTGCCGTGATTCCCGGCATACGCAGTCAGGGAAGTGTCGCATGAGAAAGGCCCCAGGCAGTGACTTGATCAGTAATGAGATGATCACACACCTCGGGGCAGCGGGACAAGCAAAGCTTCTCCAGTTTGTCAATCGCACGTGGTTGACAGGAGAACTCCCTCAGAGGAGTGGAGGAGGCTGTCATAGTGCCGGTACTTAAAAAAGGGAAAAAGACTGACCAAGCAGAAAGCTACCGTCCTATCTCCCTCACTTCATGTGTTGGGAAAGTAGCTGAACGCATGGTCAACCGAAGGTTGATGTGGTTCTTAAGGAAAAAGGGCTCATTACCCCAAAGCAAGGAGGCTTTCGGCGGGTAAGAGTGCGATGGACATGGTCACGCTCCTCGTCCAAGAAATAGCCGACGGCTTTCAGAAAGCTGAGTCAGCAGCGGTAGTTTTCTAGATCTCTCAGGCAGGCTTACAGTCGAGTCTGGCGTCCAGGACTATTGTTGAAGCTACAGCGGTTAGGTGTCTCCGCTGAGATGTACATTTGGTTACGCAGTTTCCTCAGTAATCCGTACTATCACGACACGCGTTGGGAGCAGCGAGTCGAGAAACGGACCCTCGAACAGGGTCTTCCACGGGAGCTCGGCCCTCAGCTGTATTGTTCCTAGCTTTCATCAATGACCTACCTGAGTTTCTGGGTTGTAAAACCTACTGTATGCCGACGATTTAGCGATCTGGAAGACCGGAAGAGTGCCTCAGTCCCTTGAGGAAACGCCTCAGAAGGACCTGACTACGGTCGGCTGTTATGCTAGGATAGTGGGGGCTAGAGATTAACGTCTCGAAGACCGTCTACTCTTTGTTTACCATGTGCACGGTATCCTTAAGGAACCATTTAGACTGGAGGGTAGAAATTTGAGGTTCTTGCTCTGGAACCTAAGCCAAGTACCTGGGAGTTACTTGACAGAAAGCTTACTCTCTGCATCTTTCAGAGGTTGCCCGCTGCGCCTCTAGTAGACTGAATATTGTCAAGAAGCTGGCGGAGACACGTTCTGGGGGCTCGAGTGAGTGTCTACAGTCCTGTACATGGGTGCAGTAAGGTCTCAGATAGATTATAGCCAGGTTGTGCAGGTCTATGGGTCTAAGTGCTCTTTAGGGCCCTAGATGTTATGCAAAACCAGGCTCTCCGGCTAAATCACAGGCACTTTTCGAACGGCACCCACAGCAGCGGTGGAAATCATGGCAAATGTGCCACCTCTGGGTATCCGTAAGGAAGCAGGCCGTTATAACCGCGTATGAGCGGTTTAAGCGGCAGGAGGAGACCTCTGTCCTAGGAGATGGTCGATGGCTGGATGGAAAGGAAGCGGCTCTCGATGCAGTCTTTTATGCACACTACGCAGTATGCCTCCGAGATCAAGCTGCCGACTGACCGCCATGTGCTAGAATTGATCTCTAGGGTCCCTCCTGGCGAGGCTTTCTACATGCCCGAGGTACGCACGACCCTGGTCGAAATCAATGCTGAACGCAAAGGATCGCCGAACCATCACGGATGTGGCTATGGAGATGATTGGAACCTATTCAGGGAACGCTATACTGGCCTATACTGATGCCTCTGTATTCAGTAGAGACGGGCGGACAAGCGCCTCGTTTGGGGTCTACATCACTCTCCCTCAAACTGGTTTGTGAAAGACCATGCTGGCCTATGTGGGTCGCTCTGTGCTTACGAGGCAGAGATGACAGCCATTACTGAGGCAGTGGACCACATAGGAGAGCTAATCGGTGAGGTACTTTGCCTGCTACAGACATTGTCATTTTCACTGACGCGCTCTACTCTGTTCTCCCAGCTGTAAAAGGGACGGAAGAATGGCCGCTTCTGCTGGAAGCCATGCTGATGGCAATACAGGTCTGTTAACATCACTTTGTGCATGTGACCCTTCAATGGGTTCCCGGGCATGCGGACGTGCCCGGAAATAAAAGGGCAGACGGCATTGCCAAGGCAATAGTCCAGTCGACAGATTCCCAAGTGCTGCCCGTGAGTGCAAGAAAGAGCTCATTCGAGGCAGCATGTTCCATGATCTGCCTCTTTGGACAATCGAAGTGGTTCTCGGGCTGGGCTCATGGGTGAACCCAGATCTACGTCCGAAGTTTCTAGAGCGGCCGTCCAAAACTGACCCGTGGTGGAAGCTTAGGTGTGTCGAGCAGGCGCTAATTGCTTATTCCGTACTGGGCACTGTCCTATTGGCGCGTACTTTGGGAGGTTGAGGCCCAATGTCGACACCCTTTGCAGGCACTGCAGGGGAGGAAACCTGTGGATGTTTTGCTTTCGAGTGCCCGGACTGGCGGACGACAGGGTGGACCAGTCCGGAAGCTTGCTGGCCATCGGGCTCTATGGCAGTCTCCAGATGTTGAGAGACACAGCAAGTCTGATCTCACGGGCTCTAAGAGGGCCCAAGTCAGCCGCAGATTACTGAGAGAGTTCAAGAGAGAGAGAGATAGATAGATGGGAGTGTAAAATCTGCCCACTTTATAACAGAAGGTATGGGGATGAGAATAGACGAGAAAGCTGTTTATAGCACCCCAAAAAATACATGTCAATGCATTTAAAAGAGATTTATTTTAAAATAATATATATGTATATATATATGTACTCAGCAATATTTGCAGGAAAATAAACCCCATAACGATAAACAAAAAATTAAGATTTTTCATTTTTGTTAATAAGACCACTCTTTATATCACCTTTAATTACACTGGTAAACAGTGAATTCATTGCCAGTGATATTTGAATCATTTTATACAAAGTCAACTATGCTGATTTAGAATATGTAAGTGCTTTTGCTAGATTGGCTCTATTTTTCGAGATAATTAAAATTAATGAAATAATGTATACACCGTGTTTGAAAATTGTCAAGAATTGCATGAAGTAAAATAGTATACTAACAAATAGTAGTGAAACTGTTAATGGTCATGCAGAAATTTGTTCAAAAATATGTGTAATAGTGTTATAGAGGAAAACATTTTCATTTGAAAAACTAATTATGTCTAATTAATTAATAAATTAATATGTTTATTGTCTATGGTAATGCATTAGCAAATCGCTGTTTGCTCGACTTCCTTTTGTGTGTGTCGTTGGGTCAATTGCGCTGGAGGCTCCAACAGTTGTCAGCCATCATATGTATGTCCCATCTTCCTTAATATCTCACCTCCATCACCCTCATATCCTGATGAAACCTCTCACATTGTTCCTCACTAAAGTCCCCAAGGTTACCTGGAAATTTGTCTAAATGACAGTGCAGGTAATGTACCTTGATGTTCATATTTGTTCCAATGTTTCGGAAGTTAGCGAGCATATCTTGCACCAGTTCTTCGTAATTCTCTGATCTGTTATTACCTAAAAAATCCCTGACAACTGAAACAAAACTGTTCCATGAAAAAGCTTCAAGGTTATCCATGAAATTAGTAAAATTTCGATCGTTGATGAGTTTCCGAATCTGAGGACCGTAAAAAATCCCAGCTTTCAGCTTCTCCAGGCTCAATCCGGGAAATGATCTGCAAATATACTTGAACCAATTGCCATATTTGTCCAAAGCCTTAACAAATTGTTTCATTAAACATAATTTGATATGAAGCGGTCCGAGAATTATCTTATTTTTGTCAACCAGTGCCTTGTTGGTGATATTTTCTTTACCTACAGTCATGGTTTCCCTTGCAGGCCATGTCACTCTTGTCCAATGATCTTGCCTTGCCCTGCTATCCCAAAGGCACATGCAGCATGGGTATTTAGTGTATCCTGACTGCTGCCCAAGCAAGAAGTTTACCATTTTTAGATCAACACAAATCGACCACTGATGCTCATAATAACGGACACTCTGCTATAGTATTTTGATATTCTCATACTCTTCTTTAAGTTTTGTTGAGTGGGCAATGGGAAGAGATGCATAACGGTTACCATTGTGTAACAGAACACATTTCAAGCTTGTAGTCCCATTTGGAGCAGAAGTCCAGGGATGTCATTACAGTAAACAAGATCTTCTTCTTGGCTGAATTATGGAAGAAAAACTCTTCTCTTTTCCGATAAAATGTTATTTTTTTAATTTCTGGTTTGAGAAAATTTCTTTCATTGAGCCTGGACGCTTTAAAGCTCAGATGCTTGCTTGGACAGATTTCGGTCTCGTATTAGGTCATTGAGTTCTTCTCGGCTGAATAGTTGAGGTGTTGAAGAACTTCCTTCATAATCGCTTCCACTATTTTCACATGCCAAAAACTCCAGATCTTGCCCCCCGTCGGAGTCTGATGGTGAAAACTCTAATAATCCAGTAAACACTGGTATAGGAACTTCACTGCTATGTGGAATTGGTCTCCTTGCAGATTCACAATCAGGATAATCCCACTTAGATTTCTTGTGGCGATTGAAACCTTTAACATTCACAATACAAAAATAGCAATCACCAAAATGGTCTTTCGGCTCTCGCCATACCATTGGTACACCGAAACTTAGACTTTTCTTCTCACCATTTGTCCACTGCCGTAGGATCTCCACACAGTTTTTGCAGACCTTATGGGGTAACTTTTTGGCTGTGTCATTTCATAATCAAATAGAAAAGAGTGGGATGCATGAGATCAACAAGAGCTACTTTCCAGTTTTCATGCAATGCACATTTTAAAGAGCTGTACTTTAGTTATTTTATTAAGATTTAGGGAACTATAGAAATAAAAAATAAAGGATGGAAATGGCACACAGGAAGTCATACTAAACTTAACAAAATAAATTTTTTAAAAATATAGATAGATAAAAAAGGTTTAAGAATTAATATTGAAAATCAATATTAGATAAGCAATCTATGATCATTTTTGTTTCCATATTACACGTTTGCCTTAGGGTAAGGCTTACTTAAAATTAAAAGTTCTATTAAAATATTAGTTATGATAAGTAATAAAAAAGAATTTCCAAAATTCAGTCAAATGATATTATCCTTCAGGTATTTTACTTGTTTGTAAAACGTGAAACACAAATGAGCCAGTTAGTCTAATAGAGTGCTATATAGGATTTGAATTAAAGAGTTATTTAAGTTAATTCACCTATTTATTAGCCTGTTGTTTTTTAGACTTTTATTTATCTTGTGTCAGGGAGTAGGGTGATGGATGAATGAAAACAGGGACAGGGACAGTTAGTGTATACTATATATCGATGTAATTAATTTTAGTTAATATAGATAAAATGGTCAGTTGGCTATTTTGAAGGTATAGGGAGTTAATTTTCAACACTAGAAAGTGTAAAATAAGAAAATGAATTTTATTGAAAAGTATTAAAAATGGGAAAAAAATTCTTCAGGCTATGATAATACTAATATTTATAGAAATAATTTTAATAGCTAAATAAAAGTTTGTGCACCAAATTTAATTGTCTGTATTAATGAAAAGACAAAGTTGAAACATTTAAATATTATAAAAAGTACTCTAACCTAATTTTTGGACTGATATTACAATGCTATTTTCTGTTTCATTGCAAATAGCTAATCATTCTAAGAATTTTGATATCTTAATTATCAGTCATTTTTTAATAAAGTTATGTGACTGTAAACTTTAACACTTGTGGGACTTTTTGTCGTCTTATACAATTTATTGAGTCCTAACTTTGGATCCTAATTTCTCCAAAGTTAAAGTATACAAGTAGAACAACAAATACTTATTTAACACCATGATAATAACGAAGACACAATTTTTTCTGCAGTTTACAATAATTAGATGTATAAGTGAATGAGTATAAAAACTGCATCTCTTTCAATTTTTTAAACCATTTCTGCAAAGAATGATAATTTATTCTAATTTAGACATGCCAAATAAGCAAATATCTGGTGCAACAAACAGAAAATTAATTTAATTTTATGCATAAAAAGTTTACAAAGCACAAAGCTTTTTAATAATTTTTAATACCAAATTTAAATTTTTTTATAATATATGATATCTTTTGAAAGCTTGCTATCAACTTTACAAAAATATCATAATTATATTGACATAATTCATATGATTAGTTTATTTCGTTTATAAATCAAATGTATTGTATCATATGTTAAACATTTTTTAAAGTGTGCATAATTTAGATTTATTATTATATTTCATTTTGAAAGTATTTTATGTTAAGATTAAGCTAATTTACCAACTAACACTATGGTTGGAAATAATCACATTTCATTAGGCATTCTTCTTTCGGTTTCTGGTGAAGTTAATAGTATTGAGTGTTTATCATCATTTTGTTTAGAATGGGTGTCAAGGTAATACATTTAATAGAGCTATGAAGAAGTATAGTTTAGAAATTAGTGCGTAAGTAATTACAAAAGGTAAATATTTTATTAATATGCTTGTATGAAAAAACTGTCATTTAATATATAAAAAATTAATAAAAATGCATTTTGACCAATCTCTATAGAAAAATCACCCAAAGATCAATACATTTTATGCGAAAATAAATCATTAGTCTTCATCAACAAATTTGCAAAACACAACTACGTGTAAAGATGGCATTAATAATGTTAGCCGGCTCTCTTCTATTTCTTATTGGTTTAGTGCATTGTCAATTCCATGAAGATACATGTCATTCCTATGCAGGAGGTCAAGTATATCCACAAGAAACTAAACGCACATTAGGTCACACTATTCAGTGGAGTCAAGCTGTTAGTAAGTAATAAAATATTGTCTAGCCCTCAGGCTCATTAAATGAAGTAAATCTGTAACTGGTATGAGACTACTAACACGATTCATTGTAACATCATAAAAAAAAAAAAAAAAACTACCGATCTTGTCATCCTGACTTGAAGTTCTTGTGTTATTTGTTATTTTGATCATTGTCTCCCTGGCTCACCTTATTGACCATAATAATTCTTGGCATAAAATAAATATTTTTTTAATTGCAAGGGCAAATTTTTCAAGTTATGACTATCAATCATTGCATTAGATGGTTCTTTGACAAAAATATCAGATTGCTTGGAAGCTGTTAAAGTAACCAATAACCTGTGTTTTAGATAGAGCTGGTTGTAAGCTTTCAATGAAACTTAGTGTGACCTAGTTTATAAAAGTATCTTGATTCTTGAATGCAAGTAATATTATGACAGTTTTACTTCCATTTTTAAGTGTTTGTTTTTTCATAATCATTGTCAAAAAAAATTCAGATTATAACACATGTAAATTTTCATCTATTCAAGATAATTTTTAAAAAATGTTCACTGAGATTTCAGTTATATCTTATATTTAGGAATACACAGATACTTTTATTATAAATAAAAATTACATTTTTTTATACATTGAAATATGCTAAAGTGAAAATTGTACATTTTTTGTACCAAAGCAGCATTTTGTTAAACACATAGCTTTATTAAACCTTTAAAGCTCTGAGTTACAAAACTTACTGAAATAATTGTTAAATCTGTCAACATCTAAATGTTTGAAATGGTGTTAAGTTCTTTCTTCTTGTTAAAATGCAACTAATTCTCCCATGTGTGAGTGAAAGAGTCGGCTTGGTAATTCATAATTATAACGTGTTCATTGCGATACTTCACTTGTAAGTAAAACTGTTGAGGCGTTGAACATTTTATATTGTTTTACTCAGAATAAATCTCATTTTTGTGTGAACGAGAGGTGCTGCAGGGTAATTATAAAAAATACTGCAAAAATAATGTTTTATCAATTGTACAGAATGTGGTGCAGCTGCATGATTCATCAAAATACCCAAGAAATAATGGATTTTCATTTTCAAATGTTCATTAAAAAAACTGATAACAGGAATCTGCATGACTTATACCTAGTCAGCTAGTTTAGATATTGGGCTAAATCTTGATTTTTGTAAAAGTGTGAACATTCTTTTTATTTAAATTAAAAGTAACAATTTTTTTCAAGTTACAGTCATTAAACAGAATGCTAGATAAAATGGGCCAAATGTGTTTGACAGTTTCTGTGAGTTTTTAATGAAATCATCCCCCTTCCTCTTCCTCATCACACCCCCCCCCCCCATTTGTGTCATAACCTTGGGAAACGTGACAAAGGGGATTAGGCTAAGAGACTGGATGGTCAGAGATTATCACAGGTGTTCAACACCAGCAGACAAGCTGACGTCAATTGGGGGAGATCAAAGTAGATGGGAGGAAATTGGCCTAGTAGATGCAAGCAGGAGAGGAGTATGAAGTCTACCCCTCAACACCCTTTTGGTTGGTAGTCACTGACTTTATTAGGCTTGGGCAGACCCGAAAAAAAGTAATAAAGAATAACTGCCGTGCATGCCCACATCTTTACTCTTAGTCTTAGACATATATCCTGACAACTAAAAGGATACACTCTGAAAAAGAAAACAATAAAAAGTAATGTCTCTGGGAGGAATAGAACCTGGAGTCAGCATAAAAGTGAGTCATGTTCAAACGGCTTACCCATTCTGCCAGCACTGCACTCAAACTAAGCTACAATTTTAATGTACTATTAGAACAAAATTGCTCGGTTATGTTTTCACTTCCGTTTGACCTAGTTTTAGGCCTATATTCTTATTTTGTAATTTAAAATAATTCAAAGCTGTATTTATTTAAAAACAAGCAATTAAGCCTGTTCCATTCTGGACACAGCGCATTTTCATGTTATGTATCAGTACGTTTGTTATCTTTCAGTAAATATTTGTAAATTTTGGAAATGTTAATAAATTCAATTGTGTAATGCATATATCTGAAAAAAGATATTAAAAGGACAAGTAAGTCATGTTAAATAACTGTTACAAAAATAAATAATGATTACGCCCCTTTGATTAGCTTTTATTATTTATATTTAAAATTATAAGCAAAACGGTACATAACAAACTCTTATATTTTGGCCCTGAGAGGTCAAATCGCGAAATGGACTTTTGATGTACACTTGGCAGGCCAAGACCTACACAATGATACATCATGGGTCTAGGACTTATGGTTGCTGAGATATAGGGCGGTCCATTATTAATATAGCTTATATAGTAAAAAAACGGTACTTTATAAGGCCCCTTTTACTGCCCTGAGAGGTCAGATCGCGAAATGGAAAAAAGTCATTTCTTGGCAGGCCAAGACCTACAAAATGATATATACATCATGGGTCTAGGACTTGTGGTTGCTGAGATATAGGGCGGTCCATTATTAATATAGCTTATATAGTAAAAAACGGTACTTTATAAGGCCCCTTTTATGGCCCTGAGAGGTCAGATCGCGAAATGGAAAAAAGCTATTTCTTGGCAGGCCAAGACCTACAAAATGATATATACATCATGGGTCTAGGACTTATTGTTGTTGAGATCTAGGGTGATGACAGACAGACAGACGAAACGGGGACAATAGAGCATTTTTTTTCGAAAATGCTCTAAAAAAATATTATAAAAATATCTCCGATTATTAACAGCAAATGGCATAATCAACGTCTGCTGTAAATAAGAGTTCTCATTCTTTCTGTTTACTGACGTCATCAAGGTTTGCTGGTCGCATCCCGAAAAAAAAATTTATGGAGTACGACTGGTCGTATCCGTAGCCACTGCGCTTCGATATTTTGTGAAACTTTCAGATCTGTCTGAGGGCATTAAAATCATGATTAATGTTGTTTCAATTGGCGCCACCTCCTCTCATATCACAGCTACCCCCACCCCCATATTATGTCCCCCCCATCCCACCCCCTCTGTGGTCACCAGAGCGCAATCAAAGCTACTAGACTTATATGACTGTGTGTGTGAAAAGCCATCAACATTTACAGAGTATATAGAAAGAGCGCATAACAATTGTGTTTGCTACTTTTTTGCTAATGATGCTATAATTTATCTGTGACATCATCTTAAATTTCTACATATATCTTAGCCAGGTTTTTCTTTCATTAAAAGTTCAGTTTTTTCATAGTAAGTACTTTTTAAGAGAAATAGTAATACAATAGAAGTCGTTTTTAAATTTAATTGGAATTCAGAATTGAATTTATTGAGATTTTTGGCTAAAGTTTAAAAAAATGTATGCATGTATTATAATTTGTTTTAAATCTGGGAAAATAATGTTGGGTATTCAGTGATATAAAATCTAATGTTTTCCATATTTATATTATAATTTGTTTTAAATCTGGAAAAATAATGTTGGGTATTCAGTGATATAAAATCTTATGTTTTCCATATTCATATTAAACTTTTTTTTTAAATTTACAGTTTCAAAACCAGCCCCAGATTGGAATGGGACTGCTGTCATTAATGGGGAATTCAAAGATATCAAGTTATCCGACTTTAAAGGAAAATATTTAGTATTTTTCTTTTACCCATTGGATTTGTAAGTTCTCATTTTTCTTTAACATGAGATAATATTGATTCTTAATGAAATGTTAATAAATATTTCAGTTCGCTTTGTAATAATCTTAAACAACTTGATATTTTTTTCCAGTACTTTTGTATGCCCTACTGAGATTATTGCTTATAGCGACAGAATTGGAGAATTCCAGAATATTAATACAGAAGTTGTAGGGTGCTCTGTTGATTCTCAGTTTACTCATTTGGCTTGGTAAATTTGTGTATTAATTAGCCATAACATATTTCATTTAACCATTTTATCAATCATGTTATGCAATGTAATAACAATTTGTGTTTGGATCAATAAGAATGAAACATTTAAAATCAGTTCAGCATCTTTTTAACTAACAAATGATTTTTTTTTTTGCCATCTTAAAGGACTAATGTCCCTAGAAGTCAAGGTGGACTGGGAAAGATAAACTTTCCTCTATTGTCTGATATCACCCATGAAATATCTAAGGCATATGGTGTATACCTCCAGGATCTAGGGCATAGTCTTAGGTAAATATTTTAAACTTCTAACTGCTATTGATTTCCTGTTTTTTTTTGTTTTTTTTTAAATTGTTTATAATGATTTTTAAAAATTAAATTCAAAATTTACATTATTCTTATCATGCTTCAGAGGCCTGTTTATCATTGACCCTAAAGGAATCTTACGTCAAATTACAATGAATGATCTTCCAGTTGGTAGATCGGTCGATGAGACTCTTCGTCTGGTTCAGGCATTCCAGTACACAGATAAACATGGTGAAGTTTGTCCTGCAGGTTGGAAGCCTGGTAGTGCCACAGTAAGTTATCATAGGTTGTGACTTACCCATAAACAAAATTAGCCTGATTGTCATAACAACACAAATCTATCTAAGATAACTCTGACTGGCTATTTTTAAAACAGATCATGTTTATAGTTCTTAGTCCTACTAATCCATCATTTCCTTTGTGTTTGCAACTGTTTAACTAGCTTTTTCTTCTAAGATGACCATTGTGCATTCTGCAAACATATAGTATTAAATTTTCTGATCATAAAATTAAACCATTTATTCTAAAATGTAGAATCTTTGCACTTCCATTTCTATTCTAAAGCTTGTCAAATTCTGAATTACATGTGTCGTATTAGTCTAATATCTATTATTTTAAATTTTTATATTGTTGATACAGCCTTATCAAATTATTATTTTTTATTTCTCAAAACAAATTTGTTGAATAATTAGTTTTTGATAAAAACAATACATTTCTTTTAATTATGATAGTTTTTTGCCCAGGAAACTTGACTTTTTTCTTGTGGATCAGAGAGCGAGCCTAGGACAGCTCTGGATCACACACTGTTCTAAGAATCCTTTCTCAACTCCCTCTTTGTCAGGTCACATTGTTTTATCTTGATTGTCTCCATGTGGTCTTTGGATGGCCAACCTATCTCTGAAACATGCATCCTGAAAAAAAATAGACTATCAATTTCTTTTGCTTACTCAATCACCAACCAGTGTCATAGAAACCCCTCTTCCTGAATTCAGTTGAGGATTTTTCTAAGTTTTTTGTAAAAAAAATTGTTTTTATTAGGGTAGTGTTGCTATCCCTGTATTTCAACTCTCTTCTTAGCCATTGCCATGTCCTGAGCAAATTGTTTTTTTTTTTGTGCTAGGTGGCAGGGTTAAAAACCAATTTTAATACTTAAGATTTCCACAATCATTAAGGGGTTATGTTCACTTCGACATTTTGTTATGTGTTTTATTGTGATACTTATTCATGACAGACAATGTACTTAATGTAGGTAATCATATAAACTGAAATAGAATCCAATAGTTGTGTGAGGAAGAATTTCATTTTATTCTGTCCTTTAAATATTTTATTAGATTGATACATCCAAGAGGTTTAGTGGTGTGTGAGTGAAGTGGAATTATTCCTTACTGTACATTTCTTACATTTTAAAAATAATCTCTTTTTGCCCTGTTAAATCAATGCTTCCCTTAATGTAATTTCAGATAATTCCAGATCCCAAGAAATCCAAGGAATACTTCAAAAAACAGTCCAGCGATGAACTATAACTTACTAGTCCATTCATTCAAACTTGTGTGTTCTTATGTTTATTTTAATGTTCTTAATTGTTGATATTTTGTATGAAACGTTAAGTTTTCTAGAATGTGTGCAAAAAAAGGAAATTGAGCGTAAAAGGTATTGAATTATTTTTATGCAAAATAAATAATTTCGTAACCAAATACATGTATAACTATCCTCCCGTAGAGAACTTTTAATTCATGTTCATACACACTAGACTAAAATTAAAGACAATTACTACATGTAGTTTGTTACTGTCTTCCTGTTTTATTTTGGTGTTGGATTACATTTACTGCATCATGCTTTTTTTCATCCATATTTTATAATTTGTCAATAATGCTTTGTATGATAATTTTAAAATTCTAATGATAGAATTATTAAATACTTTTCAACTTTTTTATTGCTTCAGTGAAACACATTTTAATATTTTCTTAAGAATCTGATTTTTAAAAAAAACTTTCATACCTGAAATCTGTAACTCTGAAAAGTTTTTTTTTAATTTATAAATTAGGTACAGTGTTGTTTAAGTCAATTTCTTATTGTACTTGACACAAATTTCATATACCTTGAATTCATTTTAATCTGTTATGGAATTATTTTAAAAATATTCTTGATGCTTATATTATTACCATTTGATAAATAATGTGCATTTGTCTGTCATCAAATGTAATTTAATGAAATGATTACTAGTTCATGTATATTGAAATTTTTATCAATTGCTGAAAGTCAATTTCCCATGTCTTTTTCTTCTTAATGTGTTACTTCATTATGGCAAGGATCACTTAACTCATTTTTGTTTTGCATTTCAACCATTGTTTACTCATGACAGAAATAAATTTGTTTACTTAAGTCCAAATCTTTGATTTTTTTTTTAATGCTTTGATTTAATTCACCTAATCTGGCAGGTGTAAGTCTTGAATCTAGAAATTTAAAACACTTATGCTTTATCAGTGACATTTACTATTATCATATTTTTTATTCATTTAATTTACATATAAATGACTTTAAATTTTTTCAAGTAATGTTTATATAGGTAAAAAAAATATTCACAGATTATCATCTACATCAAGTGCCTATTTCCTCTTCCTGTGTCATTGAATTCAATTAAACTATTTACTTTTGTTTGGATCTATTTTGTCTAAGTTTTTGCCTGTTGTGTTTTCTTTCTCTATTTTTCCAACCTAAGTACATTTTACTTTGGATGGTAGGGTGGGGGAGTCCTTAAAGGACTTATTGGTGTATTGGAGGATTTGGGAGTCTGGGGAATGGAGGAGCATTGGTTCTTGTCAGCAATGGACGGAGGGAGCGGTCCAGAAAAGGAGTTATACAAATTACTGCTGACTAATTTTAACATTTTTGTTTAAAAATAGTATGTAATTGTTTAAGTTGCCTTCACTATTGTCTGCTTGAGCTGGCTTTACAGCTTGTGATGTCATAATGAATACAATATCACAATAGTGCATTTGGTTTTTTCATTCTTTGGGTAAGCTTTGTTTGACAGTTGATATAAGCTTTAGAAATGATAGGGACTGATGTTCCTGGATCACGCAAATATTTGTATACATTTTAATGACCAGAAATAAAAATATATGAAATAGCCTTATTAAGAACAAGTTTTTTATTAGAATGCACTAATATGCACAAAATAATTTCTTATATCATACAAATATTAATATATTTCTAAAAATATCCTTGTGGGTACCCATCTAGATAGATAATTTATTTATCAACTAAGGTAAAGACATTTAGTCAAGTATATTGCATTCACCCACGCTTTTAATTTTAGTAATGAATTAAAAAAAAAATATTTGTGGAATGTAACTGTTTATTTTTCATTTTAGTGCATTTTAATAAAAGCCTAATTCTAATAGGTTTTATTTAAAATATCTTTTTTATTTTATTGTAATTGTTTTAAAAAACTTAAGCTTGTTATTGTTTGTTACTCACTTTAATTTGGCTAGTCTATAAAAAAAAAAAAGTAAAGTTCCCTTCTTAGCCCTAACAGGCCATCGAGGCAGATGAAGTGTAGAATTCACCTGTTTCTATAACCTCGGCATATGAAGGGATTGTGTGGTTAGCACAACGCCCAGCCGCCTTTACTTCCCCAACTTAAAGTCAGGTACCCATTTAAAGCTGGGTGGACTTGTGGGATGACTTTGCAGCAAATTTCACCTGGAAAAATTCCATGGGCCTCACCGAGGTTTGAACCCAGGACTCTCAGGTCGACAGTCGAGTACCTACACCACTCGGCCATCCGTCCCACGGCTAGTCTATAGAAGACGTTAAAAAAAAAAAGCTTGACTGTGGTGCACACTTTTTTTTTTAATGGTGCAGCACTTGTGGTGTACTTGTTTATTTACTTTGACATCATATTCTCAAGACTCAAGGTATATTTTTTCATTATAAACATTACTAATAGGTAATTAGCACTGTTATTCTACAAGATGTTAGTTAATTCATAGACTGTAAATTATGAAAATACAGTTTCATTAGATAGAATTTACATGTGCTCTAAATTTGAGCTTGTTCACTAAAAGAAAACAGGTTATTAACTGAGTTAGGAAACTTACAGATACATGAATCCAAACACCCACAGTAAGGGAGACTAATTACAAGTTTATTATAAAATTGTTACTTCCCATTTAACTACCCCTCATAATTTATACTAGTGAAATGTAAAAAAAAAAAAGTTACATCAAAATATTCTCGACTTAATATGTTTTACAATTTCATAGATTTTAATGACTAAATATACATTTGAACTACATTTATTGATCAATTCCAAAATATATAATTTTATAGTAATCCTCTCATATTGTAAGTCTGAAGTTGCCTACACAGCACCAAAACATGCAGACTGAAAATATAGGCCTGCAGATACATTTAAACTCCATTGATATTAGGAGGAAAAGCTGTGGTTAATCATTAATGGAAGCTTGGAATAATTAATTACAACCACTGAAGAGGAATATATTACTACTCGTAATAGTTTAAAATTATTATTGTCGATTTAGTTTTATTTTGTGGATATATTTTTAGAAATGAGAAATATAATTCTATACATATGTACAACATTATATATACTAGTACTTCTTAAAAATGCAAACTTTTATGAAATAGTCGATTGTACAGAGAAACGGTACAGAGATTTAAATATATCTCATAAATAACACAGCTTTTAAACATAAAAAAAATTAGACTTGAAAAACTTGGATAAAAAGTCTAATCATTACTTTGTTAGACAGTTAGGTTTAAACTTTTAGAGGAATGAAGATATTTTCTCTCCTTTTTGCCATATCCAATTATAACGAGTCATTTTAATGGACATTTTTAGAAGCATGTTTCGTGTCAGGAGAGTTTTAATATCTTTTTGCTGGAGAGTTCTGGTTTTCAAAAAGCACGGAATCATTTGAGAGATAGCTTATGTCTGTACTTATTGTTCCAGCACTGACGAAAGCTTCGATGTCATTTGGATCAACACTTTTAAATCGGTCTGAGTAGACTGAATCTGCAGGGATGTAGTCATAGTGATCTTCTACTCGAACATAGTCATTTTCTGGGTTAGTCGGAACTAGGTATCCACCCACTGAAATGAAACAAATAAATAAATATGTCAGCTTAATGTAAGTCATGTCTCAATATGTCAGCTTTATGTAAGACATGTCTCAATATGTCAGCTTATTGTAAGACATGTCTCAATATGTCAGCTTAATGTAATTCATGTCTCAATATGTCAGCTTAATGTAAGACATGTCTCAATATGTCAGCTTAATGTAAGTCATGTCTCAATATGTCTGCTTTATGTAAGTCATGTCTCAATATGTCAGCTTAATGTAAGTCATGTCTCTGATTATTTTATTTTGCCTGCGGAATTTCGATATATCGAAACCATTGTGATGTCATGCTATTCGTATGTCACGACAGCTTGCACTTCCAACTGTAGCCCCTCTGACTAAGCACACCCTCCCCACAAACCAAAAGCTTAAGTCATTGTGAATACCTACCCATATGTGCCCTGACGTATTTTGGGTAGGACCCCTCTTTTGTGGCATCCATGTTCTTATGTCATGGAGACGCCACACCAGTGTTATATCATGGAGATGCCATGCCAGTGTTATATCATGGAGATGCCATGCCAGTGTTATGTCATGGAGATGCCAGGCCAGTGTTATGTCATGGAGATGCCAGGCCAGTGTTATGTCATGGAGATGCCATGCCAGTGTTATGCCATGGAGATGCCATGGCAGTGTTATGTCATGGAGATGCCATGCCAGTGTTATGCCGTGGAGATGCCAGTGTTATGTCATGGAGATGCCAGGCCAGTGTTATGCCATGGAGATGCCAGGCCAGTGTTATGCCATGGAGATGCCATGCCAGTGTTATGTCATGGAGATGCCATGCCAGTGTTATGTCATGGAGATGCCATGCCAGCGTTATGCCATGGAGATGCCAGGCCAGTGTTATGCCGTGGAGATGCCAGTGTTATGTCATGGAGATGCCATGCCAGTGTTATGTCATGGAGATGCCATGCCAGCGTTATGCCATGGAGATGCCAGGCCTGTGTTATGTCATGGAGATGCCATGCCAGCGTTATGCCATGGAGATGCCAGGCCAGTGTTATACCGTGGAGATGCCAGTGTTATGTCATGGAGATGCCAGGCAGGTGTTATGTCATGGAGATGCCAGGCCAGTGTTATGCCATGGAGATGCCATGCCAGTGTTATGCTATGGAGATGCCATGCCAGTGTTATGCCATGGAGATGCCAGGCCAGTGTTATGTCATGGAGATGCCAGGCCAGTGTTATGTCATGGAGATGCCATGCCAGTGTTCTGCCATGGAGATGCCATGGCAGTGTTATGTCATGGAGATGCCATGCCAGTGTTATGCCGTGGAGATGCCAGCGTTATGTCATGGAGATGCCAGGCCAGTGTTATGTCATGGAGATGCCAGGCCAGTGTTATGCCATGGAGATGCCAGGCCAGTGTTATGCCATGGAGATGCCATGCCAGTGGTATGTCATGGAGATGCCATGCCAGTTTTACGCCGTGGAGATGCCAGTGTTATGTCATGGAGATGCCATGCCAGTGTTATGTCATGGAGATGCCATGCCAGCGTTATGCCATGGAGATGCCAGGCCAGTGTTATGTCATGGAGATGCCATGCCAGCGTTATGCCATGGAGATACCAGGCCAGTGTTATGCCGTGGAGATGCGAGTATTATGTCATGGAGATGCCATGCCAGTGTTATGTCATGGAGATGCCATGCCAGCGTTATGCCATGGAGATGCCAGGCCAGTGTTATGTCATGGAGATGCCATGCCAGCGTTATGCCATGGAGATGCCAGGCCAGTGTTATGCCGTGGAGATGCCATGCCAGTGTTATGTCATGAAGATGCCATGCCAGTGTTATGCCATGAAGATGCCAGGCCAGTGTTATGCCGTGGAGATGCCAGTGTTATGTCATGGAGATGCCAGGCCAGTGTTATGCCATGGAGATGCCAGGCCAGTGTTATGCCATGGAGATGCCATGCCAGTGTTATGTCATGGAGATGCCATGCCAGTGTTACGCCGTGGAGATGCCAGTGTTATGTCATGGAGATGACATGCCAGTGTTATGTCATGGAGATGCTAGTATTATGTCATGGAGATGCCATGCCAGTGTTATGTCATGGAGATGCCATGCCAGCGTTATGCCATGGAGATGCCAGGCCAGTGTTATGTCATGGAGAAGCCATGCCAGCGTTATGCCATGGAGATGCCAGGCCAGTGTTATGCCGTGGAGATGCCATGCCAGTGTTATGTCATGGAGATGCCATGCCAGCGTTATGGCATGGAGATTCCAGGCCAGTGTTATGTCATGGAGATGCCATGCCAGTGTTATGTCATGGAGATGCCATGCCAGCGTTATGCCATGGAAATGCCAGGCCTGTGTTATGTCATGGAGATGCCATGCCAGCGTTATGCCATGGAGATGCCAGGCCAGTGTTATGCCGTGGAGATGCCAGTGTTATGTCATGGAGATGCCAGGCCAGTGTTATGTCATGGAGATGCCAGGCCAGTGTTATGTCATGGAGATGCCATGCCAGTGTTATGCCATGGAGATGCCATGCCAGTGTTATGTCATGGAGATGCCATGCCAGCGTTATGCCATGGAGATGCCAGGGCAGTGTTATGCCGTGGAGATGCCAGTGTTATGTCATGGAGATGCCATGCCAGTGTTATGTCATGGAGATGCCATGCCAGCGTTATGCCATGGAGATGCCAGGCCTGTGTTATGTCATGGAGATGCCATGCCAGCGTTATGCCATGGAGATGCCAGGCCAGTGTTATACCGTGGAGATGCCAGTGTTATGTCATGGAGATGCCAGGCAGGTGTTATGTCATGGAGATGCCAGGCCAGTGTTATGCCATGGAGATGCCATGCCAGTGTTATGCCATGGAGATGCCATGCCAGTGTTATGCCATGGAGATGCCAGGCCAGTGTTATGTCATGGAGATGCCAGGCCAGTGTTATGTCATGGAGATGCCATGCCAGTGTTCTGCCATGGAGATGCCATGGCAGTGTTATGTCATGGAGATGCCATGCCAGTGTTATGCCGTGGAGATGCCAGCGTTATGTCATGGAGATGCCAGGCCAGTGTTATGTCATGGAGATGCCAGGCCAGTGTTATGCCATGGAGATGCCAGGCCAGTGTTATGCCATGGAGATGCCATGCCAGTGGTATGTCATGGAGATGCCATGCCAGTTTTACGCCGTGGAGATGCCAGTGTTATGTCATGGAGATGCCATGCCAGTGTTATGTCATGGAGATGCCATGCCAGCGTTATGCCATGGAGATGCCAGGCCAGTGTTATGTCATGGAGATGCCATGCCAGCGTTATGCCATGGAGATACCAGGCCAGTGTTATGCCGTGGAGATGCTAGTATTATGTCATGGAGATGCCATGCCAGTGTTATGTCATGGAGATGCCATGCCAGCGTTATGCCATGGAGATGCCAGGCCAGTGTTATGTCATGGAGATGCCATGCCAGCGTTATGCCATGGAGATGCCAGGCCAGTGTTATGTCATGGAGATGCCAGGCCAGTGTTATGTCATGGAGATGCCATGCCAGTGTTATGCCATGGAGATGCCATGCCAGTGTTATGCCATGGAGATGCCATGCCAGTGTTATGCCGTGGAGATGCCAGTGTTATGTCATGGAGATGCCATGCCAGTGTTATGTCATGGAGATGCCAGGCCAGTGTTATGCCATGGAGATGCCATGCCAGTGTTATGTCATGGAGATGCCATGCCAGCGTTATGCCATGGAGATGCCAGGCCTGTGTTATGTCATGGAGATGCCATGCCAGCGTTATGCCATGGAGATGCCAGGCCAGTGTTATACCGTGGAGATGCCAGTGTTATGTCATGGAGATGCCAGGCAGGTGTTATGTCATGGAGATGCCAGGCCAGTGTTATGCCATGGAGATGCCATGCCAGTGTTATGCCATGGAGATGCCATGCCAGTGTTATGCCATGGAGATGCCAGGCCAGTGTTATGTCATGGAGATGCCAGGCCAGTGTTATGTCATGGAGATGCCATGCCAGTGTTCTGCCATGGAGATGCCATGGCAGTGTTATGTCATGGAGATGCCATGCCAGTGTTATGCCGTGGAGATGCCAGCGTTATGTCATGGAGATGCCAGGCCAGTGTTATGTCATGGAGATGCCAGGCCAGTGTTATGCCATGGAGATGCCAGGCCAGTGTTATGCCATGGAGATGCCATGCCAGTGGTATGTCATGGAGATGCCATGCCAGCGTTATGCCATGGAGATACCAGGCCAGTGTTATGCCGTGGAGATGCTAGTATTATGTCATGGAGATGCCATGCCAGTGTTATGTCATGGAGATGCCATGCCAGCGTTATGCCATGGAGATGCCAGGCCAGTGTTATGTCATGGAGATGCCATGCCAGCGTTATGCCATGGAGATGCCAGGCCAGTGTTATGCCGTGGAGATGCCATGCCAGTGTTATGTCATGAAGATGCCATGCCAGTGTTATGCCATGAAGATGCCAGGCCAGTGTTATGCCGTGGAGATGCCAGTGTTATGTCATGGAGATGCCAGGCCAGTGTTATGCCATGGAGATGCCAGGCCAGTGTTATGCCATGGAGATGCCATGCCAGTGTTACGCCGTGGAGATGCCAGTGTTATGTCATGGAGATGCCATGCCAGTGTTATGTCATGGAGATGCTAGTATTATGTCATGGAGATGCCATGCCAGTGTTATGTCATGGAGATGCCATGCCAGCGTTATGCCATGGAGATGCCAGGCCAGTGTTATGTCATGGAGAAGCCATGCCAGCGTTATGCCATGGAGATGCCAGGCCAGTGTTATGCCGTGGAGATGCCATGCCAGTGTTATGTCATGGAGATGCCATGCCAGTGTTATGTCATGGAGATGCCATGCCAGTGTTATGTCATGGAGATGCCATGCCAGCGTTATGCCATGGAGATGCCAGGCCAGTGTTATGTCATGGAGATGCCATGCCAGCGTTATGCCATGGAGATACCAGGCCAGTGTTATGCCGTGGAGATGCTAGTATTATGTCATGGAGATGCCATGCCAGTGTTATGTCATGGAGATGCCATGCCAGCGTTATGCCATGGAGATGCCAGGCCAGTGTTATGTCATGGAGATGCCATGCCAGCGTTATGCCATGGAGATGCCAGGCCAGTGTTATGCCGTGGAGATGCCATGCCAGTGTTATGTCATGAAGATGCCATGCCAGTGTTATGCCATGAAGATGCCAGGCCAGTGTTATGCCGTGGAGATGCCAGTGTTATGTCATGGAGATGCCAGGCCAGTGTTATGCCATGGAGATGCCAGGCCAGTGTTATGCCATGGAGATGCCATGCCAGTGTTATGTCATGGAGATGCCATGCCAGTGTTACGCCGTGGAGATGCCAGTGTTATGTCATGGAGATGCCATGCCAGTGTTATGTCATGGAGATGCTAGTATTATGTCATGGAGATGCCATGCCAGTGTTATGTCATGGAGATGCCATGCCAGCGTTATGCCATGGAGATGCCAGGCCAGTGTTATGTCATGGAGAAGCCATGCCAGCGTTATGCCATGGAGATGCCAGGCCAGTGTTATGCCGTGGAGATGCCATGCCAGTGTTATGTCATGGAGATGCCATGCCAGCGTTATGGCATGGAGATTCCAGGCCAGTGTTATGTCATGGAGATGCCATGCCAGTGTTATGTCATGGAGATGCCATGCCAGCGTTATGCCATGGAAATGCCAGGCCTGTGTTATGTCATGGAGATGCCATGCCAGCGTTATGCCATGGAGATGCCAGGCCAGTGTTATGCCGTGGAGATGCCAGTGTTATGTCATGGAGATGCCAGGCCAGTGTTATGTCATGGAGATGCCAGGCCAGTGTTATGTCATGGAGATGCCATGCCAGTGTTATGCCATGGAGATGCCATGCCAGTGTTATGCCATGGAGATGCCATGCCAGTGTTATGCCGTGGAGATACCAGTGTTATGTCATGGAGATGCCATGCCAGTGTTATGTCATGGAGATGCCAGGCCAGTGTTATGCCATGGAGATGCCATGCCAGTGTTATGTCATGGAGATGCCATGCCAGTGTTTTGTCATGGAGATGCCATGCCATCGTTATGCCATAGAGATGCCATGCCAGCGTTATGCCATGGAGATGCCAGGCCAGCGTTATGCCATGGAGATGCCATGCCAGTGTTATGTCATGGAGATGCCATGCCAGTTTTATGTCATGGAGATGCCATGCCTTTGTTATGTCATGGAGATGCCATGCCAGTGTTATGTCATGGAGATGCCATGCCAGTGTTATGTCATGGAGATGCCATGCCAGTGTTATGTTATGGAGATGCCATGCCAGCGTTATGCCATGGAGATGCCATGCCAGTGTTATGTCATGGAGATGCCATGCCAGTGTTATGTCATGGAGATGGCATGCCAGTATTATGTCAGGGATACAGATGTCAGCAATAGATCAACGATTATAATATGCCTATAAAAACTAAAACGAAGCCCCCCCCCCCCCGAAAAAAAAAAGGACAGGTTATATGAACAACATTCAAATAGTCTGAATGATTTTTGACACCTGCAAAAAATAAACATCTCACCCTTACAGAGATCTTATTAATTGAAATATAAACATATCATTTGTACAATTATAATACGTTTTACAAAGCAGACGATAGAAAGGATGTGGGTAATAAAAATATTGAATAGCAAAAACAAAAAAAAAAAAAAGTAAAATTTGCAAAATGTAGTCGGTAAACGGAACAATAGCATACCTTGTTTATACGGCAAGCGTTCTTCTTTCGGGGTGTAGTTATTATAGTATAACTTGTCATATGGATCCGATTTTGGTGTCTGTTCCGGGGGTTTTGAAGTTTTTGTTTTTTTGCAAATGACAACGATGATTATGATAGCAATTATAACAAAAGCAGCTGCCCCAACAGCAATGCCAACAACGGCTCCAATAGATAAAGTTTCTTTTTTTTCTTAAGAATACAGAATATAATATTGATTGATAATATTTCTGTTGTTGTTTTATTAAAAACTAGACTACCAATAGAATACACATCCTGAGTCGCACACTTTGGTACACTTGTGAAATGAAAAACACACAAGCATTAGGACAATGTTGAAACATGAGTGGTTAGTTGTACACATATAGACCGTTGAAACATGAGTGGTTAGTTGTACACATATAGACCGTTAAAACATGAGTGGCTAGTTGTACACATATAGACCGTTGATTACATGAGTGGTTAGTTGTACACATATAGACCGTTGAAACATGAGTGGTTAGTTGTACACATATAGACCGTTGAAACATGAGTGGTTAGTTTTACACATATAGACCGTTGAAACATGAGTGGTTAGTTGTACACATATCGACCGTTTAAACATGAGTGGTTAGTTGTACACATATAGACGTTGAAACATGAGTGGTTAGTTGTACACATTTAACACTTGTGGGGCCCTATGCGAGACGAATTGCGCGGGGCACAGTCTGGGTAGGGATAAGGATTATAAATGAAAGAGAAAAACTGTGTTTAATCATTACTGATTTTCTAATTATGAATAATAAAAGACATTGATACAACTAAATTATAATAAAAGATTTAGGACAGTTTACAAAATCGAAACACTTTTTATTTTGTATACTATTAGCTAAATGTAGGTTATGTTTTAATCATAAATAATGCTATTTATAGTTTTTAAAAATCGACTCACATATAAAAGGAACAATGTGGAGTTCTTAATCGAATAAGAAACGTAAAATTCAAATATCGCTGCTTAAAATTGCAATAAGAAAAGTAAAATCAATTGCTGTTTGGAATAATACGATAACTGGTTTGCGATCAGTAAACAAAAGGGTCGACACAAATGTACTAGTTAACATATCGATGTACAGGATCTTGGAATTTTACACAACGCATGATTCTGAGGAACGAGATTTACTCACCGATGAAAGAATCTTCGTCTGGCAGAATAAAGAAACTTCAAACTATTTATCTAAAAAATCGATAACATCATCTCCATAAATATCTAATCTTATTTGATTGGTTTCACTGATCTGACTTTGAGCCATCATAAGGATAAGGACGGTGTCTGTTTTATCTTACCCCAAGTACCAACTAAATGACGAGTTTAGAGGTAAAGCACCCGAGCAGCTACACTTTTTTTCAATTTTATTTAGGCCTACACGTCGTAATCACTTGAAACAACGACGTAAAAGATAAAAAAAAACACTATAAAAACAGAATAAACACGCTGACCTATACATGATAAAAAGTTATAATGGTTTAATTTAATACTTTACACATAGAATTGGCTCGGAGCCTATGAAAGTGCGGGCTCAATGTAGCCGTATAGGCTACACTGGCCTTAGGACGGCCCTGAATGAGCCAAACTATCTACTTGTTAACGTTTAGTTTTCACATCCCTAGGCGGTAGTTAGCTCGGCATGCTTTAGATCAGCGGTTCTCAGCCTTTTTTCGCGACTGTACCCCGAAGTGTACGAAAGTATGTCCGCGAGCAGGGCTGGCCTCAGGCCGATTTGATCGAATGCTCCAAATTGGGCCCCGCGCCTGGCAGGGACCCCGCAATTTACATTTAGCATTAATAGTAATAGTTGTTATTGTGAAAAAAAAATAGAAGATGGGCCTAGCAAGCGTCCATTAAATTGGGCCCCGACATTCATAAGGCCTGCCGGTCTGCGAGTACCCCTTACACGCAGTTAACTGGTGTCCATCATCAAAATCTTGGTTGTCTTAAGACGAAAATTATTTGTTGCTGTGTGTCCCTGCCATGACTGAACAGCGGATGCACCGGAATTTCCGACAACGTTTATGTTATCATTATTTTCTTATTACACCTTTTTTTATAAAATATAAATACACTAAATTGCTCACCCCTCGCTACGCCACTCTTAGGTTCTTCAAATAAGAGGAAACTCCTCTTCAGGTTTACAATTTTACCACAAGCAGTTAAAAAAAAATCAACACCTCTCTACCATGTTTTGAAGTTTTTAACATCAGTCTGAAAATGGTCCATATTAATATCTAATACCAGTATAGAATAGCGTTGCTGTAACACTTATAATTATTGAATGGTTCAAATATTTTTTTTATATTTTATCCGATAATACCATTCCCTTACGTATGATATCAGATGCAGCAGCCTCTTTTATCATAGCGCCCCCCCCCCCCCAAAGCTCGGTCTCCCGTGGTGCCTCCATGGCTAATTGGCTATCCCATCTCTGCTATGGTGGAGATGAAAGAAAGGCAATTTAAAAACTGTGTTTTTATATGGCATATGATCTGTGTTTAAACACCTCTCAGAGACTTAACAAACAAAAAAATTACCTTCGAGACTAAATTCATAGTTGTATCCAGAGGTAACGCCATTGTCAATATCTAGAATGTAGACAGTCAGGTCTTCACTTGTTGTACTATAGAAGTACAATGTGACAGTTCCCCTAGGGGCAACGCCGGCTTTATATGTGACGTTATATTTGGTGCTGTCCACTGGCTTGTTAAACTTATCAGCTTTTATGGACAATGCAAAATATGTTGGACTGGGATAAGCCGTGATTGGAATTTGGATTTCGGCCGATGCACCAATTTTGATGCTGTACACTTTTGTTGTTATTGTAACTTCTGGCGCACCTAGGAAATAAATGTCTTTTATTGAACACTCTGAACAACTATTGTTAACAACAGTGTTTAATTTTTAAATTCATGGACTTAAATAATAACAATCAATAAATCGTCACTGACTTAAATTATAGGGGGTTGTACCGCTCTACAAGCATGCAATATAAAAACTAAATGCTTTGACACAAACCTACCATGAAATATTTATGCATAGGTTTCAAATGTTACTCTTTAAAAATAAGGGGAAAGAAAAACTCACATTTTACATAGACCTGAATTGATCTCTGTTTTGATGATTGTGTTCCTGAGTTGATTCCATTGTTGGCCACACAGTAATAGACGTCTGTATAGCTGCAGTCCACAGCTTGTATTTCGTGGTTTAAACGTAAACTTTGAGCTTTTATGAAAGGATCCTTTGTCGGAGATTCGTGAGCAATATACAAAGTTGGCATTGGATTACCAGTAGCTGTACAGATGAACTTTAAAGGATCTCCTTTGTTGACTATTACGGAGGAATTCTGACCGTTCACTGTGAGCAGTGTAACTTCTGGAGGGTCTGATGAGTCATGAGAGAGAAAAAAAACGATAAAGTATTGTAATTCACATTTGGTGCGCAGATTTGATACTTGAGCTACTTACTCATTGATTGATTCAGCTAACTACTCTAAATTTTAACGAGTTATGCTATTATGTGACGAAAAATATTTGAATAGATGACCCTCATCGATACAGGACTTAGACAGTAATAAGTTGAGAAATATACTTTTGTACATCGATTAGTTTTGGAGACAATATAGAGATTTTATTTTAGCCAAGAGAGAGAGAATTGACAATTATGATATACCTTGAAAGAGGACGTACGAATAAACAGAGAAAGATGGAATAAAGCTATATGTAAACTAATAGGCTACATCTTTGTGCTTTTATCCTAAACTTTTGCTTGGCAAAATAATTTTTAAAGCCCTGTTCCATGTACATCTGATAAGTATCAACAAATCGTCTATACAAGTAATTTTGATTAATGTTATCACATCAACTGTAAATAAAAAAAAAATATATTATAATCCTTTTTTGTGTGTGTAGAATGTTCACTTACATGTACCACCTAATGTCACGACAGTTTTGAGATCATAACAGCCAGATTGGTGTTGGGCTGCACAAGTGCATTGTTCACCAGTCAAATTCTTGGTCATAGTAACAGGGGGAAGAAGAACCTCAGTGTCAGAATCACTATTCGTATAGAATATATTGGTGTCAGGCGGACCACAGCTGAGTGTAACACGTGTCACCGGTGGGGAGCCACCATTCACCTGACATTTGGCGTTGAAAGATGTTCCTTCTAGAACTGGGATCCGGTCACCATTTTTATATGTCATACCATCTACAAAGATGGTTGGATAGTCGACTGGAGGTGCTGAGGGTAAAGAATGACACAATTTAATATCGAGATAAACATCGCTCTTTAGTTAGGAAGATTATACATCTGTTAATTGCTATGTGTATAACTAAAAGCGTATATGCGTGGGCGCGTGATATTTGACTTACTAAGAGAAATACTTTATTAGCGCATACAGGGGCGCCGAGAGCCAACCTTATATTTGGAACTATTAAATGCAAAACTGTGAGGCGTATTGATTTTGAATCCTCAAACGGCTTGCTTTTAGATCATTTTGGAAATAAGTTTGTGATTTAATGCTCCCCGGTTTAAGAAGAGTAACAAAGATGTTTTGTATTGCAATGTGCGGAAAAGCATTTTCTCCCCTCCATCGGACTGGATTAATTAACCGCAAAATATTTCACTAATTAAAAGTCGCTTAGATCATTTTGGCTGCAAAATTCAAGTAAATTTCACTGACTGTAAATAACATACGGGCTGCAAAATTTAAGTTAGTACATTTCACCTGATTAAAAGTTGCATAGATCATAATTGCTGCAAAATTTAAGTTGGCCTGAATAAAGTTTGCCTTTAAAATTTATAAGACCATCGGGGCAGGTGAAGTAAAGAATTTATCTGTTTGTGTAGCCGCGGCATATAAAGGTAATTTGTGATTGATACAACGTCCAACCGCCATTACGGCCTCAACTAATGTTAGGTACCACTTTATATCTAGGAGGACTTTGGAACTTTTCCATGGACCTGAAAATAATTACCACCTAGGATCGATGTTACGGTCCCAGGTTGACTGCTGAATGCATCACACCTCACGCTAACGAAAAATTGAAGTAATTACTTTAAAAAGTAAAGGCTTTGTAACAGTTGGATCAGGGAACAATAATTAAAAAAAACACAATTTGTACTCTTTCCTTGTCAGTACCGTAAGTGTCAGACTTTTGGTGACCCCCCCCCCCTCCCCCATCTGCTTCCAAATAAAACTTAGGGATCATTCACATATTGTAAATGTAACGGCAAAAAATAAAAAGCTACCTCACCAAACTAACGTTATAAAAAATATTTAGGAGACCCCTATATCTCCCTAAATATATAACAGAGAACATTGCTACAACAATGAAGAATACAGTGTAATATGATACATTCACTATAGAAATATCGTAAAATTGTATATTGTAATTATTCTTAAATGAGGGGACATTTATTTATTAGATTCAATGACGGTCACTTGTATTACTGTGTGAAAAGAAAACAACGATGCCACAACTTGTAGGTTTACCTTCAACATCAAACGAAACCTGCTGCTCGCTGTACACGTCACTAAAGTAAAGGTTACTGACACGGCACTTAACTTTGTTGATGCCACTAGATCCAGGAACGTAACTGATATTATAGCTAAATAGAAAAAAAAATTACAAGACATGAAATAAATGTTACTTTATGTCTAATAGGTTTTAACTTTTCATACGGCAGCGTACTTTATGAAAACTATATAAAGACTATATACAAAAAGTTGTGTAAAAGTTTGATTCCTGATATCGCCCTTAAGCAAAAAGCATATGATATAGGCTACATCGATAACCTCCAACACAATTTATAAATACATATAATGATGATGGTTTCTACACATCCCACTTTCAAATTAACTGTAAACATTATTAAATAAAGACAATGATTGACCGAGAACTAACCTCCATATGATGGACTGACCACTCTCGTTAACCTTTACTCCTAGAGTTTTATCGGTAATAATTTCTTCTGAATTTTTGTAAGTATAAAACGAAAACACCGGGACCTGAGTTCGATCCGATGTCACCTGACAGAGAACCACCAGTGAGCTGAGTGGACAGAAATGCATAGACGGGATTGTGGTAACATCTGGTCTTTTAGGGACATCTGAGGAGAGAACAGAACGTAATGCATCTGTGTCATGATCATTGGCTGAATCATATTAGAATTTTATTAGAATTTAACCCTTAGCACGAACGAACTGGCCCTAACCAGCCCCGTAGCGTGAAAATTCTACAGCACGGGCCAGGCATTCTACAGCTGGGGCCAGGCATAAAAGGAGGGGGGGCAGGTAATACATTTTACTATGTAGAGCAAATAAGCAGAGGGGGCCAGACAAAATGCAGGGGGCCCGGCCCCCCTGCCCCCCCGCACGCTACGGGCCTGGCCCTAACCCTATCCCAATATTATTTTCTAGTCTGACACTGACAAACGCATTATTCAAATAATAAACGTTTAAATTCAAAGGTATTATGATCAGTTGTTGGATATGTATATGCAGGGTCGTCTTATTCCATAGGCATGGTAGGTATTTTGCCTTGGCCTTCCGGACGTTCAATCACCCCCCCCTCTTCTCCCCTTCCCCCCACAAATGTTTAAACCGGATGGTTGACAGTTTATGCCTGTCAGAATCATGGTAAACTCGCTCACGGCATTTCTTGTAGTGTTAATGAACAACCCTTTGTGAGCAAGATGATTCAGAAAATTTGTACTATTGAAAAACAACAGATGAAACTGAGAATATTAGACTTAGGCAGCTGCATAGTTTACATTAATTCAAGAATAGCTCTGATTTAAATATAGCCACTGCTTCACTACTTTAAAGACGAAAGTTGAATTTTCTGCATAGTAGTTTGTATCTGCTCCCAGTGTTTCCATCGCACTGGGCACTATCTGTCTGATCTGTCTGTGATAACGTCAAACTTGATCCAATTCAGCCGGCAGATCAATATAACGTTTTATACATGTAGGTTACATATTGCGATATATTGTCAGCGTACTTGACTAGATACAGAGGGAATTATTCTCTAGCGAGGGCCCCCCTTTAACCTAATGATGCAAATGTGCCTAATGCCCCCAACGATCATATGTACATATTTATGGTCACGGTTGGTGGTATCATATGGTCAGACGATGGATATTTTACCAGTTACAGAATAAATTGTCAATTTAAGAACTGATGGTCATTTGAAGAATAGATGATTAGTTAAAAATAATACTCAGTTGAATAACAGATAAGTTGTTGATTGGCACACAATCAGTTAAAAATAATACTCAGTTGAATAACAGATAATTTGTTGAATGGCACACAATCAGTTAAAAATAATACTCAGTTGAATAACAGATAATTTGTTGAATGGCACACAATCAGTTAAAAAATGAATGATCTTTTTATTTGGGCCTAAGACCACTCGGTTCAGTGTAAAATGAGTATGCAAACAATATTAGCAAAGTAATTCTGAAAGAGTAAAACATGGTGAGTACACTAAATCACTTACACAGAACGTTAACATCAAATGTCACATTGTGTATTGCACTTCCATTTTCCATTTCAGCACAGATATAACGTCGGGAAGTTTCTAAAATATAATTCACACATTTACTCATCAACGTTGTTTTTCGTACTCATATATATATATATATATATATATATATATATATATATATATATATATATATATATATATATATATATATATACCCAAATAGTTCTTTTACTTTAGTTTTAAAAAAATGACTAAATTCGTTGAGATATTTTCTAGGATATTTAAAAAATTATACTGTTAATAACCAGACTAATGAAACAAAATCACCAGATGTAATTATAGAAACATGAAGAACAATAAAAAATATGTTTGACAATTAAAATTTTATCTATGAGCTGAAAACACACAAAGACTGTGGTCTGAGACAAGACACAGACTGTGGTCTGAGACAAGACACAGAGACTGTGGTCTGAGAAAGACACAAAGCTGTGGTCTGAGACAATTTGTATAGATGTGCGGCCTCTAACAAGTTGTAATCTTTCCCCAATTAAAATAGGCTTACAAAGTGTTGGGTGTCCCACTCCCAACACACACACTCAGAGACGTTCCATTTTACGGAGGGGTTGTGGTCGTAGAGGTTTAAGAAGTGTTAGAGGGGGCCTATATATTTCCTACACATATGTATACAAAATAAAATATACAATAATAGAATATATAATACAACAACTAATGTCGTTTTCCCTCTTATTCCGCCAACAGTATTAAGCAAAACACTCGTAATGTTGACGTAATAATGTAATTTCATGTTTAAAGGGTTCTAAAAAATGTTAAAACTCGTGATTTGTTCAAATCTAAAGAAGATTGATTTCTTCTATTTCAAAAAATTTTTAATTTCAAATCTCGACATCCTTCTTTGCAAAACAATCATTGACAAAGCATCACCTCATCTGTTAGAATAATTTTGTTTACATCATTAATTATTGTAATAGAAGTTCGAGGGAAAATCCATTCTCGTAATTGAACAGATTGTTAAAGCATGCATGGGCTTATGTGTCATTTTGTTTTTAAATATTATATCAGCTCAGTTTATTTCTGTAAGGATGAGGTTATTTCTCACACGGACTAATTTTTGCTGCGCACATATTATTTACTCCTTAACCTAAAGTAGGGTGTGCTAGGACGTGTATTGTTGCGATGTTGTCACGTTGTTGTTATACGTAAGATAGTAGTCACAGTGTTGTTATTCATTAATAGACCTACAATATTCATTTGCATATGTGAACAATGAAAGCGATAAGGACCGACTGCTGATCAATTGAAAATATAATCAAAACTATTAAACCAGATATTGTGGCGCCCTGTGTGAGTTAGAGTTTATTTTAGTGCTCTCATCCCAATCTAAAAAGAGCAAAGACATTTAACAACGCTCTTTCGGCTCTCTAGATAGGCGACTCAAAATCCCCCCCCCCCCCACTAACTCGCTGTACCCTACTGATAGCTGGGATTTGAAACATGTAACCTACAGCAGATCGGGATACAGCTTAAAAATGTGTGATGTCTCACTATATGATGGGGAATGATGTCTCACTATATGATGGGGAAATAAGAAGTAGAAATTTGGTTCAGTCGATTTTCGATTTTACCATTAGGGTGGACATTGAACGCCAGTTCTGAACTCAGTGAAGTTGAATGCTGTGTAACATTTTCCCAATCACTTGTATACCATCGTACTTCTACTTCTATACTGCCGTTTGACGTACACAGACAATTGCCGCTCGTGTTGGGCATGAAGAATGGTCCGTACTGCGATAACGATTTGACATTGTTGCCTTGGTAACAATCTTCTGCGAGGCTTACATCAGCAAATACATCTGGCAAATAGGATAGAATAAAGTAAAAGACATACCATTAGTAGACTTGTTAAAGACTCCATCAAGCTATCATTGTAAAATAAATTCTGCAGCTTAAGTTTTTTTAGGTAAGGACTAACAGCTTTACACTTATAAATGCATATATTTTATAAGTAACATGTATATATATATATATATATATATATATATATATATATATATATACACACACACATATATATGTAAAGAACTATGACCTTAATAAATAAAAAAACAACATAATTGATATTCAAGAATGTAGCCTACATAATATTTTAAATTAGAATATACTTCCTAGTATAATGACAACAGTGATAACCCTCACAGTACACAGTAATGACCTGATATTTTACTTTTCTAAGATACGAAAACACCTTTAAACTGACCATAAGTTCCAACCATATTTAGAATGACTATAGTGTACTATTTTGTTTGCAGTTACAATGCTTGCTTGAATCACATTAAACTGAAGTTTTGTGTCACTTTCAGTGGCGTACCGAGAGGGGTGGGGGGCTTACTTAAGCATAGGCCATTCCAGACATATACATAAACATATATATATATATATATATATATATATATATATATATATGCTACTCTGAAACCCCCATCAACTAAGCCTGGGGTGCCCTATTATGTGACCATTAGATATTTTTTTAAGTGCTCATCAAAATTGACTTTTAACATAGGTGTATTTCTTTTATGTAAGAATGATTTAAGTTGAATGAATATATATATATATATATATATATATATATATATATATATATATATATATATATATATATATATATATATCTTTGCAAGCAAATTTAAATAGCTTATAAATATTTTTTTTTTAAAATGCATATTAAAATTAGTTGTTACACCTCCGGCGCTACTCTTGCATCTAGAGGCCAAAAATATTAGCCCAAGTCAGTGGCGTAAACGGAAGGGAGGGGAGAACAGAAATGTATCTGCTGCCGGTGAGGGCGACATTTTGTGTGTTCAGTGCCGTGAAACATAATTCGTTTGAAACTGTTTGAATATCAAATCATTCAGGTTACATATCATTTTACCCCCTTAAAAATGATTTAAACAGAATGAATTCCACACAAAAAAGAACAAGCGAAAAAAAAACATGATTTTTCCAAAATGATTTCGCCGCTGGTGACGTTAATTGTAATTAGGTAAATCAAAGGCTATGTCACTGTTAAGGGTGGCATTTGATTCAGAATTTGAGGTTGATCCTTCGAATTTCAATTCTTTTATTACAATTATACAAAAATTAATGGATCTATCGCTCGATCAGTGAACGGATGATCATGTGGTAAAGCGCTCGACTGTCGACATGAGGGTCACTGGTTCGATCTTCGGTGAGGACCAAAAGATGTTTCAGGTCATTGCTAAATTCCCCGCTATATCTCCCTGTGGTGCCTCCATGGCTATTGCACTATCGGCTGTGGTGAGGATGAAAAATAGGCACCACAAAAAACCGTCCCATGAGAGGTTTATAGGAGATTCCATCTTCTCTTTACAGGTTCATTTGAGGCCCTATTCAAAGGTGCATTTGAGGCCCTATTCAAAGGTTCATTGGGGGCCATGATCATTGGGACATTAGGTGGGCCCTAGGCTAAGTGCCATTTAGAAACCAAACATTAAGAAGGTTGGTTGATGACTCTAAGCAAGGGTAAGTTTGGAAGGCCTTAGAAAAAACACCTGTTAAGTTAGCTATTTGCAGATATTGGGTCCAGTTTAAATTTGAAAACTGCCCCCCCCCCCCCATATTGAGCAGCACTTCAAATATTAAATAATTTCACCGTGGATATTTCCAGACCTACGTATAAAGATTACATAACAACTAGACTAGTCTAATCGGAGGCGATATCAGTACAGGGACTGTACAACCCATTAACATGTTGCTAATTATTTCTGAGACATTATTGACATGTAAACATGCTCAGGAACGACTCGTATGTCGGGATACATTCCGTAAATAACAGGCTGTACTGAATCAAGTCAAATCACTTTCCTGTTCTTTCATTTCATGAATCAAGAAATAAAAAAAACAGGAAGGGCAACTGTTTATTCTTCTTGAAACGGAATTTTGTTTGAAACATATAATTTTTTTTGACTGGGTCTATTGCAGAGTATTATAAATCGGCTAAATATAACTTATTGCAGTTAAGGAGAATTATATTTTTTTCGACTACCAAGATATATATTTTTATTTCACCGCTAAAAAAAGACAAACTTAAAAAAAAAATTAGCTATTTAAAAATCAATTTCCTTGTTACGATTTTAACTAAATACAATTTACAAAATTCTACGGTTTAGTATTTTACAAAGACACCCTTCGCAATATTTTCGTGTTTAATACACAAATTGATGCTAAAAAAAAAATAGAAATCAAATAAAAAATAATAAAAAAAAACTTGCGCCTTTGTTTTATTTTTTAAAACTCATTCTAATTGCACCCCCCCCCCCCCCCAAAAAAAAAAAGATTATGATTTTAAAAAATTCAAAATTTTCCAATTTGTATGACGCTGTAACGCCGTTTAACTATTACATTCTTTTTTTTTCAAATTTGACCACTTAAAGTCCTGATTATATCTGTCTCAGTTCATCATAGACAATTAAAAAATATATATATATATAAATATATATATATATATATATATATATATATATATATATATATACATAGATTGTTAAATAGGTAAATAAGATAGATAGATAGATAGATAGAAATATAGATAGATTAGATAAATTAGATAAATAGATAGATGGATGAATGGATGGTTGGTTGGATGGATAGATGGTTGGATGGATAGATAGATAGATAGATAAATAAATAGATAGATGGATGGATGGATAGCTAGATAGATAGATAAATAGATAAATAGATAGATACATACATAGATAGATAGATCGGTAGATAGATATAGATAGATACATATATATATATAGTTAGATAGATATATAGGTAAATAGATAGATAGATACATAGATAGATATAGATATATGGTGATCTCGGTGTTCTTTTTAATCTAAAGCAGTGCTTCTCAAACTTTTTGAAGTCACGGCCCCCTTAGAACGCCAATCAATATGTCGCAGCCCCCCTATGGTTTAAGATTACCTAAATTTATAATTTTAAACTTCTATATGCAAACTTTTACTAGTCAATACATGCTTTTCCTAATGTTAACAATGAAAAAGTGAAAGGATACAACATATAAAATAAACTAGATTTTATTTTAAACATATTTTAATACTATTTACATACAATACATTAGGTTAATTATATTTTATGTGTCACATTTACCGAAATTCCACGGCCCCCCTCCGGACAGTCCGCGGCCCACCACTTTGAGAAGCACTGATCTAAAGTATTCCTTCATTATAACACAATATTAAAACATATTTTACATATGAAGTATAAATATTGATTTCAGATTTCTAAACATTGAATTATTTAAAGTATCAAATCACAACACAGTTTCTGTTACCTGTTATAACCGTCGACAGCCACATGAATGTAATGGACAGTAACAGCTTCTTGTCGTGCATCATTTTGCTCTGTTAACGAATGACAGTTTATGTCATGTCATAGGCCAGGTTGCTTGCGTCTTCAATTGTTCAATCATTTGATTAAAATAAAAGTTACACTTAACTATAAAAAATATTATTCGCAACAATCATATCAGTCTAAGAAAAAGTAAAACCGATCAATTAAATTAGAAAAAAAAATAATGTGTTTGAAGTTGAAATGTTAAGTAACGATCATGTAATAAACTTTGACATAACCATGACCAGCAGCGGTTTTAGGGTGTGGCAACCGCTCTAGGCCCCGTGCCAGAGAGGGCGCCGGGCACGGAGTTTTTTTCCTCAATGTAATAAACCTAAACATTCGATTCAGACCACAGAAATGGTACTGGCCTGAGGCCCCGGGTACTGCTTAGGCAATACCGCCATTTTAACTTTGATGATTGTACCGCCATTTTAACTGTAATGATTGTACCGCCAGCGTAACTGTAATGATTGTACTGCCATAATAATGATTGTGACAGTAAAAATTCACTGGTATAGACCTACATGTTTTTAACCATGTAAATTACACAAATAAATATATTTAAGTCCATGTGAGAAAGTATGAATATATATAATTAAAACCACCGACCGTTAATTCAGAAACAATCTATCTGTTTTCACTTTTTATCGATTTTTAAAAATTAGAAAAAAAAGGTGAAATTAATGTTTTTTTTCCCTTACATATAAATTAATCAAGACTCATATAACTGCTACTATCACTGCATATACAATCTAAGAAATAGAAACTCATTACTACTACAACTACTACATAGAAAGTGTACGACGTAAATATTCTCCACTACCACTACAACAACATATTAAATATGACACAAATGAATTCACCACTGTCACTGTGAACTTGTGCACACATAGGCCTGTAAAATATTAACACAGTATTCCAATTATCCACTTTGTATATAATATTTTGAAGCAGAAACACACCGATACGATAAAGATAACTGAAGTGAAATTGAACGCTTTATTTAAGCCTTAAACTTCCTGGTTGATTCTTTATACTGACATAGAACGTAGTTACATCTTATTACCTGGACTACACACAGGTAAACATGTACTTTGAGGGGAGTTAATACAGGTAAACAGGTACTATGAGGGGAGTTGATACAGGTACTATGAGGGGAGTTGATACAGGTAAACAGGTACTATGAGGGGAGTTGATACAGGTAAACAGGTACTATGTGGGGAGTTAATACAGATAAACAGGTACTATGAGGGGAGTTGATACAGGTAAACAGGTACTATGAGGGGAGTTGATACAGGTAAACATGTACTATGAGGGGAGTTGATACAGGTACTATGAGGGGAGTTAATACAGATAAACAGGTACTATGTGGGGAGTTAATACAGATAAACAGGTACTATGAGGGGAGTTGATATAGGTAAACAGGTACTATGAGGGGAGTTGATACAGGTAAACAGGTACTATGAGGGGAGTTAATAAGGTAAACAGGTACTATGAGAGGAGTTAATACAGGTACTATGAGAGGAGTTAATACAGGTACTATGAGAGGAGTTAATACAGGTACTATGAGAGGAGTTAATACAGGTACTATGAGGGGAGTTAATACATGTACTATGAGGGGAGTTAATATTATAGATCAAGTTTCACACCGTGATTCTTGGTTTAAAAAACATTTTACATAGAAGTTGGCAGAACATGGATTAAACGATCACATGAAAGTAAGACAAATGTGAATCGACCTCATAGACATTATAGACATACTACTTAGTGATACAGTTGTAGGGTTTGAACTGTCTCCGCGTGTTTGTGCGTGTTAGGGTGTGTGTGTTGTATGTGTGTTTAGGTGCAAGTATAGTTGGCTCATATGTTATATTAAGCCACTTCACTTTTCAAAAGACCACATACCCGTGAGAGCTATTAGAATAGACCTTGCAGACATACTACTCGGTGATACAGTTTGAGAATCTATTCGTCTTTGGTTGGTCTGTGTGTGTGTGTCTGTGTGTGTGTGTGTGTGTGTGTTCAGTAGTTTGACTAGGTACAAGTGCACTTGATTTATTTGTTATTTTCAAAAGGTCTGAGTGATATGAAGTTCATTGGATCAATGAAGAAATTTTAAAAAGTCTTTAATTAATTTATAATAAATATTTTTTTTCACTGTTTTAAGTTTTTAACTCAACAGAACTCAACTTCTTTTCTAAATTTCAATTTATGATACGACTCTTGGATAATGAATGAAACAGTTTCATCGATTCATATTAAGTTAAAACATGAAATCGGATTTTATAACTTAAGTTTTTTGTCGAAACAAGTGCCCTCAATTGGATACTATTTTTAGATATGGGACTGTCCATTATTTATGTCAACAAATTTTTGGCGATTTTTACATCCCCACCCCCTCTCCCCTGTCAACAACTTGTCAAACTTCCAGAGACCCCCCCCCCTATAAAATTACGTCATTTGATTACGCCTCCCCCCCCCCAAAAAAAAAAGGTGGCTTCCAAAATGTTTATGTGGCAAAATTAGTAGGAATATAGTTAGTTTAATTAAAATACTGAATGTTAAGCGAGTGTGTAACACAGGACTACAAACGCTGCTTAATTTTCCTTTACTAAGTAATTATATTAAATTAAAAAAAAAGTAACATTGCTGACGTCAACTTTTCTTGACCCCCCCCCTCCCCCTTGTCAACAATTGTCAAAAATTTTCTGCCCCCCCCCTTCCCCCTTATTTTGTTGACGTAATTAATGGACAGCCCCTATGTTACTATTATTATTGGCAGTGAATTTTGATTTATATCTAGATTTTTGTTATACATTTTTAGCTAAAATTAGTTCAAGCACACACATACTGATTTCGCCTTCAGTCAAAGCATTCTGATGTGGGAAAACGTTTTGGATTCAGAAAATACAAAACTTCATGAACTATCATACAAATTTCTGTTTATATTAAGAAAAATGTAATTAATTTGTATGTGTAACTATTAATTGTAAGCACTTATGTGGTTGTCAAACATCAAGTGGAGTGCCTCCAGTCAGCTAAACTGGGGCCCCTGTCCATCTCCACCAAAATCATTATAAAGTAAATCACTGTATCGGATGGGGCCCTTAGTACGGTCAGGCACTCGTGAGATGTGTGTGAGTTGTACCCCTAGAGGGGCCCTAACAAGTGCACCCCAACCCGTTGTTTTTTAGTGATTACAATACAACCACTTACGCAGCTCGAGAACTATCGTATTAAAAATGTTTCTACTCTTTATATAACGAAACAAATACAACAAATACAACAAGTCAACAACACGGAATTCATCTCTTAACGACATCATGCCAGGGGTCCCCAGATACTGATGGTCAAACTGGGCCACCACCAAGCCACTCCACTTCAAAAGGGACCCTTCAAAGTATCAGTCCCTGTTAAATCTCAGGATATGAATGTCCCAACATTTTACTTTGTCTAGGGGCGTCAAACATTTCTGACAGTCTCCCAATTTCCAAGATGTCACAGAACGGTCCTGGATACAGTTGACACGGCTGGTAAAGTTGATACTTCCATCTGCACGGTTTTATTTACCACGTACCTGTATTTCAATGCACATTCCTATCAATAATAGACTCACTGACACGTTCAGTTGGGTTAACACACATTCAGATGTGTACAACAACTACCTAAGCTGCACAGGCTAGCGTGTTATTCTGTTGTACAAGTGTTAGAGAGACCAGATTTATTTCTACCTTTTAAACCATATTTTGTTCAATTAAATGTCAACTAGAGATTGTTTCTAATTTTTTATATATTTTTTTTTCTAAATAGATCATATAAAATTTTAATTTTTTTTTAAAACTTATGTTGACATTTTGTAAAAATAATAAGGTAGCCCTGTGATTCAGGCACAGAAGAACGTTTTCAGCCCTTTAAAAAGAAACAGGTAAAGCGGCGTCACTATTGCTGGTGTCACACGGTGCGGAAAATTCAGGGTGGCACCCTGTGCTACTGCTCTGCATGGTGGCACCCGAGGCTGCTGCTCTGCATGGTGGCACCCGAGGCTACTGCTCTGCATGGTGGCACCCTGTGCTAATGCTCTGCATGGTGGCACTCGAGGCTACTGCTCTGCATGGTGGCACCCGAGGCTACTGCTCTGCATGGTGGCACCCTGTGCTACTGCTCTGCATGGTGGCACCCGAGGCTACTGCTCATGTTTTTAACTATGATCAGTTATAAAACCGACTATACCGAGATTTTTCTTCTATGAAATTAAGAACTGTTTATTTTGTTGTCCGCCCTAAAATGGTGTCACCCGGCGAGACCCGCACCCCCGCACCTCCCTAGTGACGCTACTGGACAGGTACATATAAAGTTATGAATAAAAATTCCCGTTGATAGGGACCCTTCCAAAGTCAGTGCCGTGATCGTCTGTCGTTGTACTTGCAGTTAAATCAATCTCTGATGAAAAAGTTGTAGCAAGTATTTTTTTCTGTTACACAACTGACTTCTGTTACACAACTGACTTGTGTTACACAACTGACTTCTGTTACACTACTGACTTCTGTTACACAACTGACTTGTGTTACACTACTGACTTCTGTTACACAACTGACTTGTGTTACACAACTGACTTGTGTTACACAACTGACTTGTGTTACACAACTGACTTGTGTTACACAACTGACTTGTGTTACACAACTGACTTGTGTTACACAACTGACTTCTGTTACACAACTGACTTCTGTTACACAACTGACTTGTGTTACACAACTGACTTCTGTTACACAACTGACTTATGTTATGTGATTAAAAATAATTACAAAAAGGAATTAGGTTTTAAGACACCCGATTATGTAAAGTCAAATGGATGTGCTTTTTGGAATTAGAGATAAAAAAAAGCAATTAAATGATAATATAAAAATGATATGATAATAATGTACTGATTTCGCGCCAAAAGCTTAAGATAAACATACATTTATATGTATGTTTAGTAATAGATAGACAAATAGATGAACATATGGATAGATTGGCGGATAGCTGGCCTGTATATATATATATATATATATATATATACATGGGCGTCGCTAGGAATTTTTCCAGGGGGGGGGGCAAAAATTTTCCAAGGGGGGGGGGGCAAATAACAACTTTAAGACATTTTTTCAGAATGTAGGGGGGAAGTGCCCCCCTTGCCCCCCATGAATACGCCCATGTATATATATATATACTTGGATACAACTAGTAATTCTACACAGTAAGAAATGGACGCGATAGATAAGTCAATGTATTTGACTTCCTGGACTGATCAAACTATATTGAAAGATATTCTATTCGTAATCAATAACCACTACTTGCACAACATTAGGACCTCGATAAGACATAACGGCTGAACAATTTATGTGTTCGCGTAAAACGGAATTGGCAGATTTCCAGGGAGTTACTTGGTCAGTTCCCATTTCTATAGCAGTCATTATCAAATAGACCTACTTTATATAGACCCTGTTCCGTTACGACCTAGTACATACTAGTAGCATTGAGAAATGTAGAGGAGAAATCAGTGCCTCGTTGTGTGGTGGTATTGTTGAAGGTAAATTAACATTGAATCGGCCGGCCAATGTTTATTTATGTCATGTAACGAAATGCCACCAAAAACGCACACAAACACACACACAAATGGGTGGGTACATTTATATATATATATAGTGTGTGTGTGTGTGTAAAAATGTCGTGGGTGTGTATGTGTGTCCAAAAACTATTATTCTAATATCAATCCATCTCAACGGTTATAATATGGTCATTTAGGTCTTAACAACTTTACAAAATCTGTAGCACATTTGTCTTTTAGGTTTCATTACACTGATTTATATATATATATATATATATATATATATATATATATATATATATATATATATATATATATACACAAACTCTTTTTTTTTTTTTTTTTGAAAAATAGCCAACAGACGTCTGTGCACAAAGAGGTAACACCACTAACACCAGCCTACATTCAGAATACGTCATTCTATAGAAACTACAGTTATTTAAAAAGAAAGAATAAAAAACCGTGACATTTTAAGTTTCTCACGTTTAAAGAGACCACGCCTATTTCAGAGTTCTTTTAATTATCGTGTACTTCAGTGTGACCCACATATTGTATACATACTTCAGTGTTCAATGTAACCCACATATTGTATACATACTTCAGTGTTCAGTGTGACCCACATATTGTATACATACTTCAGTGTTCAATGTGACCCACATATTGTATACATACTTCAGTGTTCAGTGTGACCCACATATTGTATACATACTTCAGTGTTCAATGTAACCCACATATTGTATACATACTTCAGTGTTCAGTGTGACCCACATATTGTATACATACTTCAGTGTTCAATGTGACCCACATATTGTATACTTCAGTGTTCAATGTGACCCACATATTGTATACATACTTCAGTGTTCAATGTGACCCACATATTGTATACATACTTCAGTGTTCAGTGTGACACACATATTGTATACATACTTCAGTGTTCAGTGTGACCCACATATTGTATACATACTTCAGTGTTCAGTGCGACCCACATATTGTATACATACTTCAGTGTTCAGTGTGACCCACATATTGTATACATACTTCAGTGTTCAGTGTGACCCACATATTGTATACATACTTCAGTGTTCAGTGTGACCCAAATATTGTATACATACTTCAGTGTTCAATGTAACCCACATATTGTATACATACTTCAGTGTTCAATGTAACCCACATATTGTATACATACTTCAGTGTTCAATGTAACCCACATATTGTATACATACTTCAGTGCTCAATGTAACCCACATATTGTATACATACTTCAGTGTTCAATGTAACCCACATATTGTATACATACTTCAGTGTTCAATGTAACCCACATATTGTATACATACTTCAGTGTTCAATGTAACCCACATATTGTATACATACTTCAGTGTTCAATGTAACCCAAATATTGTATACATACTTCAGTGTTCAGTGTGACACACATACTGTATACATACTTCAGTGTTCAATGTAACCCACATATTGTATACATACTTCAGTGTTCAGTGTGACACACATATTGTATACATACTTCAGTGTTCAGTGTGACCCAAATATTGTATACATACTTCAGTGTTCTATGTAACCCACATATTGTATACAATCTTCAGTGTTCAATTGACCCACATATTTATATACATACTTCAGTGTTCAACTGACCCACATATTATATACATACTTCAGTGTTCAACTGACCCACATATTATATACATACTTCAGTGTTCAATGTGACCCATATTGTATACACATTTCAGTGTTCAATGTGACACACATAGTATCTACATAATTTCGATTATGTTAGTAAAAATGATTTATGTGTGTAATATAGGACTAATGAGGTTTTTTTTTACTTTTTAGTTTTGAAATAATTTTACTTTCTATTGTATCAGCACACTATAATATAATATAAATGATTTAGAAAGTCTCAATGACAATACTGTAAAAATAGTTTCACTGGTGGTGAGCATCGTATTTATTTTGATATCACAAACATTACTGAGAAGTTATTAGCTTTGTAATTCTACAAGATGTTGATTCATTTAGAATTGAAAAGTGTGCCAACTTGGAATCTTATCAATAAAAGTCTTAAATGAGTTACAATATTTGAAGGAAAAAACACACAAACACATACATACGCTCATAGAAAGAGAGAGAGAGAGAGGAAGAGAGAGAGGGGAGAGAGAGAGAGAGAGAGAGAGAGAGAGAGAGTAGATGGTAGGGCGAAACTAAATAAAGAGAAAAATATAAAATTTTATTGTCAGCTGTTTCGATTTATAAAGTCTTTGAGGTTTCAAATATTTTATTTTTGGTGAAGAATCAATACACATTTAGGTGCAGACGCCATTCACCAACAGCGCTCCGAGAGTTGCACTGCTACATGATGACCTAGTTTTTCAGTCGCCTTTAGTTTGTTCTTAATAATGAATATAAGAAAAAATGGTTTATTAAACTGTCAACCTACAGAATGTAGGACTGAGATCTAGGGGTGAATTTTATTTACTCATGTCAACATTCAGACACGTTCTAATACATTGGTAAAGCAGGGCCTAGGCCAGCCATGGGCCCACCTAATTGTTTAATACGGCCCGATACTCGTTTCTGAGTGGCAGCACAGCGGTAGACTTTTATGTTATGAAGTTTAGCTTTCATATTGGTCTACATTAGTTCATAATACCACTCCATCCATCTGATCTTTGTCCGGTCCGGCGGTCAAATTTATCGTCGTCCATTGAAAGTCGAACAATCCCGAGATAAATACACCACGGTAAATATAAAGGAAATTCAGTCTTTCTTGGGGGGCCCGGGGGGGCCCAGTACCATCCGATCCATGCACCAGTGGTAGCGTCTGTGGTGTAGCTCGACGTCACAAGTTCCAATAAATACAACTCATGAATAACGATGTGAACAGCATTACATTCAAGATGATGTTTATTGTGAGTCTTGAATGATGTTAAGATGTTGAATTATGAATCAAAACTAAGACTTCTTCTTCAACTAATCTTCCTTCAAAGATCCAACTCTAACTTCAACTGGTGAAGTTGATGCACTAAAACTGTTAACGATACACATGTATCCAAGTCATCTTAATTCTTTCATCTCATGGTAAGACCCATCAGAACACAGTACGTCTTAACAATGATTAATCTATTCATAAGTATCATGAGAGAAATGCCAAAAGAACAAATGCGCACCAATATGTGCATTACAGTAAGAATAGAAAGATTTGACGAATTTGTTTAGATTATTTAATTTCTCTTGTGCTGATGAAATGTGCAGCTTTTATTACAATCTGAACTTTGTGATTTATCTTACGGTTTCTTCGGGTGTAATTGGGTGCTACATGAATCTTGGCAGGCAAAAGTATTGTCCTCTTTTAATTTTAGAAGTCTTCTTAACCGTGGCTCCATCAATCGCTGTATTATATACATTATTAATGAACCTACAAAACCAAGAGCTAATAATTTCAAAAATATTTTTTTTTCATTTTATTGTCTCGTTTTACTGATTTAAAAGAAAAGAAACGTGTTTTTATTTAATGAAAGGAAAAAAAAACTGTACCTTTACATATAAATTATGAGATTTACACTCTTTATACACTTTACATTTGTATATGTGTGTGTGTGCCAGCCCCGTAGCGTGAAAATTCTACACCAGGGGCCAGGCATTCTACAGCAGGGGCCTGGCATTCTACTACAGGGGCCAGGCAATAGCAGGGGGGCCAGGTAATACATTTTACTAAGTAGAGCAAATAAGCATGGGGGGCCAGACAAAACGCAGGGGGGTCCGGCCCCCTGGCACCCCCCGCACGCTACGGCCTGGTGTGTGTGTATGTTTTAGTGTGTGTTTGTGTGTATGTTATCGTACGTGTTTGTGTGTGTGTATGTTTGTGTATGTGTGTGTGTGTGTGTGATCTTCAATATGTAAAAATGTACAACCCCTTCTGCGATCCACATTTACAAACACGCCCACAGTATGGACACACACCTGTTTGAAATATTTTTGCCTAAGGCTATGAGCCCTTAAAACATAAGAATGCCCCCCCCTCCCCTCCCCAGCAGGTCATTCCTCCTGTCCCCAAAAAAAAGAACTTCATAAACAATGTCTCATCTGAACCGTTAACTTGAATGTTCACATCCAAGTTTTATACGAAATGAATTTGAATGAAAGTGGATGCACTAAAAAAATACTCACGGATTTGATTGAGGAAAATAAATAAAACAAAGTTTTCAGGAAACGGTGTCTTTAAAGAAAAGTTTTACAAAAACATTGGCATTCAAAGTTATCATATATAATGGTTTTAAAATTGCTTTGTTTTTGAAGATGTTTGTATGTGATATGAGGCATTTATTCTATACATTGTTGGCCTGAATCTAATACATATAGTACAACATCTATTTATTAAAGTAAAAACTGTGTATTGCATTATAAATTATTATAAGTAACATATACAAATGCATATCAATACATTTAACCTCGTCCTTTAATATGAAATAATCTATGTACATTAGGGTGCATCACCACAATAGAGGAAAAAATTGATTGTTTGTTTTTGAGCTGTCTATGTTTCTAATTTGTTCTAATATCATTAATAATAACTTGTGTAAAATATTTTTCAAACCAGAGTTGATTTAGAGATCCCCCCCCCCCCCCGCACGAGAAATCACAAAACATGTAAAGAAAAAAAAGTTTATTCTAGCCTATATAAAAATTACATTAAAGTATTAAATTATTTATTACTGTCGCATTTAATTCAGTTTCACTTTGTTGCACGTTTGTAAGGTTTACGCACATTTGAGATGTTTTTGTGGTCCATTTCTACCACTTGAAGAATGTTTTGAAAATGTTTATCCGTTCGCGCTGCTTCAACAAAGTCAGATGCCAGTTTCACTCCTCTCTCGGCACAATCGTTAACAACGTTAATAGCAGCAACATTTTCTGCACTGGCAATGTAAGAAGCTGTTTGGCACCAATCATCAACAGGCAGTTGGAGGAATCCTGTGTCCATTTGAAGTCTGTATATAGTAAACCACGAGTCAACTCCAGCCAGATCACACAACCGAGTTTTAGAATCAATTGATTGGAATCGTGGTTTTCCCCAACCATTTCCAAATCGATTCTGTGGAGTTTGGAGGGAACCACTGGTCGAAGCCTTAGCAGAGCATCTGCTAGTGCTCGTTTTCCAACACAGGTACTTCATTGCTGAACAGAGCAAGTGGGATCACATTTCAGCAGTGAGGTACCACAGATGCCTATTCAGGGCACGGATTGCTGTCTTGGATATGTCTCTGTTGACATCGTTGTAATCCAAAAGTCGCTTGTAGAGCTGTAGATCATTCCTCGGTGCATGCACACTCTTTTTGCAAGTGAGCCACCACACGACATAAGCATGTGTTACAAATGTAGCAAATGCACGAATCTTTGGCACTTGATCACGTGTGGTAATAGTACCTGGAATTTGTTTCTCACACAGTGCAATCTTGAGGCAATATATCAGCTTTGCCATCCATCGTGCTTTGTGCAGGGCACCTGGTCTTTTAAAGTTAACCTCCTTATTTGTAGCATTCAGGTAAACAAGGGACAGCTTAAGGAATTCGTGGTAGTCGTCTCGCAAGAATTCGGTTTGTTTACTAGAGTTGGCATGTGCAATTACCGCATCTCTCATTATCGTCAGTCCCTCTTGAGCCTTCAAATCATGATCAGCTAACGTAAACGAACTACAAACGTGAGACCAATCATGTGCCACCAACTCCCAATTACTTCGCAGCTTGGTGAACAAAGTTATATCCGGCGATTTGGAAACTTCTATTTTCATGTCTGCAAACACATGCGAGGGGATAACTTCACCATGTGATGGCGACAACCTGACCACAGAAGAGCACGTTGCAGCATATTTTGTATGGCAATGCAGGCAGCATTCTGATGACCAGTGTTTGATCTTGTTGTGTCGAATGTCATATTAACGATACAATCATTACAATGCCACTCTGTCATTAGCTTCATGGTTAATTCTGCAATTATTTCACCAACGGGTTTCTTTGTTGCCTTGGCATAATTTGGCACTCCTAGAAGTTTCAATTGCTTTGCATCACCGACAACAACTGTTATGCGTTCTTCAGTGATACGATGATTTTTTTAGAGAAGGTGTCAGTTTGCCATCCCAGTGGAGAGTGCAGAGTTTGGGTGGTTCCCAGGAGTCGTGGATCTTTGTAGATATCTCACTTACAACTTTGCGACGTGAACGATCTGCAGTGGCATAGGAAGAAGCCACCATTGATACATCACCCCCAGACTCGCTAATAAGGCCCTGTGTGAAAGCTGCCTGCTGTGTTGGTGTAATCTTTAATCTTGTCGCTAGTGACACAAGATTCGGTCGGCTTAAAACATCTGGAGGTACAAATACCAAAGCTCCTGTTGGCTTTCTTCGCTTTTGCATGGCATTATATCATCCAAACAGTTATCAACAAACTCCATATTATCTTCAGATTTAGAAGTAGAATCATCGGGTTCGTCACTGCTACCCTCGCTGGAAGGCACTGATATTGTTGCATTTTCTTCTCTTGTGCGTTTCTGACGTTCCAATGTCGCGACATCTCGTGAATGGCGTCGAGCGACTTTTTTTGCAAGTGTTTTGTCAAATGATCCAAAGCTGGAAGACCTGTCTCCTTTCATAGACCTCAAGAATGCTAGATCTTCTGCATTCTTAATAGTCTCGACATTTGGTGGCCACAGTTGAAAAGTTTTTGCCAACATAGATTTCTTTTGTTCCAGTTTACTTTTGGTGGCTGGTGTGTTTCGGCGACTTTTATCAATTGAACGAAGTTTATTGTATTCATCAAGAAGCTGAACAATCTTCTCACAAGCTCTCCTCTCTGTCACCATTGGAATGTTTGCTTTTTCGTAGAAAGCAGTAACTTGATTCAGCACAATTTTGGCAGTTGCAAATCGAGAAGGTGCACCAAGAGAACCTGGACGCTCAGTGCTCACTGTGTGCTGCTACATTGCAGTGATACATCATGCACCTTAAAACTTGTAAACAAGTTGGTAGTCGAAGAATTCCAGTAATTATAGCATCATCAACACAGATTGCAGGGCCAATGCCAAACAATTCAGTTTTCAGAAGAGTTTGTGGTTTCTTTGTTCGCGAGGCAGGAGACGCAGTAATAACTGGATATGCAACTGTTGAAGTGATGCCAGGGTCAGCCAGCATTTCCTTAGAAATGTGTATCAGAAATTAAAATAATATAAATAAAGAAATTAAAATGCTTGCCTTGGTCATCAATATGCGGTAAGGAAAAGTGTAGTTTTTGCTAATAAAATGTGAATTTTAAATTTTATTTCTAGCACATCTGTTTATCAAAATCAATCATAGCTACCAAACATTATAAAACCAAAGACTATAAAACAATTTATATAGCGCTTCACTTTGTGTATGTAAGTCTGTAAGACTTTACAAGAAGGATGGTTTTATCTAGTTTTCGCTTAATTATGCAAACTTTGTTGAAGTCCGGGGGACCTCTAAATATTGTCAAATATTTTTTATTTTTTTTTACACAATGCTTTTTTTGATCAATGGAACAAATTTAAATAGCAGACAGATCAATTATTACAAAATTTTTTTGGTGATGCACCCTAATGTACATTTAAAATGGGTGGAATTGTGCATTGTTTTGTTCTATTCAGCTATCTATCACTACATTGTGTATTGTTTTGTTCTATTCAATTATCTATCACTGGTGTATTGTGTATTGTTTTGTTCTATTCAGTTATCTATCACTACATTGTGTATTGTTTTGTTCTATTCAATTATCTATCACTACATTGTGTATTGTTTTGTTCTATTCAGTTATAGGCTATATCACTACATTTACATATCCTGAAGTTTTCCTCGATTTTAAACATTTCAAATCATCTGGTTGGTTGTCGCTTGTCATGTGATTATCATTGTTTGCTAGTCTAATATTGTGTAATTGTGTTGGCTGTAAATCTGACACCAGTATAGCTTCGTCATTTACTTGAACTTCAACCGATTGTTCTCCATTGGTGGTTGACATCTGCGAGTCTTGGACACAACCAGTGACCGCATCTTTTTGTACATGTTGGCCACATCCATCTACTGAAAATAAAATATTTGTATAGATGAATAAATCACAAATAAAAGGTAGCCGCGAATGGTATTTAGTGTTGGCGGTAATAGTATTTAGTGTTGGCGGTAATAGTATTTAGTGTTGGCGGTAATAGTATTTAGTGTCGGCGGTAATAGTATTTAGTGTTGGCGGTAATAGTATTTACTGTTGGCGGTTGTGGCGTGTACAATTTGCCCTCATCACCGGGTCAAGGTTCCAGCCGCCATATTGAATCGTTTCATCGACGTCGCCTTTCCGCCAATCGTTTCACTGACGTTCTCCCCCCCCCCCCCCCAAACGTTTCGGTGACAGACATCGTCGTTTTCACCCCCCCCCCCCCCCATAAACGTTGCACCAACGTATTCGCCCCAACCTTATAAAAGACGTGAGTAGTAGTAGTTGAGCCAGTAAGGCGCTCTGAGTTAGTAAGGTGCTGACAGTTATACGTTAGAGTAGTGTAGACAGTTCTAAGATTCTAAGAGTTAGTTGTAAACTTGTAGTGACATTTGTTTAAGTAGACATCATTAGACAAAGGACTTATATTGTATATATATATATATTCACCTATGTTTAGAAGCAATTAAAGTTAGATCTGTTGTGTTCATATACCAAGCCTTGGCGTTGATATATTTATTAGTTAGAAAAGTTAACGTTACATATTTGAAAATAATAACGTAACATTTGGCGAGCCTGCCCTCAATATATAAACTCTGACGTAACAGCGGTAATAGTATTTAGTGTCGGCGGTAATAGTATTTAGTGTCGGTGGTAATAGTATTTGGTGTTGGCGCTAATAGTATTTGGTGTTGGCGGTAATAGTATTTAGTGGCGGTAATAGTATTTAGTGTTGGCGCTAATAGTATTTAGTGTTGGCGCTTTGGCAGCGAGCTGGATCTTCATGCGGCAGCTCCACCACCACAGGTTGGACTACTGGCGAGTCACAGTCACCGACATATGTCTCCCATGGTGCCTCCATAGCTATTGCACCATAGGCTATGAAAATACCTGGACATGTTAATATATATAAATATATAAAAGTAAAATACACATTTTTATCCATGGCTGTCGCTTTTTTATATTTTCATTCACATTTAGATTGGTAAATAGATCAATAAATAGGTTGATTGATTGATAATGTGAATATTGGTTTACAGTTCATGTTAATGATAGTTTACCAATAGCCCAGTGGTATATGGGACGATTGCTCCAGGCACCATGCTTGAAGGGGGCCCCGCGATAATAGTTTTTGGTAGTTGTTCCTACCTGTAACGAAACTTCACCTTAGTTCCAGGGTCGGCATATGACACTGGATCTAGGTCTCGCTATTGCTAAGGCCGCCTATGAGTTTACAGTTTAGAAATATACTTGACGATATCAACTTGAGTAAACAAGTGATAAAAAAGAAAAAAAAATAGTAGAATTAAAAGTTGTTTTTTTTTACTATGAATGTACAATTATTAAACAGTTACTGTGCATTTATTTAGGACTGAAAGAATATGGGATTCGTTTTATTTCATTTTAAAATTCAAAAACAGGTAAAAAAAAATAGAATACATATTAAAACTTTCACAAATGGTATATCATAACATAACTCATGCCAATAATATAAATAGTTAAACTAAATTTAACAGATGGTATATCATAACATAACTCATGCCAATAATATAAATAGTTAAACTAAATTTAACAGATGGTATATCATAACATAACTCATGCCAATAATATAAATGGTTAAACTAAATTTAACAGATGGTATATCATAACATAACTCATGCCAATAATATAAATAGTTAAACTAAATTTAACAGCTGGTATATCATACATAGTTTTACGTAAATAAGTCATTAGTACAATTATACTACCTCTAATAGTGGTATATCATAAATTGTTTTACCTAAAAAACGTAACTAGTACAATCAAACTACCTCTCACAGATGGTATATCATAAATTGATTCTTCCTCATAAATTTGCCTTCGCTTTCCCATTTTAGCAGGCAGTGGAGGAGTTTGTATGGCAACCACCGAGTGGATTTTAGGTAGATGGGCTGAGATAACCTGTTGGTCTTTGTCATCAGTTAAAACTGAAGTAGAGAAAACATCAATATATTGAATATCTATGGGTATCATTGAATTATATATTCATCAATATATTGAATATCTATGGATATCATTGAATTATATATTCATCAATATATTGAATATCTATGGATATCATTGAGTTATATATTCATCAATATATTGAATATCTATGGATATCATTGAGTTATATATTCATCAATATATTGAATATCTATGTGTATCATTGAATTAAATATTCATCAATATATTGACTATCTATGGATATCATTGAATTATATATTCATCAATATATTGAATATCTATGGATATCATTGAATTAAATATTCATCAATATATTGAATATCTATGGATATCATTGAATTAAATATTCATCAATATATTGACTATCTATGGATATCATTGAATTATATATTCATCAATATATTGAACATCTATGGATATCATTGAATTATATATTCATCAATATATTGAACATCTATGGATATCATTGAATTAAATATCAATATATTGAATATCTATGGATATCATTGAATTAAATATCAATATATTGAATATCTATGGATATCATTGAATTAAATATCAATATATTGAATATCTATGGATATCATTGAATAATGTATTCATCAATATATTGAATATCTATGGATATCATTGAATAATGTATTCATCAATATATTGAATATCTATGGATATCATTGAATAATGTATTCATCAACATATTGAATATCTATGGATATCATTGAATTATGTATTCATCAATATATTGAATATCTATGGATATCATTGAATTAAATATTCATCAATATATTGAATATCTATGGATATCATTGAATTAAATATTCATCAATATATTGAATATCTATGGATATCATTGAGTTATATATTCATCAATATATTGAATATCTATGTGTATCATTGAATTAAATATTCATCAATATATTGACTATCTATGGATATCATTGAATTATATATTCATCAATATATTGAATATCTATGGATATCATTGAATTAAATATCAATATATTGAATATCTATGGATATCATTGAATTAAATATCAATATATTGAATATCTATGGATATCATTGAATTAAATATCAATATATTGAATATCTATGGATATCATTGAATAATGTATTCATCAATATATTGAATATCTATGGATATCATTGAATAATGTATTCATCAATATATTGAATATCTATGGATATCATTGAATAATGTATTCATCAACATATTGAATATCTATGGATATCATTGAATTATGTATTCATCAATATATTGAATATCTATGGATATCATTGAATAATGTATTCATCAATATATTGAATATCTATGGATATCATTGAATAATGTATTCATCAACATATTGAATATCTATGGATATCATTGAATTATGTATTCATCAATATATTGAATATCTATGGATATCATTGAATTAAATATTCATCAATATATTGAATATCTATGGATATCATTGAATTAAATATTCATCAATATATTGAATATCTATGGATATCATTGAGTTATATATTCATCAATATATTGAATATCTATGTGTATCATTGAATTAAATATTCATCAATATATTGACTATCTATGGATATCATTGAATTATATATTCATCAATATATTGAATATCTATGGATATCATTGAATTAAATATCAATATATTGAATATCTATGGATATCATTGAATTAAATATCAATATATTGAATATCTATGGATATCATTGAATTAAATATCAATATATTGAATATCTATGGATATCATTGAATAATGTATTCATCAATATATTGAATATCTATGGATATCATTGAATAATGTATTCATCAATATATTGAATATCTATGGATATCATTGAATAATGTATTCATCAACATATTGAATATCTATGGATATCATTGAATTATGTATTCATCAATATATTGAATATCTATGGATATCATTGAATAATGTATTCATCAATATATTGAATATCTATGGATATCATTGAATTAAATATTCATCAATATATTGAATATCTATGGATATCATTGAATTAAATATTCATCAATATATTGAATATCTATGGATATCATTGAATTAAATATTCATCAATATATTGAATATCTATGGATATCATTGAATTAAATATTCATCAATATATTGAATATCTATGGATATCATTGAATTAAATATTCATCAATATATTGAATATCTATGGATATCATTGAACTATATATTCCAGATCTACATTTCGTCACAACAAAACAAACAAAACGACAACAACTAAAACTGCCATACGTTTGTTATTGAAAAGATGAAGAAAACAGTTGAACGTTTGTTAGCTAGGTGTGCATAAATAATTAACTTGGTTTTTTCAACATGAATACAGATGGCTGATAGGACCAGATTGTGCTTAGGATTTACCGGATGATATTATAGAGTGATAGAATTGGTGATTACAGAAGATTGTCTAGGTCAGTGGTCGGCAAAGTGCGGCTCCGGAGCCGTGGCTCTTTGGCTCCTTTAGTGCGGCTCTGGCATTTAGTTTTATTGAGTATACAACTTATTTAGTGTACCACTTATTTAGTGTAATAAACGTTTACTAAACAAGCAGATTTTGCTCCCACATTTTTTTTAATTGTTGTAATGTTCATATTTGGTTCTTTGGCTGATAAGTTTGCCGACCACTAGTCTAGGTGAATAAAGATGATTTACTGCTTGAAAATAGATTATTTCACGGTGAATTTAGATAATTGACTCGGTGAACGTTGATTGGTTTTCATTGGGAATACGTGTGTTGGATTATAGTTGTATGTATCAGGGAAGGGAAATAACTAGCAGATTTCATTGATTTCGGCTACACTGTGAAGAATCAGGGAACACAATGAAATCTTCATCCCTGAAGGGGACTTCATAAGGGCTCGTTCGCAAATGACGTAACGCTTGGGGGGGGGGGGGTAGGATTTTGTGACATTTTGTGACAGGGGAGGGAAATTGTGACGTCACAAAAAATAATAATTATCTATGAGGGAATCCAAAATTTGGTTGAATTTTCTGCCAAAATTACAATTCTTCTCAACTTGAAATTTTGAAAATTGACCGTTATGAAAATTTTGTATCTTAAAAATTTCGATAGTTATTACTTTTTGAAGAAGAAGAAGCTATTGAAATTTTCTCTATCGATCAGCATCTGAATATCTATGATCTGAATGCCTTATGGGAAAATGTAAAAGAATGAGTGTCTCCAAAAATAACGAAAGAAAAATAAATCAGTAATTTGAGGTATTTTAATTTATTTTAACTTGTGACGTGACGTAATGGGGGGGGGGGTGAAAATTTGGGACACTTTGTGACAAGGGGGGAGGGGGGGGTCTAAAATGTCGTTTTTTTGCGTTACGTCATTTGCGAACGAGCCCTATTAATACACATTTCTGGAGGAGTATCGGTAGTTATTCCCCTTTCTTTATAAATTTTACCGATATGCTGTATATAAGATTACTGCACATATAAATTATATGACAACGTGTATTTATAAATTTCCACTTACCAGATGAAAAGTTGCTTGGTCTATTATTTCTTATGAGTTTCTTGTGTGGTCTATTGGTCACTGTAAAATCGTCATCCAACGTGCTGTGATCAGAGTTTTGTCTGTACAGATTCCTGTGATCTGTGAGCCTGACGTCAACATTGTGGTCAGAAATGTGGCCAGTATTGTTGTCAGTGCTATGGTCAATTTTGTGGTTTGTGTTGTGGCCACTATAGGCGCCTCCACCGTCGCTAGCACCTTGGTCAATAGTGTGACCAGTTTTACGGCCGGCATCCTCTAGGGCGCTGGGACTAATGGTGCAGTAAGTGTTTTGGTCAATATTCTGAGCTTTATCTATTTGAATGATCCTGTAAAATTGAGAGCTTAAGTTTTGATGAACGTCCCGCTCCTGAATTTCTTCACTGTCTTCTTGTGTTCGTCGTCTTCTTCGATAGAACCAAACTACAATCAAGATAAGACACAAAACGAATGTTCCGCCCAATGAAATGGACAAGCTTAACAGCAGTGGAAAATTAATGCTATCATCACTAGTTCCTGCAATTTTAAAAACCAAAATTGTATAGAATTATACAATCTATTATTTTATTTTTTACAGTTTAGTATTTAACTATATCTAAAATAATCAATCTTTAAGTTAATAAGATGTTTAAAAGACAATTTTGATTGATTTTTAAATAAAAGAATAAAATTTAGAAAAAAAGAGTTCGATTTTAGCCATGGGACCATTGTGATTCTTTACCGTGTGATTTGGAGCTCACTTGTCTAAACTTTCACCTTTGAACTCAGGTTTCTTTAAGTTTGAATTGATTACGTTAAGTTAATGGGACTACAATCATACTAATTTGAAAATACAACAATTAATTGTTTTAAAAACAAACAATCGCACTTAGATAAATACGCAATAAAACTTACCTTTAATATGCACAATAGAGAAATTATAAGTCAAATCTGGAACAATGCCATTACTAATGAGTAGAGAGAAGTTGGTGAAATATTCATCACTCACTGGACCAAATGAAATGACAATGTTTATATTTGTTGCATCGTTAAAGTTGGAGCCAGGACCAAAATTATCTGGAGTTACGTTATATTTCATCGAATTCACTGAAGTACCATTGTTGAATAACAGATTGAAACTGTTCGGCAAAGGACATCCGCTAATATTCACAGTATGACTTAGACCTGCATTGAGATCCGCATACAGTACACTTGATGTGTTGTTTTCTAATAAGTGCAAGTTCTCTGATAAAACGAAGTAGATAAAAATGACCAAAATAGTTACACAGCTTACATACTTTTAACATTATGTTGGCTATATGCCATAAACCTACATGTAGTTAAAAGAATTACATTAAAGTTTATGTATATTTTTAAAATGTGTATTTCTAGTAAATTGTTCTATATATTAATTCTTACCATACGATAAAAACACATACAAATACAAACCCATAAGTAATTTTTATCAATATTTGGTACATTAAAATATTTAGGGTACAACTCATCACATTGTTTAAAAATCATAAAAAAAAAAAATAAATATAGACGTAGCCTACTGGAGCTCGTAGGCCATGGCTAAGGTCGGCGACTCTCTACCGGTGGTACGCGTACCCCGAGAGGTACCAGCAAGTTTTTGCAGGGGTACGCTGCGACATATAAGTGTATCCCTATCACGTTATTATGAAAGTAAGTACGATGATTCGCGAACTTACGTGTTAGGGATACCCACGCACATACCTTACCACCCTTTGAGGTACATAGCTATATGCTGGTCAGTTTTTCGCCAGTATACAGATGAAATTATTGTTAAGTTTTGAAGTACGGATTAAACTATAAGCAATAGTCACGCATTTCACATGAATATTTTAAAGTTTCAACCAGCAGGGCCGAAATGATGGACCTTTTTATTTTTAATTTTCTCCAATCAATTTCTCCAGATTAATGTAACAATGTCCATATTCAGATTAATGTAACAATGTCCATATTCAGATTAATGTAACAATGTCCATATTCAGATTAATGTAACAATGTCCATATTCAGATTAATGTAACAATGTCCATATTCAGATTAATGTAACAATGTCCATATTCAGATTAATGTAACAATGTCCATATTTAATGTATTTTTTTCTTCGACCAAACGTTTTGCATATACCGGAAAATCGATTGTAACAAGAATCATGGGAGATAAAAGTTTTCTTGAACAGTTTTTAGTTGTTAAAAAGTCGGCCTAAATTGGACTGTTTTTGGATCATGTGTTGAAATAAATTGAAACAGACAACTATTTGTTTCTTTGAAGAAATGAAAAGACTTAATGTAGATTTTTATTTATTTCTACACAAATAAATACAATAATTATCCAAGTTTTCATCGACTATGGGGAGTGGTGTTATTATATGATATATGGCGAATGGTGGTGGGTCATGAACTTTGTTAAATAACGTTATTTGGGGAAGGAGTAAATACTCAGTAATTTTTCTCTTAAGTAATAAGTGAACGACCATTGATAGAGTCGTTCTTGTCCTATCAAATAAATACAACGACCAGGGGCAGCTACTTAAAATATTTTTAAAATTTAAACCAACATTAGATTACTTCCCTTTGATATAAACCGCTCAAAATATCTAGACACTTTGAAAAACTCTTGTTAAATTGTCCACAATACACACATAAATATTTCAAGTGATCATAATGTGCAGTAATGATAGAAATGCGTTTTTTCCCTATAAATTAGCGAAGGATGGCTTCAGAATTAAAAAAAAATTATGCAGGCTTTGCACAACATAAAAGTTCGAAAAATCAGTTATTTCATATCCAGTGTCAATATTCATACATGGGAGTGTGATTAAAAAACAAATTTTCCTTTTTTTGTAAAAAAACATTTTAATGTGCACTTTGAGCTCGATCGGTCCTCATCGATGTTTAAGAAGGTAATTTTGAATTACAGTTGAATGCACCGTATTGAATTTGATATTGAGACTACTATAAGACATAACTAAATACACCGGCTGAAAGTTAAATCAACTCACTGGATACTCAGCTGTTAAAATTTAGTACAATGAAGATTCAGCTGTCTAAAGGGTTAGGGCTATGGTTAGACTAAGAGCTTATGGACTATTTGGTTTCTTTTTGCCGAGATTAAGGTTAGAATTTGGGATTAGACAAGGAGCGTATGGACTATTTGGTTTCTTTTTGCCGAGATTAGGGTTAGAATTTGGGATTAGACAAGGAGCTTATGGACTATTTGGTTTCTTTTTGCCGAGATTAGGGTTAGAATTAGGGATTAGACAAGGAGCTTATGGACTATTTGGTTTCTTTTTGCCGAGATTAGGGTTAGAATTTGGGATTGGACAAGGAGCTTATAGACTATTTGGTTTCTTTTTGCCGAGATTAGGGTTAGAATTTGGGATTAGACAAGAAGCTTATGGATTATTTGGTTTGTTTTTGCCGAGATTAGGGTTAGAATTTGGGATTAGACAAGGAGCTTATGGATTATTTGGTTTCTTTTGCCGAGATTAGGGTTAGAATTTGGGATTAGACAAGGAGCTTATGGACTTTTTGGTTTCTTTTTGCCGAGATAGGGTTAGAATTAGGGATTAGACAAGGAGCTTATGGACTATTTGGTTTCTTTTTGCCGAGATTAGGGTTAGAATTTGGGATTAGACAAGGAGCTTATAGACTATTTGGTTTCTTTTTGCTGAGATTAGGGTTAGAATTTGGGATTAGACAAGAAGCTTATGGATTATTTGGTTTGTTTTTGCCGAGATTAGGGTTAGAATTTGGGATTAGACAAGGAGCTTATGGATTATTTGGTTTCTTTTGCCGAGATTAGGGTTAGAATTTGGGATTAGACAAGGAGCTTATGGACTATTTGGTTTCTTTTTGCCGAGATTAGGGTTAGAATTTGGGATTAAACAAGGAGCTTATGGACTATTTGGTTTCTTTTTGCCGATATACGGCATGAAGCTGTGATCTATGAATAATGGATGAAGCATGATTTTTTTTTAAATTGATTCTAATAGCATACGTTATTTTTGTATAAACATATGTAGTTCACCATAAACAGGTTGATAAACCGGTTGTAAATGTACATTGGCCATATACCATGGTGGGCGTGAAATTTATTTTGGTGAACTGCGCGTGCAGAAGATAGTCCACCCCTGATATCAATGTGTTGGTTCATACTTTATTTAAAAACTTACTGGATGATCTCACAATGACGGAGGCCACTGAATTGGAACAATTAGTCACGTGGTCTGCCCAGCAACGGCATGTCGTATTATAGCAACCAATGTTGTCAATGGTCACATTTGATCTGTTCTTGACCAGCCTGGTTTCAAACAAGCCATCACATTGTATGCTGACAAGCTCAATACTTGGGAATACACCTTCAATGGAACACGATATGCTGTGGTTGGTGGAGTCTCCAAGATTTATGACTGAGTTGTTGATCTGCTCCAAGTTGTTTATTTTAATAGAAGGAATTTGACTTGTCGGCTCTGGAGAAAATAATGAGAAAAAACGTAGAAATAGATGTTTACACTGAACCAGAATTAGGAATTTAGACAGAACGAGAAATAGATATTTAGACACAAGAGAATTAGATCTTTAGACAGACAGAACGACATGCAGATAGGTAGAGAGAAATAAAGGCAGATTTTTCTTTGTCAATATGCAAATCCTGATTTAATATACTGTATTTCTTTTGTGGAGAACAGAGTTACAAACAAGTTTTTAGATTGTTTCTATGTGCATATCACATTCAAGAGATTTAATTGCATCTTTAAATGACATCAGTTATTACCTTCAGTCTTCCTATTTTATATTTTGACTTCACACCAACATACTGTTTACTTTATTAACTGTGTTCTACCAAATAAAGCTTCTCAAAACGATTTACAATTCTAACTAATTATGCAAAAAAAAAAAAAAAGTCATATGAATGACATGTTACAATGATGAAATGGTGTTCTATCGTAAAAAATCAATTCCTGTTTTTCAAAACAAAAAAGAAATTTAAGTGATGACATATTTTAGATCAGTGTTTCCCAAAGTGCGGTACACGGACCCCAGGTGGAACACGTAGAGTTAGGAGAGGGTACACGCATCACTGGGCTGAGAACATTCACGGCTAAAGCGAAAACAATGAAATGATGGGGCACCATCAGGGGCGCAACCAGTATGTTGAAGTTGGTAGGGTCCAAAATATTAGGGAAGATGAAAATTGGTATGTCTGCTCCCAAATTTTGGTAGAGTCGAAAACCACTGGCTTGATTTTTGGTAGGGTCCGGCCGGAGCCGCACGACCCGTACATCGGTTTCGCCCATGGACTCCATGACCGTAAAAACCATAGGCATGTTATTGTTTGTTGTTTTTTTACTCGGGGTACACATTATTACCAAAATAAAAAAAAGGAGGTGCGCAGATGTCGAAAGTTTGGGGAACACTGGTATAGATTAAGGAAACTCACCATATACGATGACAGAAACTGAATTAGTTGCAGTTAGAGGTTCATGGACTGTATTGTTAGCTACAGACGTGATGTTGATGACGCCACCATGTGATGGGAGGAAGCTGCAGGTCTCGCTTAGGTTGTCTGGCCCTGAACAATAGGTGGTGGAGTTGATATGTATGCTGATGTGAGCGGTTTGTGGCTGGACATCAGCGGATTGACATGACACGAGTATGGCATATTTCGATAAGCTCCTTATATTCCCATAAGCTCCTACATATTCCCATATGCTTCTAAATATTCCCATAAGCTCCTACATATTCCCATAAGCTCCTAATATTCCCATAAGCTCCTACATTTTCCCATAATCTCTTCATATTCTCATAAGCTCCTACATATTCCCATAAGCTCCAAGATAATGCCAAACGCTCCCAGATATTCCCATAAGCACCCTCATATTCCTATAAGTTCCCATAAATTCCCATTCTCTCTCTTTCCTTATCTCTCTTTTTCGATAATTGACATAGACTTAAATCTACTTATAAATGGCAGTTGATCATTGTATAGCAGAAAATTGAAACTAAGCCAATTACTAAACAGGAGTAGAATCAATTGGCATATATTCCCATAAGCTACCAGATAGTGCCATAAAATCCTACATATTGCCATAAGCTCCCAGATATTGCCATAAGCTCCTACATATTCCCTCCCATAAGCACCAAGATATTGTCATAAGCTTCCAGATATTGCCATAAGCTCCCAGATATACCCATAAGCTCCTACATATTCCCATAAGCTCCTGCATATTCCCATAAGCTCTTACATATTCCCATAAGCTCCTACATATTCCCATAAGCTCCTAATATTCCCATAAGTTCCTACATATTTCCATAAGCTCCTAATATTCCCATAAGCTCCTACATATTCCCATAAGCTCCTGCATATTCCCATAAGCTCCTACATATTCCCATAAATTCCTTCATATTCCCATAAGCTCCCAGATATTCCCATAAGCTCCCACATATTCCCATAAGCTCCTGCATATTCCCATAAGCTCCTAGATATTGCCATTAGCTCCCAGATATTCCCATAATCTCCCAGATATTTCCATAAGCTCCTACATTTTCCCATAAGCTTCTGCATATTCCCATAAGCTCCAAGATATTCCCATAAGCTCCCAGATATTGCCCTAAGATCCTACATATTCCCATAAACTTCTAGATATTGTCATAAGCTCCTACATATTCCCATAAGCACCAAGATATTGTCATAAGCTTCCAGATAATGCCATTAGCTTCCAGATATTCCCATAAGCTCCTACATATTCCCATAAATCGCCTGCATAGTCCCATAAGCTCTTAGATATTGCCATAAGCTCCAAGATATTCCCATAAGCTCCTACATATTCCCATAAGCTCCTACATATTACCAAAAGCTCCTACATATTCCCGTAAGCTCCTAGATATTCCCATAAGTTCCTAATATTCTCATAAGTTCCTACATATTCCCATAAGCCCCTTATATTCCAATAATCTCCTACATATTCCCATAAGCTCCTTCTTATTCCCTTAAGCTCCTACATATTCCCATAAGTTCCTTCATATTCCCATAAGCTCCAAGATATTCCCATAAGCTCCTACATATTTCCATAAGCTCCTTATATTCCAATAAGCTCCTTCATATTCACATAAGCTCCCAGATATTGCCATAAGCTCCCATATATTACCATAAGCTCATAGATATTGCCACAAGCTCGCAGATATTCCCATAAGCTCCTACATATTCCCATAAGCTACCAGATAGTACCATAAGTTCCTTCATATTCCCATAAACTTCTAGATATTGACATAAGCTCCTACATATTCCCATAAGCACCAAGATATTGTCATAAGCTCTTAGATATTGCCATAAGCTCCCAGATATTCCCATAAGCTCCTACATATTCCCATAAGCTCCTACATATTCCCATAAGTTCCTTCATATTCCCATAAGCTCCAAGATATTACCATAAGCTCCTACATATTTCCATAAGCTCCTTATATTCCAATAAGCTCCTACATATTCCCTTAAGCTCCTACATATTTCCACAAGCTCCTTTTATTCCCATAAGCTACTTCATATTCACATAAGCTCCCAGATATTGCAATAAGCTCCCATATATTCCCATAAGCTCATAGATATTGCCACAAGCTCGCAGATATTCCCATAAGCTCCTACATATTCCAATAAGCTACCAGATAGTACCATAAGTTCCTTCATATTTCCATAAACTTCTAGATATTGACATAAGCTCCTTCATATTCCCATTAGCACCAAGATATTGTCATAAGCTCTTAGATATTGCCATAAGCTCCCAGATATTCCCATAAGCTCCTACATATTCCCATAAGCTCCTTCATATTCCCATGTTCCAAGATATTCACATAAGGTGCTACAAATTTCCATAAGTTCCTTATATTCCCATAAGTTCCTACATATTCCCAAAAGCTCCTACATATTCCCGTAAGCTCCTAGATATTCCCATAAGCTCCTAATATTCCCATAAGCTCCTACATATTCCCATAAGCTCCCAGATATTGCCATAATCTCCTAGATATTGCCATAAGCTCCCAGATATTCCCATAAGCTCCTACATATTTCCATGAGCCCCTTATATTCCAATAACCTCCTACATATTCAAATCAGCTCCTACTTATTCCCATAAGCTCCTAATATTCCCATAAGCTCCTACATATTCCCATAAGCTCCTACATATTTCCATAAGCACCCTCATATTCCCATAAGTTCCCATATATTCCCATTCTCTCTCTCTCTCTTTCTATTTTTCTTTCTCTTTTTCTCTCTCTCTCTCTATCCTTATCTCTCTTTTTCGATAATTGACATAGACGTGAATCTACTTATGCATGGCAGTTGATCATTGTATGGCGGAAAATTGAAACGAAGCTTATAGTCTGTTTCATATATTGAAAAATAGGAGTAGAGTCTACTGATGCGTAAAATTTTGTCCCTATGTGGTTGATAAAAAAACACAAGCCTATAGTCCCATTCGCCAAATACTAAACAGGAGTAGAATCAATTGGCATATATTCCCATAAGCTACCAGATAGTGCCATAAGTTCCTAAATATTCCAATAAGCTCCCAGATATTGCCATAATCTCCCAGATATTCACAAAAGCTCCTACATATTCCATAAGCTCCTAATATTCCCATAAACTCCTACATATTCCCATAAGCTCTAAGATATTGCCATAAGCTTACAGATATTCCCATAAGCTCTTACATATCCCCATAATCTTATACACATTCCCATAAGCTCCCAGATATTGCCATAAGCTCCCAGATATTGCCGCATATTCTCATAAGCTCCTACATATTCCCATAAGCTCCTACATATTCCCATAAGCACCAAGATATTGTCTTAAGCTTCCAGAAATTGCCATAAGCTGTCAGATATTCCCATAAGCTCCTACATATTTCCATAAGCTCCTGCATATTCCCATAAGCTGCCAGATATTGCCATAAGCTCCCAGATATTCCCATAAGCTTCTATTTGTTGCCATAAACATCTTCATATTCCCATAAGCTCCCAGATATTCCCATAAGCTACTACATCTTTCCATAAGCCCTTTATATTCCCATTAGCTCCTATATATTCCCCATAAGCTTTTACATATTCCCATGAACTCCTACATATTCCCATAAACTAATATTCCCATAAGCTCCTACATGTTCCCATAAGCTTTTACATATTCCCATAAGCTCCCAGATATTGCCTTCAGCTCTCAGATATTCCCATAAAGACCCTCATATTCCCATACGTTTCCATATATTCCCATTCTCTCTCTTTCTCTCTTTCTTTCTCTCTCTCTATCTCTCTCTGTCTCTCTCTCTCTTTCTATTTTTCTTTCTCTTTTTCTCTCTCTCTCTCTATCCTTATCTCTCTTTTTCGATAATTGACATAGACGTGAATCTACTTATGCATGGCAGTTGATCATTTTATAGCAGAAAATTGAAACTAAGCTTATAGTCTGTTTCATATTTTGAAAAATAGGAGTAGAATCTACTGATGCGTAAAATTTTGACCCTACGTGGTTGAAAAATTATGCAAAAAAAAAGTCAAATGTATGACATGTTATAATGGTGTTCTATCGTAAAAAATCAATTCCTGTTTTTCAAAACAAAAAGAAATTTAAGTGATGACATATTTTAGATCAGTGTTTCCCAAAGTGCGGTACACGGACCCCGGGTGGAACACGTAGAGTTAGGAGAGGGTACACGCATCACTGGGCTGAGAACATTCACGGCTAAAGCGAAAACAATGAAATGATGGGGCACCATCAGGGGCGCAACCAGTATGTTGAAGTTGGTAGGGTCCAAAATATTAGGGAAGATGAAAATTGGTATGTCTGCCTGCAACCAGTATGTTGAAGTTGGTAGGGTCCGAAAATATTAGGGAAGTTGAAAATTGGTATGTCTGCCTGCAACCAGTATGTTGAAGTTGGTGGTGTCCAAAATATTAGGGAAGATGAAAATTGGTATGTCTGCCTGCAACCAGTATGTTGATGTTGGTAGGTTTCAAAATATTAGTTAAGATGAAAATTGGTATGTCTGCTCCCAAATTTTGGTAGAGTCGAATACCAGTGGCTTGATTTTTGGTAGGGTCCGGCCGGAGCCAAACGACCGGTACATCGGTTTCGCTCATGGACCCCATGACTGTAAAAACCATAGGTATGTTACTGTTTGTTTGTTTTTACTCGGGGTACACATTATTACGAAAATAAAAAAAAGGAGGTGCGCAGATGTCGAAAGTTTGGGGAACACTGGTATAGATTAAGGAAACTCACCATATACGATGACAGAAACTGAATTAGTTGCAGTTAGAGGTTCATGGACTGTATTGTTGGCTACGCACATGATATTGATGACGCAACCATGCGTCTGGCGGAAGCTGCAGGACTGGTTTAGGTCGTCTGGCCCAGAACAACAGGTGGTGGAGTTGATGTGTATGATGATGTGAGCGGTTTGTGGCTGGACATTAGCGGCATGACATGACACGAGTATGGCATATTTCGACAAGCTCCTTATATTCCCATAAGCTCCTACATATTCCCATATGCTTCTAAATATTCCCATAAGCTCCTACATATTCCCATAAGCTCCTAATATTCCCATAAGCTCCTACATTTTCCCATAAGCTCCTAATATTCCCATAAGCTCCTACATATTCCCATAAGCTCCCAGATAATGCCATACGATCCCAGATATTCCCATAAGCACCCTCATATTCCTATAAGTTCCCATATATTCCCATTCTCTTTCTCTCTCTCTCTCTCTCTCTCTGTCTCTCTCTCTCTCTCTTTCCTTATCTCTCTTTTTCGATAATTGACATAGACTTGAATCTAATTATGAATGGCAGTTGATCATTGTGTAGCAGAAAATTGAAACGAAGCTAATAGTTTAAATATTGAAAAATAGGAGTAGAATTTACTGATGCGTAAAATTTTGACTCTACGTCGTTGAAAATAAACAAAAGCCTAAAGTCCCATACGCCAATTACTAAACAGGAGTAGAATCAATTGGCATATATTCCCATAAGCTAACAGATAGTGCCATAAGTGCCTACATATTCCCATAAATTTCTAGATATTGACATTAGCTCCTACATATTCACATAAGCACCAAGATATTGTCATAAGCTTCCAGATATTGCCATAAGCTCTTAGATATTCCCATAAGCTCCTACATGATCACATAAGCTCCTGCATATTCCTATAAGCTCTTAGATATTGCTATAAGCTCCCAGATATTCCCATAAGCTCCTACATATTCCCATAAGCTCCTTCATATTCCCATAAATTCCAAGATATTCACATAAGCTCCTACAAAATTCCATAAGCTCCTTATATTCCCATAAGCTCCTACATATTCCCATAAGCACCAAGATATTGTCATAAGCTTCCAGATATTGCCATAAGCTCCCAGATATACCCATTAGCTCCTACATATTTCCATAAGATCCTGCATATTCCCATAAGCTCTTACATATTCCCATAAGCTCCTAAATATTTCCATAAAATCCTACACATTCCCATAAGCTCCTAATATTCCCATAAGTTCCTACATATTCCCATAAGCTCTTACATATTCCCATAAGCTCCTACATATTCCCATAAGCTCCTACATATTCCCATAAGCTCCTAATATTCCCATAAGCTCCCAGATAATGCGATAAGCTACCAGATATTCCTATAAGCACCCTCATATTCCTATAAGTTCCCATATATTCCCATTCTCTCTCTCTTTCTCTCTCTGTATCTCTCTCCTCTTTCCTTATCTCTCTTTTTCGATAATTGACATAGACGTGAATCTTCTTATGCATGGCCGTTGATCATTGTATAGCAGAAAATTGAAACGAAGCTGTTTCAAATTTTGAAAATTAGAAGTAGAATTTACTGATGCGTAAAATTTTGACCCGACGTGGTTAAAAATAAACACAAGCCTATTGTCATATTCGCCAAATACTAAAAAGGAGTAGAATCAATTGGCATATATTCCCAATAGTTAGCAGATAAGCTCCCAGATATTGCCATAAGCTCCCAGATATTCCCATAAGCTCCTAGATATTGCCATAAACTCCCAGATATTCCCATAGCCCCTACATATTCCCATAAGCTACCAGTTAGTGCTTTAAGTTCCTACATATTCCCATAAACTTCTAGATATTGACATCAGCTCCTACATATTCCCATAAGCACCAAGATATTGTCATAAGCTTCCAGATATCGCCATAAGCTCCCAGATATTCCCATAAGCTCCTACATGATCCGATAAGCTCCTGCATATTCCCATAAGCTCTTTGATATTGTTATAAACTCCAAGATATTCACAAAAGCTGCTACGAATTTCCATAATCTACTTATATTCCCATAACCTTCTACATATTCCCAAAAGCTCCTACATATTTCCGTAAGCTCCTATATATTTCCATAAGCTCCAAATATTCCCATAAGCTCCTACATATTCCCATAAACTCCCAGATATTGCCATAATCTCCTAGATTTTGCCATAAGCTCCCAGATATTCCCATAAGCTCCTTCATATTCCCATAAGCTCCCAGATATTCCCATAAGCTCTTGCATATTCGCATAAGCTCCTACTTATTCTTATAAGCTTCTACATATTCCAATAAGCTCCTAATATTCCCATAAGCTCCTACATATTCGCATAAGCTCCTACATATTTCCATAAGCACCCTCATATTCCCATTAGTTCCCATATATTTCCATTCTCTCTCTCTCTCTTTATCGCTCTCTCTCTCTGTCTCTCTCTCTTTCCTTATCTCTCTTTTTCGATAATTGTCATATACGTGAATCTACTTATGCATGGCAGTTGATCATTGTATAGCAGAAAATTGAAACGAAGCTTATAGTCTGTTTCATATATTGAAAAATAGGAGTAGAATCTACTGATGCGTAAAATTTTGACCCTACGTGGTTGAAAGTAAAAACAAGCCTATAGTCCCATTCGCCATATTCAAACAGGAGTAGAATCAATTGGCATATATTCCCATAAGCTACCAGATAGTGCCATAAGTTCCTAAATATTCCAATAAGCTCCCAGATATTGCCATAATGTCCCAGATATTTAGATAAGCTCCTACATAGTCCATAAGCACCTAATAATCCCATAAGCTTCTACATATTCCCATAAGCAACTAATATTTCGATTAGCTCCTACATATTCCTATAAGCTCCTACATATTCCCATAAGCTCCAAATATTCCCTTCAACTCCTTCATATTTCCATAATCTCCTACATATTCCCATAAGCTCCTGATATTCCCATTAGCTCCTACATATTCCCATAAGCTCCTGCATATTTCCATAAGCTCCTAGATATCTCCATAAGCTCCCAGATATTCCCATAATCTCCTACATATTCCCATAAGCTCCTACATATTCCCATATAATTCCAGATATTGTTATAAGCTCCCAGATATTCCCATGAGCTCCTAGATATTGCCATAAGCTCCGAGATATTTCCATAAGCTCCTACATATTCCCATAAGCTCCCAGATATTTCCATAAGCTCCCATATATTCCCATAAGCTCCTAGATATTGTGATAAGCTCCCAGATATTCCCATAAGCTCCTAGATATTGCCATAAGCTCCCAGATATTCCCATAAGCTCCTACATATTCCCATAAGTTACCAGATAGTGCCATAAGATCCTACATATTCCCATAAACTTCTAGATATTCCCATAAGCTCCTACATATTCCCATAAGCTCCTTCATATTCCCATAAGCTACTATATATTCCCCTAAGATCCTACATATTCCCATAAGCTCCTAATATTCCCATAAGTACCTATATATTCCCAAAAGCTACAAGATATTGCCATAAGCTCCCAGATATTCCTATAAGCACCCTCAAATTCCCATACGTTCCTATTTATTCCCATTCTTTCTCTCTCTCTCTCTCTCTCTCTCTCTCTCTCTCGTTCTCTCTCCCTCTCTCTGTCTCGATCTCTCTTTACCTTATCTCTCTTTTCGATAGTTGACATAGACTTTAATCTACTTATACATGGCAGTTGATCATTGTATATCAGAAAATTGAACCGAAGCATGTAGTCCCATTCGCCAAAGACTAAACAGGAGTAGAATCAATTGGCAGATATTCCCAAAAGCTACCAGATATTGCTATAAGTTCCTACATATTCCCATAAGCTCCTAGATATTGCCATGATTTCCAAGATATTCTCATAAGCTCCTACATATTCCCATAGAAACCAAGATATTGTCATAAGCTTACAGATATTGCCATAAGCTTCCATATATTCCCATAAACTCGGACATATTCCCATAAGCTCCCAGATATTGCCATAAGCTCCTACATATTCCCATAAGCTCCTTCATATTCCCATAAACTCCAAGATATTCCTTTACGCTCATAATATTTCCATAAGCTACTTATAATCCAATAAGCTCCTACATACTCCCATAAGCTCTTAAATATTCCCATAAGCTCCTACATATTTCCATAAGCTCCCAATGATCCCATAAGCTCCTACATATTCCCATAAGCTTCCAGATGTTGCCATAAGCTCCCATATATTTACATAAGCTCCTAGATATTGCCATAAGCTCCCAGATATTCCCATAAGCTCCTACATATTCCCATAAGCTACCAGATAGTGCCATAAATTGCTACATATTCCCATAAGCACCAAGATATTGTCATAAGATTCCAGATATTGCCATAAGCTCCTACATATTCCCATAACCTCCTGCATATTCCCATAAGCTCTTAGATATTGCCACAAGCTCCCAGATATTCCCATAAGCTCCTACATATTCCCATAAGCTCCTTCATATTCCCATAAGTTCCAAGATATTCACATAAGCTCCTACAAATTTCGATAAGCTCCTTATATTCCCATTAGCTCCTACGTATTCCCAAAAGCTCCTACATATTCCCATAAGCTCCCAGAAATTGCCATAATCTCCTAGATATCGCCATAAGCTCCCAGATATTCCCATAAGCTCCTGAATGTTCCCAATAGTTCCCAGATATTCGCTTAAGCTCCTACATATTCCCATAAGCTCCTACATATTCCAATAAGCTCCTAATATTCCCATAAGCTCCTACATATTCCCATAAGCTCCTACATATTTCCATAAGCACCCTCATATTCCCATAAGTTCCCATATATTCCCATTCTCTGTCTCTCTCTCTCTCTCTCTCTGTCCTTCTCTCTCTCTCTCTCTCTCTTTCTCTCTGTCTCTCTCTCTTTCCTTATCTCTCTTTTTCGATAATTGATATAAAAGTGAATCTACTTATGCAAGGCAGTTGATAAGCTCCTACATATTCCCATAAGCTCCTACATATTCCAATAAGCTCCTACATATTCCCATAAGCTCCTACATATTCCCATTAGCTCCCAGATATTGCCATATGCTGCCAGATATTCCCATAAGAACACTCATATTCCCGTAAGTTCCCATATATTCCCATTCTCTTTCTTTCTCTCTCTCTCTCTCTCTCTCTCTCTCTCTCTCTCTCTCTCTCTCTCTCTTTCCTTATCTCTATGTTTCGATAATTGACAAAGACGTGAATCTACTTATGCATGGCAGTTGATCATTGTATAGCAGAAAATTGAAACGAAGCTTATAGTCTTTTTCCTATATTTAAAAATAGGAGTAAAATCTACTGATGCGTAAAATTTTGTCCCTACTTGGTTGAAAATAAACACAAGCCTATAGTCCCATTCGCCAAATACTAAACAGGAGTAGAATACATTGGCATATATTCCAATAAGCTTCCAGAAAGTGCTATAAGTTCCTAAATATTCCAATAAACTCCCAGATATTGCCTTAATCTCCCAGATATTCACATAAGCTTCTACATATTCCATAAGCTCCTAATATTCCCATTAGCTCCTACATATTCCCATAAGCTCCTGCATATTTCCATTAGCTGCTACATATTCCCATAAGCTCCTGCATATTCCCGTAAGCTCCTAGATATTTCCATTAGCTCCCAGATATTCCCATAAGCTCCTACATATTCCCATAAGCTCTTTCATATTCCCATAAGCTCCCAGATATTCCCATAAGCTCCTACATACTCCCATAAGCTCCTACATATTCCCATAAGCTCCTAATATTCCCAAAAACTCCTACATATTCCCATATAATTCCAGATATTGTTATAAGCTCCCAGACATTCCCATGAGCTCCTAGATATTGCCATTAGCTCCCAGATATTCCCACAAGCTCCTTCATATTCCTATAAGCTTCTACATATTCCCATAAACTCCTGATATTCCCATTAGCTCCTACATATTCCCATAAGCTCCTGCATATTTCCATTAGCTGCTACATATTCTCATAAGCTCCTGCATATTCCCGTAAGCTCCTAGATATTTCCATTAGCTCCCAGATATTCCCAAAAGCTCCTACATATTCCCATAAGCTCTTTCATATTCCCATAAGCTCCCAGATATTCCCATAAGCTCCTACATACTCCCATAAGCTCCTACATATTCCCATAAGCTCCTAATATTCCCATAAACTCCTACATATTCCCATATAATTCCAGATATTGTTATAAGCTCCCAGACATTCCCATGAGCTAATAGATATTGTCATTAGCTCCCAGATATTCCCACAAGCTCCTTCATATTCCTATAAGCTCCTGCATAATCCCATAAGCTTCTGCGTATTCCCATAAGCTCTCAGATATTCCTATAAGCTCCTACATATTCCCATAAGCTCCTAAATATTTCCATAAGCTCCTAATATTCCCATAAGCTCCCAGATATTCCCATAATCTCCTAGATATTGCCATAAGCTCCCAGATAGTGCCATAAGTTCCTACATATTCCCATAAACGTCTATTGACAAAAGATCCTACATATTCCCATAAGCACCAAGATATTGTCATAAGCTTCCAGATATTGCCATAAGCTCCCAGATATTCCCATAAGCTCCTTCATATTCCAATAAGTTTCTACATATTCCCATAAGCTTATGAATATTCCCATAACCTCCCAGATATTCACATATGCTCCTACATATTCACATAAGCTTCTTCATATTCCCATAAGCTCCTACATATTCCCGTAAGCTCCTACATATTTCCATAAGCTCCCAGATATTGCCATAAGCTCCCATATATTCCCATAAGCTTTTAGATATTGCCATAAGCTCCCAGATATTCCCTTAAGCTACTAGATATTGCCGTAAGCTCCCAGATATTCCCATAAGCTCCTACATATTCCCATAAGCTACCAGATAGCGCCATAATTTCCTACATATTCCCATAAACTTCTAGATATTTACAAAAGTTCCTACATATTCCCATAAGCATCAAGATATTGTCATAAGTTTCCAGATATTGCCATAAGCTCCCAGATATTCCCATAAGCTCCTACATATTCCCATAAGCTCCTTCATATTCCCATAAGTTCCAAGATATTCACATAAGCTCCTACAAATTTCCATAAGCTACTTATATTCCCATAAGCTCCTACATATTCCCAAAAGCTCCTACATATTCCCGTAAGCTCCTACATATTCCCATAAGCTCCTAATATTTCCATAAGCTCCTACATATTCCCATAAGCTCCCAGATATTGTCATAATCTCCTAGATATTGCCATAAGCTCCCAGATATTCCCATAAGCTCCTTCATATTCCCATAAGCTCCCAGATATTCCCATATGCTCCTACATATTTCCATAATCCCCTTATTATCCCATAATCTCCTACATATTCCCATAAGCTCCTACTTATTCCCATAAGCTTCTACATATTCCAATAAGCTTCTTATATTCCCATAAGCTCCTACATATTCCCATAATCTCCTACATATTTCCATAAGCATCCTCATTAGGGTTAGTACTTTTTACATTTTTTTTTCAGAATCTTATTTTACATGGCATTTTTTAATGAACAATTGTGAACAAAATATGAAAATAATATTAATTTATTTTTCACTCAAAAAAACCTTCCACACCAACGCCATCTTGTGTTTACAAATAAGAAGCGTTTATCAATATAATTACTTCTTTATGGATTGCGCATTAACAAATATTTGATTACATTAATTACATCCAGGAACTTTATAGGGTAATTTTTACCTCCATGTCTGAAACAAAATAAATCAAAAAAAGTTTATTTTAAGTGCACTGTTTGAATGTATTATGCGTCTACTGCAACTGTACCAAAAATAATCAAATCATATGATACCTTTGTTTGGTAATTGCCACGAGTGGTCTGCTTGGAATTTGGAAATTCTGCTTGGTTGATTTGAGAATATTGCATTATTTTATTTCAATTTCATTCAACTGTAATCGTCTGTTTGTAGTTAATTTTGTAGGAAAGCAAATTTGTCAACAAAAAAAGCTTATAAAGTTTTAAAAATAATAAGAGAACACTCTCCCAATATTGAAGCTCCTTCGCAGTCAGGAGTGTATAAGGCAACCTTTAAATAAGCAGATTTGTTGAAGTTGCAGTTTATAAAAACAGCTTGCAAAATTTTGAATGGTGCATACATTTTGACAGAAAAAGAATAGAAGGAGAAAAACAAGTTGTTTTACTGAAAAACGTTGAAAAAGAAATTCGATTAGCCATATTGTCTCTGACAAATGGAAAAGCAGAGACAATATTTACAGCGAATAGGGCTGTTCTAGCTGATTTGCGATACAAGGAATACAAATTCTGGCAGCAAAAATGGTGTGGTACGCAAGCTGCAAAATTACTGTCAACAGAACAGTGGACAAATCCCTCATTATATAGGCTGCCAGCTTCATGTTTTAGGCCTAATACTCAAGCATGCTATGGATTCTGTTTTCGGCAGGGAAACGTCTAATCCAAACATTTCTTATCCATTTGTTGCTGAAATTAGCGCAAATTACGAGTCACTTAAAGAGTCACTTGATTCTCAAGATAGTAGTTCAGAAATCATGTGAGAAAACAAAGGATGGATAGACGACATGAAGTTCTTACATCATTTGACGCAAGTATTTCACTATTACGAATGAAATAAAACCTTTCCAGTAATTCACTTCCAGAGACTAACGGCTTTAAGTAATGCTCGTTGGAATTCAAGTGCAATACTAGCACTTCTGTCATTCCGGAAAATAGAAACGAGAAATTTGAACTTGTGTGTACTTTCATAGCGAGGACATGCATGGTCTGAAGTATGATTTTCAGATCAAAGGGACTGGAAAATAGGAAAAGAGATTTTAGCACCTGTTTTGCATAGATACACTGAAGCAGAAAGATGCTTCTTGAGGCACTGGGTCTGTGAAGATTAAGCAATACCTGGTATAGAACGAAGTAACTGCTATGCAGAAAGAGCTATACAAATAATACAAGATATTGTTCCACCACGTTGCGAGACTTTAAAGACACTTAATAACTGTTTTATTCTCACTAATGAAGAAGCATAAAATTTAATTTATATTTCCTATGCTGTCCTTTATTATCATTTCATATTTTGCACATCTCTATACTCATGCTTACATGAATTGCACTTGTTGTTCTTATGTAACTTTCCATTACATGTTGTTTTATATATATTAATATATAATATTTGTTTTCTGGTTTGGAGGGGCAGGTTTTTCAAATATTTTCAGAAAAGGTTATTTGTGTCATAATACACTCATTAAAAGTCACCTTTTCTTGCCATGTAAATATGAGGTTACAAAAAAGTCATAACCCTAACCCTCATATTCCCATAAGTTCCAATATATTCCCATTCTCTCTCTCTCTCTCTCTCTCTCTATCTCTCTCTTTCTCTCTCTCTCTCTCTCTTCCTCTCTCTTTCTCTCATTCTCTCTCTCTCTCTTTCCTTATCTCTATTTTTCGATAATTGACATAGACGTGAATCTACTTATGCATGGCAGTTGATCATTGTATAGCAGAAAATTGAAACGAAGCTTAAAGTCTGTTTCATATATTGAAAAATAGGAGTAGAATCTACTGATGCGTAAAATTTTGACCCTACGTGGTTGAAAATAAACACAAACCTATAGTCCCATTCGCCATATTCAAACAGGAGTAGAATCAATTGGCATATATTCCCATAAGCTACCAGATAGTGCCATAAGTTCCTAAATATTCCAATAAGCTCCCAGATATTGCCATAATGTCCCAGATATTCACATAAGCTCCTACATATTCCATAAGCTCCTAATATTCCCATAAACTCCTACATATTCCCTTAAGCTCCAAGATATTGCCATAAGCTCACAGATATTCCCATGATCTTTTACATATCCCCATAATCTTATACACATTCCCATAAGCTCCCAGATATTGCCATAAGCTCCCAGATATTGCCATAAGCTCCCACATATTTCCCTTAGCTCCTACATATTCTCATAAGCTCCGACATATTGTCTTAAGCTTCCAGAAATTGCCATAAGCTGTCAGATATTCCCATAAGCTCCTACATATTTCCATAAGTTCCTGCATACTCCCATAAGCTCCCAGATATTGCCATAAGCTCCCAGATATTCTCATAAGCTCCTTCATATTCCCATAAGCTCCTTCATATTCCCATAAGCTCCCAGATATTCCCATAAGCTCCTACATATTTCCATAAGCTCCCAGATATTCCCATAAGCTCCTACATATTTCCATAAGCTCCTTATATTCCCATAAGCTCCTATACATTCCCATAAGCTTCTACATATTCCCATAAGCTCCTACATATCCCCATAATCACCAAGATATTGTCATAAGCTTTCAGATATTGCCATATGCTCCCAGATATTCCAATAAGCTCCTACATATTTCCATAAGCCCCTTATATTTCAATTACCTCCTACATAATCCCATAAGCTCCTACTTATTCCCATAAGCTCCTATATATTCCCATAAGCTCCAACATATTTCCATAAGCACCCTCATATTTCCATAAGTTCCCATATATTCCCATTCTCTCTCTCTTTCTCTCTCTCTCTCTCTCTCTCTCTCTTTCTTTCTCTCTCTCTCCTTATCTCTCTTTTTCGATAATTGACATAGACGTGAATCTACTTATGCATGGCAGTTGATCATTGTATAGCAGAAAATTGAAACGAAGCTTATAGTCTGTTTCATATATTGAAAAATAGGAGTAGAATCTAATGATGCGTAAAATTTTGACCCTACGTGGTTGAAAATAAACACAAACCTATAGTTCCATTCGCCAAACACTAAACAGGAGTAGAATAAATTGGCATATATTCCCATAAGCTTCCAGATAGTGCCATAAGTTCCTAAATATTCCAATAAGCTCCCAGATATTGCAATAATTTCCCAGATATTCACATAAGCTCCTACATATTCCATAAGTTCCTAATATTCCCATAAACTCCTACATATTCCCATAAGCTTCAAGATATTGCCATAAGCTCACAGATATTCCCATGATCTTTTACATATCCCCATAATATTATACACATTCCCATAAGCTCCCAGATATTGCCATAAGCTCCCAGATATTCCCGTACACTAACGCATATTCCTATAAGCTCCCACATATTTCCATAAGCTCCTATATATTCTCATAAGCTCCAACATATTTCCATAAGCTCCTTATATTTTCATAAGCTCCTACATATTCCCATAAGCACCAAGATATTGTCTTAAGCTTCCAGAAATTGCCATAAGCTGTTAGATATTCCCATAAGCTCCTACATATTTCCATAAGCTCTTTATATTCCCATAAGCTCCCAGATATTGCCATAAGCTCCCAGATATTCTCGTAAGCTCCTACATATTCCCATAAGCTCCTTCATATTCCCATAAGCTCCCAAATATTCCCATAAGCTCATACATATTCCATAAGCTCCTTATATTCCCATAAACTCCTACACATTCCCATAAGCTTCTACATATTCCCATAAGCTCCTACATATTCCCATAAGCACCAAGATATTGTCATAAGCTTTCAGATATTGCCATAAGCTCCCACATATTCCCATAAGCTTCTACATATTCCCATAAGCCCCTTATAATTTCATTACCTCCTACATATTTCCATAAGCTCCTACTTATTCCCATAAGCTCCTATATATTCCCATAAGCTCCAACATATTTCCATAAGCACCCTCATATTTCCATAAGTTCCCATATATTCCCATTCTCTCTCTCTCTCTCTCTCTCTCTCTCTCTCTCTGTCTCTCTCTCTTTCCTTATCTCTCTTTTTCGATAATTGACATAGACGTGAATCTACTTATGCATGGCAGTTGATCATTGTATAGCAGAAAATTGAAACGAAGCTTATAGTCTGTTTCATATATTGAAAAATATGAGTAGAATCTAATGATGCGTAAAATTTTGACCCTACGTGGTTGAAAATAAACACAAGCCTATAGTCCCATTCGCCAAATACTAAACAGGAGTAGAATCAATTGGCATATATTCCCATAGGCTACCAGATAGTGCCATAAGTTCCTAAATATTCCAATAAGCTCCCAGATATTGCCATAAGCTCCCAGATATTATCGTAAGCTCCTACATATTCACATAAACTCCTTCATATTCCCATAAGCTCCCAGATATTCCCATAAGCTCCTACATATTTCCATAAGCTCCTTATATTCCCATAAGCTCCTACACATTCCCATAAGCTCCTACACATTCCCATAAGCTTCTACATATTCCCATAAGCTCCTACATATTCCCATAAGCACCAAGATATTGTCATAAGCTTTCAGATATTGCCATAAGCTCTCAGATATTCCCAAAAGCTCCTACATATTCCCATAAGCTCCTACACATTCCCATAAGCTTCTACATATTCCCATAAGCTCCTACATATTCCCATTAGCTCCTGCATATTCCCATAAGCTCCCAGATATTGCCATAAGCTCCCAGATATTCCCATAAGCTTCTACTTATTCCCATAAACTCCTTCATATTCCCATAAGCTCCCAGATATTCCCATAAGCTCCTACATATTTCCATAAGCTCCTTATATTCCCATAAGCTCCTACATATTCCCATAAGCTTTTACATATTCCCAGAAGCTCCTACATATTCCCATAAACTCCTAATATTCCCATAAGCTCCCATATATTGCCTTAAGTTCCCAGATATTCCCATAAGCACCCTCATTTTCCCATAAGTTCCATATATTCCAATTCTCTCTCTATCTCTCTCTCTCTCTCTCTCTCTCTCTCTCTGTCTCTCTCTCTCTTTCCTTATCTCTCTTTTTCGATAAATTGCATAGACGTGAATCTACTTATGCATGGCAGTTGATCATTGTATAGCAGAAAATTGAAACGAAACTTATAGTCTGTTTCATATATTGAAAAATAGGACTAGAATCAACTGATGCGTAAAATTGTTACCCTACTTGGTTGAAAAATTATGTAAAACAAAAAAGTCATATGTATGACATGTTACAATGATGAAATGGTGTTCTATCGTAAAAAATCAATTCCTGTTTTTCAAAACAAAAAGAAATTTAAGTGATGACATATTTTAGATCAGTGTTTCCCAAAGTGCGGTACACGGCCCCAGGTGGAACACGTAGAGTTAGGAGAGAGTACACGCATCACTGGGCTGAGAACATTCACGGCTAAAGCGAAAACAATGAAATGATGGGGCACCATCAGGGGCGCAACCAGTATGTTGAAGTTGGTAGGGTCCAAAATATTAGGGAAGATGAAAATTGGTATGTCTGCCTGCAACCAGTATGTTGATGTTGGTAGGGTTCAAAATATTAGGGAAGATGAAAATTGGTATGTCTGCCTGCAACCAGTATGTTGAAGTTGGTAGGGTCCGAAATATTACGGAAGATGAAAATTGGTATGTCTGCTCCTAAATTTGGGTAGGGTCGAAAACCAGTGGCTTGATTTTTGGTAGGGTCCGGACCCACACGACCCGTACATCGGTTTCGCCCATGGACTCCATAACCGTAAAAACAATGTGTATGTTATTGTTTTTTTTTTTTACTCGGGGTACAAATTATTACGAAAATAAAAAAAAAAGGAGGTGCGCAGATGTCGAAAGTTTGGGGAACACTGGTATAGTTTAAGGAAACTCACCATATACGATGACAGAAACTGAATTAGTTGCAGTTAGAGGTTTATGGACTGTATTGTTGGCTACGCACGTGATGTTGATGACGCAACCATGTGATGGGTGGAAGCTGCAGGTCTGGTTTAGGTCGTCTGGCCCAGAACAACAGGTGGTGGAGTTGATGTGGAAGATGGTGTGGGCGATTTGTGGCTGGACATCAGTGGCATGACATGACACGAGTATGACATCTTGTGAGGCAAGGCACAGATGAAATGACATGTCATCTACTGAGGTTGTGATGTGTTCGTCTCTAGGCCATACTGTTTCAAATATAAAACAACAAGCTAATAATGTAAGCGTGATTTTTTTTAAAAGTAGGATCGGATAAAAAAGTCGAAACATTCAACAGATTTCAATGATAGAAGCGAATAAAAAATAAACAAAATGTGATATATTGATCACGTAGTAGGTAAAATAAAACAATTGATATAAGTTTGACTGGAAAATTTCAACCCTTAACTTTATTACGAAAGAAAGAAAAAAACATCAGTCAAATTCAGTTATAAAAATTGAAAGGTATCATTGGCAAAATCTTTCAAGCAAATCTAGGGCTACAGCATGAATGAGCTTTCTGACAGATAGATACTTACAGGTAAATGTAGGAGTATAACTCTCGTCACAAGTTTCATTTCCTGTTGTCACATTATGTGTGCAGCATGAGTAGGTAGCATTATGGTCTGGGACGTGAGAAAAATTGTGAGAGATATTGTTTATGAGAGTATATAAATTGATATACATGCATTTCTTATTGTTGTTTAATTTTTGTGGGGTTTTTTTTGGGTGGGTTGGCGCTAGCTAATGTACTTTTGGGGGATCTAAGCGAATAAAACGCTGTTAACGCCACCACTCGCACATAATGGGCCCCAAAGTCTTTAAAAAATAAAGACCTCCTGTGACAATTTGTACTGTTATATTATTTAGCACAGAGCCCCTGGCAAGTGATTAGTCTGCCCTTACTTGTGGCTGGGAACATAAAAATACCAACATGATGGCCCTTATCAGTGGGGGGGGGGAGGGGACCAAGGCACCAGCTTAGTCTGCACATCCATAACAACGGCCCTGGTCAGTGGTGTAGGGGGCGCTGGTACAGAATATTTTTTAGCCTTTGTTATAAAAATGTGTAAAAGGAAAAAAAAACTTATTTAAAATTAAATTGTGTTCAGAAACCTGATAAAACCCTAGTAGCGAAATCAAACATTTTTTTTTATTTACTGACTATATCCTTTATATAATTTACTATACTTTCTATACGCTAAATTGCTTCAGTTCAAGATTTATCTAATCATTTTTAAATGGATCGGCACTGAGTTTTTGTTATACCCCCTTGCAGCCTCGCCTGCCTCTACGAGTGTGAGCTTTATGCCCAATCTCTCTCTCTCTCTCTCTCTCTCTCTCTCTCTCTCTCTCTCTCCCCCCCCCCCCAATCCAATCTCTTTTCAAATTATTAAACGCCAAATTTCATACAAATATTTTTTTTATACTTTTTAGTTTTTCATGAACGTTAAGATGGTTACTGAAATTAAGCCAATAGATTGTATATTGTACAAGTGTAAAGAAAGGGTTAAAAGAAATGGAAAAATATGGGAAACTCGTTCTATCAATTGTTTAGGAAATTGGAGGGTGCTGCAGCTCCACAGTGCCTGTACGCGAGTCACCAATGTATTTAGTGAAGGGAAAGATAGAGGAAGATGGAGAGGAGGTAAAGAAAGCAGAAATCAAAAGTATAACCCAAAGGAGATGCGAGTATGATGCGATTTATGAAAACCGAAGGTCATGTCAACAGAAGGTCATGTCAACAGAAGCTCATGTCATAAGAACAGAAGCTATCGAATAAACAATCAATAAGTTATTGTGGTGATCACAGTTTGATGTAGTATGAATACGTAATTTCAATAAATGACACCAATATACGTTTCTATAATTTATTGAATAGAAATTAAGTTTCGAATTTGCTTACGGTTTTTAATTACGCATACGCACACAAACACGCACGCACAGCATCTGAATGTACCACTAATGTTGTAGGTGAGCACCATCTCCACACTTGTATTGGCATACATTATCTCATTGCTGACAACATCATCATCTTTGTTCTTCCAGCCTGGTTGGGTGCCGTTACAGAAACAACAGGAAGTTCCATTCAGGTGGTAAACAACGCGATCAGGACAAATCATGCTGGCTACCTTGACAGAAAATGTTTGGATTTACTCATTATTTTAAAGTTTGTTGATTTACTCATTATTTTAAAGTTTGTTGATTTACTCATTATTTTAAAGTTTATTGATTTACTCATTATTTTAAAGTTTGTTGATTTACTCATTATTTTAAAGTTTGTTGATTTATTCATTAGTTTAAAGTTTGTTGATTTACTCATTAGTTTAAAGTTTGTTGATTTACTCATTATTTTAAAGTTTGTTGATACATATTAAAATATGCATTGCAATAGAGGTTCTGGAATTTATTTAATAGCTTCAGCGTCAGAATTTTAATGAGATTTTGGTATTGTGTCAATATTGGCAATGTGTAAAAATATCGGTAATGTTTCGATATTGGTTATGTTTCGATAAAATGTCGATATTGGTATTGTGTCAATATCGGTAATGTTTCGGTAATCGTCGATACTGGTAATGTTTCGATAATGTGTCGATGTTGGTAACATGTCGATATTGATAACTGGCCGATATTGGTAATATGTCGACATTGGTAATGTACCCCTTCCAATAGTAATGCTCCCATAACTAGTACCCCCCCTCCAATAGTAATGGAAGCATACAAACTACCCCCTTCAATTGTAATGGTCCCATTATTCCCTCCCCCCTCCAAATGTATTGGTGATTGGTCCCATAACTAGTAACCCCACTACCCTCGCCACCCCCCCCCTTTTCTCACCTTTTTTTTCACAATGCTATCAAATGATGTAGAGCTCTACATCTTCTATGACCTTTAACCTTAGCTACCTTATTTGTGATTTTTCGTAAACAATATTATTATTAAGTATGTTAAACGCAATTGATACGTTTAAATTAATTGCAAGTTTGTGTTTTTGTTTTATTTACCTAAACACATCGTGTGCGCCATTAAAACTAGACTCGTTTCCACAATTTGACGCATGGCTTATCTCCACGCTTGAAAGGTTTAATTATATTAAAGTCTCTGACATCACAGCCCTCATCACCTGGGATTCACTTGTTGTGGTGTAACTTCTGAAATGTGGAAAATGGAAAAATATATTTTTTTTGATTGCTAATAATACCGGCTGGTGTTCTGCAGAAATTTGATAACCGTATCAATAACTAATTTTGTCCCCGCCTACTCCATCATGTCTCCATCCACCCCATCATGTCCCCATCCACCCCATAATGTCCCCATCCATCCCATCATGTCCCCATCCATCCCATCATGTCCCCATCCACCCCATAATGTCCCCATCCACCCCATAATGTCCCCATCCATCCCATCATGTCCCCATCCATCCCGTCATGTCCCCATCCATCCCATCATGTCCCCATCCACCCCATAATGTCCCCATCCACCCCATAATGTCCCCATCCATCCCATCATGTCCCCATCCATCCCATCATGTCCCCATCCATCCCATCATGTCCCCATCCACCCCATAATGTCCCCATCCACCCCATCATGTCCCCATCCACCCCATAATGTCCCCATCCATCCCATCATGTCCCCATCCATCCCATCATGTCCCCATCCATCCCATCATGTCCCCATCCACCCCATCGTGTCCCCATCCACCTCATCATGTCTCAACCCCATCATGTCTCAATCCACCTCATCATGTCCCCGACCACCCCATCATGTCCCCGCCCACCCCATCATGTCTCCATCCACCCCATCATGTCCCCGCCCACCCCATCATGTCTCCATCCACCCCATCATGTCTCCATCCACCCCATCATGTCCCCGCCCACCCCATCATGTCTCCATCCACCCCATCATGTCCCCGCCCACCCCATCATGTCTCCATCCACCCCATCATGTCCCCGCCCACCCCATCATGTCTCCATCCACCCCATCATGTCCCCGCCCACCCCATCATGTCTCCATCCACCCCATCATGTCCGCGCCCACCCCATCATGTCCCCATCCACCCCATCATGTCCCCATCCACCCCATCATGTCCCCGCCCACCCCATCATGTCCCCATCCACCCCATCATGTCCCATCCACCCCATCGTGTCCCCATCCACCCCATCGTGTCACCATCCACCCCATCATGTCCCCGCCCACCCCATCATGTCCCCGCCCACCCCATCATGTCCCCATCCAAACCGATATAAACAGCTATGTGTATATATACATATATATGTAACTACCACTATATATATTTATATGTATGTGTGAATAACAAACTAGAAAATAAACCAACTAACCATTAAAGTATAAAGTATTACATTCTACTTTTCTCATACCTATTTTATCCAGGGCCGCGTGTCTCATGTAGGCTCCGTTTATTTTCACTTAATAGCCGTGCAAGCAGGGCCGACTCCAGAAAACTTTAGATCCCCGGTGGGTCCCTGATATTCTCTAAAAAAAACGTCGGAGGGCCCTATTAAATCTACGATGACCATTGATATATTTGTAAAGTCTCTACTTACCAAGCTACATACCATCCACGTATCAAGGCGCCCCACCCTAGCGAGCCCCGACATACCCTGAAGACCGGGGAACCTGATTGGAATTTTTTTTATATATTTTACAGCAGATTATGGAGTACTAGATCCAAGGCCCGGTACCCGGTCCGGCGAGTGACTCCTTATAATTGAGTTGTATCCCTTTGACCATCTTTACAACTTTACATAATTTGCGTACTACTTGGATTTCCCAAGACTATTTTTAGCCAAGCAAGAGTTCACTCCCCTTGAGTGAGACTAAAATTTTGGAATTCCCCATTCTATTTTTAGCCGCGGAAGTTATACACACGCTCGCACGCGCCCGTCCGTACGCCAGGCTAGACGGATTATGTATTAGATGAAGGGGTAAAGGAGAACCGCTGAGCCCTAATACGTTCACTGTTCGAATCATGCTTACTGATGATCTGTGCCTCTCTATTTTTTTAACCACTGCGCCAGTTTTTCTTAGGCACTTAAGATAGAGTTGAAAATGAACCGGTTTAAAACATAAAATTAAGGTATGTCCTGAATCAGTAACCACTATGGTATGTCCTGAATCAGTTACCACTCTGGTATGTCCTGAATCAGTAACCACTATGGTATGTCCTGAATCAGTAACCACTATGGTATGTCCTGAATCAGTAACCACTATGGTATGTCCTGAATCAGTTACCACTCTGGTATGTCCTGAATCAGTTACCACTCTGGTATGTCCTGAATCAGTTACCACTCTGGTACAACTACCGTGTGATAATTTGACATGCCAGGAAGAAAATATTACGTTGAATATTATTAAAATCCCTTCCCCGTTTCACCCCATTTTTTTTTATGGAAAACTTCTGATTTTGTTTTTTTGACAAGAAAAAAAAATGAACAAACAAAAAATCATTCTATTGTTTAGTTGGAATAAACAATCATGTATGACGTCAATAAAACATTTTTTTATTGTGATTGTGCAGATATGTTTGTTGACAGTCTCTCTCTCTCTCTCTCTCTCTCTCTCTCTCTCTCTCTCTCACACACTCTCACTCTCTCTCTCTCTCTCTCTCTCTCTCTCTCTCTGAAAGTACATTAGTGTGTCTCTGTCTGTGTCTATGACTTTGTCGTCAACTGTTTTTGAAAACATTAATGTATGTCTCTTAATGTCTTTGTCACTGAATACATGTGTGCGTGTGTATGTCTCTAAATGTCTTTGTCACTGAATACATGTGTGCGTGTGTGTGTTTGTGTCTGTCTGTAATATGTCTTTGTCGCTGAATGCATGTGTGTGTGTGTGTGTCTGTAATATGTCTGTGTTGCTGAATACATGTTTGTGTGTGTGTGTCTGTAATATGTCTGTGTTGCTGAATACATGTTTGTGTGTGTGTGTGTGTCTGTAATATGTCTTTGTCGCTGGATACATGTGTGTGTGTGTGTGTGTGTCTGTAATATGTCTTTGTCGCTGGATACATGTGTGTGTGTTTGTGTCTGTAATATGTCTTTGTCGCTGAATGCATGTGTGTTTGTGTGTGTGTCTTTAATATGTCTTTGTCGCTGAATACATGTGTGTGTGTCTGTAATATGTCTTTGTCGCTGAATACATGTGTGTGTGTTTGTGTGTGTGTGTCTGTAATATGTCTTTGTCGCTGAATGCATGTTTGTGTGTGTGTGTCTGTAATATGTCTTTGTTGCTGAATACATGTTTGTGTGTGTGTGTGTGTCTGTAATATGCCTTTGTCGCTGAATACATGTGTGTGTCTGTAATATGACTTAGTCGCTGAATACATGTGTGTGTGTGTGTCTGTAATATGTCTGTGTCGCTGAATACATGTGTGTGTGTGTGTCTGTAATATGTCTGTGTCGCTGAATGCATGTGTGTGTGTGTGTGTGTGTCTGTACGAGCACACAGACACATCTAAGCACAGAAATAGGTGCATAAGTATTTGTGTGTGTGTGTGCGTGTGTGTTTTAAAATTAAAGCGTATAGAAATTATAAATATATCATCAATTAATATTACTGTCTTACTGTGTCGGTATTATTCTAATTGAATTCTTCCATACAAAATATAATCCGACGAAGTTCCCCTTAGCACTACACAACTCGCAGCCATTAAGGAGGTTATGATTTATTTATTAAATCAACAATCATAACCTTTTTATTTTATTTAACTTTATTTTCATGAAGGTAACTGACGTGAAGGATAAAGGAAATGACACTTGTTACGTTTTTCTTGTTTCCTTTTCATATGGATACAACACATTATGTTCTCAATAGGGTTTTTTTCCTCCTACTAGTTTTATTCTTCTGGGTTGGTTTATTGTACTAAACATTACTTCCCGTGTACATTTTAACTTAGTGTCTTAAATACCTAATATAATATTTTGACAAGTTAGGCCCCTCTGCCCTTCCACTCAGACTCACAGAAAGGGGGGCCCCCTTCTGTAGTTGAAGCAAAATTAATAAAATAAAAATTTCGTATCCTGCCGGACCCCCCCCCCTTTTCCTCCCGCCCGCCCCAGCGCCCCACTTTGAAAGATCGGGCTCCCAAATTACTTTTGCGTTTGGGCTCTCTAGAACCGCTAAATATACACAGGGGCCCCAAAATATATCTCTGCCCAGTGCCCGAAAAATAACTTAAGAAAGACTCGGAGTACAATCTTACATTTCCTTTGCCTCTAACTTTGTTTTGTTTTTTTTATTAAACACTGCTGTGATCCCGCATGTATAAATTGAGTACACGCTTTTTTACCCGAGTTAGAAAATGTACTATTTGAGCATAGAGGTAACAATTTATACACAACATTGATACATGGTAATTGTGATAAGGTGTTGAAAGCCAGTACATTAAGATAGCTACTAAGAAGTAACTTTAACTTTTGTATTATTCGTAGGTCAAGATGACATCTTTAACAGAGTCAACGGGAGGTCGACGTTTCGTCATAATTAGCGCCATTTTATTTCATATCAAGTATATGTAATGATGCAGAAATTATCTTAGTTAAATAGAGGTTCAAAAATTTTCTGCTAAAATGCAACGTAATTTTTTTTATTTCTGAATCCATAACTCGCTATTCTTTTCACTAACCCATATTTTGATTTTTCATTCTTTTTTTGTTTGATGAATTGAAAATTACTTTCGTCTCAGTGAGAAAATATACAATTTAGATACAGATTGGTGTCTGGATGGGTGTATGGGTAGATAGATGGATTTCTGGACATTTTATTACATATGGCGCAGTGTTTCTCAAACTGTTCACATCCACGTGCCCTTTCTTATTTTTTTGTAATACTTAAGTAAAAAAAAGTGCACAGTTAAATAAGTCATTTTTTTTTCCTTTTTAGTACATAAAACAAACAATAATTAGCGAAAAATAAAATGCATTCATAGTAAAGTAAAGTTTTTATTATCAATATCAGTCCTTATAATCAATGAGAAGGATGAAATTGTTTATGTTGATACCAGAGGTCATCATAATTTGGTTTCCTGGTTGTTAACTTCAATCTGAGATGAGGTTCTACATCCAAAATCCCCTTCATTTTTTTTTAACTTAATGTCTACAAATGTTAAAAAAACAAACTTCACATTGACATAAAATTAGCAAAGTCAAGATCTGTTTCATGAATTTCTTTGTTAAAACTGAATACACTTGTTGAATTTGCAAACGTTGTAGTACACTACTTTTGTTTATTTAAAAAATCCGTCTGAAGTTTTATCCCAACTATAGCTGTATTATAAATTATCGCTCTTCATCTGCAAGTGATAAACCTTTTGACAAATATGTTGTATGCTGTGTGTTGTATATTGTGTGTTGTATGTTGTGTGCTGTATATTGTGTGTTTTATATTGTGTGTTGTGTATTGTATATTGTGTGTTGTATGTTGTGTGTTGTATGTTGTGTGCTATATATCGTGTGTTTTATATCGTGTGATGTGTATTGTATATTAAGTGTTGTATGTTGTATGTTGCGTGTTGTATGTTGTATGCTGTGTAATGTATGTTGTATTTGTTTTGAACGGATATTCTTATCCATTTAATATTTGTGTTTAAATCAGGGAAACATTTTTTGAGTCCCATTTGCAAATTCTATTAATGTTGTGTTTGATATACATTTCAGAGTAATTGCATAAATTTTACCATCCCTACTTGTCATATGCTCTTGAAGAAGGGAAACGAGTCCACTTCTCCATTACCACATATTTAATTTTGCCATGGTGGGATTAACTTTATCTTGAACGTGAAACAACGAAATCTCTTTATCTTTCAAAGATAAGTTGAGACTATTTGAAACGGAGAATATATCTGCCGAGCACGTCAATTCAAAGAGCCTTATCCAGTCTTCTGAACAGTTTAAACAGTTCAAATCTATCGTTGAAAACTATTTCAGCTCATGTTTAAGAAGAAACAATGTAAAAGTTCCACTCGAGATAACCAATGCACATCTGTTAATATAAAGTAGCTGAGTGTGACTACTGCTCATTTCATCGTCACACAGTTGTAACACATTTCACAATATCAGCTGATTCATCATTGGCAATATTACTTGATTCATCGATTTGTGAAACACAATAGCTGTATATTGGCAATATCAACTGATTCATCGACTTGTGAAGCACAATAGCTTTAATTAGCAATTAAAAGTATGTGATACTAAGTTTCTAGAATTTGTTTTATAGACTCCTTCTTCCAAATCCCTTGTCTTTCTTACTCCTACTCTCTCTCTCTCTCTCTCTCTCCTCTCTCTCTCTCTCTCTCTCTCTCTCTCTCTCTCTCTCTCTCTCTCTGTGTGTGTGTGTGTGTGTTTTCACAGGAATACCTTGCCTAAACTTTCTTGCTTTTGGCTTTGTTTTTTTTTCCCGACAATTTTGTTCTTATTTGGTTCATTACATCTCCGCGGAGTACTTAAAGAGAGAAATTATTGTTTATATATCGTCTTGCACATTAACACCGTCATCTTGTTTATATATCGCCTTGCACAATTAACACAGGCCCGTAGCGTGCGGGGGGGGGATTTGTCTGCGCCCCCCCCCCGCTTATTTGCTCTACTAAGTAAAATGTATAATCTGCCCCCCCCCCTGCTATTGCCTGGCCCCTGCTGTAAAATTTTCACGCTACGGGGCTGCATTAACACCGTCATTTTGTTTATCCGTGGTGGGTGTTTGAGGCAATACGCGTACCACTCCTTGGGAAACACATTGCGGGATAAAAGACATTGCCTTCCGCTCAACTATTGTTGCGTAACTGGCGGTCATTGTCTCAAATCGACCAGGTCATGATATATAACGAGATTCAATACATTTTTCACCCCTGAAGCCAACCTGTTTGAAAACATTCGGAGACCCTTTAACTACCTACAATAATGTGCCAGGTGCGTTTCTGACATTGGTGACAGGAGACCGCCAATAGTCTTCTCTAGTTGTACGTTGTTAAAACGAATTCTCACCGACTGGACACAACTTTCAGTGTTATGCAATATTTAGTAAACAATTTTGTGGTCTTCATTACAATGGCACTTATCACATGTGCGGTCTTTACAAGTTTATTTAAACTACAAACTAGTAATTGGTAGACCTACAAACTTGTAATTGATTGACCTACTAACTAAAAATTGATTTAACTACAAACTAGTAATTGGTAGACCTACAAACTTGTAATTGATTGACCTACTAACTAAAAAATTGATTTAACTACAAACTAGTAATTGGTAGACCTACAAACTTGTAATTGATTGACCTACTAACTAAAAAATTGATTTAACTACAAACTAGTAATTGGTAGACCTACAAACTTGTAATTGATTGACCTACTAACTAAAAAATTGATTTAACTACAAACTAGTAATTGGTAGACCTACAAACTTGTAATTGATTGACCTACTAACTAAAAAATTGATTTAACTACAAACTAGTAATTGGTAGACCTACAAACTTGTAATTGATTGACCTACTAACTAAAAAATTGATTTAACTACAAACTAGTAATTGGTAGACCTACAAACTTGTAATTGATTGACCTACTAACTAAAAAATTGATTTAACTACAAACTAGATAGTGATGAACAACAAAAACACTCTTCCCCCCTCCCCCCCCCCACCACAATTGGCCATCAGTATAATCGCCACGAGGTGGAGAGTTTGGGGGGGGGGGTTAAGAGGGAGACGTGTCTGAAGAGGGTGGGACAGGGAAGGGTGACAGTGGTGACCACGTTCATCGTCATTTGTGATAAAGGAAATGGGGGGGGGGGCGCTTGCTACCAGGGGAGGAGGTATTATAAAGGGGGTAGCCTACACCGCACAACCCCCTTCTCCCGAAACAACCCATACTGAAGAAAGTTTCAGGTGTGTATACAAGTTTTGTACGGCGGTCCTGCCCGACGGACTCCCCCTCTCCCCTCCAGCCCCCCGGGTCATGTAGAGTTCAATGCAACAATTCTGTCTGTACACTTCATACAAGTAACACATTTCCCAACATTCTTAGCCAGCATCAGGACTATTCAGGACCAGGTCAGCGTTGAGTGAAACATTCAGTGGATCTTAAGGTGAAGGTAAGAAGTCGTCATTTCTTGTCATTTTCTTAACTTTTAGAAGTATATGAAGACTGTCGATTATAAAGTAATAATAATGTCTCATTATCATAAATAACATACTGAGCTCATTATTTTTTTTTTGAATATACATATCCCATGTAGCCTAAAATTTAGTATTTTAATGATGTGGTTACTTAAGTAGAAAACACGTGTAATTTAATGTTGTTGTCCGTATCCACATTTAGACACAGTTGGCCAGTCATTATGTTCACTGCTTTCCTGTTATTGTTGTCATTGCTGATACTTAACACTTCAGGTAAACAACTAGTCTTGATTATTAATTTTTTTTTTGTTCTGTGAGACATTATTTGTTGAATGTTTTGTTTACAAATCTCTAGTTTTTTAAATCAGTAACCGAAACTTAATCGAACAAACGCAATTAACTTAATCAATGAGGATGATTTAGTCAATGATTGATAACAAATTGATCACTTTCTTTTAGTGGGTGTCTCTTTTTTTTTTATCGGACAACACTGACATTGTGGGATAAAAGACATTGCCTTCTGCTCCACAATTGGTTGCTTAACAGGCGGTCAATGTCTGTATCGACCAGGTCGTGATATATCGCCAGATTCTTTTTTTTTTTTTTAATATTCATTGCCTATGTTGAATATTTTTATTTAGTGCAAAAAAACAAAAAAAAAATGTGAATCCAAGATAAAATCAATAACGACTCGTCGTTGTCTTCAACGAACAGATGACAAACCAACATCGTTTAGGTTTTAGATTCAACTCAGAATATATACAAATACCTCTCAATGATCTACTAAAACCATGCTACCACTCTAGGTTTTTTTTTATCCAGATCTAGATTATTTTCTTTTTTTTTTTTTTTTGAGAAATCCAGGTATTTATAAAATGATATTAAAAAATAGATCCGATGTCACTTAGATAATAAATGTTTGATTCTTTTATTACCTATTTAGTAAATCTAGATATTTGTGGTATATTTTCTGGATAATTCTTCACGAAATTAGTTGGCAACTATGTACTAGAAGTAAATATTCCTTACAACTCTAGAATAATGGGCTGAAAAATATCAGGAGTTAGACTACTCATAGATATCAGCATGAGCGACTCATTCATCCCGACTGTCATTTAGCAAAGGCTCATCACAAATTTGCCTGTGCTCTCCATGTTTGTAATTTTTTTTTCTAAATTGCTATTTTCCATTCAGAAACGGCAACTCTTATTTCAAATATGATTTTAAAATTGCATGAGTTAACAGCCTTAGAAAACCCTTACTTATTCATTATTTTATTTTTTTCCAGGATCAATTTGTGACACAAATAGAGTCCCAGGTAAATTTTGTGCCTGTGTTGAAAGTCTGTTTAATAAATGTATAGTTGTGTGTTGGTCCCACTCTATGCACATCTTGTGCATCCGGCACAGTGGAAGTGACATCAAATTTACACACCTCTGGTTTGTTAAGTTATTTGGCATTGACTCTACCACCGTGTGTCAATGTGTTTTTTTTATACTTAAAAAAAAATTAGGATGGGTTCAGGGTTTGATATTTTGTTAATGTTTTTATTTGAATAACTATTATGTAGTACAGTCATCGGTAATCCATTTATGATCATTGGGTGCAATACATAAGGACACAGCTAGTTTGGGGGGGGGGGGGGAGACCCAAAAAAGTTATCAGGGGCTCTAATCCATGTCGCTTAAATTTTGCTTCAAAAATATGGAAAAAAATTTGTCAGGGTGCCCCATTGTCATGGTCAGGGTGCCCCATTGTCATGGTTTGGCAGGGGCTCTTAGTCAATGACTGGATAGGCACCATAAAAAAAATGGACATGTTAAGCTATACCTTTGGGCTACCCTACGGGCGACTACATGGTCAGGAAACGAGTGGTAAGACTATCCATCCACAGCAGTGTGGTAAGACTATCCACAGCCATGTGGTAAGACTATCCAAAGCCGTTTGGTAAGACTATCCACAGTCATGTCCTTGAGTTCTCCCCCCTCCTCCCCCACTCCAGTGGCATACCTTAGTGGAGGTGTTGCTGTTGCTTTGCAGACAACCCTGGACATAATTTTCACAAGTTCAGATTTTGTTTTTTGTAATGGGAGTGTAATAGATTCTCCCCCCCCCCCCGGGCATCACAAACGCTAGTTACTCCACTGGTTGAATGAATGTCTCAATCAATGTTTTTTTGTTTTACAGAGCAACTCTTTAGTACAAACATTTTCCCTGATATTGACTTGCAAAAGGAATATGCAAAAATAAAATACATTTAATATAACTATTGTTTATATTTCTACTCAGTGCCAACTGTTTCTATAAATGGGGCAAACGTTCCAGAAGGCCAAACCTATAAAAGCTCACTCACTCGGGCAACTGATGCTGATCATGTAATTTGTCAAGTCAGAGATGTTGACAACATAACACTTACATGTGGCAAATTCTCAGAGACCAACAAAGAGGGTGTTTTCCTGTTGTTCCCCATGAAAGAAAGTTTGTGTTATTGCTCTGGACAACACTCATCTGGGTGCTACACAGAAAGCACCAGCTTCAATATCCAGACATCAAGTAATTAATGTTTTTACCATAATATGAAGTTTGATATGTAACCATCTTAGTAAATTATACCCCATGGCATCACTGACCAATAGGAGGCCCACTCGTGAAATGTTTCAGACTTCCTAAAATAATATTTTCCTAGTCAAGAAGGGGGGGGAGGGAAGCAAAGGCCCACATTTGGCTTTTTTTCTTGGAACAGGATAATTATTGCTGGATATCAATTTAATCTTTGCTAGAGATGGATCCATAACTTTAGGGACACCCACATGTAGAATCTTTGTTGGGGTGGGTGGGGGGTGAGAGGGTCCTTTCAATCACACACAATATTTTTTTTTTATTTGGGATGATGTGATAGTTTGGACATCATCTTTTTTTTTATCTGTATTGCATACTCTGAGTGCTGATTATGGATAATGCTGGCTCTGATTTTTTGGTATACATAACATTAAAATGTTATCTTAATATTTTATGACATATTTGTACAGGTTTTTATATAATTAAAAAAAAAGTACTTCAACTAGCCGTACTGCAGTCAATTCATCAGAATGTGGCAGCAAAAATCAACTAAGAGCCATATTAGTCCATCCCCACAAAGTGTTAGTTATAATGTACATTCTGTGGCCAACACCGTCATAGAATGTCTTTTTGACGTACTGTAAGCCAAAATAAAAATGAATTTTTTAAATTAAATGTATGGTGCCTTACTTTTAGCCAACAAAAAGAATGTCATAAATCAAGAGTAAATATCAATACACAGATAAAAATTTATTCTTTGCAGAAATTTTGACTTTCACAGCCAATAAAATTGGATTCAGTGCAAATGTATCAGTGGGTGAAGATGTTCATTTGGAATGTTCTACTGATGGCCAGGTGTATGACACAATGATTATTGCAAGTAATGTTTCTTTCTCATTTAACTTGTCTTTCTTTTAAAGTAATCTGTTACAGTAGTCTGTAAAATTTCTGGCAACTTATAGTTCTTCAAATTGTATCTAGGCCTACAGCATATGAAGGGCAATGTGAAACAATGATATGAGTGTTTTGTTGTAAGTAGGCAAACCAGATATAAGTGTTCTGCTGTAAATAGGCAAACCAGATATAAGTGTTTTGCTGTGAATAGGAAAACTAGATATAATTGTTTTGCTGTAAACAGGCAAACCAGATGTTAGGATAGTTTTATTTGAAACAAATTGAATATGACCAGCTACTAGGATGTTTACTGGTAAAAACATTTCAAAATATGTTGTAATATTTTTTGTGGCAAACACTTCTATACACTTATCAGGGATAGAATTACCCTATTATGGAATTAAATATTTTTCTTCCATCTCTTACAGAGTTATACAGCTGTAGACTATTATTGTGCTGACAATATATTTTGTAACTTTCATGTATATTGAACAACCAATGAAAATTTGTGAGACATGGCTGGAGTTATGGGTGAATTTAGGTTACTGAAGGCTTAAGGCTAAGGACCCCCAAAAAAGTGCATAATTTTGGGATTCTCTATATCCCATTATATTCAGGGCCATAGACTATAGCTTTACATCTCTAAGGGTTGATCTGGCCCTAGCCAAACTTACTTGCCAATTGAGGGGACAACTCAGTTATTTGCAAAAATGTTTGTAAAAAGAGATGATGATAATGCATTCTTCATCCAGAATTTGGGGTCCCTCTATGTATGGCTACATAACTTAACACTTTATATTTTAAAAGCATTTATTAATATTTATCAACATTGGCTTAATAGAGGCACTATATGGTGAATGCTAATGGTTATGTTTCAATGCATAGACATAGATTAACTTATGCAATACAAATTCATTTGTTTGGTCTTGGCATAACATTCGCCACAATGGTAACAGCTTAAAGGGACATAACTGGGGCGATGCAAGAGGGCATTCATCCACAAGGGCAACAATGATGGGCGCCATTTTAGTTTTACATATTTGCAAAGCAGACGCTTGAGCTCCCACCCTTGGTAATGTGTTGAGAGGATGTAAGAGCTCACTCTGTACCCAGGCTCTGTCAACCTGTAGGTGTAACTGTCAACCAGAGGATCCCTGATTCAATGTCCTGTGAGAACTACAGGATTTTCCCAATCCTAGTGAAAGTTCCCTTCATGTCTTCTGTGATGTTTCTGTAGCTATTGTACTCTCAGCTATATCTGTCTCATTTAGGAGATTTCTCAAGCTCTCAGACAATAAGTCTTGACTCTCAGAACCAATGAGAGAGTTCAGATAGCTATTAGTTTCAGTTCCACTGTATTGATTTCAAATTAAATCTCTTTTTAAATGTATGTCAATAAATATTTATTAAAAGGAATACAACCACAAAAACTCTATTACAGATGAGACCACTAACCTGACCAGTGGAAACAATGTTAACAGAATCAGTTATCACTTCAAGTCAACACAGCAGTCAGTAGGGCCCTATAAATGTTTAGCATACACCAGAGATAACACATCTGTTTACCAGACACTGAGAGTCCTCATTAAACTATGTATGTTTTGATTGAGTTACTCTATGCTTCACTGCTGTATAAGGTTTTTTAAATAATGCATTATCCAATGGTCAAAATTTTACAATATTTAAATTATATTGACAGATCAATAATGAAGTTATGTTTTTTTTTTTCTTTTCTAGATTGATGTAAATTACAAACATAAAACTGCATTTAATCATACATTTTTAATATTTAGAAAATATTCAAGTATTCATCAGATAATGTAACACTTTTCAGAACAAGACTAGACACCATTCATACATATGTCTTTTACAATTTTTTTTCTGAAAAGTATTCATTCCTCTTATAATAATATAGCTCCTGCTAAAATCATCTCATTTACTGCCAATGGTAGACATGGAAACCAAGAATTTAAATCAGGTAACATAGTCGACTTCAGATGTGATACTCAAGGGTTTCCTGTTCCTGATATAACAGTCAAAGACACAACTTCAGGTATTTTTAATAACAATCTAAAACTTGACTTCAATAACAATCTAAAACACAACATCAGATATGTTCAATAACAATCTCAAACAAAACTTCAAGTATAATCAATATAATAATAAAAATGCCAAAATAAATTCAGAAATACAGCAACAGTATAAAATATTTTATAACTTTGCACAGTTTTCAGTCGTATATTTTAACACTATGTTTTTGTACATGGCATTAGTGATTTGGATATTACAGAAAGATTTATCTTCTATTGTATATTAAGTAATTTTTTTCAACATGATCAGTTTTGTACAATTTATATAGTTTGCTTTGACTGCTGGCTAAAATGGAGTCATAAAAATAGTAAATATGTGGGGCAGCATTTTAGGGCATGGTATTCTATACAAAATTACCACATTTCATTCTAATTTGATAATTTATTAACTAAAGCAGAAATTAGCAAAATTAATAAAAGCTAAAAAAAAAAATGACTCCTAAAAATGGTTATGTATGTTTTTTTTTAAATTTTTGATTCCATCCCTGGTTAATCTGAAGGGCTATCTTGTTTATTTTTTCTTTTGCCAATCTCTATGGATCATCACCAGTAAATAGAACATTACTTCTGTGTGAATTAAAAATGATGCAGATTTTGATCTGACGGTAATATATTCATGGAATATGTTAAACTTCCTTCAGGTCAGAAGTTACCACATAGCACCAACTCAACTGGCTCAAGTGTTATTGTACGTAAAAAGCTGGAATGTCACCAACACCAAGAGGTGCAGATATTTGAATGTATTGCTGACAACTTCAGTGGAGGAACACCACCAGCAAAATCATCAGTAGAATTGACAGTTCAATGTAAGTATAAGTATTTAATATAATCAACATTTACTAAACATAAATTCTGTACTATCAATTTCAATACAACATCCATAAAAGTTTTTTTTTCAACTAACAGATATGATAAAGACTATATGAAACTATTTTTTATTTAAATGAAAGTAACAAAAAAAAAGATTATGAGGACATAAATGTTTTAGTCCCTGTATATTGTCAAATAAAGCGCCATACTAATCACTACAGCAGCCTCACACAATCCACCAACTCATCACTACAACAGCCTCACACAATCCACTAACTCATCACTACAGCAGCCTCACACAATCCACCAACTAATCACTACAGCAGCCTCGCAATCCACCAACTAATCACTACAGCAGCCTCACACAATCCACCAACTCATCACTACAACAGCCTCACACAATCCACCAACTCATCACTACAGCAGCCTCACAAATCCACCAACTCATCACTACAACAGCCTCACACAATCCACCAACTAATCACTACAGCAGCCTCACACAATCCACCAACTAATCAGAAAATCTTACAGAATGACTTTTTATTAAAAATGTTTTAATAACTTAAATTAACTGTAATTATAAAAAAAATTCACTATCTCAACCCCCCCCCCCCTTCCTCCCCTTTCCCCTTTCTCTCTGTCTATGTTCTTATCTAAATAAATTACTATCTTTTTGTCTGTCTGTCTATTTGCCTGTTTGTCTATAAACACACACACAATTGTGCAAACAAAAACACACACTCAATTAGATAGCAATATAAATACAAATAATTCATTTATTGGAACCATCATACTTCATTTCAGGTACCAGTGGAGCTGATCAACGAGAAGTCTTGTCAGTCTTCATGATTTGTTTTATAGCAATATCAGCTATGGCTGGTATGTTAATATAATTTCAGCAGAATTTCTCGTTTTATTGCTAATAGTCAGCTATCATGAAATTCGACAATGTTTGCTTGGCTATACTGATACATTTAATATCCAAAAATGAATTATTCCACTGAAAAAAAGTCATTGTTTAATTAAACGTCGATTAAAAATAAGTTTACCTTCTGAATAAAACTTGTGTATAAACTTGTAAAGTAAAATAAATAGATTTTCTTTATTACATATTTGTTTACAGCATACTTTAATATGGTAACTTGTTTCGTCCAGTTAAGAAAGTATGTTGCCTTGTGAGCTTGAATTTCAGATACTGGGAAAATATCAAGTTAATTTTATTTTTAATGTCCATTTCTTTTTCAAAATAAAATATTTTGTCATATTTCTTTTAATGTAGACAGAATTCAAGTCAAAGTATTCTCTAATATGTTTACATTAAGATTTTTTTTTGTGTAATTTTTTGTCTAATTGCTATCTCTTATAATGAATACAGTATTGTGATGTAAAAAGTTTTTCTTGTATTGGAATTAGTTTTATTATGTTGATGTGTACATCTCAATATTTTTGTAATTTTAATATTAAAAAGCTAATAAATGAATTATTAAAATAGTGATTGCTGGTAATGTTGTTTTCTCTCTTTCTGTTTATTTTTTTTAAATGGAGGTTCTCAACATTGGCCTAATTTTAAGATTGTATAAAGTAGGTGGAAAAACATGTCAACTGAGTATTTGTCAAAGATGAATGAAATTTACAATAGTTTTAGATCCAGGAATATGACTGAATTGAAGACAAAATCTTTAGATTGTAAAAATGCTAAAAATGATCAAATACCACCCCCCACCAATCAATTTTAATGTTACATAATAAAATTCAGTACATCCTTGACCATGAATATATTGCAAGAAACAACCCCCACCATCCACAACCCTTCTCAGTAATGAAAATTTTCAGTAGGTGATAATAGGAAACAAGCCATAATAAAAAAATAACGTATTATTAATTAAAACAAACACACACAGAATACACTATAATATTATAAACACACATGAATCATTACAAAACATAAGTAGCATCGTATACTGTATACATGGTCTTTCATATGAATAGGCAAACATGGTGACATTCTTGAAAATACAAATTTCTTTCTAATCTGATTTTTAAATTTGTGTTCGATTGTAAATTTTCCATCCGGACAGATGAGTCCGAACGTGAAATGCATTTTTCTTCTTCTCAAGCTGGTCTCCATTTGTATCATTTATTTCTTACACATAATGTCTTCCACTGTGAACGGAAAAAAAAATGTTTATGAAAACATTTAAATTTAGCTTATAGGCCTAATTCATACATAAAAATGTTATCTTATTTTTTTGCACTAGAAACTGTTGACAATCAATTGTACTAAAATGTTTTCTTTCAAACGTTCCATGAAATCCGGGAATAATATTTGCCTTGACTAAATTGACTTTACTGAATAAGACTTCCTGATAGAGGAAACAAACTTGTTTGCGTCTTTAACATTTATACAGGATACGTGGGAAACCTAACACGCCAGAATTTTTTTCTAGATCACTAGCAGTGATTATTGGGGAATAGACCAGGCCGTAGCGTGCGGGGGGGGGCAGGGGGCCGGGCACCCCGTGCGTTTTGGTGCGTTTTGTCTGCCCCTCCCCCTCTGCTCGTTTGCTCTACTTAGTAACATTTATTTCCTGCCCTCCCCCCGATATTGGCCTGGCCCCCTGCTGTAGAATGCCTGCCCCTGCGGTAGAATGCCTGGCCCCTGCGGTAGAATGCTTGGCTCCTGCTGTAGAATTTTCACGCTACGGGGCTGGAATGGACGTGTTGTGCCGCCGTGCAAGCGCTAGATTGTCGACCTGAAGGTCTCAAAAGATGCCAGATTTTATCATGTGAAATGAGGGTGAAAGAAGGGCACCATGAAAACAGTTTGAAATGGGTTTAAGTTATAAATAGATGACAGTGTGGTGACTTGGTAGTCAGCCGAGTCAGTATGGCCTAGCTCGACCTATCTGTTATGGTTCGATCCACAGCGGTTCAAGTCACTTGTTAACGACTCCCGTACTGCCTCTATAAATGTACCATCGGGTATGTTGAGAATGAAAGAAATGGTTATTAAAAAAAAGTCCCATTAGTGGTTTATCCATTCATGGAATTATATTAAAAAGAAATAAATATCTCATGCATTTTTCTCTCAAAAATTATTTGACGATCGTATATATATATTATTAGTGTACCCGGCGTGGCCCGTTAAATCTGGAGTTCAAACGTAACACTTGACACATTTCTTACACACCATTAGGTAAAGATATGGGTGCTAATTTATGCCACCTGCCTAATGAGCAGAGATGGTCTACATTTCATACATCACGAATTATGTTTTAGCCGTCAATGCTAACCAACCAAACCAAACAACCATCAAAACCAAACCTAACAACATTCGGTAAAGATATGGGTGCTAATTTATGCTACCTTCCTAATGTGCAGAAATGACCTACAGTTCAGTATATACATCACAAATTACGTTTTAACCATTAACGCTAACCAACCAAACCAAATAACCAACCAAACTAAACCAACCAATCAACCAAACCAAACACCATTATGTAAGGATATAGTTGCTAATGTATGCCCCCTACCTAATATGCCACCTACCAAATGTGCAGAAATGAACTGCATTTCATACTCACAAATTAGTATTTACCAGTCTACGCTAATAACTTAGAAATATTTGTTTAAACAGTAATTAATTCTCTTGCCACTTGCTGGAGAGAGCCAACATTAGCAGCTTGTTCGCAGTTCTCAGCGAGAGACGCCTCAGATGGCTCGGTCATGTCAAAAGAATGGACGCAGGCCGCATCCCGAAGGACCTACTCTATGGCGAGCTAGTTACCGGCCAGAGGAAAACAGGGCGCCCTAAAATGCGCTACAAAGACACCTGCAAAAAAGATATGAAACAGTGCTCCATTAACCCCAACTCCTGGGAGAGCCAAGCAGCCGACCGCCAGTCCTGGAGGATCGCTGTCCGGCAGGGTTCATCGCGAGCAGAGGCTGAGAGACAGGATAATGCTGCCCTGAAAAGATCAAGGCGGAAGCAGCAAAAGCAACAGCTACAACAACAGCTACAACAAACATCTATATTCAAGTGCGACAAGTGCGGCAGGGTTTGCCACTCCCGAGTCGGACTGCACAGCCATTCCCGGCGGTGCTTATAGACTCAATTTAGCTACACCATCGTCTCTCGAGACGGACGGATGCCGAGGAATTAATTCTCTCAGAGTTAAAATCAATACGAAGCATTAAAAAAATCAACATTTATAAAAATGCACTGAAAAGTAAAAAATAAATACTTCATTAAGCCATTTTGATGATTTTGCAGCACAGAGTCAAGTTGGTGTGGCACAATACAGCACCCGCGCGCAAGTTCAGTTCGGCTTCTTAATATCTTTCTTTCTTAATTTCTTACTTCCACGGTGTTCTTATATATACGGATATAGTGTTTGTGAGTTAGTGTGTGTATGTGTGTGTGAGAGAGTGTATGTTTATGCGTGTGTGTGTCTGTATTTGGCTGACTACTTGCATTTATTGTCCAAATACAACGGCACACTTAAAGCATGTGACATCTTCTTGCCAGACCACTGACGATCCCAACAGAAGTTTTATTAAGCTAGCTCCCCTTATTTCGGTAAGCCATGCAGCTTTATGAGATAATACGTTGTATCTTTACTAGACAAATTGATGTAAACAATCAATTTGGTTCGTAAAATGTTGTGTTTAAATACATTTTTTTTTAAATCGACCCAAGTCTAAAATGCAGGTCACGTCTTAAATTAGACGTTAAAGGTAACAAGGGCAGATTGGATAAGAATTTACGCCCTTATCGGCACCTTGCCGCCCGACAATGGTGTCATTAGCTGTACTTGTGGACAAATATTATTTTTTTAGTTAAGATTTTTGCTTTTTTGCGCTTTTGATCATTTAAATATTTTTTTTTCCTTAGTAAATATTTTATATAATGTGATAGCCATATCTCTATTTCTCCTATCTTCTCCATTCTGTTTTACTAAATTATTGGTGATATTTACACTAATGTAATTGAATTTTATTCAGTATGTTTTTGTTTTCTTTGGAAAATGAATTCAAGGTCGAGTTTAAAGGTTAGTTCGAACACAAATAACTTTTTTGTTTGCAGATCTTACATTGAAAACATCCGTGTCTTCTGAACATTTACATTTTGTTCACATCTTATGATCCAGTATTTAAAGAGTGACAAGTAAGATGAGAATATAATGTTCCTCTAGGTGTGCATAAAGTACTGCAGACGATCAAGATCTGTTTGAATCAGGTAGAAACGTTTTTATGAATTTAAATTATTTCATTTCATGTTATATTTTTTTACGGCTTAGGATCTGTGATCGCTGAGACAGAAGATGAAGTCTAGATAGAAAATTTGGTCATTGAGACAAATAGATAGGAAAGTTACTCGCTGAGACAGAAGATGAAGTCTAGATAGAAAATTTGGTCATTGAGACAAATAGCTAGGAAAGTTACTCGCTGAGACAGAAGATGATGAAGGCTAGATAGAAAATTTGGTCATTGAGACAAATAGATAGGAAAGTTACTCGCTGAGACAGAAGATGAAGTCTAGATAGAAAATTTGGTCATTGAGACAAATAGATAGGAAAGTTACTCGCTGAGACAGAAGATGAAGTCTAGATAGAAAATTTGGTCATTGAGACAAATAGCTAGGAAAGTTACTCGCTGAGACAGAAGATGATGTCTAGATAGAAAATTTGGTCATTGAGACAAATAGCTAGGAAAGTTACTCGCTGAGACAGAAGATGAAGGCTAGATAGAAAATTTGGTCATTGAGACAAATAGCTAGGAAAGCTACTCGCTGAGACAGAAGAGGAAGTCTAGATAGAAAATTTGGTCATTGAGACAAAAAATCTAGCTAAGATGGTTAATTACTGAGAAAAGGTGCAGTCTATCTAATAAATGTGGTCAATGGAGCAGACTATGAAGTCTGTCTAATTATATTGGTAAAATAAACAGGGTCATGGTCTCGGTCAACATTAACTTCTTTACCTAATTAGTCCAGGGATAAAACAAAATTAATACGAGTACAAAGCTGGAAATATAAACGTGGTAACGGGAAGAAACGTTTATACATTTTTGGTAACAAATGTCTGCGCTGGAAAAAAATCCCTTAGGTTTTCAACAGAAATCAAAGCTGGGACTCTAAGGTCGACAGTCAACCACACAATCACGTGTATTACTTCAGTCAACCACACAATCACGTGTATTACTTCAGTCAACCACACAATCACGTGTATTACTTCAGTCAACCACACAATCACGCGTATAACTTCAGTCAACCACACAATCACGTGTATTACTTCAGTCAACCACACAATCACGTGTATAACTTCAGTCTACCACACAATCACGTGTATTACTTCAGTCAACCACACGATCACGTGTATTACTTCAGTCAACCACACAATCACGTGTATTACTTCAGTCAACCACACAATCACGTGTATCACTTCAGTCAACCACACAACTACGTGTATCACTTCAGTCAACCACACAATCACGTGTATTACTTCAGTCAACCACACAATCACGTGTATTACTTCAGTCAACCACACAATCACGTGTATCACTTCAGTCAACCACACAATTACGTGTATCACTTCAGTCAACCACACAATCACGTGTATCACTTCAGTCAACCACACAATCACGTGTATTACTTCAGTCAACCACACAATCACGTGTATTACTTCAGTCAACCACACAATCACGTGTATTACTTCAGTCAACCACACAATCACGTGTATAACTTCAGTCAACCACACAATCACGTGTATAACTTCAGTCAACCACACAATCACGTGTATTACTTCAGTCAAACACACAATCACGTGTATTACTTCAGACAACCACACGATCACGTGTGTTACTTCAGTCAAACACACAATCACGTGTATTACTTCAGTCAACCACACAATCAAGTGTATTACTTCAATCAACCACACAATCACGTGTATTACTTCTTATTTTTCCTCCACGAGACTGATTAATTTTAAATTTACTTCATTAACTTTGTACGAATGTCATGAAATAATATTTTAATAAACAACAGATATATAATTTTTGTACCTTGTCGTCATTGTCATTTTTCTTTAAATAAAAGAATCAATTTGTGCTTATAAATTCGAAAAACTCATTTTAGACCTAAATAATAATTCGCTATCGATGGTTACTGTCTCTGCATTAATTGTAAACGTATCTTATATGTTGTTATCAATGATAACAATACCGCTAGTTATCAATGATAACATTACAGCTAGTTGTTGTTCAGTATGTTTTGTTACATTTTTGCACATTATATCGCTCTGCTTTTTCTGTAATATATATAAAATTTGTCTAAACTTTTAGGTAATCCATGTAAAATATGAACGGCGATATTGTAAATCAACTTAGTGTGAAAACAATTATATTCCAGTGGAAAACTGGTCACTGTTTTTGATTATCATAAATTAATGGCTTGTTGAACTTTCTCCATCAGCTGGAAGCGATCAAGATTAAACATCATCATTGTATGAGAAACAGTTTTGACATTCAAGTCAGAACATGGGGACCAACAAATTATTTATGGCTAGTTGCCTTTGTGGACTATTTATGATTACTAGCGGTATGATAATAATATTTTATAATTAAATTTTACTGGAAATACTGCACGACTAAAGTTAAGATCTTTTTGGCTTATATTTGTTAATGCTAATTGGAAAAAAGTAAAGATTTTTTTCTGAACACTAATTTTTATTACAGTAACATTTCTAAATAGTTTTTAATTCGTTCGAATAATTCGTTCGAAATAAATTAGTTCAAATGACATGACAGTTTATTTTTTTATTCATAAATAATTTACAATGGCATTTTTAAGGCTGATAAAAAAATATCTTAATTTCAGCCTTGATTCAAGATTTTACAGTGAATGGCGCGCCAAGTGTTAGAGTTCATGTTGGCGACCCACTGACCTTCAGATGTTCTCGGATAGAGAATGTAGCTAACCCAAGCTGGACCATAAGGATACTGCCATCAGGTAGGGAACGGCACCGTCATCAGGTAGGGAAGGGCGCTGTCATCAGGTAAGGAAGGGCGCTGTTATCAGGTAGGGAAGGGCGTTATCATCGGGTAGGGAAGGGCGCCGTCATATTGTAAGGAACGGCACCGTCATCGGGTAGAGAATGGCGCAGTCATCAGGTAGGGAATGGCGCCGTCATCAGGTAGGGAAGGACACTGTCATCAGGTAAGGTGCTCTATAGATCAGCTTGGGATGGGTTCAGAAATAATAAAAAAAATATATGCCCAAATTTTAAGAGAAACTTTTATTTTCAGAACTTTCATTTGACTTTGCTCATTTCTACATCAGATAATAGAATTTTTATCACGATAAATGGCGATAATTTAGAAGAAACTTTCTTTGGCAAGAGTATCCTACCTTTTAATGTTTACGCCAAGTTTACGGGCAAAGCAACTTATAAAAATTGGAAACAAGTTTTAACCATATAAAAACAACAACACTCTCTTGATGGGAATAAGTTGTGAAACAAGTCAATTTTCGTACTCAAAAATGGTGCACATATTATTACACGTATAGATTTCTGAATCAATTCATCAATAATCTATGTGTGAAGTCCTTGTAAGGATGATATGAAATCTATTAAGATCCTATAAACCACCTATGTGACGGTTTTCGCAGTGCCCTTCTTTCATCCCCAACATAACCGATAGTAGTACAATGGCCATAGAGGCACCACGGGAGATTTAGCGGGGACTTAAGCCATGACCTGAAATATCCATTTGTCCTCACCGGAGATCGAGCCAGGGACCCTGAGGTCGACAGTCGAGCACTTAACAGCACGACCATCCACCCCCTCCCCCGCACTCTCTAATCTATAGAGGAGACACAAAGTAAGCTAATATTCTGAGCAGAATAAATTATAATTGTGTCTGTTTTACGAGTCAGATTTTAACACAATGTGTATTCTAAAAATTCCCAATAAATTATAATTGTGTCTGTTTTACCAGTCAGATTTTAAGACATTGTGTATTCTAAAAATTCCCAATTAAATTATAATTGTGTCTATTTTACCAGTCAGATTTTAAGACATTGTGTATTCTAAAAATTCCCAATAAATTATAATTGTGTCTGTTTTACCAGTCAGATTTTAAGACAATGTGTATTCTAAAAATTCCCAATAAATTATAATTGTGTCTGTTTTACCAGTCAGATTTTAAGACAATTTGTATTCTAAAAATTCCCAATAAATTATAATTGTGTCTGTTTTACCAGTCAGATTTTAAGACATTGTGTATTCTAAAAATTCCCAACAGGAAGATACGTTATCGGATGGCCAGGATTAAGAATTATTGCTAAGTCAATCACTACAACCATGCCTGCCCAGTGTAGTCTCAACGGAGTCATAGAATGTCAGGCCACACTCGACTCAGTAACAGACAGGAAAACTGTTACCGTGGAAGTCGCCTGTAAGTTTTTTTTCCCTTCCTTTTTGTCCCTCTTAATGGCAATGAAATTAGAACTCTTGGACTTATCTATAAATAATAACTCTATTTGTAGAGCTTGTTGATGTTGAAAAGTTTATCTACGAGTGATACACACATATTTTAATTCTTTTTTATTTATCTGTGAATCAGGCTGAAGTGTATCTCCGAAGACATTGACCGGATGAAGTGGTGAGCCATCGGACAACACTATTTTCGTTTTTGTCTTTTTTTTTTTTAATGTTCCTCCAGAAAATGAGTTGCAATGCTCTGATTGAAGAGACATCACAAGATATAGTAACACTGTCATAGTCTTCGTTGCACGTAGTGGATCAGTGGTTCTTAAATTGGGGATCGCGGATTCAGTAGGTCTGTGTAAATATTCAATAAAAGTTTGCTTCGTATTTGCTATTCTAGACGATGCCCGAGATTTTTAATGCTTCACAGCAGCGCTTCAAGCCGCCTAAAATTTGTAGGAAATCGCAATAAAAAATAATGAGATCCTATGAAAAACATTTTTACAAACACTGTTCTAAATACTGAATAAATGAAATATGTGTATATATATATATATATATCTTAACTGGAAGATACTCTCTTAAAAAGGTAGAAACAATGAAGCAACTATATGCAGCAAAATAATGAATCGTTGCATGATATTGTATGCTTGCATATTATTTGAATGATCATTATCAATACCGGTATGTGTAGTATTGCCGTAAACTGTTGAATGTTATAGCCACATATCCTAGTTCAGTGTTTTTTAATTATTACACATATTTATATATGCATTATATAGACATTTGTAATCATAATTGTAATCAAATAAAAAAAACAACACAAAAAACTTGCGTTATTAATATTTCATTTATGACAACTAAAGGTGTTAAATACCCAAACTTATAATCTATATGATATAGGTCAGTGCATATCCCATCAATCAATTTCTAGCCTTTTTCTTTTCCATCACTAAATCTTGTTAAATTTGATTTGGTTCTGCTCTTTGTTGTAATTTGAAAAAAAAAAGTGATCTGGCCAATGGGGTGATAGCGAGCACCATGAAACGATCCTAACAACTCTTGTGATTTAAAGTAAGATGTTTAATAATCAAAAGTTACAAAAATAAAATTGATAGATCTTTAAATGACTACCTGTCTTTTTTTTTACGGTCTGTGGATGGGGGGTGGGGGGGGGGAGGGATAAGGGGGTCACGAATCCTTTTGTAAATTTTTATCACCTCCCTTCACCTATTCCCCTTCAAAATAAGGTCTATATCTTACTTTTTGTTATCGTAAGTCTAATCTGTAAATCTCCGTATTATGCTCTGTCTATTTATGTATCTAAAAGTTTATATATATATATATATATATATATATATATATATATATATATATATATATATATATATATATTTGATTAATTCAAATCATATAACATATAATATAAAACATATTAAACATATCAAACGCCTATTGGTTGTTTATTTGACCAGGAAACATTCCATCATTACAATGACTTTATTAATACATTAATAAATTTGAGAATTTCATTTATTTACCAACTATCATTTGGTTTGTTCAAATATTCCTGTGTTGTAGATTACCTGTGCATATCTATTGTGGCTTTTTTTTAACAGCTTTTCAAATGAAAACACGGAGATCAATAAATTATTTCTTATTGTATGTATTTGTGAAGAATTGTTGTTCACCGATTGTAATGCCGCTCGATTTTTAAAAAAAAAATGTAATCGGAGCTCTTCAGATTAAGAAACGTATTTATATGTGTAGGATATAAGAGTACTCAGTACGTGTTATAATAGTATTTACACATCGTGTATATTTATTTATACATGTACTAAATGGTTAGTACTTGGAAAATCTCTGATATATATATATATATATATATATATATATATATATATATATATAATATCTATTTTTATTAGTCTTCTTTTACAGACCACGAAATCCGATCTTGTACATTTACAAAGTTAATTACCTTTAGTACTGTTTTAAATGTTTAATTATCCACCTGTATATAATCAAGTGAAAATTACGAAAGTACATCATCGTTTTTTAATTTACAAACTAATAAAATTTGTAATGAGTCTAGACATTCTTTGTATTTAGTCATTATAAACATTCTTTGTATTTAGTCTATATAGACATTCTTTGTATTTAGTCTATATAGACATTCTTTGTATTTAGTCTACGTGACATTCTTTGTATTTAGTCTATATAGACATTCTTTGTATTTAGTCTACGTAGACATTCTTTGTATTTAGTCTATATAGACATTCTTTGTATTTAGTCTATATAGGCATTCTTTGTATTTAGTCTATATAGACATTCTTTGTATTTAGTCTATATAGACATTCTTTGTATTTAGTCTATATAGACATTCTTTGTATTTAGTCTACGTGACATTCTTTGTATTTAGTCTATATAGACATTCTTTGTATTTAGTCTACGTAGACATTCTTTGTATTTAGTCTACGTGACATTCTTTGTATTTAGTCTATCTAGACATTCTAAATTAGAATTGCAATGTGCAACAATTGACAGTTATTTTTGATAAAAAGTATAAAAGAAATAATTTTATATATATATATAGATAGATAGATAGATAGATAGATAGATAGATAGATAGATAGATAGATAGATAGATAGATAGATAGATAGATAGATAGATAGATAGATAGATAGATAGATAGATAGATAGATAGATAGATAGATAGAAGTTAAAAGCGCGGATGAATACACTTTACTTTTGTGATAAAAACAGTTATCAAATGAAAGCGTCATCGATGTAATGGAACAAAAGCGGGGATGGTGGGGGTGGGGGGGGGGTTAGATTGTACTGCTGACCAGTCCAACTACTTAACGGGCCGTGTTTGACCCCGCTGGCCGTAGATTTAATCAGATATTGCTCAGAGGCTGAACATTTTTTTTTTCCAGATTATGTATTGTGTGAACTTGACAGTCTATGAGAAGATTGCGAATTACAAGATGAACAAATTTAAATGCTTAGCGCATGTAAGACTCCTTAGGCGCTGGACTCACAAACAATCGGTCCAATGACCTCGGGTAACACTTTATACTTTTTTTTTAAGTTGAGTGGAGTTGTGGAGTTGTGGAACGGTGTGGTTAGCCTAATTACAAGATACGGTGAACGACAAATAAAAATTTTTCCATACAATCTCCAGTTATTTCTATTTTTAAATATTTTTTTTATTAAAGCTTGATCAATTCGCTATGACGTGATTCTTTAAAAAATATTTTTTGTTTTTACTGTATTAAAATATAAAAAAAAACGGAGCGCGGATGTCATCGATCTCAAGAGTGGTGTCCCCCCCCCCAACCTCCTACCACCCAACCTTCCGCCCTGGAGTATGAAACTAGACTTTGGAATTATTTTGGGAGTGGAACATATTCAGTCCGAAGTTTAGACCTTCTTCCTGTTCGAGTTATGTCCCATGTATGAGTCTTCTGGCAGAGAAATACGTGACTAATCCACATTTTAATTACGGCGCTCAGTATTTTGTTTCAGGCCCGTAGCGTGCGGGGGGTGGGCAAGGCCCCCTGCGTTTTGTCTGGCCCCTGCAGTAGAATGCCTGGCCCCCTCTGCTTATTTGTTCTACTTAGTAAAATGTATTACCTGCCCCACCCCCCCCCCCCCGCAATTGTCTGGCCCCTGCTGTAGAATGCCTGGCCCCTGCTGTAGAATTTTCACGCTACGGGGCTGTTTTGTTTATGTAACCTGTGTCACAGATGGATAACATGAGACGAGAATATGAACGCCCCCCTCCCCTCCCCCCCCCTTCCAGTTCAATGTAAGGTGTCCGTAGGATATACTTGGATGGAATAACGAATAACCCATTGTGCGTAAACGTGTAGGCCAATTATAATCATATTGTATCGCATGGAAATAACCAAAACTTTATCCTTTGTTTAAAGCTGGGACTTTCCCCGATTATTCTTAGTACGTCACGTCACCGAAATGTCATCAAACAATTCTTAAATGTCACCCTGTGGTGATCTCATCTTTTGAAGGGTTGCCAATTGTTGTGTGCTATTGTCACGAGTAAGTTGCCGATTGTTGTGTGCTATTGTCACGAGTAAGTGACCTGAAAACATCGCTCTTTTACAATAGCCAGAATAATTGGTAGATTTCTGTAGCTTAACAGCCACATTTTTAACAAACAGGTCGTGATTCAAGTTGAAAGGTTTTTAAATATCTTATGCCCTCTCATCCTTCTGGCAAGACACTAATGTTTCTTACATCGAAAAATAAAAATAGTTAACGACACAGGTTAAATTTTCGCAGTTATTGTAAGTAATAAAGCGATGAGCTATCATGGTTTGAAGTTTTGTGAGTTAACCTAAAATATTAAAGAAAGAAGTGTTTTTTTTTTTTTAATGTCGTCAGCTTTTGGAAAACTATTGTGTAAATTAAATAACGTTGGGTGGAATGAAAGAGGGGCACTGCAAAAACCGTCGCCCAGTAGTGGTTAAGAGGATCTAAGAAAAAAAACATCTAATCTTTACTGGGACTTGATAAATAATGTTCTACATAAACACACACACACAATTTTTTTTTTTTTTTTGCGAATCAAAAATTTGATGTATTACTCAGATATTAAAAAAATTTCTACTATGCTTTAAAAATTAAAAATTTAATATCTCACAAATTCATAGTGAGGTTTTATTAAAAAAAAAAAACCGCAATATGAATTTTAAAATTCAGTCAGGCGAAATATAGATTACCTTGTCTTAATTGGTTTTTTGATTTACTTTGCAATAAACAGAGATTGAACAAACTGTACTATTTTTAGTTATTTTTTTTTAAAGAGAATTTTAAGATTATATGTATAATAGTGTTTTCTATTTCAACCAAACATTCAACTCAACAATATAATAGTACTATGTCACATTTTGTTCTAAAAACTTCCAACAAAGTAATATGTCTGCCATTTTTCAATGAAATCGGAGACAGTGGTTCTCAAACATTTCCTCAACTGTACCCCAAAAAAGGAGGGAAGGGATGTCTTTGGTTACTCACACTTATGTTCTCGAATTAACGCTCTAGGTGATAGTGTGTGCATGGGCGTCGCTAGGAATTTTTCCAGGGGGGGGGGGCAAAAAATTTCCAGGGGGGGGGCAAATAACAACATTATGACATTTTTTTTAAATGTAAAGGGGGGGGGGAGCAAATGCCGCCCTCTTATATGACATTTTCAAAATGTAGGGGGGGGGAATTCCCCCCGCCTTGCCCCCCATTAATACGCCCATGAATGTGTGTGTGTGTGTTGAAAGTCAGAACATTGTACCGATTAGATCTGGGAAAATTGTACCTTTCTAATGCGATACTAAGGGGCGTGGTTTTGATATGAGACCCACTTCAAACTCTTATTTGTATATAAGAAAAATAGATGTCGTCATTTACCCCAGTATAACTTTTCTCGTTCTTCTTGGAGTACGTGTATCACACGGTGAAAGTGGGGAAGGGGGGAGGGCTTGGAACGGCTCTGGGTGTTGGTGTGTTTGTGTTGAAAGTCAGAACATTGTTCCGATTAGATCCGGTTCCGATTAGATCCTGGATAATTGTACACATACTTCTATGTATGGTCCTGGGTGTGTTGGTGTGTTGGTGTTGAAAGTAAGAACATTGTACCGATTAGATCCGGGATAATTGAACAGAAGAAAAACTTTAAAAACATGGATTTTAAAATTAGTGTTCTTATTTTTTTTTCTTAAATTTTCTTTTTTCAATCTTTCATTGAATTCTCATCAGTGGTTCTGCGAGTTGAGACTTACAGTCCCTAACAACTTTCTAATTGCGTAATCTATTGACCCAAAATACATGTTTTAAAAATGATATGTATTTAAAAAAAAATCAATATATTTCCAGCCTTGATCCAAGATTTCACGGTCAATGGTGCAACAAGTGTTCGGGTTAATGTCGGTGACCCCGTTACCTTTATCTGCTCCAGGCAAGAGAATGTGTCTAACCCAAACTGGAGCATCAAGGCCGTGACCTCAGGTAAACAACAATAGTTATATTATTTATAACTTGTTGGCTCCAGTGGCGTCATTTGGAAAGGGGGAGTAGTGCGGCCCATTTTCAGAGCTGACACCAAAATAAACCGTTCTAAATGTCAAACCATAACAATCTCTATAAGGGTTTTTTTTTAAACAATCATCGTTAAAAACATAAGCAGTAGCACAGGGTGTCGCGATATAGAGAAGTAGCACAGGGTGCTACCACGCACAGCGTCTGGAGCTTAGGTAAATGAATACAGTTCAAAGCTGATCGGATCAATTTAGAGGTTTTTTTTTCAAAAGGTCCAAAAAAAAAAGGTACAGTACGTATTACTATCGTTTGATCGCTGAAGTATTTTAAAGTAAACTCTCTAAGGTCTAGTGCAGGAAAATTCGAAATACGTATCATTGCTCATGGTGGAAGTCTTGGGGGGGGGGAGCGGGATTAACACCTCTGAATTTGAATTTTCCACCCCGTGTGACACCAACCATAGTCACGTCACTAGTTGGTTCCACTATTTCTATATAACATTCATTATAATTTGTTGGTTTCGCTATTTCATATAATATTCATTAAATTTTATTTACAATGAGTTGGCATAACATTCATTTTATTTGGTTACTTTTGAAATTTTCATATTACATCTAATAATATAAAAGCGATTTGGGCTCTGCGTTATATCGAACGTAAAGAATTAATACAACAGTATTCCAGTTTAAAATACAATCATGAAAAAATCGGATCTGCCAGAAACTAAAAATAGCCTAGCCTACCGATAAAACCTAAGGGGATTTAACTCTATGCAAAGGTTTCGTAGGGTACAGCTAGTCCTATATGATAAAAGGCAAGTGTGTATCTGTTCCACCAATGGTATTCGATAAAGTAATCACGGTATGGGAACGCCGTCGCTATAAATTTAAAAAATCTACCGTGACGTCATTTCCCTATGGTACATTTTTTTTTAATTTGGTGATGTATCATGCCACATCAACTTGCCTTTGTGCTGCAGAATGGCATAATAAAGTATTTATTTTTTACTTTTCATTTCATTTTTATAAAAGCTTTTTTTAATGCTTCTTTTTGATTATATTATTGAGAGAATTAAGGGTAAAACGTAACGGGTGACATAAATTAGCACCCATATCTTTATCTAATGGTGTTTAGTTTGGTTTGGTTGGTTGGTCTGCAGACTGTTTGTAGTTTGAGTTGCCAATCATCACTTGCTCACAACTATTGTTTAGCGGTTGTCGACAGCTGAGTTTAATTGTATTGAAAAATTTACGAGCCTTGCTGTTCAAAAATAGTTTTTTTTATAAAAAAAACTAGCTGAACAGGCCCGGTACCCGGACCGGTTATTTGGCACACAGTTGGAGTTGAAAATGGTGATGCGCTCACAACACCATATCATTGACAAATCTTAATTCATTCATAATATTTTAAAGGACTCTTTCTCAATAGTTCTTTTTTTTTATAATTTATCAATTCTCTTTCACTTAGCCCCACACCCATCCTTCCCTCCCTCCCTCCCTCCCCCGCCCGCCACCCCCCTTCCACTCAAGACATGCCCGAATCGCAGTGGGTCTCAATGTACACAATTACAAAAAGGGGCATTTAGTATAACTGCATGTTCACCCTGTTAATAATACCACGTGATACTTCTCCCTACCTCTCCCCCTCCCCACCCCCACCCCCGCACGGTGTGTAGGTCTGTCGGTCGAACCAGCGTCTATGTTAGCCGATTATGTATATAGATATAAAATTCCGCCCGTCGTTCGATGGGCTAAAAATAAAACATGTATTTAATATTTTACTACTAGACAGCACTAACGCGTTGTTAACCTCTGATGTTTTTTATTCCATGGTTTATTACAACAGGAAAATATATTTTGGGAGGTCCGTCAATGACCTTTTCATCCAAATTGGTCAATTATTCCACCAATGCCAGGTGTGACTACAACGGTGTCATAGAGTGTCAGGCCAAACTGGGCTCCACGGCAGACAGTAAAACTGTCAATGTGGTGATACCTTGTAAGTTTGTTTCTTTTAGCTACCCTGATCTGCACACGTTGCCATATGTTGTTTTGAGTGAGGCTCCTGGTACATTTTACTTATTCGCATAGTACAATGGTAAATGCTATTTAGAATTATGACGGGCTTTAGATAGACATTTTTGTTTATAATATGTAAAAGTAGAACACATTATATTATATTTATGGAAATTATTTTCCATCAACTTAATAAACATTCAAAATGTAATAATATGTAATTTGTATTTTCGTGAAATGGAAGAACTGTTTTTTATTGTAAAACCTATATTATCTCCCTAAATAGCATATATTTAGCTCCCTATGTAGCATAGATTAAACTCTCTACATTGCATATATTAGTTCCCTTTATAGCATATATTAGTTCTCTATATAGCATATTTTAAATCCATGCATTGCCTATAATTGCATCCTTTATGCCTAAATTAATTCTCTACATAGCTTATCTTAGCTACCTATGTCAGCAAACTTACTGGTATCTGAAAAAAAAAATTCTCTGACGCCACGCATGTAAATGTTTATATTTGTATTAAATGAATATTAGCTGTAAAAAAGTGTTTTACCATAATGTTTAACATAGGCACTCACTCAAAGAAGTTACTTCAATAACTCGTTTTATATTTAATGACTTTTAAAAATTATGGATTATAAATCATTACCACCATGCCGATATTTATCATTAAAGTCTATTCTGTGATTAGTCGTAAATTTTGACTTATTCCATCTCAATAACAGAAGCCATTCAGATTTTTTTTCGGCTGTATTGATTTAATTTTGCAATTTTTTTAAAACTTTTCTAAACGTCATATTTTATAATGTTGTTTTAAAAAAAAAACTTAATACACTAAAAGCAAATAAGAAAAATACAAATCTAGGCTTATCTAACTCAAATGAATACGGATAGCTTGCGACAAATTACTAGTATGCGACATTCTACAACTGATATTATGCCATAGTGTATTTGGCCATTGTAATAGGTCATAATGTGTTAGGCCATAGTATATTAGGCCATTGTATGAGGCCATAATCTGTTAGGCCACAGCATATTAGGCCATCGTATTTTTAGGCCATAATGTATTAGTACATAGTATATTAGGCCATTGTATGAGACCATAATGTGTTAGGCCACAGCATATTAGGCCATTGTATTAGGCCATAATGTATTAGGACATAGTATATTAGGCCTTAGTGTATTAGGCTTTTGAGTCTTAGGCCATATTGTATTATGCTAGCAGTTATTTTGCGTTTTTAGTCAAAATGAAGTAAGTATATAAATTCTGAAGATTGTGTTCAACATAGATAAAGCAACTCTATATTTCTTTTTTAAACAGGTGACAGCAGCCAAACACCAGGTGACAGGAGCCAAACAACTACACCAAAAAATGGAGCAGAAAGCGCCAAGTCAACAACAACAACTTTGTTATTATATTCCGCATTGTCAATCATTTTTGCCTTTTATGGTTTAGATTGACGATAAAATAATTTATACATATCTGATATTTTTTTAATAATCAATGCAAATATTAAAATTAAAACAATACCTTTTAATGAGAAATCTCAACAAGGTGATATTTAGACCCGGCAGTATATTTATATTTAAATAAAAATCTTGTAAACGTACAATCCCATCATTACTGTCTTCTAGATTTATTTATTTATTTTATTTATCAATTTCGGGTTTAGTAAGTTAAGTAAATTAATTTTTTTATTCAAGAAAGTAATACAAAGAAATGTTAATTAGAATAGAAACTTTTCAAAGCCAGAATATATTATCATGTTTATTGGCAAGTGGTGTTAACATGGGACCTAGACAGTGAAATTGTTTGAAAGAGTTAAAAACATTTATCACTTGCACTGCAACATTTACACACCTTCCATAATTATATGGTAATTATTATGGTAATGGATTTGTCACTTTATTTTTTTCTCAAGTGGGACTATTTCTGCAGTTACTCCACACTTACAACAGTTAAAGCTCTTTAGTAAACAACCAGTTGTAATGCCCGGCGTTACCCGGGAAAATCAAGGTGCCATGGACACCCTCCTCCTCCTAATCATTTCAACCTTTATTTTACTTACAGTTAGTTGGATTGCATACCCCTAAGTGAAATAACACAAAATTGAATTAAAACAAAAACAGTAAAGACATTGCGAACAAAAATTGAAATAATACATTGAAATTAAGGCTGTATAGGAAAAATTGTACACTGGGAAACACTGATGCCCAGCCCCCAGAGGGCATGACAAAAATGAAACTTAACAATTAAATCTTAGGAAGATAGATGCCCTTGTTGCTCAAAGAATTAGGGTCAAGTTTAAAAAAAAAAAGTTAAGCTGGAAAGATAGAAAACTTAAGCAAATAATCAAATGCAAAAAATATATTTAGTGATAAAAACGAATAACTTGTGTGTCTTTGATGGATGGTATTTCTGTAAAATCATTAATACTATTAATCGAAGCTGTTATAGAGGTAACGTATCAATAATATTATCAAAATAATTTCTATCTCTAAAATACGATACTATCCCACATTATATGTTACATTTCATTTAATCACTAGCAAAATACCCGCTCTTTGCAACGGAGAAATACTGTACTGCCTTAAAATAATATAAAAAAAAATAAATTGAGTTAACTTATAACAACGTTTTTTAAAGTAAAGATAATATTACTTGTTTAGTTTCTGAGTTGAAGGGGCGCGGTTACGTCGTACAGCATAATGCCTTGATCATTTATGCAGGGTTAGGGCTAATAAATCTAAATATTTGTTCTGGAAAAAAAATTGAATTCTTCTAAATAGTTAAACTTTCGTATAAGATTTTCCCATTATATTGAAATTTAAAGATGAACTGATTGGTAGCAAGGTCGATACAAAAATGTTTTTGTAATTTCTTCTCACCGATTGCCAAGGCTGTAATATATTGTATAATATAAATTATTCAATACGAACGGAACAAGTTCCAGAAAATCATTCGTAAATCGAAGAGTTTTTTTTTGTTTTGAATCTTTTTTTGGAAAGTATTGGGAAGACGCAATCGTCACATGGCAAACAGTAAGCCTCTATTAAATACAAAATATACCAATGCAAATACACAATCCACTGATAACAACACAATGTTTCAGCATAAACTACGCAATGTGCCACTATTAAATACACAATGTATCAATATTAAATATTTATATGGGAGTATGTGTGAGTTGTGGGTGTGTATGGGTGTATGTGGAAGCATGTGGGAGTCTATGAGCCGATATTAAATACACAATGTACTGTTATTAAATACACAATGCATCGATATTAACTACACTATGTACCAATATTAAATACACTATGTGCCGATATTAAATACACAATGAACCGATATTAAATATAAAATGAACCTATATAAATACACAATGTACCAATATAAAATACACAATTCACCGATATTTACTACACCATATGCCGATTTTAAATACACCATATACTCCCTCATACTCGAACATATTCCATAACTTCCACACACTCCCACATACTCACAGAAACTCCCAAAACTCCCACATACTACCATAGACTCCCACATACTCCAATAGACTCCCAAATCTCCTATATACTCCAAGAAACACTAACATGTTCCAAATAGCCTCATAGACTTTCACAATTCCCACATACTCTCACATAATCCCATAGACTCCCACATACTCCCAAAACATGCTACCATGGGAGTATGTGGGTATTTTGGGAGTATTTGGGATTATGTGGCAGATCCTAGTAGTATGTGGTAGCATGTGGAAGTTGTGGGAGCTTCTGAGAGTTCTTAGGAGTGTGTGGGAGCATATGGGAGTCTTTGGGAGTATGTTGGAGTATCCAGGAATATGTTGGAGTCTATGGGAGTATGTGGGTATTTTGGGAGTATTTGGGATTATGTGGCAGAGTCTAGTAGTATATGGTAGCATGACGAAGTTGTGGGAGCATCTGGGAGTTCTTAAGAGTATGTGGGAGCATGTGGTTTTCTATGGGAGTATGTGGCACTATATGGGAGTATGTGTGAGTTGTGGGTGTCTATGGGTGTATGTGGAAGCATGTGGGAGTCTATGGAAGTATGTGGGAGCATGTGGGAGTTATGGGGGTATGTATGCATATGTGGAAGCATGTGGAAGTTATGGGAGTTATTTGCGTATGTGGTAGTATGTGGGAGTATAATGTGTATTTAAAATCGGTGCACTGTGTAATTAATATTGGTACATTTTGTAATAAATATCAGTACATTGTGTATTTAATATGGGTACGTTGTGTAGTATAGAGGGGTAAATTGTGTAGTTTATGTAGGAGCGTTTGGTATTCTGTGGGAGTGTTTTAGAGTTGTGGAATAATGTTGGAGTATGTGGGAGTATTTGGTAGTATATGGGAGTATTGGGAGTATGTTGGCGTCTAAGGGAGTATGTGGGAGCATGTGGTATAATGTGCATAATAATTTTGTATCAAATTAGATATTACTTTCATTTTTATTGCTTTTAAAAAGCTATAGTTTCGTTTTTTTTTTTGCTAAATACAACATTTAGTGACATAGGAGTGAAGGACATACAAAGTTGTAGCAGTTAAGTCTGAGCATCAATGCATTGATGTTAACTGTGTTTGTTCAACCGTCGGCCAACTGTTACAACTGGTACAACACTATCCACTGACCTTAAGTTTACCGAGTACACGCAAAAGAAATTAAACTATGAATTATTTGGCAATAGTTGTTTACATCACATTATGTGGTATCGGACTTTTGCACCGTTGAATGAGCAGTGTCGTGGATGGGTAAGGTGAGGGTGTGTGTGCGTGTGTGTGTGATCAGTTAATGCTTGGTGTGCCGCTGATAACAAACAGGACATTTGTAAAATTACTTCCGTGTACGACTACCATATCTAGGGCCACATAAAGACTAGCTTAATAGATCGAATATCGTCAGGTCAGGTAGACGTTGGTGGTTATTAGAGGTACTCTGACAATTTCTAATATGTTAATCAGATCTCAGTTGTTTCATTGCCGTAAGAAAAGTTTGGGCTTTATGAAATTTTGAATTTGTTTTATTTGTTTTATGGTTTTGTCTTTGTAACAAAAGTTACATGTAACAATTTATAACAACAACAAAAAATAAATCAGTCATAAAGATGGATAAGCGACAAAAGGTTTATTTTGATTTATTTATTGTTTCACAGTAATATGATACAATATGCTTTGAATTGGATTACAATCATTATACAGACATACGAGCAGTATTAGTGTTATTTTCAGGGCCGTTTCAAGGTCATCGTAGGCCCTAGGCACTTTCAAAGTCGTAGGCCCTCCCCGATTTCATTTTTTAATATTTTTCAAGAATGCACTTGTTTTCACTTTGTTCTTGCTTTCGTAGGCCCTTGAAAAGTCCGTAGGCCCTTGAAAAGTCCGTAGGCCCTAGGCACAGTGTCTACTGTGCCTATAGGATAAAGCGGCCCTGGTTATTTTTATAAAAAGGCAACAATTATTTATACAATTAGCACTGGCCTACACATTCTATACAATTTTACTCTTACAAGTTCATAAAACTTCTAATACTAAAAATTGTGGAAATTTTACATGAACACCCAACACCTAAAAATATTTTATTGTACACATACATACAATCAAATATTAATGTATTTGTGCAGTTGATTTACAGTTTATTCAGCCCTCTTTAACATAAATATCATATTTTTCTTTATTCCTGGTTTAATGTTGATAATAGTTTAAGTTCAAGTACATGCTATAAAATTTAATTGTTCTCCGTGTTACCGTTGTCTGGTTATTTATTCATTTTGTCGACAGTTTATCATCAGCTGTGAATATAACCAATGGACTAGTTAGATGAAAATCGACTTATATCTATGACAGTACAATCTCAACATCTCAATAATATAAAAATAAACCAGTTGTTAAATAGACTTTAGTGCAGCTGTAGAACTCGATCCGATACAACGACGAGATCATTACGTGGGTGTTAATTAGCAAACCCCAATTTCCGTGTAGACTTATTTAGGTTATCATGTCATCCGTTCCACGTCACGCAAAAAAAAATAAAAAAGAAAATTACTTAATAAGTTAAAGTGACAGGTGGCAGTACTGTTAAAGATGGAACAAAAAAAAACCCCACTAAAGTATGACTGTGTGATGGATGTTGATTGGGTGAGTCGAGGACTGGGTGATGGGTGTTGATTGGGTGAGTCGAGGACTGGGTGTGAGATGTTGATTGGGTGAGTCGAGGACTGGGTGAGGGGTGTTGATTGGGTGAGTCGAGGACTGGGTGTGAGATGTTGATTGGGTGAGTCGAGGACTAGGTGATGGGTGTTGATTGGGTGAGTCGAGGACTGGGTGTGAGATGTTGATTGGGTGAGTCGAGGACTAGGTGATGGGTGTTGATTGGGTGAGTCGAGGACTGGGTGAGGGGTGTTGATTGGGTGAGTCGAGGACTAGGTGATGGGTGTTGATTGGGTGAGTCGAGGACTGGGTGAGGGATATTGATTGGGTGAGTCGAGGACTGGGTGAGGGGTGTTGATTGGGTGAGTCGAGGACTGGGTGAGGGGTGTTGATTGGGTGAGTCTAGGACTGGGTGAGGGGGTGTTGATCGGGTGAGTAGAGGACAGATTGAGAGGTGTCGATTGGTGAGTTGTTGATTGGGTGAGAGATGTTGATTGGGTGAGTCGAGGACTGGGTGAGAGGTGTTGATTGGGTTAGTCGAGGATAAGATAAGAAGGGCAGACTCATACACACAGTAGCGTACAGGGGAAAGGAGGTTACACCCCGGGCGTACATTCAATGATAGTTATGGCACTGCATACTTTTTACGTATAATTTACGGTCGATGTTTGCTAGCCGGCCAACGTCAGACATTGACCAGCTAAACTGATCTATATTTTATTGACGAATTTTTATATGAAAGCATGGTATCACATTGTTATAACTTTCTCATTGCCCTCGGTAGTATATGGGAATTCCCTATAACAGCGCACCATTGAATGTGTAATTGAAAGCTGTGACGGTATAAGCGCGATGACGTAGTAACAGCAGAGATAGAGAGGAGGGAGATAAACGAAGCAGGCAAGAAACAGTGGCCATTATTGTTGTTTATTGTTTATAATTATTAAAAGCTCTTTTATGGAACCTACGTCTGTGCGTTCAGTTATTAAACTGTGAGAGCGTCATAACAATATATTTGTGACCACACTTCAGTTTAATACATTGTTAAGTAAATAGTATTTTTTTAAGTTTTGTTTTTTTTAAATACATCTTTTAGAGATAAAAGCAGTAAACAAAACATGTTCTTACAAATGTATATAGCTTAAATGTTTCTTTAATGGCTGGACTATCAAAAAACAATACAACCTACCGACAACAGTCAAACTGAATGATGATCTCTTATTATACAGGCCAGTGATATGCTTGGCAGTACATACGCAAGTCCTGTTTCTGATTGGCCTCATGGGACGAATGCTAATCTCTACTGTTGATGCAGACTTGGTCATGTTCCTGGGTCCGCAGGATAGGGTGATGTTACTGACCAATGGGTTGCCACCAACCACAGAACAGCCCAGTGTGATGCTGGGGGCTGTGGAACCTTTCCGGTATGTGATTGTCAGGTGGTGGTTGTCAGGCAGAGGTTCATTCCCGTACATTAGCCTTGGGGCATCGAAAGGAGGATAATAGTTGCCAGCTGAGAGAGTTGTAAGAGTAGAACAAACTATGGGGTTATTTGACATAGAACAAACTATGGGGTTATTTGACATAGAACAAACTATGGGGTTATTTGACATAGAACAAACTAGGAGTTATTTGACATAGAACAAACTAGAGGTTATTTGACATAGAACAAACTAGGGGTTATTTGACATAGAACAAACTAGGGGGTTATTTGACATAAAACAAACTAGGGGTTATTTGACATAGAACAAACTAGAGCTTCTCTGACACATAAAAGCTAGAGGCAATCAAACATATAACAAACTAGAGGTTATCTGACAGAACAAACTAGGGATTACCTGACATATAACAAAATTGGACGCAATTACATTGGAAACCATTGGTATTATTTGACTAAAATTTGCCTAACACCCCTAGCCCTGCTTTCTTACCAGTCAGTACGTTGACGTATACTATGCGACACGTTCTGCGCTTACCTGTGTAGTTCAAGGTAAATCTGGTGGAAAGTTGATGGCGGCCCGATTGGTGTGAAGCGACACACGCGCACGGGGCCACACCCTTGTTCACCAGCTCAAGGTTAAATATGGCGGACCTGGATGGCACCGTGAAGGTCTTATTCCCTTCAGGGAAGCTGCAGGTCAAAGTGACATTGTCGAACGTCATCCCGGGGATTCTCACCGGCACCCTGCAACGTACCTCCATGAGGTAAGGGTTGTACTGGGATGGGAACACGATCGACTTGGTGCTGTGGTTGGCTATCACAACGTCGATGATGACCATAGGTGCTAGGTCAGTGACCACTGCCAGTGAATAGTGTATATAACTTTAGAACTAACAGTATAAACAAAGGCATGAAAGCTTAGTTTTATACAGTAATAACAAACAGACTGCATCTAATTTATGTCAGATTAAATCTAAATTGCATCATATTATATCTAAATTACATCATATTATATCTAATTTAAATCAGATTGCATCTAACTTATTCCAAATCAACAGATTATATCTATAATATATAGCGAATTTCATCTAATTTATAAGCTCATTAAACCGAAATTAGTAACATTAAGAAAAATGTCATTGTGTTCTATTCCGCTATGACTATGTTTCAAAGTGCTATCATTGTCTGGGTAACTATGTGATGGTTATCTTGTACTCCTATGGACCAACTATGGTACATGTTTTATGATGCATTTATTCTATTTACACCGTGGGTGAGTGTGCAGTGGCTACGGCGGTACCGCGCACAACCAATCTAAGTGGCGGAAAATGCTGATATTTGAACGCTTAGCAGATCGGGTGACATCATTCTGATCGGGCTAGTAATCCAATCGACAAACTCATATCCATTATCAATATGTCAGTTTGACATTCAGTAATTTAGTATGTAATTAGTATAATCAATAATGTACAGTTTTACCCAGTTTTTATATAGTTTTTTTTTTTTTTTACAAACCTTCTTGTTCTTGACTAAGCATCACACCTGGGATAATGAAAATAAAGAAAAAATACATCATACAAACAAACAACGTGCTTGAAATGTCAACATAATGGCACGAGCACATGGTTAAACATGAATGTCAAGTGAACGTAGAAATAGACAGGGTCGGAACTTAAATGGGAGTGGCTACGGATACGAAAAAAAGGATCCCGTAATTTTTTTTTCCGGGGTACGAAAAAAGATGTGCGTATTTTTTAAGCAATATGATGCTAACCCTTTTTTTTCAGATAGCGATATGATGCTATCCCTAACCCTAACCCCCCCCTAACCCTAACCCTTTTTTTCAGAATGTATCCTTTTAGTTAATAAAGTCGGACGAATAAAACAAAAAATTATGCGCTAAATTAGTATCTATTATTCTGAAAAAAAAAAAAATTTGAAAAAAAAAATTTCTCTGACAGGAATCGAATCCGCACATAGTCAGCCAAAAATGAGTCACGGCCAAGCGAGTAACCCATTCTGCTAGCAAGCCACACAAACAGTTTCACAATTTTAATGTACTATTTTACAAAATTTGCTCGGTTATGTTTTCAAAGTCGCGCATACCAATCCCTCCTACTGCAGGCACTGCTTATACGCACATCTATTTTCGTACCCCGGAAAAAAAATATGGAGTACTTTTTTCGTAACCGTAGTATATCCGTTAATATAACAGTTTGAATGAAAACTAAGCACCGTAGTTTAACTAGTTTAAATAAATAACTACGTCATATGTGAAATAAACTAGAATTAACCATGTCAATTTTCAGCATTTGAAGTCACGTGGTCATGAGCTAGGGATAAGATCTCATAATCTAGGCCAGACATCGGCAACCTTTTGAGACGGAAGAGCCAAAAGTTATAATTTACAGTTTTCTCAGTTTTTAAAGAGCCACTAAAATTGTTGTTTCAATATTATGGTATTTGATTAGGCCGCAATTGACATTGAAAGAGCCGCATGCGGCTCGCGAGCCGCAGGTTGCCGACCCCTGATCTAGGCTTAGATAAAAGAAAGCTCACAGCGTGAATATGAATAAGGAAGACTGTTTGTAGATGTACGGTTTTAGAACCCCGACAAGAGCCCAGACTAAATTATGGATTATACAGATTATTATGTGATTAAACCAAGTATACATGACACTGGCTTTATACTAATTTATAGCATTTTTAAACTACGAATTTCTGATATATTTTTTATAAAAAAAATAAAATCAATATTTTAAATAATATTTAAACTGACTATAATTATTTTCGATTAGCAAAAAAAAAAGTACCTAAATTTTAGCGAATTGCGTTTCAAAAAGACAGTCCATGATTAAATTAAACATTTAATTACAGATACTAAAATGTAATGAACATTCCAGACTTACTTAGAGAAGTGCACACAATGTATACTATAACATTTATATTCATTCTGTGATGAGTGTGTTACTTATAATAAAGGAAATCTCCAAACCAAATCGTAGCGCAATCCGATCCTGAGAAAACTGTGAGACACAAAGAAGTGACTATTATTCTTCAATTATATCTAGAAAGTATTGTAAATCAGTTGCTATAATAACAATACATAACGAATGACAATAAAATATTTACTGACAACTAAACACTATATTAATTATGTTTCTAATAGCGATAAATTCATTTCATTATTAAAAAAAAAGATTCTGTTTAATTCTGTCTGGGTTTCTATTACTCTATATTGAACAATCTTCCTTTAAAAAAATAAATGTTCTGTAACAAGGGAGACTAAAACTCTCACATCGTCTTTATTAATTCCCTTGACAGAGAAAAACTCAGAAATGCCAACGCCGTAAAATAGTTGCTCGGTATAGTGTGACCCGACCCCGAGGGAGGGGGATGGGGGGGGGGTTGATCAAAAGAACATAAATTACGCATAAGACGATGGAGTCATCCTACATGCTCACATAGTGTACCATTTCACCGTTACATAAAACACTGCTTTGGCATCCAAAGTTTTGTTAATCCCCCATGTCAAGAAGATAAATGGAGACACAGATTTTATCATTTCATTTTTTAATTTTTTTTTTTAGTTTAATTTTTAAAAAAAACAACTTACAAACTGGCTCTGGTTTTTTTGTTTCAAGCTGATGTATGTTAATGTCCTCTGAGAAAGAACAATGTTTGGGGATACAGAATTGGAAGATTTAAAAAGGGAAATTGTGACATTTCAGACTCTGAAAGGTGTGGCCTATTTCCAGGGCATTAAGAAATGTGACATTTATAGTCCGGGTAACGTAGTGCGAGACATCGTCTGTCCTGTCGTAACGTAGGGAGGAAATAGAGAGAATGCTGCCAGGGCAAGGACAACTTAAGGGTACTGGCAGGGCCGTTCTAATAGAGAAGTTATGTAGGCAGCTGCCGGTGCCCCGCGCCCCTCCCTCGCTTAGGGGTGCCCTACTGTAGTGACAATGTAGTGACTATGTAGTGACAATTTAGTGGCTATGTTGTGACTATGTAGTGATAATGCAGTGACAATGTAGTGACTATGTAGTGACTATGTAGTGACAATGTAATGACTATGTAGTGACAATGTAGTGACAAGATAGTGACAATGTAGTGTGTGTGTGCGTGTGTGCGTGTGCGTGTGCGTGTGCGTGTGTGTGTGTGTGTGTGCACCAAAACGAGGTAAAATATTCGTCTTGTCACGGGTTAACCTTGTTTATCACCCTATTTAAATTGTTCTTACTGACGTCACCACCCTAGGGGTTAAGGGGGCATTGACCTTGAGGAAGGTCATGAAGTTGACCTACAGACATGGGCCTGGTTAGTAATAAAGATATGAGTAGACACAAAGCAAATGATCGATATAAAAAGCCCTACACCACCCCCACCCCACCCCCCACCCCCCACGTCTAGACTCGAAAGGTCCTAGGGGTACATGGGGCGGTGTAATAACTGCAAAGCGCGGGAATCACAATAAAAAGGTTACTGGTTCGATTTCCGGTGATAACTACGAAATTTGTTGGGGTTGTTGAGAGAGGCATATTTAACAATTTTACTTGTGTACATTTTTTTCCCTGTCTCCGTCTCGATATAAAAAAAGTAAAAGACCCCTTAGCCCTAAAGGGCCATTGGGGCAGATAAAGTGCAGAATTCATCTATGTATGTAACCACGGCATATAAATGGATTGTGCGGCTAGCACTACTTCAAGCGGCCTTTACTTCCTCAACTAAAGTAGTTACCCGTTTAAAACCTGGGTAGACTTGAGGTACAGAAAAATTCCACCTGGTTCTCAATGAGGACCGAACCCGCGGCTCTCAGGTATTGAAGCGACGTACACCGCTCTGCCACCCGCCCAACTCTCTCTAAAAAAAAAGGAGCCCCCACCCTAATCCACTTTTGGTCAGTCTGAAATCTCCCTGCTTGTCTTCCGTGGAAGATCCATGGCCATGACTCTCCAGGCTGTGGGGTGGAGGTGGGGGGTGAAGGTAGGGGTGTCCTTTACCGCAGAGGACCGCCTAATAAGAAAGGTTATTATACGTTTCAAACTAAACATGAACGATATATATTTTAAGGTATTCCAATTTCTATACTTTGTGTTTCATCTTATGATCTAATTCATAATAATGAAAGCGTATTTGAAAAAAAAAATTTTACTCTATATTTTTAGTGTTTAAAAATAACCCTTTCCTTCTCCACTTTTTTTGAAATTGTCAACAACATAAATAAGTAACATTTTGAGTAATATATAGATACTATTTTAATAAGAGGATAGAGATCACGTTTTATGTTAGCACCAAAATGTTTTCAGTTTGCGTGCACTTCACATTTACATATAGAACACATACAATGTAATTCTATACATGTCTAGTGTGTGAAATCCCTGTAAGTATTAGATAAAATCCCTTAGAGCCTATTGGACGGCTTTTGCAGTGCCCTTCTTTCATCCCCACCATCGCCGATAGTGCAATGGCCATGCAGGCACCACGGGAGATATAGCGAGGACTTTAGCCATGACCTGAAAAATTTCCTGGATCCTGGCCGGAGATCGAGCCGGGTACCTTCAGGTCGACAACCGAGCGCTTTACCCCACGGCCAACAGTCCCCCTTTTTACATGTCTAGTGAACACTTCATCTAATTATTCCTCACCAACATATTGCTATTGCACGCTGTATTTTGTGTCTGTGTTTTTTTGACTTAGGCTACATTTATCTCTTGCATGATATCGGCCTAGCACTGTACATAGCACTATGTAATCTATTTATGCATTTCCCCCCTTATATATCTTCATCGTCTATAAGTAAATATTGCATTGTCTTTGAAAATACACCAAGTGTTCAAAATTTCAAATCGATTGAGGCTCAATAGGCGAATGGTAATTGATTACCTATGTACCAAAAAATAACACGACTACTAGGACAAACACCACATTAGCTAGAACCGCCATCAATGATGTTGTCCTAAGCCATAAGAAATGGACATTAACAAGCTATTTATAACAACTTTAATGTTAGGCCAGGAGTTGAATAAATATTACATTACGTACCTAGAATTAATGTCTTACAAGCGTTTTGTGAAATTATTTCGTAATAACTAGTTAGTTAACATAACGAGGATTAATGACACCCTTGTTTTGAACACCTAAATTGTGTTTAAATGCATTAAATAAATTTGTAAAAAAAGGTCCTCTATATTCTATATAAAATACTGTCAGCCATGTTAAGAGATGACCTGAATTGTTTACAAAAAAAGGCAGCTGCCAACTACAAGATTATTAAAAAATACTGAAAGATAAGACGGTACCTTCAAAAACACTGAAGCCCAGCACTTAAAAGACATTACCAAAATTATTTAAACCAAATTTATGTTAGGGGGATAGCTACTCTTGGGGCCTCTAGGGCCCTTTATCTCGTATAGCTACGTATAAGGTGTAGAATGGGGCCCTGAAAATGATATAACTATTACTATAGCTTATATAGTAAAAATCTTTGGCTTCTGTATATGTATTACATTGCCACATTAAAGCTTCTGCTGCGGACAGAACGAATGGGCAACTATCAGCTACATCTAGTCAGTATCAGGAGAATGGTGAATCTCTTCACAGCATCTGGTCACAACAATTATGCCAAGTGTGCTCGTCTCTACCTGGAGATGATGATGGACTTACCTAACTCACATCCAGATCTTCACAAGAAGCTCATGTCAGGATGACATGTTGCACGGCGTAGTATTAAACAGTGGGCCGGACTGTCAGATGACCTTACCATAGAGCAGGCAATGATGCGGGCCATTAAAGGTAAGGGAGGAATAACTCATGGAAGAGGAGTGACTGAGAGTGTACGCACCACATGGACTTCCACAATTCATAGGACTGCAGCTGTAAGGACATCTTTAGCGCAGTTTGCTGATATTGACTACTGTCATGATGCAGCTCAGCATCCGGAAGAGGGGTAGTCCAGGATCAATAGAGATAATGACGATCTCACAAAAGTTCTCGAATTCTTGAAGTCACATAATCAATTTGATACTTCTGACACAAGACTCCACAGCATACCATCAGGTATTGCAGCATCTGAATCTGATAATATAAACTGCGACAATGCTGAAGAAATTGGCGCTGATATTGTTCAGAACATGAGCGGCAAGAACTTCAAGGATGTTGTCCTTAAAAGAAAATCTCAAATAAGAACATTGGCACAAGTAAACAATGCTTCTTCATCAACTTCCAAGAAAGCTTTGACAGGTGTTGATCCCACAGTTCTATTTAATGAGCTTCTGGTCATAATGCAAAGATCACCTGATATGGAGAAATATTTCTGCTATGAGCTGTCAATACTTCCTACTTCTCTGTTCAAAGGTAACTACATGCGGAAAGTTGATAAATCACAGCTCGGTAAAGAAATCTGCAAGGGTGTAGAACCATCATTGAAACCAAGCAGTTCGATTCATGTTGTAGACGGCGGTTACTTACTCCGTGCTGTTCAGTGGCTGGAAGGTGGAACATATCTTGATGTTGTTAAGCAATACTGAATCACACAGAATGGGGATGGAAGCTTCATGAGGAAAAGTACATCCATATTGTCACTGACTTAGATGTGGCTCCACCAGATGTTCTGAAGGTGGTTTGTTGCAAATGTACTTCCGGAACCAGGAAACAGTGTGGGACACGTTTGTGTCGCTGCTTTGAGTATGGTTTGTCATGCATAACAGCCTTCAAAAATTGTAATGGAGAGTCATGTTTGAATGCCAAGGAGCTGGTCAATGTTGTGGAAATGATTGACGATGAAGAGTTACATGATAATGACATGCTGGATGTAAAAGATGAAGAAATAATTGATGATGAATGCTTGGAATTCTTCATACCTTGGGCATTTGAGAAAGAGGTGCACACCAGCATGTGAACACTGTGATTATGGCACGGGGTGAAAGCAACTGCCAGTTTCACCAGCGGATTGATGCCTGCCCCACCCGGAGTCTGAAAGCCATACTACTCACCAGGCCCGTAGTGTGCGGGGGGGCAGGGGGGCCGACCCCCTGCATTTTGTCTGGCCCCCTCTGTTTATTTGCTCTACTTAGTAAAATGTATTACCCGGCCCCCCTGCTTATGCCTGGCCCCTGCTGTAGAATGCCTGGCCCCTGCTGTAGAATGCCTGGCCCCTGCTGTAGAATGCCTGGCCCCTGCTGTAGAATTTTCACGCTACGGGGCTGCTACTCACATTAGTTTAGAGTGTTGTATTATTTATTTATTTATGGTTTGTTTTATGAAGTAGTTTTTATATAATGCAACAAACATACACATTTATGTATTACTTTTATGAAGCTAATGCTTCGTCAATACGGTTAAAACGTAGGTCTACTAATGGAAGCAGGCAGTGGCGCAACCAGCAAAAAATGCTGTGGGGGGGGGGGGGGCTCACATGTTGAAAAAGACAGTTTGACAGTCTTATTTGTATCTTTATAACTTAAATTATGTATTAGATGATTTTGCCGGGGGGGGGGCGGCGCTCAAGGCCCCCCCGCCTCCCTCCTGGTTGCACCACTGGAAGCAGGTCATATTGGTTACACTTTATTTGACCTTTCATTTTAAATACTTATATAATATAATCTGAAGCACGTTTGCTGACAGTTTGATGTGGATTAGGCCTACTTCAGATTTACCAAGGTTATTGACACTTACAGAACCGTGAATAGTAGAAAGTTACGTGTAATTCGTGCAATTTTTGCAATGCTGTAGAAAAAATTCCAATGAGTTTCATTGGGTGTCATTCATACCAGTTAATCTTCATATATATATATATATATGTCAGATTCTGCATTTAAACCATTGTAAAGAATTTATTCTGGGTATGTTGCTAAAACTCCTGGCCTATGTGTGTTTCAAATGTAACTAGAATTTTTTATAAGACGTAACACTTGTTGTGTCTATGAGATAATAGTTAATAGTCATGTACACAAAACAATGACCAGAGGTTATATATACATGTCTGTTATACAGAACTAATTTATTTAATATAGTGGGTTGTTGTTATAAGAATCAAGAACAATTAGAAAATGTTATACCTTGTATAAAAAAATGTCAACTATTGGACACTATGGAGACATTGACAGACACTATGGAGACATAGACAGACACTATGGAGACATAGACAGACACTATGGAGACAAAGACAGACACTATGGAGACAAAGACACTATGGAGACATAGACAGACACTATGGAGACATAGACAGACACCATGGAGACATCGACAGACACTATGGAGACATAGACAGACACTATGGAGACATAGACAGACACTACGGAGACATAGACAGACACTATGGACACATAGACAGACACCATGGAGAAATAGACAGACACTATGAAGACATAAACAGACATTTTGAACTCCGAAACCCGCTGGAGACATTTATTTGTTGTTGTTTTTTATTTCTTTATTTAAAAAAAAGCAACTACTGAAACAAATAATTTTTTTTGGAAACTTCTAATAGCTTTTGTTTGTTTTCAGGCAGTAACCATGGATACGGTTGCCATATCCACAACTTTCCAGCATTTATTTTTTTCCAACTAGTTTCTTTTGAACACAGACCAGGAACTCAGCCCTGCAGCCAAATTTGGCAAACACGACATTTTTATAGAAGCCAAAGCTGCGGCCCCTTTCACAACTTGTGGAATCTTTAAACTGTTTCCTGACTTTCATCCTTACCACGGGGCCTCCTGGAACTATTTTTCTGTGGGATAAGTTGATCTTGCTGTACAGTTTCATCGTATGGCAACCTGAAACCAAGTTTTGTTCCTCAATGCAACATTGTATGGTGATATAATCAACAATTTAGTTAACAAATGTACATTGTTAAATAAAACTACTTGTCAACACAGGTTGTTAGTTTACAAGATTGCATTGTCTAGTTGTGATACACTGCACAAAGATAAGTTCACAGAGCTATACTGTCTATTAAAACTTTATGCAGGTTGTTCAGCGCCAACGTTATAGGTCCCAGAGGCGTAGCGAGTGGTGGGCAAGGGGGCATCATGCCCCGGGCGCTGCTCACAAATGGGCGCCAAATGGTATATTTTACATATAATATTATTGTAAAAGAACGTTATTGGTATGGACTGGTTAATAATGAAAACTCAATTCATGTCCATGGTTCATACGATTTATTGACGACACAATAAAATAAATAAACAGAATAAATCCAATGAATAATACTTGTTAATAATAAACTTAACTGATCAACTAAAACTTCTGATATATACTCGAATACTCTCTCAATACTCAACTGAACTTCTGACTCGATTGACTTAACTCTCTTTTAATCCCCTTTCTCAACTGAACGTCGTCTTTATATAACTTCCTTCCATCCATCTCGAACATTCCACATCGCTCTGTCACTCACTCATTTAGTCAATACAATTTACAAATAAACAACATATTTATTTTCTATAAATATCTAGAACAATAAACAACATATTTATTTTCTATACACATCTCGAATCATGACCCCGTGACCACATGTTGACCTAGTTGGCCAAGCTCCAAAGATACACACACACCTGTGTGTGTAGTACTGAAAACTATACCATGACAATTATATGGTTTTCGAATGGGGGGGAGGCGCTAAAAAGGTAATAAAAAGATAGCGCGCCCCGGGCGCGAGTTACCGCTCGTTATGGCACTGATGGCCCCCCCCCCAAACCTGGAAGGGCCACATCTCTTTTAAAAATCATTTTATGTATTTATTTATTTTTTTGCTACAACAGGAGGAGGGAGGGTTGTCAAAATTTATCAGGGGCTTCCAATTCCTAGCTGCGGCCTAGACTAGTTAGGAATACAAAAAAAAAATCGTAGAAAATTAATTCGCATGATAGGTGAGGGATATCTTTCATATCTAGACATGTAATAAAAATGAAATATCACGCATAAATTTCCAAATAATTTAAAATCACAATGTACAGGCACTGGAAGACTTCCCATGTCTGTTACACGACTCTACTCAAGATGAACTATATTTGACTATTATTGAACTCCGACTTTCTGTCACATGGCTTTTTACAACAGTTATCGATATTCGGTCAACGTTTACATTTCAGTTTGTAATTGTTCCTTAGCTCAGTCTTTGAAGCCCCCCCCCCTTTACCACCTGCGTTAAGATGGCTCCGCTGAAATGTACTCATGCCTGGTGACTGTTAAGACCAAGCCTCGACCGTGTACAACTTTTAACCAATGACACAAACTGTCGTCTGCATAACTCTTACCCGATTCGTCGTAGTTCTCCTCCCAGTAGCAGACTTGAAATAAAGCCTTGCAGCCTCTGGTGAGAAGATGTGGTCCCCGGTAGGCGTAAGTCTGGTGCCTGACACACTTGTGTTTGGACAATTGTTGGATCACCTCTACCTGGGCAATCTTCACGTAGTCACCATCACTGCCCTTCACTGCCACCTTGGAGTAGGCGTTGTCAACGACCAGTTTGATACACACTGTGAAATACAGACACCGTCGAAATCGAATACAATTATATTGTTTTTCCCGTTTAGTTTTTTGTTTATTTTATTTTCCGGTAAGCTTTTATCTAATTTACTCTGTCTGTTTGGTTGTCGATTTATTTATTTTTCAAACAGACCGGATAGTATGAGGCCGAATAATAGCAAAGCCGGATTATTTATTAAATGTTAGAGCAAGAGTGAGCTTTTTTTTTTAAATCATGCACCGCAGTGGGCTATTAAATTTCTTTGCAACAACAAATGTATGGACAATACTGTTTTCTAACGTTGGCCAACATTGTGCAAATGTTACAGCTATCATGTCGCAAATACATGTTAATTTCAATTCTATCAACGTTATTTTTTTTTTAAATAATTTTATTACCATAGACCACGATGTGACAATAGTTTATTGGATGGTAAAAAAAAAAGAAATCAAATAGTCACCAGTTATAGTTACTTTAAGTAAAAAAAACAATGTTTTAAAATCTATATTTACCTTTTTTCTTGCCTAAGGCTTGACCATCGCTGACTCTGAGGGCTGTTATGATCTATGACATGGGTTATCTTATTGTTAGTCCAGGTTATGTATAATAGTGACTGATAATCACAATGTTTAGTTAGTAAATTTTATATCACAAACAAAGAGACGCGGATAAATAGACGCGGACAGAAAGATCGACAGATAGACAGAGATAATAGATAGATAGATAGATAGATAGATAGATAGATAGATAGACAGACAGACAGACAGACAGACAGACAGATAGATAGATAGATAGATAGACAGACAGATAGATAGATAGATAGATAGATAGATAGATAGATAGATAGATAGATAGATAGATAGATAGATAGATAGATAGATAGATAGATAGATAGATAGATAGATAGATAGATAGATAGATAGATAGATGCTAAACCTTACCAATATGATAAAGCAGCCACATAAATTTCTCCAGTTCATCTCTGTCCTCCGACTCTACAAGTGCTCACTACCAGTATTGAGTCTATTGACATAGAAACATTTACTTTATCAGTCTCACACCTGACATTAGTATCGATCATGTCGTACGCTATTTGTGCCTCATTTGTAAAATGTGTTCACGGGGCACAGCAGTGGCGTAGACAGCTTTTTGTACTGCCCGGGGTGGGGGTGACTATAAAATAGGCCGGTGGTAAAATGTTTCTTTTTTTTTAGAAATTGAAGTAACCTGAATCAACCTAGAGATGTGGCCCTGAAAATGTGGTGTAGCGACTTACTAGTTCATTTGGGACGGATGGTCGTGCGGTAAACGGTTGGATGTCGACCTTAGGGTCCCTGGTTCGATCTTCGGTGAGGATCAATGGATATTTCAGGTCATGGCGAAAGTTTCTGCTGTATCTCCCGTGGTGCCTCCATGGCCATTGCACTATCGGCTATGGTGGGGGATGAAAGAAGGGCACCAGAAAAAAACCGTCCCATTAGTGGTTTATAGGAACTTAGAGATTTCATCTCATCCTTACAGGGACTTCACAGACACACACACACACACACACACACACTGATTCGTTGCGAAAGTATTTTGAAATAGATCGTCAAAAATGTTAATAATTTCTTCATCGAATTTTTTCTACAATGAATTCAACAAGTTCGTTCTTTTATCGCGAAAACCGAATAGGTTTCTCAGAGGCATGGGCGTATTCATGGGGGGGGGACAAGGGGCATTTGCCCCCCCCCCTACATTTTGAAAAAATGTCATATAAGAGGGGGGCATTTGCTCCCCCCTTACATTTAAAAAAAATGTCATAAAGTTGTTATTTGCCCCCCCCCACCCCCTGGAAATTTTTTTGCCCCCCCCTGGAAAAATTCCTAGCGACGCCCATGGTCAGAGGGCAGCATATCGCAAAGTTGGAGAACCACTGACCCAGAAGAATGTCCAGTCGTTGATCAATAGTCACGGACAAGATAAGAGTCGATCAAGTAACTAATTAAATTTAACTGAAGTGTTTAATATAACTAGGTACCCTCTAAACCGATTGAGACTAATATTATGTTATTTTCTGTTTCATCGCAAAGAACTTAGTATACTAAGAATTTCGATCCATTAATGATACACCCCTGTTTACCCCTTTCACCCCTGTTTACCCCTTACACCACTGTTTACCTCTGTACACCACTGTTTACCCCTTACACCCCTGTTTACCTCTGTACATCCATGTTTACCCCTGTGCATCCATGTTTACCCCTGTACACCCCTGTTTACCCCTTACACCCCTGTTTACCACTGTACACCCCTGTTTACCACTTACACCCCTGTTTACCTCTGTACAACCCTGTTTACCACTTACACCCCTGTTTACCCCTGTACACCCCTGTTAACCCCTTACACCCCTGTTTACCTATGTACACCCCTATTTACCCCTTACACCCCTGTACACCCCAGTTTACCCCTTACACCCCTGTACACCCATGTTTACTCCTTACACCCCTGTTTACCTCTGTACACCCCTGTTTACCCCTTACACCCCTGTTTACCCATGTACACCCCTGTTTACCCCTATACACCCCTGTTTACCCATGTACACCCCTGTTTACCCCTGTTTTAGACGAAAAAAAATCGACAAGTGATAGTTTCAGAGACACAGTGTGTACATTTTAATTACTCTATTTAAATACTAAAGAAAACGCTTGTTTTATTAAGATGTATAATATTTTTATTTATTTATTATTTTAAAAACATTACACCTGGGGAGTAGATGACAAGTCAACAGTATAAATGATGTTTAAATATATTTACTTTCTATTGGGCTTCTTTTTTATACAGATTTTGTACTCAGCCCTGCAGCCATTCCTGGCATACACCACGTTCTTCTGAAAGCCAAAGCTCTGGTCAAGTTTACAGCTTGTGGACTTTTTTAACTGTTTTTTAACGGTCATCTTGACCACAGTGCCTTCTTTGATTTTTCCTATGTGTGGCTCGTTCTTTCTGCTGTACAGTTTCACTGTCCGGCATCCTGAAACCGAATTACTTTACAAGGTCAATAAAATAACATTCTTCAAAATTTATTGAACAAATGAAACAAAAAATAGTACAGACTATTTAGTATAGATTTTGATCTGAAAAAAAAAAGAAAAATAAAGCAATGCAATGTATTCATTTACAGACAATTTGATTAGTACAAAACACGGACAGCTGACAGGTACGGACAGATTCTAAATAGATGTCATTTGATTCAACTTACAGATTCTAAAATGTAATGTTCACTCGATTCAACTTACAGGTTCTAAAATGTAATGTACACTCGATTCAACTTACAGATCCTAAAATGTAATATACACTCGATTCAACTTACAGATTATAAATTGTAATGTACACTCGATTCAACTTTCAGATTATAAAATGTAATGTACACTCGATTCAACTTACAGATTCTAAAATGTAATGTTGCGCGGTTCTTTTATACACTCTGACCATGTAATGATTCTAGCTACCAGATTCCTACTTCTTGTCACATGTCCTTGAAATAAAGTCATCTAAATTCATTCAACTTTCTTCATGTTATTTTCATGCTGCTTAGCTCTGATTATGACCATGTTGGTCAAAAGAGGTGATACATTGGCTCCATTCATATCGGTGTTAGGGAAATACAATTACAAACAAACACCAAGACGTCCATAAATTGAACAAACTCATACCAAGACGTCCATAAATTGAACAAACTCACACCAAGACATCTATAAATAGAACAAACTCACACCAAGACATCTATAAATAGAACAAACTCACACCAATACAACTATAAATAGAACAAACTCACACCAAGACATCTATAAATAGAACAAACCCACACTAAGACGTCTATAAATAGAACAAACTCAGACCAAGACGTCCATAAATTGAACAAACTCACACCAAGACATCTATAAATAGAACAAACTCACACCAAGACATCTATAAATAGAACAAACTCACACCAATACAACTATAAATAGAACAAACTCACACCAAGACATCTATAAATAGAACAAACCCACACCAAGACATATATAAATAGAACAAACTCACACCAATACAACTATAAATAGAACAAACTCACACCAAGACATCTATAAATAGAACAAACCCACACTAAGACGTCCATAAATTGAACAAACTCACACCAAGACACCTATAAATAGAACAAACTCACACCAAGACAACTATAAATAGAACAAACTCACACCAAGACAACTATAAATAGAACAAACTCACACCAAGACCTCTATAAATAGAACAAACCCACACCAAGACATCTACAAATAGAACAAACTCACACCAATACAACTGTAAATAGAGCAAACTCACACCAAGACATCTATAAATAGAACAAACCCACACTAAGACGTCCATAAATTGAACAAACTCACACCAAGACATCTATAAATAGAACAAACTCACACCAAGACAACTATAAATAGAACAAACTCACACCAAGACAACTATAAATAGAACAAACTCTAAAAAAAGAGTGATACAAAACAATTCGTTTTTAGATGTATAATATTTTAAAAGCTTTTATATAGTTTCACTTGATGTCTGTCTGTGGATGTGTTGGGTCAGTTATCATTTAGTTTAAAGGCTAACAACTGGTAACATGTGTGCTATTGAACACAAAATAGACCATACAACTATTTATAGAAATTTTTATTGCAAAAAATAGGGCTTGTAATTTATTAAATGACCAAATTATTGCTTCAAAAAAAAATTATGGACATAATGTATATTCTTAATCTATTTATTGCTTAAATTAACAAAGTATACTTGAAGGAATAAGTCCATAAACAACATTCATTGATAACTGGCAATATAAATAAAAAAAAGATTGACCGTACTCTATTTTGGCGCACATTCTTTGTACAAGTTGTACACATCTGTAAGTGTACAATATAAGGAATTTTTTTTTCCTTTTCTTATGCATATTTATAATGGGGGGTGGGAGTAGGGGGGTGCATTTCATTGTTTACTTTTTAATGCTCAAGGGCTTTAGCATTTCTTTTCAAAAAGTAAACGAAATTGTCAAAATTAGGTCACTCTTTACCTGCGCAGACGACACTGCAGGTGTCGCTACAAACTAGATTTCCCTACTCAGTTCAAATGATAGCATAGCCAGTCCGACTTATCAGCATTTAGTTCCACTCTCTGGCTGACCAAATGTGTATGGGACGCTAAAAAGGAACCTCTCAAACCCCCCCCCCCCACACACACACACACACGTGCACTGGTCCAATTTAATTAAGACTATTTTATAATTTACTCATGGCTTGTCTAGCAATGACGTCGTTAACTAATTGGCCGGAGGGGGGCATTCCTAAAACAATTCCCTCTGTCCAACCCCCTTCTAGCACTTCAGACCCCAAAACTGAAGTGTCATTTGCGGGTGGGGGGGTGAATTATTTGTAAGGATGAGATGAAATCTCTTAGATCCTATAGACGGTTTTTATGGTGCCCTTCTTTCACCCCCACCATAGTCGATAGTGCAATTGCCATGGAGGCACCACGGGAGATATATCGGTTACTTGAGCCAAGACCTGAAAAATATCCTTGGTCCTCACCGGGGATCTAACCAGGTACCTTCAGATCGCCCACCTAAATGGGACAATTTTTAGGTTATATAATGCCCTTCTTTCATCTCCATCACAGTCGGGAGTGCAATGACCATGGAGGCACCACGGAAAACATAGTGGGGGACTTAAGCCAAGACCTATTTCCTTGTTCCTCACCGGAGATCGAACCGGGTACCTTCAGGTCGACAGTCGAGAGCTTTACAACACGTCCATCCGTCCCCTGGGGGAGGGGGGGAGGGGGGGTAAAGCACTTGACCCCCTTCAAGGGTCCTGACTCAGTAATAGATCATACACATTGATAGACCCCCATAGAAGAATCGCGGTCTCCTCTCACACCATCCCCCCCCCATATCGTACTTGAAATGACGTTCCTACCCCACGCCCCCCTATTGCAACGCCATTTGTATTTTCAACTGTTCTAAAACCAGAGCACGAATGTGTACGATATTACCAAAATGGTCAAATAGTTGACGGTTCTAAAGTTGCAGTCACCTGACTCATCGTAGTTATCTTCCCAGTAGCAAACTTTGAAGGGAGCCTTGCAGCCCTTGGTGAAGAGAAGTGGGCCGATGTAGTCGTAAGTCTTATGCCTGGTGCACTTTTCTTTGGAGAATTGCTTGAGCACCTTCACCTTGGAGATCTTCACAAAGTCCCCGTCTTTGTTCTTCACTGTCACCTCCTGGTGTTTACCAACGGTCCCTTTGACACATACTGTAACACAAACGACCGAGTGTTAATGAAAGGGTTAATTTATTTGGTTGTTGTTGTTGTTTTTGAATTGTTGCACTTAGATCCAATGCGAAGACACCTCAAATATCGAATGCCACGCCCCATAACTCTAACAATTAGGAAACCAATCAGAAATTTTTAAAAAGGAAAAAAAAACGGTTTGTCCAATTATTCTTCAAAATAATTGACAAGACTTGCAGTTACTGTTACCAATATTCATTATTCAATAAAAAATATTTTTTTCTGTCTTTGTGTGTGTTTACCTTTTTTTCTTTTCATCTCCTTTACCATCTGTGAGCCTGGAAGATGCGAGGGTCTATAAAGAAAGACAACTTATTGTTAATCAGTTGTTTTAGTATGACAAACCAAAGGTCTAGTTTGTAAATTTGACTTAAGAAACTTACAAATATATAGATACTGTAAAGTCATTTTTTTATGCTTATTGTTAATGGAAATTTGAATCAACACTGTTTTTTGTTTCGAATTTTTAAAAAAAAAAACATGTACAGATTTATTATTTCTATCAGAAAATCAACAAAAATGCGATATATTTGATAGATAGATAGATAGATAGATAGATAGATAGATAGATAGATAGATAGATAGATAGATAGATGCTAACCCTTACCAATATTATCCCCCTTACCAATATTATCCAGAGTCCACACACATTTCCCCAATCCATCTTAGTACTTGTTACACTCAAGATGTTCACTACAAGTATTGGCGTAGAAACTTGTATTTCATTTACTTCACTCCTTAAATTAGTATCGATCTTGTATGTTTAAAACTATTCGACCAATTTTATAAAATTAGTTTTGTCTTATTTATTTACCAGTAAATGTGAGAATCTTTGCAACTTTTAATTTTGAGCGCATAATTGTTTTGTTTTTCCTTTCTTTTTCAGCATATTTGGATGTCAGCTATAGAGGTGGGGGGGGGGGGGTTGTGCTACTACATTGTGAGCCTTCACGAAATTGGCTAAAATAAAAACAGACTAGAACGCGCAAATCATGATGCTGGGGATAATTAGCAAATATTAAAAATAGAGTCTCATGTCAAGCTGTTATTTTGACGTACCGGGACGTTCACTTATTACGGGGAGGATAAGTCAATTATCTCTGGGGGGGAAAGGGGGGGTGCAAAATCAAGGGTTAAAGGAAGCAGTTACCCGATATGTTTGAGTCCACTGAAGTGTTGTATTCATAATGGGTCTAACGAATTATCCCGATTTCTGCTGCGAAAGTTAATATCAGTGGGTTATTGTCAAGTTGTGTGACAGATGGCCGAGTGATGTAGATACTCGACTGTCGACCTGAAAGTTCTGGGTTTGGTCCTCTGTAAATTTTTTTTCTAGGTGTTATTTTGGTGCAAAGTCCACCCAGCTTTGAATGAATAATATCTGACATAAGTTGGGGAAGTAAAGGCGGCTTGGCGTTGTGCTAACCACATGATCCCATTATAGGCCGAGGTTATAGAAACAGATGGATTCATCTGCCCCGATGGCCCGTTAGGGCAAGGGGAACTATTGTCAATTGGTATACCATAATTAAAAACATGTTCAAGAATTAGCATATCGGAGCATACAAATAAAACATGTGGTCTAATGCCAATAATTTATTTCATCATAAGTAAGATCTCAAATAATCATCGCACAAGGTGTTAGCGTCAATTTTAACACAAAGTTATAAACTATTAAAATCTTAACTTGTGACACCTCATTATGAAATTTTGTGCACGCTGTTTGGCTAGTAAATATATTTAACCTGCAAATATATTTAACCTGCAGAAAATTAGCGAATTTCAGGATTTTGTTTTCATGAAAATTACGTTCGTTAAACAATGGATGTCCGTCATTGCGTTCATTATACGACGGATGTTCGTTATTACGTTCATTATACAATGGATGTTCGTCATTACGTTCATTATATGATGGATGTTCGTCATTACGTTCATTATACGATGGATGTTCGTCATTACGTTCATTATACGATGGATGTTCGTCATTGCGTTCATTATACGATGGATGTTCGTCATTACGTTCATTATACGATGGATGTTCGTCATTACGTTCATTATACGAGGGATGTTCATTGGATAAATCTTTCTTTACCAGTGATTCCTTAAAAGTGTCTGCCTTTACATTACTGTGTGTTTACTTCCTTTCTTTTCTATGATGTCACGGCACATCTAACACCGCCTGGTAGGGGCCCGTAATTTACACTTAGTATATCACTATCAGTCATGGCTCTTGTCACAGGCTTTTAAACATTAAAGAGGGGCCTCGCAAGCATACGTTAAATTGGGCCCCGCAATTCATAAGGCCCGTACTAATTGGATATGCTGTGTAATTTCGTATTGAGTTGATTTTGTGTGTCAGCATTCGGCATTCTAGTTTACTGTGATTGTCAACATTCAAAAAGAACCCTTCAACAGAAAATCCAAGTGTTCTTTATATAGGTACCACAAACTGATTTTTTAAAATGATTTTACAGCTTTTTTCAACATGAATACTGCAAGAACTCTAGAATCTAAGATGGTGGACATCAAATTTATCACTATAGCTCAAATAGTTTATGAGATATAAATTTTTGAAAAAGTGACTTTTTCATTTTTTCTCTACACCTTCAAAAGTGCCATTTTTGCCAAGCGTTATCTGCAAAAGTATTTCTTGCACACTAAATCATTTACATTCAATACAAACACAGACATACATAGAACAAACTCAATTTTTTTCAAGGGTGTAAAATTATAATATCATTTAAATTTATAGCACTGAAAATGGGTTTTCATCATTTTTTTGAAAAAATAAAAAGGGAGATAATTTTTATAAATTTGTGACATTTCAAAAAATCATAATAAATATTGTAATCAACACACATAAGAACTAATTACATCAATCTGTAGGGTAACTTAAGCTCTATACATTCAATTAGTCATAATATCTTAAGATTAGTTATGATCAATATAATAAAGGTTTGAAAGAGGTGTTGTAAAAAAAAAACTAAAAAATTGGTCATTTTCAAAAATTCACAAAAAAAGAACTGCTACCTTTATATTTAACATTTATATATGAAAATGTAGGATATACATAGCTCTTAGCTATAAAATAGTCGTTAGACTCATTTTTTTTATGTATACAGTACAGGGATGGATACATCCATGCATGTAAAAAATCAATAAAAAATACTTTTATTAGGGAAAAATCCACTATTATGTATTATTTGAAAAGTTATATTAGAAACAATAGTAACAGTAACATTAGATGCATATATTTAAATTATATTCTAATTATTTCATAAGTCATGGAAAGTAAACAAATAATTTACGCATTTTACCACTACAGGAGCTCACCTAAATAAGTGCAACTTTCGAAATTTAAGTAATTTTACTTTTAAGTTAATGTAAGCATATACCATTTAAATGAGTTATTAATGTACCATTTAATTGATCAGCAGTACCGGATTTAGACGTCATAAGGCCCTAAGCTATTTGGGATATAGAAAAGTTCCCCTAGCCCTACTGGGCCATCGGGGCAGATGAAGTTTAGTATTCTTCTGTTTCTATAACCTCAACATATGAAGGGATTGTGTGGTTAGCACAACGCCCAGCCGCCTTTACTACCCCAACTTAAGTCAGGTACACATTTAAAGCCGGGTGAACTTGTGGGACGACTTTGCACCAGATAACAAGTCGACAGTCGAGTAGGCCTATCAACACCACTCGGCCATCCGTCATTTTGTATTTGGGGCCCTTTATAATTCCAGAAATTAAATTGCAGTGCCAAATATCTAAACATGTATGACAATCGCTCACTCGAACAATTTTTTAAGGGCCTCCTAAAAACTTGTGTAGGTTATATATAAATCCTGCACTGTTTATCAGCATCATTCCCTTCTTTTTTAATTTCATATTTCAATGCCTCTCATAGTAATAAAGATTTATTTCAGAATTGCCGGAGCTTTTCAAAACACATCTGTTTTGTTTCAATTCATGCTTACTTAGAGATAATGTACTGTTTTCTTGATCATTTACTGATTTTAAGTTCTTCTTTCATCTACTATTTCATCAAGGACATTTTTTTTTCCAATGATAGACCCTACCATTAAATGTTGTATTATGTTTTTATCTATTTCTCTATTATTATTTGTTTATCAAGAGTTTGGATATCTGTTGTTTACTTGATATAATAAATAAAAAATGAATGTAAAGTTCATTCGTTAATCTCTGTAGTTTTGAAAGAACAGACTCCTTTAGGGGACTGTGTATATTTCTCTTATTCACCCCAATAGTTGCAAGGCTAAAAATATATAACCCACATTCAAAATCGGTCCAAATAGGTTACATAATATACTGCTGATATGGAATTTAAAAGATAAGTCTTTTCTGTGTGTTACTTAACTTCATTACCAGTTCTTTTTTTTATTTGTGAGAACCATGTTTAATTAAAGCTAAAAGATGTTAAAACTTCAATATATTTATAATACTCAAACTGAACTAATAATAATAATATACTTAATAATAACACAAACGCATGAGTGGCTAAGAGATATTTTAATTTAGAAAATACAGGCGTAACAGTTACATGAGTCCATGACTTGCCATTTTCCTCTTTCAAAACCAGAGTTGAAGAAATAATGTATTACTCGTCTAGTAGCCAAGGCAATAAAGGTATTCCCTCCAACTAGCACAGAAACCTTCTATAAAGTATTGAGTTGTTCACCGTCTGATAAAGATAATTATGACATTTAAAAATGGTTCTGACTTAGATAATAGTGAATTTAAGCATAGACTAAAAAAAACAGTTATATTACAACAATAATTGAAAAAATATCCATTCAATAATAGTTATGTTAATTCGGTCGGCCTACAATCTACTATATGTTTACATTGACAACCAATTACCGACCACGTGACCTGTTATATTTGTTTAAAAAATATATACTAGTCAATTTTGAATACATAATGTCTTAGAAAATATTATTATCTCTTTAAAAAAATAGCCAGAAAAAAATAGAAGTTTCGGCAAACATGAGGGGTATCGTTCAATGTACAAAAGCACCAAGATGGCCTCGAGGTTTATCATATTTAAGTTATTATAACTACAACAATAAACATTTTCAAAAAAAAATATAAAGCTAAAAGAGTAATCAACAAATAATGCAACTATTTATCTACAAGTTTTTATCGTTTTTACTTACAAACTAGGTGTAAGTCCCAATAAAGTTCAATTCATTGTGACTGGTGTAGCGTTGCCAACTTGATTGTCGGCCATTTTCACGGTCGTGCAAGAAGGGTGAAAAATGCGTGTTATATGCTATTTTTTTAGCGCTCTGCGATTCTGGGCCATGCTTACAAATTAAGTTTTATTATAACATTTTAAAAGCAAAATGGATGGGCTTTCTAATGATACTAAAGAAAAACCTACAAAATTAGAAAATCACATAATAATTTACTGTTTATTATGATTTTTTTTATATGAAAAATATCGTTAAATATAATTTAATTAAATGTTTAGTATGGTTGTAAAGGGCATTCATTTTTGCACACATTGATATATTTGACATTACTGTAGGACGAATGGCCCAGAATCGCACGGAGATTGAAAATAGGATGGTCAAATTAGATCGTCGGCCGGAAAAAAGTGACTTCGGTGATGGTTTTCATTTAAAAGATTCATCCTTTTGTTTTAAATCTACGTAATTAAAATTTACATATTATTGTAGGGCTTACAAAATACTTTAAAATGGTATAATTGTTTATGAGATTTGATCAGTTTTAAGTAGAGAAATTATTAAGTTAAAACTATCCAAATTTGACTACACTGACGCAAAACCACGATTTTGAGCCAGTTTATGGTACCTACTTTATATATATACTAGTTGAAAAGCCTGCTGACGCTGACTGCTATCTGCGATATAAAAGAAATCTACAACAAATTTTAAAAAAAAAAAACCAAGCGAGTTAACTAATACAGTGTTAAGTCGACTCTATATAATTGAGTTGTATCCCATTGACCATCTTTACAACCTAACATAATTTACGCACTAGAGCTTATTTTGGAATTCCCCAGACTATTTTTATAGTTACACACGAGGGTCGAAAGGTCTACCGCCTACGTTAGACGATAATGTATTTTATATATATATATATATATATATATATATATATATATATATATATATATATATACAGCGGCGTAGCGTGGGTATCGGCCGCCCAGGGCGGAAGACGATTTTGCCGCCCTCTCATTTAGGTATTTCAATTTAATCTATACATTTTTGCCGCCCCCCCCCCTAAAAAGTAATAAAAATTGCCGCCCGATGCGGACTGCACCCACAAGGTATTACATATTCATTGAAAGACACATCTTAAAAAAAAAATATTTTTGCTATTACTACTTAAAAACCCGTAGTGCAGCTGTCAATGACATATTGAGTGGTCACTCTTAGCAGTGGTGGCCGTAAGGGGGGGGGGCAAGCAACTATGTTTGTTTTTCTTTTCTTTTAAACCTGGATAGAACAAAACTCGACGGACCAAATGGCATTCGCCCTGGGCCACGAGTGTTGCTAGGGACACTCTTCTTTAGGATCAAAGACGGTAACCAGCGTCTGTGGCATTGTTTTCATTTATTTGTCCAGTTATAGCCAAGCTCTTTACGGTGTAACATCTTTTTTTAAACTCCTTATTTGAACAAAAACAACATTTTCTTTTGCAATAATAGTTTATTTATAGTTCTAATAATCATGATTGTTTATTTCGTATAAATTTGTTTACATAGCATCAGAGTCCAGTTATTTTACTTGAAAAATAAACAAACGACTTGTTTCAACAGCTTCATTCGTAGCTGACCTAATATTCACCATGACAGCCATCTTTAGAGACCATATTGTCCTCCTTGCAGTAATTGGTGTCCTGCTACAAGAATACAATGTCTTAAAATGTAGAACAATTTATACTAAATTATAAATTGAACAGAACATGACACAGAATATAAATTATACGTCAATTTTAATAGCTTTTTTTTCCAATGAGATTTTGTTGGGAAGTCCAAATCTATTACTATTGTTGTTATTATGGCTTTTACTATTGTTGTTATGGTTTTTATTATTGTTGTTATGACTTTTACTATTGTTGTTATGGTTTTTACTATTGTTGTTATGGCTTTTACTATTGTTGTTATAGTTTTTACTATTGTTGTTATGGCTTTTACTATTGTTGTTATTACAAAAGTCCCTGTTTGCAGGGGACGAAAAAAGCCATTAGATGGCGAATTTAAAAAAAAACCAACCTAGTTGAGTTACTACTTATATTGTTGTAAAATGGCAGTTTGTATTTTATACGTATATATAATTTGTGACACCTGATCTAACATGTGTTAACGCAGCTCTGATCAAACTATTTTACATGTGTTTACACAGCTCGAACTATTTTACATGTGTTTACACAGCTCTAACTATTTTACATGTGTTTACACAGCTCTAACTATTTTACATGTGTTTACACAGCTCTGATCAAACTATTTTACATGTGTTTACACAGCTCTGATCAAACTATTTTACATGTGTTTACACAGCTCTGTTAAAACTATTTTTCATGTGTTTACACGGCTCTGATAATAAATACTATTTTAAATGTGTTTACTCAGCTCTGATCAAACTATTTTACACATCAAAAGGAGGAGGCAAACACAAAGATAGCTGGTGTGTTATTAAAATCCTTAGACATGAAGTACAGATCGGACTATTGGACTGGCCCCTTTTTTTAAGTATTGATAATGAAAAAAAATCAACAAATACATTAATCAAGTCACATAGTGACTGATGATATTTTCTAAGAAATTTCCGAATTAATTTATAAATAATTTATAACATATTAAAAACTTCTTGAATTTATTTCACTATTCGTTGTTAGCTTTTTCCAGCATTATTAAAAAAAGATTATTTAATAAAAATTACCTTCATCGTCTTCCTTGTTATCTTCTTTATAATGTCCATCGTCATATTTCTGTTGGGGCGCATACCTCTTATCGCCATCATCATCATCTTCGTCGTCGACGTCATCATCTTCGTTATCATGATATTCATCATTGTCATCATGGTATATTTTCTTTTCTCGTGGTGCATAAATCTCATCGCCTTCATTATCATCATCATTATGGCCATCATTATCATCATTGTCATCTTTCACCGGATCCGAACTCTTATAGTCATCTTTAACTTTTTTTTTCTTTTTCTTTATCGCCAAATTATTTTCGCCATCGTCAGCATCTTCATCATCATCATCGTCATCTTTTACCGGATCCGAACTCTTATAGTCATCTTTAATTTTTTTTTTCTTTTTCTTTATTGCCAAATTATTTGGAGTGGGCTGGATATCTGGTGCCGGATGTTGTGGGGTGGGTCCTAATAAAACAGAATACAGTTTGAAATGTTGGCGTCTGAAGACATTTTTAAATGAACATTTGCTTTGGTTAATACAACAGTCTCTGTCCAGTGTCACACAGTTCCATGTTCTTTGAACCCCCCCCGCCCCACCCCTTCAAGAGGACGCCACTAATAAGGCCACTTTGACCGTTTAATCATCCACAAGCCCATACTATAAACAACTTGTCATAGTCCATTTAATGAGTGATTTCCCCACCCGCCCATACAATAACCAACTCGTCCCACTTATGTTCAAACTTAATGAACTTTAGCCCCATGTAGCTTCAAGTGTTACTTAAATCATGACTTTGCATTAGTGATGTAAGTTGTTAGATATATCCCTGTAGTTGAGCATCTTTCGTTGGGCAATTAACACTGAGCCTAACTTGTATAATAGACCTATGTGTCTAATGTAAATGATTTGAAATTTAAAGCAACAAAATATAATTAACCATTTAGTTGCTGTAATTAATTTGAAGCTAGAAGTGATGAATAACGAGAAGCGTATTTTAATTATTCCAGTTTTCTTTACTGCAGTTTTTTCAGAAAGAATTAGAAAGCTACTCTTTCATGAGATCAATGATGAACTAAATCTGGCCTAAATAATAGCAATCGGGGCCCCTACCAGTGCCACCGGAGGGGGCAAAATGCCCAGGGAGCCCGGACTGAGCTGGCCAATAAACTTGTAAATATTATTATCAGCACGGGGGCCGTGATACCCTGCCCAGGGGCCCGAAATTTGTGTCGATGGGTCAGCCCCTACTACACAGAATTTAATAACAAACTGTACTGGAATAAAGCCCATTGGCACTTGGGGCCTAGACGGTTGTCTTGTTTTTCTATCCACGGACCGACTCCTGACCGAGATGATAAGAATAAGTTGTTGTAATAGTGTGATGTTAGGGCCAGTTGGTGTAACAGGTGTGATGTTAGGGCCAGTTGGTGTAACAGGTGTGATGTTAGGGCCAGTTGGTGTAACAGGTTTGATGTTAGGGCCAGTTGGTGTAACAGGTGTGATGTTAGGGGGCCAGTTGGTGTAACAGGTGTGATGTTAGGGCCAGTTGGTGTAACAGGTGTGATGGAGACAAGGTGGCGATCTACGGGTCTACTGCTCGAGACAACTGCAGTAAATGGAGTCAACTAACATCTCTGAGACCCGAACCATGACCAGCGAGATGCACATTGATTGGATTAAAATACTACGTGATGAACACATTTCATAAATGTCTCTAGACTTCATAGATATAACTATAAAACTCATTGAAAAATTGATTGATTCATACATGATCATTCCAGTTTAGTTTATTTACGAAGTGGTGTTGTTTATATCAATGTTGTGCATGGGAATGAAAACTCAGAACATAAAACAATTAGCACAGCGAGCTGATTAGGCTATAGAACATTTTCACACATACGAAGGGCGATTATGTGTTAGATAATACGAGAAAGAAGGTCATTTTAAATATATCATGGATTTTTGAATACTTTATGGCAAATTAAAGATTTTTCACATAGGTGTCATTTCTGGTTCGGCTTGGGAGTGGGGGAGGAAGGGAGGGTCTTCAGAGCCTTGTAGAGATTCTTTGATCTGTGCGATGGCCAGGAAGTTGGTGGAGGCTCAGAAGGAAGTCACAGCGATGACCTATGTGTGACCTCTGCATGAAAGTACCCGGTTTACTCACAGAAGCCGTCGTTAAATGCTATGACGGGTATAGACATAGTTATATCTATGGGTACAGCTGCCTCCCTTAGGCCTTGGCAATGACGAACTTCCGGTCTGGTCACAGATTCAAGAAAAACACTACGGTACATCACACATTCTGTGACTTTGATGTTGATTTAGCTCAACTAGTCTAGCACGTCTTGTTATGTTCTGTTTTAGTTTAGTTGATCTAGTTTAATTCATCTAGTTTAATTCATCTAGTTTAGTTCATATAGTTTAGTTCATCTAGTTTAGTTCATCTAGTTTAGCTCATCTAGTTTAATTCATCTAGTTTAGTTCATCTAGTTTAATTCATGTAGTTTAATTCATCTAGTTTAATACATCTAGTTTAGTTCATCTAGTTTAGTTCATCTAGTTTAACTCAGTTAAAGTCGCAGACAGCGGCAGTTTATCAACAAACTGGCAACTTTATTTTTTGTACAAATTTATCCAAGGCAAAAGAAAGTTATGTTTTAGATAATTTTAGCTTTAAGATATATATGTCAATTTTTAAAGCTCAGTCTTAATATTATTATTTCTACATGTATAAGAAAATCATTTGTTCAATTTACTTTATTTGTTCAATATAAGTTGAGAAAGAAAGAAAGAAAGAAGAAACAAAATATAATCACAAGCAGTGCCGTTCTTTAGGGGTCCTAGGCGGAGATTTCAGAGATGTTTGGTGACCTTGTCAAAGTTCACAATGGTGCCCTAGGCAGAGATTTCAGAGATGTTTGGTGACCTTGTCAAAGTGCACAATGGTGCCCTAGGCGGAGATTTCAGAGATGTTTGGTGCCCAGTCAAAGTGCACAATGGTGCCCTAGGCAGGCACGCCGAGGGGGGTCGGGGGTCATTGCCAGGGGGCCCGCATCTGTAAGGGGCCCGGCCGCCCCGACCATGTCAATTTTTTCACGACTCATTGTTGAAGTTAAAGGGCTCGCAATGATGTCCTGTCCTGGGGCACTTGTTGGCTCTCGGCGCCCCTGGCCCTAGGCAGAGATTTTAGAGATGTTTGGTGACCTTGTCAAAGTGAACAATGGTGCCCTACGCAGAGATTTCAGATGTTTGGTGACCTTGTCAAAGTGCACAATGGTGCCCTAGGCAGAGATTTCAGAAATGTTTGGTGACCTTGTCAAAGTGCACAATGGTGCCCTAGGCAGAGATTTCAGAGATGTTTGGTGCCCTAGTCAAGTTCACAATGGTGCCCTAGGCAGAGATTTCAGAGATGTTTGGTGACCTTGTCAAAGTGCACAATGGTGCCCTAGGCGGAGATTTCAGAGATGTTTGGTGCCCTAGTCAGCACAATGGTGCCCTAGGCAGGCACGCCGAGAGGGGGGTCGGGGGTCAGCCGCCAGGGGGCCCGCATCTGTAAGGGGCCCGGCCAGTCTCGACCATGTCAATTTTTTCACGACTCATTGTTTATTAAAGGGCTGCAATGATGTCCTGTCCTGGGGCACTTGTTGGCTCTCGGCGCCCCTGGCCCTAGGCAGAGATTTTTGAGATGTTTGGTGACCTTGTCAAAGTGAACAATGGTGCCCTACGCAGAGATTTCAGAGATGTTTGGTGACCTTGTCAAAGTGCACAATGGTGCCCTAGGCAGAGATTTCAGAAATGTTTGGTGACCTTGTCAAAGTGCACAATGTGCCCTAGCAGAGATTTCAGAGATGTTTGGTGACCTTGTCAGTGCACAATGGTTCCCTAGGCAGAGATTTCAGAGATGTTTGTGACCTTGTCAAAGTTCACAATGGTGCCCTAGGCAGAGATTTCAGAGATGTTTGGTGACCTTGTCAAAGTGCACAATGGGGCCCTCTTAGCAGCAGGTGTAACAGAAATTAATACTGCAAGTGGGAGGTCGCCTGGTTCAACAAGAACGCCTCTGATGAGGCCGAACATGTCGACGACGAAGTTTGAAAGATATTTTAAGAAGGTAAACCTTTTTGTTTTGTTATAACATTATTTATTTAGAAATACTTGTGATGTTTCACATTTTATTGTTACTTGAGATCAACAAACGTACCGTTACAAAAATATCTGTAAATTTTGATCTCTTTTGTTACTGCACTGTTTACATTCAGCCCCAAACCTCTCCCTTTCTATTGAATAAGATGTGTAGTGTGTTGTGTGTAGACTATTTCACATTCATATTGATATGTCATCAACTAACCCTCCATCCTATATAATGCCTGGTCATGATTTCTTGATTATTCTTCAATAGAACTCTTATTATTTAACATATTTATTGTTCCAGTGAACAACTTGAAACTTAAAAATATAAACACAACAACAGTAATATTCGACACACTCTTTTTATAAGCAGGCAGTGATGACCTGAAGGTAAGGTCTTTTACACTCTGTTTTTATATGTTTAACTGAATTTTTTAAAAATAAAACTTTAAAAAGATGAAATTTTTATTTTATTAAATATAATAATAATAATAACATAAATTTGTTTTTGAACGATAAAATTAGGTCTGAAGGCAGGGAAGCAACCGCATATTTCTGCAATTTAATACATCGATATTGTTGCTTCTCTCCCTTTTTTTTCACGTAGAACGTGTACACGCACATGTATTTACATACTAATACATACCATCCCAGATGAGTGCAGGGGCTATACTGTACTCGGGTCTGAACAGACTCTGCTGTACTCGGGTCCGAACAGACTCTGCTGTACTCGGCCCGAACAGACTACTGTACTAGTGTCTGAACAGACTCTGTTGTACTTGGGTCCGAACAGACTACTCTACTAGTGTCTGAACAGACTATGCTATACCTCGGGTTTGAACAGACTCTGCTATACTCGGGTTTGAACATATCTCATAGCCGATCTATTTTGAAAATAGCTACCTTACATTTGTTGGGTTAAGTAAATGCACATTAGCATCATACTGTCGCTCGATTCCATTGGCTGCCGGCAATAATGAAGAAAGAATTAAACGCTACATCATATTTTTACATTTTTAAAGTTTAAATTGTATTATTTGTTTTTGATCACATATTTTATTCCTCGTTTGACATTTAGATCAACATATGTCGAGCTCATCACCTATTGACTTTATGTTTTGTAGAATGTATGTCTTAGAGATAAACGTTTTGTTTGGACAAGCACTCAAGATTAGCACGCAGACACTCACAGACATGTGGACTGATACATATAAACATGCAGGCAGATACACATAGACATGCAGGCAGGCAAACATAAACATGCAGGCAGATACACACATAGACATGCAGGCAGACACACATAGACATGCAGGCAGACACACATAAACATGCAGACAATTTCACACTCGCCCTACCCTACTCCAACCTGTTTTAGAACCACCGTTCTATTACCTTACTTTATAATGATATACTCAGTACTGTAGATAAAAAACTATTTTCAATGCCAGACCTTTCTCCTTGACGGCATCTGAGTAGTATAATTACTTATACAGTATCTGAGTAGTATAATTACTTATACAGTATCTGAGTAGTATAATTACTCATCACACATGTGAAGTCTGAATGTGCAAGGGACATAATTGCCTTTGTCTTAAAATGTCAAGTTGTGTTTGTAATCAGAGAGTGAGACAGCATTATGTGAAGTGAACGTATTGAATTAATCTGTGAACATAGCCTGAAATTATGACACTAAATATTGACACAGAATGACTGGTGCACACACAAAGGTTTTGAACTTTGTATTGTTTGTCAATATCTCGATTTGTTGCGCGACAAAGTGGAAGTTACGGGCCCTGCTACTGGTGAGTGACAGACAAAGAGAGAGGTGGGCATCTTCAAGTTTCCAATATCAGATTGTAAATACAGTTGTACCAACTGATCGATGGGTGCATGCTACTGTACGTAAAAAGAAAAACAAGGGAAGACTGGTTACCCGCGTAAAGCCCGGCTACCATCATGTGTGTTTATTAATGTAATCCAGTGTGTGTCCTACTGAGTCATCCAAGGTGTGTCCTACGGGGTCATCAAAGGTGTGTCCTAGGACATCCAGAAAAAGCCCCAGGGTCATTCAAGGTGGGTCCTATAGGGTCATCCAAGGTGTGTCCTATAGTGTCATCCAAGGTGTGTCCTATAGTGTCATCCAAGGTGTGTCCTATAGGGTCATCCAAGGTGTCCTATATGGTCATCCAAGGTGTGTCTTACATCCCGGGTGATTTTATTTCTTCAAAGGGTTACATACATGTCGCCCAGTTATATAGTTGAAATATGCTCGGATAAGATGCATTATATTTATAACATATGATATTTCCTTAATGATATATGATGCACCATGACTTCAGATGCACCATAACAATGAGATGCATAGATATTCACGATATCATATGTTATCACAGAATCTTCCATCAAAGCATATTGCCATGACATACATTTTACAGACATTGAATTAAAAAAAATATGCTACGTCATTCAAATGTACGTTTACAATAATGAAAACTTCAACCAACAGTTCATAATTATTAGTTCAAAATAAAATCTTAATTTAGGTGGCACAATAACATTATAGAAAATTATACCATACTTATTAGAAATTCCATAATATTTCAGTCAGGGGAGAGAGCTTACTTCTTCAAATATAAAATTTCATGAGTTATATTCCCTTTTCCGAAGCTCGAAAAAATATTAGCATTGACGAGTCGTCAAATATTTTTATTTAAAATTGTTAAATATGGCTCTATTAGTTTTTATGTGAAATTTATTAGGACTTTTTTCAATGCAATCATTTGAACAAATTACGGCTGCGAATCATGTAGAGCGCAGATAAATCATTATAACAAGTAATAAATATAGCCTTTTGTATGCGTCACTTTTATGGGATGTATCCCCTGTATAAAACAAGAACTTTACAGTATTTGTTAAACAACAAGGAAATTCATTTAATATGTCTTGTAATAAATGAATAACTAAACTGACGTTTCAACCTTCATGTCCCTTGTGAATCACGCTAGAGCAAGCAGCGGCTCTCAACTGTTAATCATGACTGTACCCTGAAGGGTTTCAAAATATGGTCGAGAGTACGCTTCAAAAAGTTAGTAAACCGGCGACATTCTTCAAACTCTTGGTTACTCTAGATGAAAATTATATGTCGTTGTGTACCACTGCATAACCTTTATCCGTGCCGGTAGGTGTAACACCGGTTGAGGACCGGGGGCTAGTGTGAAATTCATTCAAAACGTCTTCCATCTTGAACAATACATTTCAAATAAACCGAGTTTTTAAAAAAGAAGACAAAGATAACAAAAAAACAACCTTTTTTTAAAAAAACAAAAAAAATAATTCTTTTATTAAAATTCACTTAAAAGCTTAAAAGTATAAAAAATAGTTTAAAATAGTTCCTTCCATCTTACAATTAATTATATAAATTATCATTATTAAAATATATTATCGTTAGTACCTATCTAATTATATAGATTATTATTGTAACTCATCAGCTAATGTAAGACATATTTATCTAAATATATTGTAACCACTATGCTCTTAAGTGGATAATTTACCAGTGCTTTTAAGTGATGATAATTTACCTGTGCTTTTAAGTGATGATAATTTATATGCTTTTAAGTGATGATAATTTACCTGCAGCTTTTAAGTGATGATAATTTATGTGCTTTTAAGTGATGATAATTTATATGCTTTTAAGTGATGATAATTTATATGCTTTTAAGTGATGATAATTTATGTGCTTTTAAGTGATGATAATTTATGTGTTCTAAGTGATGATAATTTATGTAAACATTTGTATGATCAAAGGAAGTATTTTACAAAAATATCGAGCAGGTAAATCATAACAGTGGGTCGGACAGCCGAGGTGTAGATACTCGACTGTCGACCTGAGAGTCCTGGGTTCGATCCTCAGTGAGCCCCATGGAATTGTTTACAGGTGACATTTGGTGCAAAGTCGTCCACAAGTCCACCCAGCTTTAAATGGGTACCTGGTTTAAGTTGAGGAAGTAAAGGCGGCTGGGCGTTGTGATAACCACACCATCCCTTCATATTGTTGTAACCTCTCAATTCTTAACACATGTAGCCCTCAGATTCTAACACACGGCGCTGCACCATTCGTCACCTGGACAGGTGTAATAAGAGATGGGTGAGGGTGAAACAACAGTCGTTCCCCTCCTTCTCATCTGGCGCTAGCATCAGGACGGTGCATCGAGACCAGTCACGTGACCTGAATTGGAGGGTGGGGGTCTACTTCGGACTTTAGATATAAGCAGTGAGCAGAGAAAAGTGGACAGTCCGTGACTTAGCATTTTAGGAAGTATCGGAGAACAACGAGTTCGTTACCTGAAGGCAATGACGTCGACTCGCTTGTCGCTGTAGTGATTGTTCTATGTGGATGTATTAGTTTAGCTTAGTAGTTGTAGATTTAAATGTAAAGTGAATTTGTAGTAATAAATAAAGCATTAGTCTAGAGTTATATTGAACCCACGTGTCCTTTGTGTCATTCTGTCTGTGTATAGTAGATAAAGCTACTACAATTGCCGAGGTCATAGAAACAGATGAATTCTACACTTCATCTGCCGAGGTCATAGAAACAGATGAATTCTACACTTCATCTGCCCCGATTGCACGTTGGGGCTAAGGGAACTTTATTATATTCATAACAATGAGAAATCCACAGAGAAATACAACTTACTAATACTATCAATGATATATTAAAGATACAATTTAATTCAGTTTATTCCATGAAATGATTTAGTAGTTATAATATTTAAGAAGATATTCATAAGAATAGAGGTATATAGACAGTGGTTTCAATGTGTTTTAAAATACGATGCAGGGGAGACAATTTGACATAGGACTTAGTGGAGTTTACATCGGTTGCCATGGAGATGACCTTAGCTGCGAGTAGTCTATAGACTAAAATAAAGCAACTTGATACAAATATACTTTTGTATACATTAAAGCAGTTTGATATTTATAATTCACTTAACACATAAAAGTGCAATATAAATATTTTCCAAAAAAAAATTAAACATTTTTATAAAAATTATACGATACACTGAAAAAAAGTGAGTACACATATTTCACTATACAAAGAAAAAATACAATCAACACACAAATTTCTCTAAACTGCTTAAACTCCAAGAAAAAACAACCAAAATCAAAATAACATACGAGCAAATTACATTTTACTACAAATAAAAAGTATATAAACCTACATAACAAACCATTCCAATACACATATTTCACTATATACACATAACAAACCATTCCAATACACATATTTCACTACATACACATAACAAACCATTCCAATAACATATTTCACTACATACACATAACAAACCATTCCAATACACACATATTTCACTACATACACATAACAAACCATTCCAATACACACATTTCACTACATATACCAAAAAAAGCCTTTGAATGTAACTGTGCTTGAAAAACACATCGGCCTATTAACACGTCAACATTTTATGCTATAAATGATAAATTCCATACCAACAAATGGAGCCATTATGAAAAAACACTCGCTATTAGAGCATTGAGTCAACTCAGAACGGAGCCATTTTTACATTACAAGATTTCATTAAAAAAATCGTTTACCGCTAGTTATTTCCTTAGTAGATCTAATTGCCACGGGATACTTCTGTCCAGTGGATCTGGGTTGATTCTGTAGATAACTTCTAGAGCTTTTATTTACAGACGTACGTTTCAGAGGAAAAAACAGATTAAACCTATCACATTTCATTTATCGAATAGCTCCACCGCGATAATATTTCGTTTATTATTTTAACTAGTCAAACTTAAATGCAGTAAAAATCATTAGAAATGTTTTTTTCTTTAGATAGGCCGTTCATTTTTTTCCCTTTAATATTTTTGATATTTACTGCTGAATGGGCATCTTCGATGACAGACATTGGTATCAGTGGTAAAAAAATGGCACTAATTTAAATACAGATACCTGACTGGTGAGTCCTGTCCATAAATCTCTGTGACCTTTTGTCGTATGTCATGCAGCCGGAGTCCTTGACTGAGTGGCCCTCTGGCAGGAATATTTGGCTGTGTGGCCCTCTGACAGGAATATTTGGCTGTGTGGCCCTATGACAGGAATATTTGGCTGTGTGGCCCTCTGGCAGGAATATTTGGCTGAGGGTCTTCTGACAAGAATATTTGGCTGAGGGACTGACTCTCTGACAAGAATATTTGGCTGTGTGGCCCTCTGACAGGAATATTTGGCTGAGTGGCCCTCTGACAGGAATATTTGGCTGAGTGGCCCTCTGACAAGAATATTTGGCTGTGTGGCCCTCTGACAGGAATATTTGGCTGAGTGGCCCTCTGACAGGAATATTTGGCTGTGTGGCCCTCTGGACAGGAATATTTGGCTGAGTGGCCCTCTGGCAGGAATATTTGGCTGTGTGGTCCTCTGACAGGAGTATTTGGCTGTGTGTCCCTCTGATCTAGAATATTTGGCTGTGTCCCTGACTAGAATATTTGGCTGAGTGGCCCTCTGACAGGAATATTTGGCTGAGGCTCTCTGGCAGGAATATTTGGCTGTGTGGCCCTCTGACAGGAATATTTGGCTGGAGTGGCTCTTTGGCAGGAATATTTGGCTGAGTGGCCTTCTTGCTGAGGGAGCTCTGTGTAGCTGTTAATATAGACTAGACAATCTTTTCTGTATAACCGGTAAACAATAGCAGAACCGATGAACATCTATAAGTGAGCCAGACATACCCTATGGTCTAACAATCAGCTATTTAAGCACAGAGACAATGACTAATACAGTTGCATTAAAATAAGTATTGATATAATCAAAGTCCACTTCTAATCATGATTTATGCTATTCATAAACAAATTCAAATCAAATGAGAGGCCAATTAAAGTCTGTTATGATACAAATTGATAACTTTGTTCGCAATGTGTAGTTTATAAATTATTAATGTTTTGGTTGACTTATAACTTATGAACATACTTTAAAAAATAAATAGAAACAAACGAAAAAAGAGATTTAAAGATATTTCATATCGAAATATAAATGTGCAGCATATATTGGTGGGGATAAAATCAATGAACTGCTATAGCCTATTGCAGGGGTAGGCAACCTACGGCCTCGCGAGCCGCATGCGACTCTTCGATGTCGAATTGCGGCTCTTTCGATGTCAAATTGTGGCCTACCAGTTCCACGCGCAAATAATAATAATTATATTTTTTTATATACCCAATCCTAATCAAATACCATAATATTGAAACAACAATTTTAGTGGCTCTTAAAAAAACTGAGAAAATTGTAAATTATAACTTTTGGCACTTCCGTCTCAAAAGGTTGCCGACCCTGACCTATTGGATACAATACTGAAACTATTTTATTTTTAAAACTAAAATGGCAAAAACAACAGAACAATAATAGAAACAAAATAACAACACAGCCAAGTAACCAATAGAGCCGTCACTGTGGGAGATTTCACTAATACTTACTAATAGACAACTAAATATTTATAAACCGTAATATCTGTTTACAAGTTTTTACATTTCATAGAGATATCATGTGACTGCCCCTAATCTGAGTGAACTAAACCATATGTGTAGTTTACCAGCCAGACACACCCACACATAGTATATAACCCATACATAACTTTGTTTACATATCGCTCAGACTACATTCCCCTTCTGTACATTTCACTCAGCTTATTAGTTATTCACATTTCATTTTTTTGTCATTGGAATCTTTTATTGGATGCCAAGCCATATTTACTTTGTCTATGGACATGCGTATCTGTGTTTTTTCTCCCGTGAATCAATCTCTCTATTCAACCCTCCCCTCTCCCTCTCTCTCTCTCTCTCTCGCTCGCTCTCTCTCTGTCTATTCTCTCGCTCCCTTTCTTGCCCTTAATTTTTTTGCTCATGTCACCCGAGCCAGTGCCCGGCGTAATATCCATGCAAATTCCGGGGATAATCTTATTGATGCGGCCCCCTGAGAAAACGTCCCATACGGAGACAGGTCCGGGGTTGTACAATGGAACCTCGCCACGGCCTCCCGTATCGACCCGTCTCTCCCGTTACCAAGTCACGGATTAATTTGTCTGAAATGTAATTTAATCGGAGATGAAGGAGAAAACAGGCAAGATGGCTCGAGCCGCTGGACCGCACTGCCCTGATGAAAAGGGTGGGGCGGCGGGTGCTGGGAGTGGGGTGGGGGTGGGGTGGGGGCGGAAAGAGGTTGGGGGGGGACCGTGAACCCCAGGGCGGAGTCACGATGAGTTGATGAAACAGAAGACATGTGACAAGCATTCTCCTGAAGAATGATATACGAGGCTGAGCCGTGTCTTTAGGGAGCCATCAGGAGTCGGTGGATGTTGTGTTGTGTATGTTGACATGTGCAAACAGCACCGGTGGATGTTATGCTGTTTATGTTGACGTGTGCAAACAGCACCTGTGGATGTTGTGTTGTGTATGTTGACATGTGCAAACAGCACCGGTGGATGTTATGCTGTTTATGTTGACGTGTGCAAACAGCACCTGTGGATGTTGTGTTGTGTATGTTGACATGTGCAAACAGCACCTGTGATGTTGTGTTGTGTATGTTGACATGTGCAAACAGCACCGGTGGATGTTATGTTGTGTATGTTGACATGTGCAAACAGCACCTGTAGATGTTATGTTGAATTTGCTGACATGTGCAAACAGCACATGGGGATGTTATGTTGTGTATGTTGACATGTGCAAACAGCACCGGTGGATGTTGTGTTGTGTATGTTGACATTACAAACAGCACCTGTGAATGTTATGCTGTTTATGTTGACATTGCAAACATCACCTGTGAACATTATGCTGTTTATGTTGTCATGTGCAAACAGCACCTGTGAATGTTATGCTGTTTATGTTGACATGTGCAAACAGCACCGGTGAATATTATGTTGTGTATGTCGACCAGTTGATATTTTGTTTTGTTTGTCATTAACATTTGATATAATGTTATGTATTGACACTAAGCCATATGTCATTATATGTTATGCATTGTCTTTATGAACAAACATTTGATGTTAGGCTGTTTATGTCATGTACAAAACATCATTTGTTATTATTGTTAGGCTGTTCATGTCATGTACAAAACATCATTTTGTTGCTAAGCTATTTATGTCGTCTTACAGCCAGCTTTATAATGCTTTATAATTATAGTGTTTTTGATAGGTTTTTAATTAGTTTCAATTTCTTTGGGTTTGTGAGTTTTCGGATTTTGTGGGTTTGTCCTTGAAACTGTTTTCACCGTTTAGTTCCTATTTAGTGATAAGACTAAAAGTTATCACACGTTTAGTTAACTAGAAAATACACAATTTTGATAATTTCAAGTCCATGAAGTAACATTTTTTTAGAATAACGAAGCAATAACTTTTTTATGATGCTAAAAAAACATGGCTTTGAGATTATCATGTACAAAAAAACAAAACAATAACAAACAACAACGCATATAGTAATTACAGTATGAATGTGCCAAAATTAGACTGAAGTGTGCAACAATGTGCAAGATTCATTTTGTCACAAGTAAAGTATAATTATAAAAAAAAGGAATAATATACATTTTTTGTTTATAAAAGTGCCGAAAAAGTAAAAAAATTTCATTTCATTATACAAATATTTATATACATCATCATTACTGTGGTAATACAAAAGAATAGAGACTAAATACATATTTTTTATTTGATAAGTGGTAATACAAAACAATAGAGACTAAATACATATTTCTTTTATTTGATAAGTGGTAATAGATGAATAATATATGCATAATTATTTCTTTCTCTTTCTCTCTCTCTCTCTCTCTCTCTTTTTCCCTCTCTCTCTCTCTCTCTCTCTCTCTCTGCCTCTTTCTGTCTTCTCCTTCTTTCTTTGTCTTTTCTTCTCTCAGTGAATGTGTGTATTCATGTGTATTTCAGTGTGTATGTGTTTTACCTTCTTTTTTAACCAAATGACCAAACCTAATGGCGACTTTATTCTTGGTTGACTTTATTTCTAGTAAAAACAACTATATTTGTGTATATATATATATTGACTTGCCATACGTCCCGGTTTCGCCGGGGCAGTCCTGGATATACTGGGTTGTCCCGGTGTCCCGCCCGGTTGTTGAAATTGTCCCGGCTTAGATTCAGGCACAGTTTCTTGGAAATAATTGAGCAAAATTATTAGATCAACAAAACATCGCAATGTCTAAAACTTGGAATGGTTGTTGAGGCAGTGTTCTGTCTTCCTGGAACGTCCGCCCCAGTTGAGCAGGTTTTTTCGATGATGAACAGTGCCTGGAGTGATGAACGGGGTTTGATGCATGAGTCCACAGTCCGCGGTTTGATGGTGTGCAAAGTTAACTTCGGACTTAGCTGCAATGAATTTTATGAAAAATTAAAGAGAAGAAGGACTTATTGAGAAAGGTTCACTCAAGTGAAAAATACGAGTGGTACAACAAGTAGAAAACTGTTTTGTTTTGTAAAAATATCATGTTTGTTTACCATTATGAATAAAATAACAGAGATTATCTATTCTATATTTTAAGTGTTTTTTACATTACTGTTTTCATACTCCCCCCCCCCCCCCCGAAACCGACATCCCTAAACCTAAAGTAAAAAAGACAGATCTGTCCCAGTTGGTCCGTGAAAAATATGGCAACCCTATATACATATATTTTGCTCCGTTATAGTTCCAGGTGAAGTACTTAATGCTACCGGATGAGCTAACATTAGAAGTAAACATATACTAATGTTTCCATATTGTGAAATACTCGAACGTGTCTACATTTCATATGTGTGGTAAATGTGTGTGTGTGTGTTCGTGTGTGTGTGTGTCTGCGCCAAAAAAAACAACATATTTTTATGAAGCAAATTAAATATGATATGTATTTTGTATTCGTTACAATAAAATGGTTTGGGTTGAGCCTCCAACGATGTGATATTCTGTACATTTGACCCAACAAAGTATTTTAGTCACCAATAAAATGAAAGAGAAAACAAACCGGCTCGTATCTCAGACCTACAAACATAACTGACTGACATAACATGATGGTCCATTCATTATAGGTCTTCTTAAGTCTTCTTGCGGGGAGTGTTTGATAACAACAATGATATATTTGCGTATAACAGCATCTGGGATGATGATACTGACGGTGGCAAAAATAATTTGGCGAAAAAGAAAAGGAAAAAAAAAGTTAAAGATGACGATAAGAGTTCGGATCCGGTGAAAGATAACGATGATGATGATGATAATGATGGCGATAATGATGATGATAATGAAGGCGATGAGAGATATGCACCACGAGAAAATAAAATATACCATGATGACAATGATGAATATCATGATAACGAGGATGATGACGTCGACGACGAAGATGATGATGGCGATAAGAGGTATGCGCCCCAACAGAAATATGACGATGGGAATGATGAAGAAGATAACAAGGAAGACGATGAAGGTAATTTTTATTAAATATCTAATAGCTTTTTTTTCGTCCCCTGTAAACTGGGGCATTTGTAATAACAACAATAGTAAAACCCATAACAACAATAGTACAAGCAATGACAACTATAGTACAAGCCATAACAACAATAGTACAAGCCATAACAACAATAGTACAAGCCATAACAACAATAGTACAAGCTATAACAACAATAGTACAAGCCATAACAATAATAATAAAAGCCATAATAACAACAATAGTAAACGATTTGGACTTCCCAACAAAATCTCAATGGAAGAAAAAGCTATTAAAATTGGCGTATAATTTATTCTGTGTCATGTTCTGTTCAGTTTATAATTTAGTAAAAATTGTTCTACATTTTAAGAAATTGTATTCTTGTGGCAGGACACCAATTACTGCAAGGAGGACAATATGGTCTCTAAAAATGGCTGTCATGGTGAATATTAGGTCAGCTACGAATGAAGCTGTTGAAACAGTCGTTTGTTTGTTTTTCAAGTAAAACAACTGGACTCTGATGTTATGTAAACAAATTTATACGAAATAAACAATTATGATTATTTGAACTATAAATAAACTATTATTGCAAGAGAAAATGTTGTTTTTGTTCAAATAAGGAGTTAAAAAAAAGATGTTACACCGTAAAAGAGCTTGGCTATAACTGGACAAATGAATGAAAACAATGTCACAGATGCTGGTTACTGTCTTTGATCCTAAAGAAGGTGACCCTAGCAACACTCGGGGGCCCAGGGCGAATGCCTTTTGGTCCGTCGAGTTTTGTTCTATCCAGGTTTAAAAGTAAAGAAAAAAAACATAGTTGCTTGTTCCCCTGGCCGCCACGCACGCTACGGGCCTGCATTGACAGCGCATTACGGGATTTTAAGTAATAATAACAAAAGTACTTTAAGGTGTGACTATCAATGAATGTGTAATATCTTATAGGGAAGGGAGGGGCGGGGGGTGGCGATATCCGAAACGGGAAATGAAGAAAAAGCAAAACATGGGTTGGAAGTAGGGGAAAGGGGGGTGGGGTCAAGAGTCAGGTAGACAATGTTTCTGTAAATTATGAACGACAGCATTATATATATATATACATATAAATATATATATATATATATATATATATATATATATATATATATATATATAATACATTATCGTCTAACCTGGGCGATAGACCTTTCGACCGTGTGTGTAACTATAAAAATAGTCTGGGGAATTCCAAAATAGGTAGTTGTGCGCAAATTATGTAAAGTTGTAATGGATGGTCAAAGGGATACAACTCAATTATAAGGAGTCAACTTATCACTGTATTAGTTAACTCGCTTGGTTTTTTTTCAATATTTGTTTTCGATTTCTTTTATATCGCAGGTAGCAGCCAGCGTCAGCAGGCTTTTCAACTAGTATATATATGTATAAGAACACTTGGATTTTCTGTAGAAGGGTTCTGTTTGAAAATTGACAATGACAGAAAACTAGAATGCCGAATGCTGACACACAAAATCAACTCAATACGAAATTACGCAACATATCCAATAAGGACGGGCCTTACGAATTGCGGGGCCCAATTTAACGTATGCTTGCGAGGCCCCTCTTCTAATCTTTAAAAGCCTGTGACAAAAGCAATGACTGATAGTGATATGCTAAGTGTAAATTACGGCCCCTACAGCCTACCAGGTGCATGGCCCAACTCGGAGCAATCGGTCAAATCGGCCTAAGGCCGGCCATGATTTTAATAGTCAGGGCCGTTTTAATGGTCATTGTAGGCCCTAGGCACTTTCAAAGTCGTAGGCCCTCCCCATCTTCATTTTTAATATTTTTCAAGAATGCCCCAGTACTTCTTTGCGATTTGAAATCTAAATAAACTTTTGAGGACGTCGTATGTGACTTTGCTAAGACAAAGAGCCGAAAAGTTAACATACTGTCATTTACAGATCTGCAGCTTGACTTGTTCAGGTGCTCATATCACACGGTTATATATAGTTACTTAAATACAAACATTATTAGATTTTATTGGCATTCTGAACTTGTTTTCACTTTATGTTCTGGCTTTCGTAGGCCCTTGAAAAGTCCGTAGGCCCTAGGCACAGTGCCTAATGTGCCTAGTTTATTAAGCGGCCCTGTTAATAGCACATACTTTGTATAGCTCAACATAATAAAAACAAAAACATGGCATGTCTAGATTAGATTCAGGAGGAGTATGTATATAACATCTGGCTTCTATCTTGTCTACAGCGCTGCTCCCAGCATAATCTAGACATCCGCTTCCTACCGAACCCAAAGATAGACTCATCTAATATGAACCCTTCTGTCGGTTGGTATTTTGCTAGCGCGTTAAATCCCAAAAGTTACCTAAACGTCATTAGCTAAAATGACTATACACCTATCAACTACATTATCTACGGTACCTCGCCTGAACTAAGACGCGCCATCATACGATCGGCTTAGTTGGGCGCATAAAATTGCGTCATTATTTTATGAGCTCCACACTCACACTTTTGTACGCACGCTCACATACACACACTCTTACATACACTTACGCACATAAAATTATGTATATATACATACATACATACGCACACACACGCATTAGTGACGATTCGGATATTTATCCTGCAGCAAGACCTGTGTGCTATGGATTACGGGTTCGACTCCGGGTGAGACCCAGTCACTTAAAATGTATTTGACCAGTGCTTTGTAATTATTAATTTGGTTTAAGATAACAAGTTTGTCTTGACCACTGTTCCGGAACAGATGTCACGTGACATCCCAGTGACCAACGACGCGTTTTCATGTGTGATGTGACATCCTTGTGTCCAACGAGACGGTGTTGGGTGTGCCGTGACACCATAGAAAAGAGAGGAAGTAAACACACAATAATGTAAAGACAGATACTCTCAAGGAAGCACTGGTCAAGATAGATTTATCAAACGAACATCCATCGTATAATAAACGCAATGACGAACATCCATCGTATGATGAACACAATGACAGACGTCCATTATTTAGCGAACGTATTCAACGCATTAGTTATTTTCATGAAAGCAAAATTCTGAAATTCGCTAATTTTCTGCAGGTTAAATATATTTGCAGGTTAAATGTATTAACTAGCCTAACAGCCTGCACACAATTTCATAATGAGGTCTCACAAGTTAAGATTTTGATAGTTTATAACTTTGTGTAAATATTGACGCTAACAGCATGTGCGATGATTATTTGAGATCTTACTTATGCTGAAATCAATTTTTGGTATTAGAACACACGCTTTATTTGTATGCTCCGATTTGCTAATTCTTGAACATGTTTTTAATTATTTGACAATAGTTATCCTAGCCCTAACGGGTCATAGGGGCAGACGAAGTGTAGAATTCATCTGTTTCTATAACCTCGGCCTATAATGGGATCATGGGGTTAGCACAACGCCAAGCCGCCTTTACTTCCCCAACTTATGTCAGATATTCATTTAAAGCTGGGTGGACCTTGCACCAAAATAACACCTAGAAAAATTACAGAGGATCAAACCCAGAACTTTCAGGTCGACAGTCGAGTATCTACACCTCTCGGCCATCTGTCACACAACTTGACAATAACCCCCTAATATTAACTCTCGCAGCAGAAATCGGGAGAATTCGTTAGACCCAATATAAATACAACACTTCAGTAGACTCAAACGTATCGGGTAACGCTTCCTTTAACCCTTGATTTTGCACCACCCCTCCCTTTCTCCCGGAGATAATTGACTTATCCTCCCCGTAATAAGTGGTGAACGTCCCGGTACGACGAAATTACGGCTTGGCATGAGGCTCTATTTGAAACATTTTGCTAATTATCTCCAGCATTGCGCGTTCTATGTTTTCATTTTAGCTAATTTCGTGAAAGCTCACAATGTAGTAGCACAACCCCCCCCCGCCCCATAATACAGCCTATAGATGACATCCAAATATGCTGCAAAAAAAAAAAATTATGTACTCAAAAAACATGCAAAGACTCTCACATTTACTGGTAAATAAATAAATAAGACAAAACTAATTTTACAAAGTAGTCGAATAGTTTTAAACATGCAAGATCGATACTAATTTAAGGAGTGAAGTCAATGAAATACAAGTTTCTACGCCAATACTTGTAGTGAACATCTTGAGTGTAACAAGTACAAAGATGGATTGGGGAAATTTGTGTGGACTCTGGATAATATTGCTAAGGGTTAGCATCTATCTATCTATCTATCTATCTATCTATCTATCTATCTATCTATCTATCTATCTATCTATCTATCTATCTATCTATCTATCTATCTATCTATCTATCTATCTATCTATCTATCTATCTATCTATCTATCTATCTATCTATCTATCTATCTATCTAACTATCTATCTATCTAACTATCTATCTATCTATCTATCTATCATTCTATCTATCTATCTATCTATCTATCTATCTATCTATCTATCTATCTATCTATCTATCTATCTATCTATCTATCTATCTATCTATCTATCTATCTATCTATCTATCTATCTATCTATCTATCTATCTATCTATCTATCTATCTATCTATCTATCTATCTATCTAATCTCTCTATCTATCTGTCTGTCTATCTGTCTGTCTATATATCTATCTATCTGTCTATCTATTTATGGAATCTATCGTAATTTTTGTTGATGTTCTGATAAAAATAATATATCTGTACGTTGTTTTTTTTTTAAATTCGAAACAAAAAACCGTGTTACTTCTAGCTTCCATTAAAAATAAGGAAAAAAAAAATGACTTTAAAGTATGGATATATCCGTAAGTTTCTAAAGTTATATTTACTAACTAAACCTTTGGTTTATCATACTAAAACAACTGATTAACAATAAGTTTCCTTTCTTTATAGACCCTCGCATCTACCAGGCTCACAGATGGTCAAGGAGATGATATGAAGAAAGGTATGCACACAAAGACAGAAAATTATTTTTTTGTATTCAATAATGAATATTGGTAACAGAAACTGCAAGTCTTGTCAATTATTTTGTAGAATAATAGGGTAAACAGTTTATTTTTTTTTAAACTTTTGATTGGTTTCCTAATTGTTAGAGTTATGGGGCTGGGCATTCGATATTTGAGGTATCTTTGTATTGGATCTAAGTGAAATAATTAAAAAAAAAACAACAACAACAAATAAGTTAACCCTTTCATTAACACTCTGTCGTTTGTGTTACAGTATGTGTCAAAGGGACCGTTGGTAAACACCAGGAGGTGATAGTGAAGAACAAAGACGGGGACTTTGTGAAGATCTCTGGGGTCAAGGTGCTCAAGCAATTCTCCAAAGAAAAGTGCATCAGGCATCAGACTTACGACTACATCGGCCCGCTACTCTTCACCAAGGGCTGCAAGGCTTCCTTCAAAGTTTTCTACTGGGAGGATAACTACGATGAGTCAGATGACTGCAACTTTAGAACCGTCAACAATTTGACCATTTTGGTAATGTCGTACACATTCGTGCTTTGGTTTTAGAACAGTTAAAAAAAAACAATGGCGTTGCAATGGGGGGCGTGGGGGTAGGAACGTCATTTCAAGTACGACATGGGGGGGGGATGGTGTGAGAGGAGACCGCGATTCTTCTACGGGGGTCTATCAATGTGTAAGATCTATTACTGAGTCAGGACCCTTGAAGGGAGTCAAGTGCTCTACCCCCCCCCCCCCCCATCAGGGGACGGATGGTCGTGTGGTAAAGCTCTTCACTGTCGACCTGAAGGTACCTGGTTCGATCTCCGGTGAGGAACAAGGAAATAGGTCTTGGCTTAAGTCCCCCACTATGTTTGCCGTGGTGCCTCCATGGCCATTGAACTCTCGACAGTGATGGAGATGAAAGAAGGGCATTATAAAACCTAAAAATTGCCCCATTTAGGTGGGCGATCTGAAGGTACCTGGTTAGATCTCCGGTGAGGACCAAGGATATTTTTCAGGTCTTGGCTCAAATAACCGATATATTTCCCGCGGTGCCTCCATGACCATTGCACTATTGTCTATGGTGGGGGTGAAAGAAGGGCACCATAAAAACAGTCTATAGGATCTAAGAGATTTCATCTCATCCTTACAGGGACTACACCCCCCCCCCCGCAAATGACACTTCAGTTGTGGGTTCTGAAGTGTTAGAAGGGAGGTGGACAGAGGGCATTGTTTTAGGAATGTCCCCCTCCGCCCAATTTTTTTAGCGACGTCATTGCTAGACAAGCCATGAGTAAATTATAAAATAATTAAATCGGACCAGTGCACGTGTGTAAGGTGTGTGTGTGTGGGGGGTTCTCCTGCTTACCATTAATGTTTTGAGAGGTTCCTTAGCGTCCCGTACACATTTGGTCAACCAGAGAGTGGAACTAAATGCTGATAAGTCGGACTGGCTATGCTATCATTTGATCTGAGTAGGGAAATCTAGTTTGTAGTGACACCTACAGTGTCGTCTGCGCAGGTAAAGAGTGACCTAATTTTGACTATTTTGTTTACGTTTTGAAAAGAAATGCTTAAGCCCTTGAGCATTAAAAAGTATACAATGAAATGCACCCCCCCTACTCACCCCCCCTCCTTTATAAATATGCATAAGAAAAGGAAAAAAAATATTGTACACTTATAAATGTGTAGGTCTACAACTTGTACAAAATATGTGCGCCAACATAGAGTACGGTAAATCTTTTTTATTTATATTGCCAGTTATCAATGAATAAATAATTTATTTATGGACTTATCCCTTCAAGTATACTTTGTTAATTTTAGCAATAAATAGATTAAGAATATACATTATGTCCATATTTTTTTTTTGAAGCAATAGTTTGGTCATTTAATAAATTACAAGCCCTATTATTTTGCAATAAAAATTTCTATAAATAGTTGTAGGTTCTATTTTGTGTTCAATAGCACATGTTACCAGTTGTTAGCCTTTAAACTAAATGAAAACTGGCCCAACATATCCACAGACAGACATCAAGTGAAACTATATAAAAGCTTTTAATATATTACACATCTAAAAACGAATTGTTTTGTATCACTCTTATTTTTTAGAGTTTCTTTTATTTATAGTTGTCTTGGTGTGAGTTTGTTCTATTTATGGACGTCTTGGTGTGAGTTTGTTCTATTTATAGATGTCTTGGTGTGGGTTTGTAATTGTATTTCCCTAACACCTATATGAATGGAGCCAATGTTTCACCTCTTGTGACCAACATGGGCACGAGTCTTCATAATCAGAAATAACATGAAGAAAGTTGACTGAATTTAGATGACTTTACTTCAAGGACATGTGACATGAAGTAGGAATCTGGTAGCTAGAATCATTACATGGTTAGAGTGTATAAAAGAACCGCGCAACATTACATTTTAGAATCGGTAAGTTGAATCGAGTAACATTACATTTTATAGTCTGTAAGTTGAATCGAGTGTACATTACATTTTATAATCTGTAAGTTGAATCGAGTGTACATTACATTTTAGAATCTGTAAGTTGAATCGAGTAACATTACATTTTATAGTCTGTAAGTTGAATCGAGTGTACATTACATTTTAGAATCTGTAAGTTGAATCGAGTGTACATTACATTTTAGAATCTGTAAGTCGAATCGAGTGTATATTACATTTTATAATCTGTAAGTTGAATCGAGTGTACATTACATTTTAGAATCTGTAAGTTGAATCGAGTGTACATTACATTTTATAATCTGTAAGTTGAATCGAGTGTACATTACATTTTAGCATCTGTACGTTGAATCAAATAACATCTGTTAAGAATCTGTTCGTACCTGTCAGCTGTCCGTGGTTTGTACTAATCAAATTGTCTGTAAATGAATACATTGCATTTCTTTTCTTTTTTTGTTCAGATCAAATCTGTACTATGTAGTCTGTACTATTTTTTTGTTTCATTTGTTCAACTGATTTTTTTAGAATGTTATTTTATTGACCTTGTAAAGTAATTGTACAGCCGAAAGAACGAGCCACACATAGAAAAAATCAAAGAAGGCACTGTGGTCAAGATGACCGTTTAAAAACAGTTCAAAAAGTCCACAAGCTGTAAACTTGACCAGAGCTTTGGCTTTCAGAAGAACGTGGTGTATGCCAGGAATGGCTGCAGGGCTGAGTTCAAAGTCTGTATCAAAAAGAAAGTTCAATAGAAAGTAAATATATTTAAACATCATTGATACTGTTGACTTATCATCTACTCCCCAGGTGTAATGTTTTTAAAAATAATAAATAAATAAAAATATCGCACATCTTAATAAACAAGTGTTTTCTTTAGTTTTTAAATAGAGACATTAAAATGTACACACTGTGTCTATGAAACTATCACTTGTCGATTTTTTTTCGTCTAAAACAGGGGAGTACAGGGGAAAACAGGGGTGTACAGGGGTGTAAGGGGTAAACAGGGGAGTACAGGGGTGTAAGGGGTAAACAGGGGAGTACAGGGGTGTAAGGGGTAAACAGGGGTGTACAGGGGTAAACGGGAGTGTAAGGGGTAAACAGGGGTGTACAGAGGTAAACAGGGGTGTAAGGGGTAAACAGGGGTGTACAGAGGTAAACAGGGGTGTAAGGGGTAAACAGGGGTATACAGTGGTAAACAGGGGTGTACAGGGGTAAACATGGGTGTATAGAGGTAAACAGGGGTGTAAGGGGTAAACAGGGATGTACAGTGGTAAACAGGGGTGTACAGGGATAAACAGGGGTGCGCAATCTACGGCCCTAGTGTCACGCACGTCCTGTTTTGCTGTTTGATTCAGCCCCTGCTCAATAAGCTTCTGTTGCGATCTTTATGTATGGTCTAAATTTGGCAATTTAGGAATGTACAAAACTGCGAAACGTCCTTAAATTTTTTAACTTAAAAATCCCATAGATTAATTTATAAAAATGACGTAAACTTATCATTAATGGATCGAAATTCTTAGTATAATGAGTTCTTCGCGATGAAACAGAAAATAACATAATATTAGTCTCAATCGGTTTAGAGGGTACCTAGTTATATTAAAGTGGGACGGGTGGTCGAGTGGTGTAGATACTCGACTGCCAACCTGAGAGCCATGGGTTCGATCCTCGGTGAGGCCCTTGAAATTTTTCCAGGTGAAATTTGGTGCAAAGTCGTCCCACAAGTCCACCCAGCTTTAAATGGGTACCCAACTTTAAGTTGGGGAAGTAAAGGCGGCTGGGCGTTGTGCTAATCACACAATCCCTTCATATGCCGAGGCTATAGAAACAGATGAATTCTACACTTCATCTGCCCCGATGGCCCGCTAAGTTTAAGGAAACTTTACTTACTTACTTTACTAGTTATATTAAAACACTTCAGTTAATTTTTAATTAGTTACTTGATCGACTCTTATCTTGTCCGTGACTATTGATCAACGACTTGACACTCTTCTGGGTCCGTGGTTCTCCAGCTTTGCGATATGCTACCCTCTGAGCATGGGCGTCGCTAGGAATTTTTCCAGGGGGGGGGCAAAAAATTTCCGGGGTGGGGGCAAATAACAACTTTATGACATTTTTTTTAAATGTAAGGGGGGGGGGAGCAAATGCCCCCCCCCCTCTTATATGACATGCCTCTGAGAAACCTATTCGGTTTTCGCGATTAAAGAACGAACATGTTAAATTCATTGTAGAGAAATTCGATGAAGAAATTATTAACATTTTTGACGATGTATTTCAATCACGTTCGCAACGAATCAATGTGTGTGTGTCTGTGAAGTCCCTGTAGGGATGAGATGAAATCTCTTAGATCCTATATACCAATAATGGGACGGTTTTTTTCTGGTGCCCTTCTTTCATCCCCCACCATAGCCGATAGTGCAGTGGCCATGGAGGCACCACGGGAGATACAGCAGAAACTTTCGCCATGACCTGAAATATCCATTGATCCTCACCGAAGATCGAACCAGGGACCCTCAGGTCGACATCCAAACCGTTTACCGCACGACCATCCGTCCCAATGAACTAGTAAGTCGCTACACACATTTTCAGGGCCACATCTCTAGGTTGATTCAGGTTACTTCAATTTCTAAAAGCATTTTACCACCGGCCTATTTTATAGTCACCCCCACCCCGGGCAGTACAAAAGCTGTCTACGCCACTGTTGTGCCCCATGAACATATTTTACAACTGAGGCACAAATAGCGTACGACATGATCGATACTAATGTCAGGTGTGAGGTTGATAAAGTACATGTTTCTATGTCAATAGACTCAATACTAGTAGTGATCACTTGTAGAGTCGGAGGACAGAGATGAACTGGGGAAATTTATGTGGCTGCTTTATCATATTGGTAAGGTTTAGCATCTATCTATCTATCTATCTATCTATCTATCTATCTATCTATCTATCTATCTATCTATCTATCTATCTATCTATCTATCTATCTATCTATCTATCTATCTATCTATCTATCTATCTATCTATCTATCTATCTATCTATCTATCTATCTATCTATCTATCTATCTATCTATCTATCTATCTATCTATCTATCTATCTATCCATCTATTATGTCTGTCTATCTGTCAATCTTTCTGTCCGCGTCTATTTATCCGCGTCTCTTTGTTTGTGATATAAAATTTACTAACTAAACATTAGGTTTATTAGTCACTATTATACATAACCTGGACTAACAATAAGATAACCCGTGTTATAGATCATAACAGCCCTCAGAGTCAGCGATGGTCAAGTCTTAGGCAAGAAAAAAGGTAAATATAGACTTTTAAAACAATGTTCTTTTACTCAAAGTAACTATAACTGGTGATTATTTGATTTCTTTTTTTTTACCATTCAATAAACTATTGTTACATCGTGGTCTATGGTAATAAAATTATTAAAAAAAAAAAATAAAGTTTATAGAATTGAAATTAACATGTATTTGCGACATGATAGCTGTAACATTTGCACAATGTTGGCCAACGTTAGAAAACAGTATTGTCCATACATGTGTTGCAAAGAAATTTAATAGCCCACTGCGGTGCACGATTTTTTTTTTAAAAAAAAGCTCACTCTTGCTCTAAAATTTAATAAATAATCCGGCTTTACTATTATTCGGCCTCATACTATCTGGTCTGTTTGAAAAATAAATAAATCGACAAATTAACAGACAGAGCAAATTTAGATAAAAGCTTACCGGAAAATAAAATAAACAAAAAACTAAACGGGAAAAAACAACAATATCATTGTATTCGATTTCGACGGTCGGTATTTCAGTGTGTATCAAACTGGTCGTTGACAACGCCTACTCCAAGGTGGCAGTGAAGGGCAGTGATGGTGACTACGTGAAGATTGCCCAGGTAGAGGTGATCCAACAATTGTCCAAACACAAGTGTGTCAGGCACCAGACTTACGCCTACCGGGGACCACATCTTCTCACCAGGGGCTGCAAGGCTTTATTTAAAGTCTGCTACTGGGAGGAGAACTACGACGAATCGGGTGAGAGTTATGCAGACGATAGTTTGTGTCATTGGTTAAAAGTTGTACATGGTCGAGGCTTGGTCGTAACAGTCACCAGGCATGAGTACATTTGAGCGGGGCCATCTTAACGCAGCTGGTAAAGGGGGGGGGCTTCAAAGAGTGTTTGGGCCCTCCAAGCTACTTGACCTTTTTATTTTAATGTTTTGAATGGTTGTCTTAGCGGCACCCAACACATTAGGTTTGCCTGAGAATGGGGACATAATAACGTCACGTGACTATTGCAAATATTTTTAAGTAACTACAGAAGATCAGAAGCCCGAGCTAAATATGAATTTTTTAATGCACATTGAAATAGACAGTGTATGTACATTGTGATTTTAAATTATTTGGAGATTTATGCGTGATATTTCATTTTTATTACATGTCTAGATGTGAAAGATATCCCTCCCCTATCATGCGAACTAATTTTCTACGTTTTTGTTTGTATTCCTAACTAGTCTAGGGCCGCAGCTAGGGATTTGGCGCCCCTGACAAATTTTGACAACCTTCCCTCCTCCGGTTGTAGCAGAGAAATAAATAAATACATAAAATGATTTTTAAAGCGATGTGGCCCTTCTAGGTTTGGGGGGGGGGGCATTAGTGCCGTAGTGAGCCTAACTCGCGCCCGGGGCACGATATCTTTTTAATGCCTTTTTAATGCCCCCCATTCGAAAATCATATAATATTATAGGTAAAATATACCATTTGGCGCCCCTTTGCGAGTAGCGCCCGGGGCATGATGCCCCATGCCCACCCCTCGCTAAGCCTCTGGGGCCTATCATGATGGCCCTGAGCAGCCTGCATAGTTTTAATAGACAGTATAGCTTTGTGAACTTATCTATGTACATTAGGTATATGACTAACATTTTTTTCCCTTATTTTTTATTCCCCATACTGCCACAAGTGGATATTTATCATATCTAAACAAAAATATCAATAACAACCATCAACTGTTAAAAAAGTTCACCCTCCACACGCCCAGTAAATCGTATGCCATACCCGCATTTAGTATTTTAATTGTAATTTTGTTCTTTGTTGTTCCATGCGCCGTCAGCATTTTAGTTGGCAACTATTATATGCATAATAAGTATTTGTGTCATTTCTGGATTGTCTCAGAGCAGTTCTGTCAAAAATGCTCTAGCTTCTGAACAAGAGAATTTGGACTTCAAATCTAGTGTAATTCCAAAAAGGCATTAAATCACCAAAGACTGTTGACAGTCTTGATCAAATGCAAAAGACTCTAATGGAACTACATATTGTGAACAGATATAAAACAATTGCTTCTGATGTAAAAATCAGAAAAGACATAATTGTACAATGTTGTTAAGAAGTTTGAAAGACATAATCGAAGTGCTAGAAACTATGAATTCACAGCGATGTTTAATGTAAGAGATGAGAAAGGAGAGTGGTTGTGCCGAGAAAACAGAGAGTTCTATGCACTTCATATTTCAACAAAAGGAAAAGTAGGCTATTGAAGATGATTCACTAAAGATTCACCTAAGAAAAATTAAACTACTTAAAGGGAAAGTGCCAGTCACAGAAAGCTTTACTGAAGAAAATATTGAATCAAGTGTCTTACCAAAGATACAGAAGGTTCTGTGAGTAAAGAAGATTTTGTGAGCGAAGAACAGTGTTCCAGTAGTAGTAAAGATAATGTATAAAAGACAGAAAACTTCTTCAGTGCGTTTAGTGACTGCAGCAAAATTGAGTACAAGGAAGGTCCAAAAAGTTGGGAACTGGAGTTTGCATATCTACTCTAATACAGAACACTTGTGCTTACAGTTTGATAGAAAGACCATACAAAATAAAGCATATGAGGTTGTTGTTATAAAAAATGAAAAAGGGAGGTCAGACTCGCTGTTATTCAGTAGGCCAATGCAAAAGGGGAGACAATATTCAATGAAAAAAAAGCTGTCTTCTTCTTTCTTTTTTTGGCTCTACATCTCATTTAGGGCCCTAGCCTGCCATACTACTCTTCTCCACTTTTCCCGAATGAACACTGTGCTCAATGAATAAAAATGATTGTCTCTGACACAACTGCAGCAAATACTTCAAGACGAATTGGTGCAGTCACACTGGTACAAAAACACTTTCAAGATGTTGGATTAGAAAAGGCTGTATACATTGGATGATATCACCACATTCTACATACAATATTGAAACATGTCATGAATGATCCTTTTAGTACATGAACAACTTCACCAAACATCAGCTACTCGTTTATTTCAACAATAGAAACGTATGAACAACTGAAAACATCATTTGATAATGCTGGACCGCCACTAAAGAAATCAGAACAAGAGCGCCGGAGAGATGACATGGCTTTAACATAATTCTACAGGATTTTCAAAACTAGAGGAAGCTTACCAAAAGTAAATTTTCAATCACTTCCAATAATCAGTAATGAGAGATGGAACTCAAGGGCAATTTATTGTTTGTCATCTTTCGCTCTGATGAGTATCTGCAAACAGCTATGGCAGCATGTAATTTCATTAGTAGTACGTGGCTGACATCTGGTTCACTGCCCAGTGTTTCAATACTACTGACTTTGATCATTTATCATAAGCTTGTAAGCAGCATACAAAGACTTTGAATTCATTAAAGACATTATGGTCCACAGATCCAACTTCTATACCAACGAAGCGTTCTAATTTACTTCCACTTGCAAATCCATTGAAAAATTGAACATTAAATTTCTTCTACTAATGCACAATAGAAATGTAGATTGTAACATTGTATCAATTATCAATATTATACTTATGTCACTTTTATTTGTAATGGTGAAACCTTTATTGAAATATTTGAAAATGTGTATGTTATAAAATATTCGTGTTGATTGGGGGCTGAACTTTTCTTTATGCAAAACAAAAATTACCCATATTTTCTTTATTTATGATACAAAGCTCCACCAAATATGATATGGGGATTTAGGGTTATATTTTAGTCATACCCCTAGTGTACAGTGTATCGCAACTAGACAATGCAATCTTTTAAACTAACCTGTGTTTACAAGTAGTTTTTTTGAACAATATAACTTTAACTAAATTGTTGATCATGTCACCATACAATGTTGCATTGAGGAACAAAACTTGGTTTCAGGTTGCCATACAATAAAATTGTACAGCAAGATCAACCTATCCCACAGAAAACTAGTTCAATGGGGCCCCGTGGTAAGGATGAAAGTCAGGAAAAAGGTTAAAGATTCCACAAGTTGTGAAAGGGGCCGCAGCTTTGGCTTCTATAAAAATGTCGTGTTTGCCAAATATGGCTGCAGGGCTGAGTTTCTGGTCTGTGTTCAAAAGAAACTAGTTGGAAAAAAATAAATGCTGGAAAGTTGTGGATATGGCGACCGTATCCATGTTTACTGCCTGAAAACAAACAAAAGTTATTAAAAGTTTCCAAAAATTTTATTCGTTTCAGTAGTTGCTTTTTTTAAATAAAGAAATAAAAAACATCAACAAATAAATGTCTCCAGCGTGTTTCTGAGCTCAAATTGTCTGTCTATGTCTCCATAGTGTCTGTCTATGTCTGCATAGTGTCTGTCTATGTCTCCATAGTGTCTGTCTATGTCTCCATAGTGTCCAATAGTTGACATTTGTTTTATACAAGGTATAACATTTTCTAATTGTTCTTGATTCTTATAACACGCAATAACAACAACCCATTATATTAAATAAATTAGTTCTATATAACAGACATGCATATATAACCTCTGGTCATTGGTTTGTGTACATAAAACTATTAACTATTATCTCATAGACACAACAAGTGTTACGTCTTTATAAAAAATTCTAGTTACATTTGAAACACACATTAAAGTTGTTATAAATAGCTTGTTTATGTCCATTTCTTATGGCTTAGGACAACACCATTGATGGCGGTTCTAGCTAATGTGGTGTTTGTCCTAGTAGTCGTGTTATTTTTTGGTACATTGGTAATCAATTACCATTCGCCTCTTGATTTGAAAATTTGAACACTTGGTGTATTTTCAAAGACAATGCACTATTTACTTATAGACAATGAAGATAATTCATTTTTTTAAACGTTTATATAAGGGGGGAAATGCATAAAGAGATTACATAGTGTTATGTACAGTGCTAGGCCGATATCATGCAAGCGATAAATGTAGCCTAAGTCAAAAAACACAGACACAAAATACAGCGTGCAATAGCAAAATGTTGGTGAAGAATAATTAGATGAAGTGTTCACTAGACATGTAAAACGGGGACTGTTTGTCGTGCAGTAAAGCGTTCGGCTGTCGACCTGAAGGTACCTGGTTCGATCTCTGGTGAGGATCCAGGAAATTTTTCAGGTCATAGCTAAAGTCCTCGCTATATCTCCCGTGGTGCCTCCATGGCCATTGCACTATCGGCGATGGTGGGGATAAAAGAAGGGCACTTCAAAAGCCTTCCCATAGGATCTAAGAGATTTTAATCTCATCCTTATAGGGACTTCACACACTAGACATGAATTACACTGTAATGTGTTCTATAGGTATATGTGAAGTGTACGCAAACTGTACACATTTTGGTGGTAACATAAACCATGATTACTATCGTAACTCTTTTAAAAACAGTATCTATATATTTCTCAAAATGTAACTTATTTATTGTTAGTTGACAGTCTCAAAATAAAAGGGGTAGAAGGAAAGGGTCATTTTTAAACACTAAAAGTACAGAGTAAATATATTTTTTTTTAAATACACTTTCATTATAATGAACTAGATCATAAGATGAAATACACAGTATAAAAATTGGAAGACCTTAAAATAAATCGTTCATATTTAGTTTGAAACGTGAAATAACCTTTCTTATTAGGTGGACCTCTGCGGTAAAGGACACTCTAGAAATTTAGATGGCAAAAATAAAAATAAAGCTGTTTTTGTAGTGTCCATCTTTCACCCCTACCTTCACCCCCACCCCACAGCCTGGTGAGTCGTGGCCATGAATGCTCCACGGAAGACAAGCAGGGAGCTTTCAGACTGACCAAAAGTGGATTAGGGTGGGGGCGGGAACCGGGCGCAAGAAAGAATCATTGGGCTTCCTTTTTTAGAGAGAGTTGGGCGGATGGCAGAGCGGTGTACGGCGCTTCAATACCTGAGAGCCGCGGGTTCGGTCCTCAATGAGAAGAAGGTGGAATTTTTCTGTACCTCAAGTCTACCCAGTTTTTAAATGGGTATTTACTTTAGTTGAGGAAGTGAAGGCGGCTTGAAGTAGTGCTAACCGCACAATCCCTTTATATGCCGCGGTTACATACATAGACGAATTCTACACTTTATCTGCCCCGACGGCCCTTTAGGGCTGAGGGGCCTCTTTTATATACAGACGGAGACAGGAGGAAAAAAAAGTTAAAGAAATAAAATTGTTAAATGTGCCTCAACGAATTTCGTGGTTATCGCCAGAGATCGAACCCGGGACCTTCATATTGTGCTTCCCGCCCTATGTACCCCTGGGACCTTTCGAGTCTGGAGGTTTTTTTTATATCAATCAATTGTCTTGTGTCTAGTCATATCTAACCAGGCCCGTGTCTTTGTAGGCCAACTTTATGACCCTCCTCAAGGTCAATGCCCCCTCAACCCCTAGGGTGGTGACGTCAGTTAGAACAATTTAAATAGGGGGATGAACATGGTTAATCTGTGACAAGACGAATATTTTACCTCGTTTTGATCCACACACACACACACAATATTTTAAACACACTAAAAAAGAACAAATGATATGCAGACGATTTTTAAGTTTACCATTCATTAAGACGTGCACACTCATAGTCACTACAGTAGGGCACCCCTAAGCGAGGGGGAGGGGGGGCTTTGCACCGGCAGCTGCCTACGTTACTTCTCTATTAGAACGGCCCTGCTAATACCCTTAAGTTGTCCTCGCTCTCTATTCCTCTCTACGCCACGACAGGACAGACGATGTATCGCACTACGTTACCCCGACTATAAATGTCACATTTCTTAATGCCCTGGAAATAGGCCACACCTTTCAGTGTCCGAAATGTCACAATTTCCTTTTTAAAGCCTTCAATTCTGTATCCCAAACATTGTTCTTTCTCAAAAGGACGTTAACATACATCATATTGTACGTTTTTTTTTTTAAAATTAAGCTACCAAAAATTAAAAAAAAAATGAAATGATAAAATCTGTGTCTCCATTTATCTTCTTGACATGGGGGATTAACAAAACTTTGGATGCCAAAGCTGTGTTTTATGTAACGGTGAAATGGTACACTATGTGAGCATGTAGGATGACTCCATCGTCTTATGCGTAATTTATGTTCTTTTGATCAACCCCCCTCCCCTCCCTCGGGGTCGGGCCACACTATACTGAGCAACTATTTTACGGCGTTGGCATTTCTGAGTTTTCTCTGTCAGGGGAATTAATAAAGACGATGTGAGAGTTTTAGTCTCCCTTGTTACAGAACATTTATTTATTTTTTTTAGCCAGACATAAGTTATTTAAAGGAAGATTGTTCAATACTGAGTAATAGAAACCCAGAAAGAATTAAACATAATCTTTTTTATAATGAAATGAATTTATCGCAATTAGAAACATAATTAATAGTGTTTAGTTGTCAGTAAATATTTTATTGTTATTCGTTATGTATTATTATAGCAACTGATTTACAATACTTTCTAGATATAATTGAAGAATAATAATCACTTCTTTGTGTCTCACAGCTTTCTCAGGATCGGATTGTGCTACGATTTGGTCTGGAGATTTCCTTTATTATAAGTAACACACTTATCACAGAATGAATATAAATATTATAGTATACATTGTGTGCACTTCTCTAAGTAAGTCTGGAATGTTCATTACATTTTACTATCTATAATTAAATGTTTAATTTAATCATGGACTGTCTTTTTGAAACGCAATTCGCTAAAATTTAAGTACATTTTTTTGGCTAATCGAAAAATAATTTTAGTCAGTTTAAATATTATTTAAAATATTGATTTTTATTTTTTTTATAAAAATATACCAGAAATTTGTAGTTTAAAAATGCTATAAATTAGTATAAAGCCAGTGTCATGTATACTTGGTTTAATCACATAATAATCTGTATAATCCATAATTCAGTCTGGCTCTTGTCGGGGTTCTAAAACCGTACTCTACGACGTCAAACAGTCTTCGTTATTCATATTCACGCTGTGAGCTTTCTTTTATCTAAGCCTAGATCAGCGTCGGCAACCTGCGGCTCGCGAGCCGCATGCGGCTCTTTCGATGTCAAGTTGCGGCTCTTTCGATGTCAAATTGCGGCTTATCAAATACCATGATATTGAAACAACAATTTTAGTGGCTCTTTAAAACCTGAGAAAACTGTAAATTATAACATTTGGCTCTTCCGTCTCAAAAGTTTGCCGACCCCTGGCCTAGATTATGAGATTTTATCCCTGGCTCACGACCACGTGACTTCAAATGCTGAAAATTGACATGGTTAATTCTAGTTTATTTCACACATGACGTAGTTATTTATTTAAACTAGTTAAACTACGGTGCTTCGTTTGGTCATTCAAACTGTCATATTAATGGATATACTACGGTTACGAAAAAAGTACTCCATATTTTATTTTCCGGGGTACGAAAACAGATGTGCGTATGCGCATTGCCTGCTGTAGGAGGCATTGGTATGCACGACTTTGAAAACATAGCCGAGCAAATTTTTTTAAATAGTACATTAAAATTGTGAATCTGTTTGTGTGGCTTGCTAGCAGAATGGGTTACTCGCTTGGCCGTGACTCATTTTTGGCTGACTATGTGCGGATTCGATTCCTGTCAGAGAAATATTTTTTTTCAAATTTTTTTTTCAGAATAATAGATACTAATTTAGCGCATAATTTTTTGTTTTATTCGTACGACTTTATTAACTAAAAGGATACATTCTGAAAAAAAAAGGGTTAGGGTCGCTATCTGAAAAAAAAGGGTTAGGGTTAGCATCATATCGCTTAAAAAATACGCACATCTTTTTTCGTACCCCGGAAAAAAAAATTACGGGATACTTTTTTTCGTATCCGTAGCCACTCCCATTTAAGTTCCGACCCTGTCTATTTCTACGTCCACTTGATATTCCTATTTAACCATGTGCTCGTGCCATTATGTTGACATTTCAGCACGTTGATGTATGATGCATTTTTTCTTTATTTTCATTATCCCAGGCGTGATGCTTAGTCAAGAACAAGAAGGTTTGTAATAAAAACAACTATATAAAAACTAGGTAAAACTGTACATTATTGGTTATACTAATGGCATATTGATAATGGATATGAGTTTGTCGATTGGATTACAAGCCCGATCAGAATGATGTCACCCGATCTGCTAAGGGTTCAAATATCACAATTTTCCACCACTTAGATTGGTCGTGCGCGGTACCGCCGTAGCCACTGCACACTCACCCACGGTGTAAATAGAATAAATGCATCATAAAACATGTACCATAGTTGGTCCATAGGAGTAAAAGATAAACACCACATAGTTACCCAGACAATAATAGCATTTTGAAACATAGTCATAGCGGAATAGAGCACAGTGACATTTTTCTTAATGTTACTAATTTCGGTTTAACCAGCTTATAACTTACATGAAATTCGCTATATAATATAGATATAATCTGCTGATTTGGAATAAGTTAGATGCAATCTGATTTAAATTAGTTATAGGTTAATTTAAATTAGGTATAAGTTAATATAAATTAGATATGATATGATATAATTTAGATTTAATCTGATATATTTTAGATGCAGTCTGTTTGTTATTATTGTATAAAACAAAGCTTTCATGCATTTGTATATGCTGTTAGTTCTAATGTTATATACACTATTCACTGGCAGTGGTCACTGACCTAGCACCTATGGTCATCATTGACAACGTTGTGATAGCCAACCACAGCACCAAGTCGATCGTGTTCCCATCACAATACAACCCTTACCTCATGGAGGTACGTTGCAGGGTGCCGGTGAGAGTCCCCGGGATGACGTTCGACAATATCACTTTGACCTGCAGCTTCCCTGAAGGGAATAAGACCTTCACGGTGCCATCCAGGTCCGCCATATTTAACCTTGAGCTGGTGAACAAGGGTGTGGCCCCCTGCGCGTGTGTCGCTTCACACCAATCGGGCCGCCATCAACTTTCCACCAGATTTACCTTGAACTACACAGGTAAGAGCAGAATGTGACTCACACAATATTTCTAGTTACTGACTGGTATGAAAGCAGGGCTGGGAGGTGTTGGGAAAATGTTAGTCGAATAATACCAATGTTATCCGATGTAATTGCGTCCAGTTTTGTTCTATGTTAAATAACCCCCTAGTTAGTTTTATGTCAAATAAGCCACCCAAGTTTGTTCTATGTCAAATACTCCCCCCCCCCAAGTTTGTTCTATGTCAAATAACCCCCTTGTTTGTTTTATGTCAAATAACCCCATAGTTTGTTCTATGTCAAATAACCCCATAGTTTGTTCTATGTCAGATACCCCCTAGTTTGTTCTATGTCAGATACCCCTTAGTTATTTCAACTCTTACAACTCTGTCAGCTGGCAACTATTATCCTCCTCCCGACGCCCCAAGGCTAATGTACGGGAAGGAATCTTTGCCTGACAACCACCATCTGACAATCACATACCGGAAAGGTTCCACAGTCCCCAGCATCACACTGGGCTGTTCTGTGGTTGGTGGCAACCCATTGGTCAGTAACATCACTCTATCCTGCGGACCCAGGGACATGACCAAGTCTGCATCAACAGTAGAGATTAGCATTCGTCCCATGAGGCCAATCAGAAACAGGACTTGCGTATGTACTGCCAAGCATATCACTGGCCTGTATAATAAGAGATCATCATTCAGTTTGACTGTTGTCGGTAGGTTGTATTGTTTTTTGATAGTCCAGCCATTAAAGAAACATTTAAGCTATATACATTTGTAAGAACATGTTTTGTTTACTGCTTTTATCTCAAAAAGATGTATTTGAAAAAAAAACTTTAAAAAATACAAATATATTGTTATGACGCTCTCACAGTTTAATAACTGAACGCACAGGCGCAGGTTCCATAAAAGAGTATTTAATGATTATAAACAAGAAACAACAATAATGGCCACTGGTCTTGCCGGCTTTGTTTATCTCCCTCCGCTCTATCTCTGCTGTTACTACGTCATCGCGCTTATACCGTCACAGCTTTCAATTACAAATTCATTGGTGCGCTGCTATAGGGAATTCCCAGATACTACCGAGGGCAAATGAGAGAGTTATAACAATATCATACCATGCATTCCTATAAAAATTCGTCAATAAAATACATCAGTTTAGCTGGTTAATGTCTGACGTTGGCCGGCTAACAAACATTGACCGTAAATTATACGTAAAAAGTATGCAGTGCCATAACTATCACTGAATGTACGCTCGGGGTGTAACCTCCTTTCCCTCTGTACGCCATTGTTTGTATGAGTCTGCCCTTCTTATCTTATCCTCGACTCACCCAATCAACACCCATCACCCAGTCCTCGACTCACCCAATCAACACCCCTCACCCAGTCATCGACTTACCCAATCAACACCTTTCACCCAGTCCTCGACTCACCGAATCAACACCCCTCACCCAGTCCTTGACTTACACAATCAACACCTCTCACCCAGTCCTCGACTCACCCAATCAACATCTCACACCCAGTCCTCGACTCACCCAATCAATACCTTTCACCCAGTCCTCGACTCACCCAATCAACACCCATACCTAGTCCTCGACTCACCCAATCAACACCCATCACCCAGTCCTCGACTCACCCAATCAACACCCATCACCCAGTCCTCGACACCCAATCAACACCCATCACCCAGTCCTCGACTCATCCAATCAACACCCCTCACCTAGTCCTCGACTCACCCAATCAACAACTCTCACCCAGTCCTCGACTCACCCAATCAACACCTCACACCCAGTCCTCGACTCACCCAATCAACACCCATCACCCAGTCCTCGACTCACCCAATCAACACCCATCACCCAGTCCTCGACTCACCCAATCAACACCCATCACCCAGTCCTCGACTCACCCAATCAACATCTCTCACCCAGTCCTCGACTCACCCAATCAACATCCCTCACCCAGTCCTCGACTCACCCAATCAACATCCCTCACCCAGTCCTCGACTCATCCAATCAACATCCATCACACAGTCATACTTAAGTGGGTTTTTTTTTGTTCCACCTTTTACTGCCACCTGTCACTTCAAATTATTAAGTAATTTTCTTTCTTATTTTTTTTTTTTGAGTGACGTGGAACGGATGACATAATAACCTACATAAGTCTACACGGAAATTGGGGTTTGCTAATTAACACCCAAGTAATGTTCGCCGCTGTATCGGATAGAGTTCTACAGCTGCACTTATGTCTATTTAACAACTGGTTCATTTTTATATTAATGAGATGTTGAGATTGTACTGTGATATATTTAACACGATATTACTTTTCTTTATCCTTGGATTATACTGAGAATATTCTTTCAATGCAATTTAATATTTTCATAGATATAAGTTGATTTTCATCTAACTAGTCCATTGGTTATATTCACAGCTGATGATAAACTGTCGACAAAATGAATAAATAACCAGACAATGGTGACACGGAGAACAATTAAATTTTATAGCATTTACTTGAACTTAAACTATTACCAACATTAAACCAGGAATAAAGAGGAATATGATATTTATGTTATAGAGGGCTGAATTAACTGTAAATCAACTGCTCAAATACATTAATATATGAATGTATGTATGTGTACAATATGTTAGCCGATAAAATATTTTTAGGTGTTGGGTGTTCATGTAAAATTTCCACAATTTTTAGTATTAGAAGTTTTATGAACTTGTAAGAGTAAAATTGTATAGAATGTGTACGCCAGTGCTAGTTGTATAAATAATTGTTGCCTTTTTATAAAAATAACCAGGGCCGCTTTATCCTATAGTCACAGTAGACACTGTGCCTAGGGCCTACGGACTTTTCAAGGGCCTACGAAAGCCAGAACATAAAGTGAAAACAAGTGCATTCTTGAAAAATATTAAAAAATGAAATCGGGGAGGGCCTACGACTTTGAAAGTGCCTAGGGCCTACGATGACCTTAAAACGGCCCTGAAAATAACACTAATACTGCTCGTATGTCTGTAGTTATAACGATTGTAATCCAATTCAAAGCATATTGTATCATGTTGCTGTGAAACAATAAATAAATTTAAAAAAAAAACTTTTGTCGCTTATCCATCTTTATGACTGATTTATTTTTTGTTGTTATAAATTGTTCCATGTAGGGAGCGACCGATATGCCTTTTTACCGATAGTCCGACACCGATATTTTTCTCCAGCATTTTTACCGATACCGATACCGATATTTTGCTATTAATGAAAGGGTGTCTTGCAGATGATTAGAAATTTGAAAAACAAAAGATTTGAAAAGACAGACCGAAAGACCGAAGTCAGAAACACAAACCATGCTTGCATAATCTCAGAAATCTGCATGTTTATTGTTTAAAATTAAACTTATAACAAACAATTTGTTGTTTTTACTTTTTACTTCTTCACAAACAGAAAATTAAGATAAAGTTGTAAATAATTAATGTCAAACTAAAAAAGTAAAAATGTATTAATTAGGGCTGCTGATTAAACTGCGTTAATTTGCGATTAACGCGCCAAAAAAAAATTTGCTATTTAAATTTTTAACGCAACACTTAAATGCGTTAATTTGACCAAATGCGGAAAGTTCACCAAATCGATAAATAACAGAATTTCACTCAACCTTTTAAAGTTTAAGTTCCGTCCACTTATTAAGTAGATCTACCACCCCCACCCTGTCGTAATTCGCACACACCCTCACCCCCACGTATGTCGACTGAAGCCCCACCTGTAATATATAATGATGATGTTTTGTTTATTCAGCCCTTCGACAAGTAAACCTCCTGCTCCCTTCCATGTCAGTGTAAAAAGAGAAAACTTTCATTCACTAGTTAACATTATATACTGCAGTGTATTGGTGAAGATACTATAGAGTATTGTTGAACGTATAATGAACCCGTTTATAATTATAATTCTGTAGCCACGGTCATTGTATGGGTGGTACCTTTCCCAGCCTCCTTTTATTTACCCAACAATATCCCAGGAGAAGAAAATTTCCCGGGACCTATCCTGGGATTCAGCTATCATGAGAGAATAACCCAGGTTCTAACCAATGTAATGTAACACCAATAAAACTTCGTATGGTCGTTCAGCAATCGGCAGTTGTAAATATAGTATTAATTGAAGCCAACTTATCTTTCAACTGCTGCCTTCGAAGTTAAAATCTATGTTTCAATTGTTTTGTCAATGTTTGTCGACAGCTAGGCATCATTTATTGCCTGGCAAGTCTATTAATTAATTAACGTTCTGAAACTAGCGATGTCGATATGATGGAAAGGCATATTTTCGTTTGTACTTTGTACATAGCAATAAAAACATCAAAAGATTTTTCTCTAAGAGTTAAACCGGCAAACGCTCACGCCTCGTCGTTGCTATAACCAAAATGAAACGAAAGAAATAATTTTTAATGTTGACACACGAAAGAAGATGAAAAATGAAAGCCGACCGATCAAAATTTTGCTTTGAATTGCCATGCGGTAACATCAAAGAGTGTCATTTTACAATACAATTTTCTTTTCTGTTGTTCACTAAAACATTTAACGAATAGTTGATAGTAAGAAAGTAAAGGAATGAAAGAATATAAGAGTAACATTTATAGACTGACGCGCAAAGCAAAATCTTCAAAAAAAGATTAAAAGTAAAATTTGTCCTTCAACTCACCGACCCTATTGGTAAGTGACGTTTGTGCTGTTGTGTCTAAAATGAAACTGGGTTGGGCGGGGGGGGGGGTATAAAAAAACCCGCGTTAATGATAAGGGAGCGATTACTTTCTTGCTATATAATTATTTTAGGAAGGAAAGGCACATATGAGATATAAAACCCATAGTGCCAATATCGGTCCGACTATCGGTCGCTCCCTACAAAAATCGGCCGATCCGATATTAACCGATACTGCCAATATCGGTCCGATACCGATCCGATTATCGGTCGCTCCCTAGTTCCATGTAACTTTTGTTACAAAGACAAAACCATGAAACAAATAAAACAAATTCAAAATTTCATAAAGCCCAAACTTTTCTTACGGCAATGAAACAACTGAGATCTGATTAACATATTAGACATTGTCAGAGTACCTCTAATAACCACCAACGTCTACCTGATCTGATGATACTCGATCTATTATGCTAGTCTTTATGTGGCCCTAGATATGGTAGTCGTACAAGGAAGTAATTTTACAAATGTCCTGTTTGTTATCAGCGGCACACCAAGCATTAACTGATCACACAAACACACACACACCCTCACCTTACCCATCCACGACACTGCTCATTCAACGGTGCAAAAGTCCGATACCACATAATGTGATGTAAACAACTATTGCCAAATTATTCATAGTTTAATTTCTTTTGCGTGTACTCGGTAAACTTAACGTCACAGTTGGCCGACGGTTGAACAAATACAGTTAACATCAATGCATTGATGCTCAGACTTAACTGCTACAACTTTGTATGTCCTTCACTCTTATGTCACTAAATGTTGTATTTAGCAAAAAAACGGAACTATAGCTTTTTAAAAGCAATAAAAATGAAAGTAATATCTAATTTGATACAAAATTATTATGCACATTATACCACATGCTCCCACATACTCCCTAAGACGCCAACATACTCCCAATACTCCCATATACTACCAAATACTCCCAATACTCCCATATACTACCAAATACTCCCACATACTCCCACATTATTCCACAACTCTAAAACACTCCCACAGAATACCAAACGCTCCTATATAAACTACACAATGTACCGCTCTATAATACACCATATTAAATACACAATGTACCGATATTTATTACAAAATGTACCGATATTAATTACACAATGCACCGCTTTTAAATACACAATATACTCCCACATACTACCACATACTCAAATAATTTCCATAGCTTCCACATACTTCCACATATGCATACATACCCCCATAACTCCCACATGCTCCCATATACTCTCAAAACTCCAAAATACTTCCATAGACTCCCACATGCTTCCACATACACCCATAGACACCCACAACTCACACATACTCCCGTACAGTGCCACATACTCCCATAGAAAACCACATGCTCCCACATACTCTTAAGAACTCCCAGATGCTCCCACAACTTCGTCATGCTACCATATACTACTAGGATCTGCCACATAATCCCAAATACTCCCTAAATACCCACATACTCCCATAGACTTCAACATATTCCCGGATACTCCAACATACTCCCAAAGACTCCCACAACTCTCACATACTCCCAGAGACTCCGACATATTCCCGGATACTCCAACATACTCCCAAAGACTCCCACAACTCTCACATACTCCCAGAGACTCCGACATGCTCCCAATGCTCCTAAGAACTCTCAGAAGCTCCCACAACTTCCACATGCTACCACATACTACGAGGATCTGCCACATAATCCCAAATACTCCCAAAATACCCACATACTCCCATGGGAGCATGTTTTGGGAGTATGTGGGAGTCTATGGGATTATGTGTATGTGGGAATTGTGAAAGTCTATGGGACTATTTAGAACATGTTAGTGTTTCTTGGAGTATATAGAAGATTTGGGAGTCTATTGGAGTATGTAGGAGTCTCTGTGAGTATGTGGAAGTTATGGAATATGTTCGATTATGTGGGAGTATATGGTGTATTTAAAATCAGTATATCGTGTAGTAAATATCGGTGAATTGTGTATTTTATATTTTTACATTGTGTATTTAATATAGGCTCATTTTGTATTTAATGTCGGTTCATTGTGTATTTAATATCGGCACATAGTGTATTTAATATTGGTACATAGTGTAGTTAATATCGATGCATTGTGTATTTAATATTGGTACATTGTGTATTTAATAGTGACACATTGCGCAGTTTATGCTGAAACATTAAGTAGTTATCGGTGGATTGTGTATTTACATTGGTATATTTTGTATTTAATAGTGGCACACTGTTTGCCATGTGACGAGTGCGTCTTCCCAACACTTTCCAAAAAAGATTCAAAACAAAAAAAACTCTTCAATTTACGAATGATTTTCTGGAACTTGTTCCGTTCGTACTGAATAATTTATATTATACAATAGATTACAGCCTTGGCAAGCGGTGAGAAGAAATTACAAAAACATTTTTGTATCGACCTTGCTACCAATCAGTTCATCTTTAAATTTCAATATAATGGGAAAATCTTATTAGAAAGTTTAACTATTTAGAAGAATTCAATTTTTTTCCGGAACAAATATTTAGTTTAATTAGCCCTAACCCTGCATGAATGATCAAGGCATTATGCTGTACGACGTAACCGCGCCCCTTCAACTCAGAAACTAAACAAGTAATATTATCTTTACTTTAAAAAAAGTTGTTATAAGTTAACTCAATTTATTTTTTTTATATAATTTTAAGGCAGTACAGTATTTCTCCGTTGCAAAGAGCGGGTATTTTGCTAGTGATTAAATGAAATGTAACATAGAATGTGGGATAGTATCGTATTTTAGAGATATAAATTATTTTGATAATATTATTGATACGTTACCTCTATAACAGCTTCGATTAATAGTATTAATGATTTTACATAAATACCATCCATTATAGACACATAAGTTATTCGTTTTTATCATTTGAATATTTGCTTTAGTTTTGTATCTTTCCAGCTTAACTTTTTTTTAAAATTTGACCCTAATTCTTTGAGCAACAAGGGCATATATCTTTCTAAGATTTAATTGTTAAGTTTCATTTTCGTCATGCCCTCAGGGGGCTGGGCATCAGTGTTTCTCAGTGTACAATTTTTCCTATACAGCCTTTATGAGAAATATGTGTATTATTTCAATTTTTTTCGCAATGTCTTTACTATTTTTGTTTTAATTCAATTTTATGTTATATCACTCAGGGGTATGCACTCCAACTAACTGTAAGTAAAAAAAAGGTTGAAATGATTAGGAGGAGGGGGTGTCCATGGCATCTAGATTTTCCCGGGTAACGCCGGGCATTACAACTAGTTGTTTACTAAAGACCTGTAACTGTTGTAAGTGTTGAGTATCTGCGGAAATAGTCCCTCTTGAATAAAAAATGAAGTGACTAATCTATTACCATAATAATATAATACATAATCGGCTAGCTTGGCGTATGTTCGCGTTCGTACGTGTGTATAATTTGTAAAGATGGTCAAAGGGATACAACTCAATTATAAGGAGTCATTCGCCGGTCCGGGTACCGGGCCTTTGATCTAGTTATCATATAATTATGGAAGGTGTGTAAATGTTGCAGTGCAAGTGATAAATGTGTTTAAATCTTTCAAACAATTTCACTGTCTAGGTCCCATGTTAACACCACTTGCAAACAAACATGATAATATATTCTGGCTTTGAAAAGTTTCTATTCTAATTAAAATTTCTTTGTATCATTTTCTTGAATAAAAAAAATTAAATTAATTTACCTTACTAAACCCAAAATTAATAAATAAAATAAATAAATGCATCTAGAAGACTGTAATGATGGGATTGTACGTTTACATGATTTTTATTTAAATATAAATATACTGTCGGGTCTAAATATCACCATGTTGAGATTTCTCATTAAAAGGTATTGTTTTAATTTTAATATTTGCATTGATTATAAAAAAAATATCAGATATGTATAAATTGTTTTATCGTCAATCTAACAATAAAAGGCAAAAATGATTGACAATGCGGGATATAATAACAAATTTGTTGTTGTTGACTTGCCGCTTTCTGCTCCATTTTTCTGTGTAGTTGTTGGGCTGCTGTCACCTGTTTAAAAAAGAAATATAGAGTTGCTTTATCTATGTTGAACACAATCTTCAGAATTTTCATACTTACTTCAAAACGCAAAATAACTGCTAGCATAATACAATATGGCCTAATACTCAAAGGCCTAATACACTAAGGCCTAATATACTATGTCCTAATACATTATGGCCTAATACAATGGTCTAATATGCTGTGACCTAACACATTATGGCCTCATACAATGGCCTAATATACTATGGCCTAACACATTATGGCTAAAACAATGGCCTAATATGCTATGGCCTAACACATTATGGCCTCATATAACGGCCTAATATACTATGGTCTTTTGACATTATGGCTATTCACAATGATAAGCCTAATATGCTGCATGGCTTCTAATATTAAGCCCCAGACAATGGCTAATAATACTGATGGCCTAACACATTATGACCTATTACAATGGCATTTCTATACTATGGCATATCAGTTGTAGAATATCGCATACTAGTAATTTGTCGCAAGCTATTCGTAATCATTTGAATTAGATAAGCCTAGATTTGTATTTTTTTCTTTTTTGGTTTTAATGTATTAAGTTTTATTTTTTTTAAAACAACATTATAAAATATGACGTTTAGAAAAATAATAAAAAAAAAACATTTACAAAATTAAATCGATAAAGCCGAAAAAAAAAATCTGAATGACTTCTGTTATTGAGATGGAATAAGTCAAAAATTACGACTAACCACAGAATAGACTTTAATGATAAATATCGGCATAGTGGTAATGATTTATAATCCATAATTTTTTTAAGTTATTAAATATAAAAAACGAATTCTCGAATTAACTTCTTTGAGTGAGTGCCTATATTAAACATTATGGTAAAACACTTTTTTACAGCTAATATTCATTAGATAAAAAATATAAACATTGACATGCGTGGCGTCAGAGAATTTTTTTTTCAGTTACCAGTAAGTTTGCTGACATAGGTAGCTAAGATAAGCTATGTAGAGAGCTAATTTAGGCATAAAGGATGAAATTATAGGCAATACAGGGATTTAAAATATGCTATATAGAGAACAAATATATGTTTTAAAAGGAGCTAATATATGCAATATAGAGAGTTAAATCTATGCAACATAGGGAGCTAAATATATGCTATTTAGGGAGATAATATGGGCTTTACAATAAAAAACAGTTCTTCCATTTCACGAAAATACAAATTACATATTATTACATTTTGAATGTTTATTAAGTTGATGGAAAATAATTTCCATAAATATAATATAATGTGTTCTACTTTTACATATTATAAACAAAAATGTCTATCTAAAGCCCGTCATAATTCTAAATAGCTTTAATCATTGTGCTCTGAGAATAAATAAAATGTACCAGGAGCCACACTAAAATCAGCATATGGCCAGATGTGGCAGTAAGAGTAGCTACAAGAAACAAACTTACAAGGTATCACCACATTGACAGTTTTACTGTCTGTTGTGGAGCCCAGTTTGGCCTGACACTCTATGACACCGCTGTAGTCACACCTGGCTTTGGTGGAAAAATTGACCAATTTGGATGAAAAGGTCATTGACGGACCTCCCCAAATATATTTTCCTGTTGTAATAAACCATGGAACAAAAACATCAAAGGTTAACAACGCGTTAGTGCTGTCTAGTAGTAAAATATTAAATACAAGTTTTTTTTTAGGCCATCGAGCGGAATTTTATATCTATACACATAATCGGCTAACATAGACGCTGGTTCGACCGACAGACCTACACACCATGCGGGGGTGGGGGTGGGGGGAGAGGTAGGGAGAATTATCACGTGGTATTATTAACAGGGTGAACATCCAGTTATACTAAATGCCCCTTTTTGTAATTTTGTACATTGAGACCCACTGCGATTCGGGCATGTTTTGAGTGGAAGGGGGTGGCGGGCGGGGGAGGGAGGGAAGGAAGGATGGGTGTGGGGCTAGGTGAAAGAGAATTGATACATTTAAAAAAAAAAATAACTATTGAGAAAGAGTCCTTTAAAATATTATGAATGAATTAAGATTAGTCAATGATATGGTGTTGTAAGCGCATCACCATTTTCAACTCCAACTGCGTGCCAAATAACCGGTCCGGGTACCGAGCCTGTTCAGCTAGTTTTTTTTATAAAAAAAAACTATTTTTGAACAGCAAGGCTCGTAAATTTTTCAATACAATTAAACTCAGCTGTCAACAACTGCAAAACAATAGTTGTGAGCAAGTGATGATTGGCAACTCAAACTACAAACAGTCTGCAGATCAACCAACCAAACCAAACTAAACACCATTAGATAAAGATATGGGTGCTAATTTATGTCACCCGTTACGTTTTACCCTTAATTCTCTCAATAATAAAATAAAAAAGAAGCATTAAAAAAAAGCTTTTATAAAAATGAACTGAAAAGTAAAAAAAAAAATACTTTATTATGCCATTCTGCAGCACAAAGGCCAGTTGATGTGGCATGATACAGCATCAAATTAAAAAAAAAATGTACCATAGGGAAATGACGTCACAGTGGATTATTTTAATTTATAGCGACGGCGTTCCCATACCGTGATTACTTTATCAAATACCATTGGTGGAACAGATACACACTTGCCTTTTATTATATAGGACTAGCTGTACCCTACAAAACCTTTGCATGGAGTTAAATCCCCTTAGGTTTTATCGATAGGCTAGGTTATTTTTGGCTTCTGGCATATTTTTTCATGATTAGATGTAATATGAAAATTTCAAAACTAACCAAATAAAATGAATGTTTTGTAGACATAAACAAACTCATTGTAAATAAAATTTAATGAATATTATATTAAATAGCGAAACCAACAAATTATAATGAATGTTATATAGAAATAGTGGAACCAACTAGTGACGTGACTATGGTTGGTGTCACACGGGGTGGAAAATTCAAATTCAGAGGTGTTAACCCCGCTCCCCCCTCAAGACTTCCACCATGAGCAATGAAACGTATTTCGAGTTTTCCTGCACTAGACCTTAGAGAGTTTACTTTAAAATACTTCAGCAATCAAACGATAGTAATACTTACTGTACCTCCGAAAGATGTATGCTACTTTCATTAAATTGAGTTTGTAAACTACGTTTCCAATTTCATGAAACCACGTGACAACATGCGTCTTTTGTTTTTAGACCGTTTGAAAAAAAAACACTCTAAATTGATCCGATCAGCATTGAACTGTATTCATTTACCTAAGCTCCAGACGCTCTGCGTGGTAGCACCCTGTGCTACTGCTCTATATCGCGACACCCTGTGCTACTTCTCTATATCGCGAAACCCTGTGCTACTGCTTATGTTTTTAACGATGATTGTTTTAAAAAAAACCCTTATAGAGATTGTTATGCTTTGACATTTAGAACGATTTATTTTGGTGTCAGCTCTGAAAATGTGTCATCCAGTGAGGGCCGCACTACTCCCCCTTTCCAAATGACTCCACTGGAGCCAACAAGTTATAAATAATATAACTATTGTTGTTTACCTGAGGTCACGGCCTTGATGATCCAGGTTGGGTTAGACACATTCTCTTGCCTGGAGCAGATAAAGGTAACGGGGTCACCGACATTAACCCGAACACTTGATGCACCATTGGCCGTGAAATCTTGGATCAAGGCTGGAAATATATTGATTTTTTTTTAAATACATATCATTTTAAAAACATGACATTGGGTCAATAGATTACGCAATTAGAAAGTTGTTAGGGACTGTAAGTCTCAACTCGCAGAACCACTGATAAGAGTTCAATGAAAGACTGAAAAAAGAAAATTTAAGAAAAAAAAAATAAGAACACTAATTTTAAAATCCATGTTTTTAAAGTTTTTCTTGATAATCTAATTACTAGTATTATTTGTGGGTATTAAATTTGGAATTTGGATAATCTGATAACTAGTCTCTAATTTTGTTTGAAAATCTTTTAAAACAGTAATTTGTTACATATTGAAGATAAAAAAATGATCTACATAAATGGTGTATAATATATATATATATATATATATATATATATATATATATATATATATATATGTATATATATATACATATATATTATTACTACTATTATTAACATACCGGTACTAAATTGAAAAATTCCACAGAAAAATGTGATCACAAATAATTTTCTGATCTGCATATTCTTTGTTAGATATAAAAATCTGATGTATACAAGTTGATGTTTGATTTTCGTCACGACCTGCCGATGGAGGGAGAGTTGTACAGATCAAAATAAAAATAAAAAAATCCCTTATATTTAAATAAATTAAAAAAAAAAACAAAAAACAATACGGCCGAATGAAATATATTATTGATAACAGACAACATCGGAGAGACACTAAGATCAGTTATAACGACACCGTATTGTTAAGTATTATATATTATCTACTCTTTTCCATGAAGCTAGTGACAGTCGGCTGACACTGACGCGCAGAAACTATAATGGGTCCTCAAAATATACATTCCCTTTCTGTGTCAAGGTTCCTAAAAGTTCTACAGATGCGCCCCCGCCCCTCCCCCTCCCCGGTTAAATCTGCCCCCTTGCATGAAACAGTCAATACCTGAGTCTGAAAAATTTTTCGATCACCAAGGCACTCTTGAAACAACTGCGTAGTGTTAATAAAGTCAATTCAGCTTGTATATATAGCTTATACATCCACACCCTTCATCCTCTATCCCTACATTAGGACCATACATGGGGGTATCTGTTCAATTATCCCGGATCTAATCGGTACAATGTTCTGACTTTCAACACCAACACACCAACACACCCAGGACCATACATAGAAGTATGTGTACAATTATCCCGGATCTAATCGGAACCGGATCTAATCGGTACAATATTCTGACTTTCAACACACACACACACCAACACCCAGAGCCGCTCCAAGCCCCCCTCCCCAACTTTCAACCGTGAGATACACGTACTCCGAGAAGAACGAGAAAAGTTATACTTGGGTAAATGACGACATCTATTTTTATTATAAATAACTAATAGTTTGAAGTGGGTCTCATATCAAAACCACGCCCCTAAGTATCGCATTAGAAAAGTACAATTATCCCGGATCTAATCGGTACAATGTTCTGACTTTCAACACACACACCAACACCTAGAGCATTTATTCGCGAACATAAGTTTGAGTAACCAAAGACATTTCTTCCCTCCTTTTTGGGGTACAGTTGAGGAAAAGTTTGAGAACAGATGTCTACGATTTCATTGAAAAATGGCAGACATATTTCTTTGTTGGAATGTTTTAGAACAAAATGTCACATAGTATTATATTGTTGAGTTGAATGTTTGGTTGAGATAGAAAACACTATTATACATATAATCTTATAATTCTCTTTTAAAAAAAAAGAACTAAAAAAAAAGTTTGTTTAATCTCTGTTTATTGCAAAGTAAATGAATAAATCAATTAAAATAAGATAATCTATATTTCGCCTGACTGAATTTTAAAATTCATATTGCCGTTTTTTTTTAAAATAAAACCTCAATATGAATTTATGAGATATTACATTTTTAAAGCATAGTAGAAATTTTTAAAATATCAGAGTAATACATCAAATTTTTGATTCGCAAAAAAAAAAAAATTGTGTGTGTTTATGTAGAACATTATTTATCAAGTCCCAGTAATGATTTGATGTTTATTTCTTAGATCCTCTAAACCACTACTGGCGACGGTTTTTGCAAGTGCCCTTCTTTCATTCCACCCTACGTTAATTGATTTACACAATAGTTTTCCAAAAGCTGACGACATTTAAAAAAAAAAAAAGTACTTTCTTTAATATTTTAGCAAGCAGGTTGAATTAACCCTCAAAACTTCAAACCATGATAGCTCATCGCTTTATTATTTACAATAACTGAGAAAATGTAACCTGTGTTGTTAACTATTTTTATTTTTCGATGTAAGAAACATTAGTGTCTTGCCAGAAGGATGGGAGGGAATGAGATATTTTTAAAACCTTTCAACTTGAATCACGACCTGTTTGTTAAAAATGTGGCTGTTAAGCTCCTATAGAAATCTACCAATTATCCTGGCTATTGTAAAAGAGCGATTTTTTCAGGTCACTTACTCGTGACAATAGCATACAACAATCGGCAACCCTTCAAAAGATGAGATCACCACAGGGTGACATTTAAGAATTGTTTGATGACATTTCAGTGATGTGACGTCCTAAAAATAATCGGGGAAAGTCCCAGCTTTAAGACACAGGATAAAGTTTTGGTTATTTCCGTGCGATACAATATGATTATAATACACGTTTATACACAATGAGTTATTCGTTATTCCATCCAAGCGTATCCTCCGGAAATTTTTACATTGAACTGGAAGGGGAGGGAGAGGGAGGGGATGGGGGAGGGGGCGTTTATATTCTCGTCTCATGTTATCCATCCCTGACACAGGTTACATAAACAAAATCTGAACGCCGTAAATGAACTGTGGATTAGTCACGTATTTCTCTGCCAGAAGACGTCCTACATGGGACATAACTGGAACAGGAAGAAGGTCTAAACTTCGGACTGAAAATGTTCCACTCCCAAAATAATTCCACAGTCTGGTTTCATAGTCATGGGAGCAGCCCCGTAGCCAAGGGGGGGGGGGGGAGGGCGGCACTGGAGGGCCGTGCCCCACCCCCATCTAGGTGTGGAGTGCCCCCCCCCCCGCTTAAAAAAGAAGAAAAAGAGGAAAAAATAAAGAAAAAACTAAAATGAGTAAAAAAAATAAACGTTCAGAAGTGTCACATCTGAAAAAAAAAAGAGAAAAACTTTCATCTCCCCCCCCCCCCACTCTTATATTCAATTCACTTTTAAATAACGAACACATTTTGTTGGTTTACCTAATGACTTCCTGCGTGTGCGCATGTCCGCTTTCTAAATTTTCTAAAATTTTAATTACGTAAAGACTAAAGGCTTAACTCTTCCGTGACCTATGTTTTTTTGCCTTTTTTTTTTACTATCAGTGGGTTGCTCTGTTCAATGAAGTTTTTGTTTGTTTAAATTTTTTTAAAATACCCCCTTATCATACATCAACTCATTCAGAAATGCACAAACAATAAAAATATGCCATTTAATAATAATAAAAAATGTGCATAAAATTTTTTTTTTCACAATTTACAAACAAACATCAAACACAAAGAAGGGAAAAAAATCTTATTGAGATATACTGTTAATTTATTCTTATATTAAATGTCACTCAAAATTACATATTACAATACCAAATTCAATGAAATATAAATAAAATTGTTATGACATTTTATGTAAAACACACACACACACACATTTTATGAGCCAAAATTATCAGATAACCAAAACAAACAAACAAAAATGTATTTAAAATGAATAAAATGCCTCATATTATATATTAGTGAGATCAGAAATGCAAAATGTTTTATTATCTGTTAAATACTTTAGACAACTTTTTTATAATGATTTTGTAGTATGTAAAATGTAGAAAAAAGACAGTGTTAAATTTTATTCACAATTTAAAAAAAAAAACAGGTAGAAATATTTTTTTATAACAATCCCTGTAATTCTTCTGATTATATTAAATCTACATTAAAAATACACAATATTCTAAGGATTCATAAATGTTTATCCACAAATATATTTTAAAAAATTATTTTCAGTAAAACATGCATAAACATTTCTTTATCGAAAAAAAAAAAGATTTTTTCCTGAAATTAAGTGAAAGACATTTTAACATTGTGCTCATTTCTTCTTCTTCGCAAAAGTTTTTTAACGCGTTAATCGCAAATTAACGCAGTTTAATCAGCAGCCCTAATATATATATATATATATATATATATATATATATATATATATATATATATATATATATAAAATTAATTAATTATTTTACTCCCACATATTCCCGATACTCCCACAGACTCCCAAATATTCCCATATAAACTACACAATGTACCGCTATATACTAAACAATGTAGGCTACTCCCAATACTCCCACATACTCTCACATACTTCCACAACTCAAACCTACTCCCACATACTCCGATAAAATACCAATCTCCCACAACTCAAACCTACTCCCACATACTCCGATAAACTACCAATCTCCCACATTCTCCCATAGACTCCCATAACTCCCACAAACTCTAATAGACTACCACATACTCCCACATTCTCCCATGGGACCAAGTGAAAGTCTATTTGAGTAATAGGAGCTTGTTGGAGTATGTGAGAGTTGTGGTAGTCTATGGGAGTATGTCGTAGTAGTGGGAGTATTTGGGAGAGTTGTGGAAGTATATGGGAGCATGTCGTAGTGTGTTGGACTATGGGAGTATTTGGGTGTTTTACGAGTATGTGGGAGTCAATGGGAGTATTTGCGAGTATTGGGAGTCTATGCGATTATGTGGAATTATGTGGGAGTTCTTAGGAGTATGTGGGAATTGTGAAAGTCTATGGGAGTATTTGGAGCATGTTAGTGTCTTTGGGAGTATGTGGGAGTTTTGGGAATCGATGGTAGTATGTGGGAGCATATGGGAGCCTATGGGAGTGTTTGTGAGCATGTGGGAGTCTATGGGTGTATGTGGGGGTTTTGGGAGTCTCTGTATGTGGGAGTATGGATAAGTTATGGAATATGTTCGAGTATGTGGGAGTATGTGGGAGTATATGGTGTATTTAAAATCGGTATATTGTGTAGTAAATATCGGTGAATTGTGTATTTAATATCGGTACATTTTGCATTTAATATTCGTACATTGTGTATTTTATATCGGTACATTGTATATTTAATATCGGTACATAGTGTATTAAATATTGGTACATAGTATAGTTAATATCGTTGCATTGAGTATTAAATATTGGTACATTGTGTAGGTAATAGTGGCAAATTGCGTAGTTTATGCTGAAACATTGTGTAGTTAATATTGGTGGGTTGTGTATTTAATATTGGTACACTTTGTAGTTAATAGTGACACATTGCGTAGTTTATGCTGAAACATTGTGTAGTTAATATCGGTGGATTGTGTATTTAAATTGGTACATTTTGTAGTTAATAGTGGCACACTGTTTGCCATGTGACGAGTGCGTCTTCCCAATACTTTCCAAAAAAGATTCAAAACAAAAACTCTTTGATTTATGAATGATTTTCTGGAACTTGTTCAGTTCTTACTGAATAATTTATATCATACAATAAATTCCAGCCTTGGCAAGCGGTGAGAAGAAATTACAAAAAGATTTTTGTATCGACCTTGCTACCAATCAGTTCATCTTTAAATTTCATTATAATGGGAAAATCTTATTCAAAAGTTTAACTATTTAGAAGAATTAAATTTTTTTGCCCGAACAAATATTTGGATTAATTAGCCTTAACCCTGCATGAATGATCAAGGCATCATGCTGTGCGACGTAACCGCGCCCCTTCAACTCAGAAACTAAACAACAGTTGTTATATGCTAACTCATTTTATTTTGTTTTATAATTTTAAGGCAGTACAGTATTTCTCCGTTGCAAAGAGCGGGTATTTTGCTAGTGATTAAATGAAATGTAATATAGAATGTGGGATAGTATCGTATTTTAGAGATAGAAATTATTTTGATAATATTATTGATACGTTACCTCTATAACAGCTTCGATTAAAAGTATTAATGATTTTACATAAATACCATCCATTATAGACACATAAGTTATTCGTTTTTATCACTAAATATTTTTTGCATTTGACCTTTTGCTTTGGTTTTTCAGCTTAACTTTTTCTTTTAAAACTTAACCCAAATTCTTTGAGCAACAAGGGCATCTATCTTCCTAAGATTTAATTGTTAAGTTTCATTTTTGTCAAGCCCTCTGGGGGCTGGGCATCAGTGTTTCTTATGGTACAATTTTTCCTATACAGCCTTTATGAAAAATATGTGTATTAATTCATTTTTTTTTCGCAATGTCTTTACAGTTTTTGTTTTAATTCCATTTTGTGTTATTTCACTCAGGGGTATGCAATCCAACTAACTGTAAGTAAAAAAAGGTTGAAATGATTAGGAGGCACCTTGATTTTCCCGGGTAACGACGGGCATTACGACTAGTTGTTTACTAAAGAGCTGTAACTGTTGTAAGTGTGGAGTATCGTAACTGCGGAAATAGTCCCTCTTTAAGAAGAAATAGTGACAAATCCATTACCATAATAATTACCATATAATTATGTAAGGTGTGTAAATGTTGCAGTGCAAGTGATAAATGTTTTTAACTCTTCCAAACAATTTCACTGTCTAGGTCCCATGTTTACACCTGTTGCAAATAAACATAATAATATATTCTGGCTTTGAAAAGTTTCTATTCTAATTAAAATTTCTTTGTATTATTTTTTCTTGAATAAAAAAAAATAATTTACTGACCTTAATAAACCCAAAATTAATAAATAAAATAAATAAATGCATCTAGAAGACAGCAATGATAAGAAGGTACGTTTACAAGATTTTTATTTAAATATAAATATACTGACGGGTCTAAATATCACCATGTTGAGATTTCTCATTAAAAGGTATTGTTTTAATTTTAATATTTGCATTGATTATAAAAAAAAATATCAGATATGTATACATTGTTTTATCGTCAATCTAAACAATAAAAGGCAAAAATGATTGACAATGCGGAATATAATAACAAAGTTGTTGTTGTTGACTTGGCGCTTTCTGCTCCATTTTTTGGTGTAGTTGTTTGGCTGCTGTCACCTGTTTACAAGAGAAATAGAGTTGCTTTATCTATGTTGAACACAATCTTCAGAAATTATATACTTACTTCAATTTGACTAAAAACGCAAAAATAACTGTAGCATTATACAATATGGCATAATAAACTAAAGCCTAATACACTATGGCCTAATACACTATGTCCTAACACATTTTGACCTAATACAATGGCCTTATATATTATGACCTAATATAAGTTGTAGAATGTCGCATACTAGAAATTTATCGCAAGCTATCCGTATTCATTTGAATTAGATAAGCCTAGATTAGTATTTTTCTTTTTTGCTTTTAGTGTATTAAGTTGTTTGTTTATTAAAACAACATTATAAAATATGACGTTTAGAAAAATAAAAAAAATAAAAAAAAATTTACAAATTAAATCAATAAAGCCGAAAAAAAATCTGAATGGCTTCTGTTATTGAGATGGAATAAGTCACAAATTACACCTAACCACAGAATAGACTTTAATGATAAATATCGGCATGGTGGTAATGATTTATAATCCATAATTTTTAAAAGTCATTAAATATAAAAAACGAATTATTGAAGTAACTTCTTTGAGTGAGTGCCTATGTTAGACATTATGGTAAAACGCTTTCTTACATTTAATATTCATTAAAAAAAATTATAAACATTTACATGCGTGACGTCAGAGAATTTTTTTTCAGTTACCAGTAAGTTTGCTGACATAGGTAGCTAAGATAAGCTATGCAGAGAATTAATTTAGGCATAAAGGGTGAAAATGCAGGGATTTAAAATATGCCATATATCGAGCTAATATATGTTTTAAAGGGAGCTAATAAATTTCATATATGGATCTAAATATATGCTATAAAAGGAGCTAAATATATGCTATTTAGGGAGATAATATAGGCTTTGCTAATTTAGGCATAAAGAATGAAAATATAGGCAATGCAGGGATTTAAAATATGCTATTTAGATAGCTAATGTATGCTATAAAGGGAGCTAATATATGCTATATAGTGAGCTAAATATATGCTATAAATGGAGAAAATACATGTATAGGCTTTACAAGAAAAACAGTTCTTCCATTTCACGAAAATAAAAATTATATATTATTACATTTTGTATGTTTATTAAGTTGAGGGAAAATAATTTCCATAAATACAATATAATGTGTTCTACTTTTACAAATTATTAATAAAAATGTCTAACGCCCGTCAAAGTTCTAAATAACGAAATGAATTAACAACGTAATAAAAGAATAAATAAAATGTATCAAGAGTCACAGTAAAATCAACATAGGGCCACGTGTGGCAGTAAGAGTAGCTACGAGAAACTTACACGGCATCACCACATTGACAGTTTTAGTGTCTGTTGTGGAGCCCAGTTTGGCTTGACACTCTATGATACCGCTATAGTCACACCTGGCAGTGGTGGAATAAGTGACCGACTTGGATGAAATGGTTATTGACGAACCTCCAAAAATATATATTCCTGTTGTAATAAACCATGGAATAAAAAAACATCACAGGTAAACAATGCGTTATTGCTGTCTAGTAGTAAATTATTAAATACTAGCTGTACCCTACAACAGTGCTTCTCAAACTTTTTGAAGTCACGGCCCCCTTGGAACGCCAATCAATATGTCGCGGCCACCCCCCCCCCCATTTTTTTTTTTTTGGTTTAGATTGCTTAAATTTATAATTTTAAACTTCTATATGCAAACTTTTACTAGTCAATACATGCTTTTTCTAATGTTAACAATTAAAGTGTGAAAGGATGCAACATATAAAATAAACTAGATTTTATTTTAAACATATATTAATACTATTGTCGTATCTCTTCGGAAGACGAACTAATAACAACAAAATAACCGTCTATGTCTTCTCCCTCTTTATTTCTTAACTTTTACACATTCATTTGGTGCGTTACAGTGCTACCAAGAATATAACAGAGTTATGACACCCCCACAATCCCATTAAAATTTCATTCATAAATGAAATTTTTACCCTAATACATACCAGAAAAAAAATAACATGTTTTTGCTTAATTAATTAATGTTAAAACTAATCAATGCAACATATGTTACATTATACAGTAATCAGGCAAAATAATTACTAAGTCCTTAGTTTACTTTAAGATAATTCTATCTTCTTGTGAGCAATAGAAACATTGTCAACAAGTATGTATTCAATACATTCAGTGTACTAGAAAATCTCTATCTAGCTAAGTACTTTTTCCAAAATTCCATATCCAAAAAAAATTTACATAGTTCACTTTAGTACTTATACTCTTATTTAATATCTTCATAACATTTCTTAACTAAAAATCTTTGTATGCTTTACAATATATTACTATAATAGTAATTCATTCTAGAAAATATAATATTTGTTAGATACCAAATCTTTATAAACAAATCCACCATGTATTTAAACAATTACACACAAAAAAATTTTCAGTGTATTTCAATTAGAAATACTTGCACACCATGCAAATATTTATCAATGACAATGATAATATTTTAATATCATATTATTATTCAACAAAAAAAAATTAATTACCAAATAGCTCATCAACATTGTTAGCTTCATCACAAAATTTATTTATCTTCATCACTGTAACAGATTTGTTAAAAGCTTCTGACATCATATGACATCTCATTATTGTCTATGTCATCATGACCCATGTTGTATATTAACAAAAAAAATCATATTATCACTTAAAATTGCTATCTTATTTCTTAAAAATTAGGCCTGTAGAAATCCTGCCTTTTAAATTTAAATTTACTCTTAAAACATTTGGCTCTTTTATCAAACCAATCTTCTGGTGTCATTATTTCACCGTTTCTATGTAGTTCCAGTCCAACATAATTTCTTCTGTTGTTCTTATAGTCATTAAATCTGTTATGACATATTCTATTATAATTGTTTGATCTCTTATAATGTTCATATTTTTGTTTATACTCATTTTGTGTAGTATGGCTTCTTTGATATTTTATTTGATCTTGAGATACTTGCTCAGAATACACTGTGTCACTATTTATAGAAACGCAACACATTTCTATTCCTTCAGATATTTTTTTGTCTGTCCATTGTTTTACAATTTCTTCTGTTGTATTGTCTTTTATAACTGCCAAGTTGCCTATAATCAATGGTGCAACAGGATTTTTCATTACTAGTACTTCAATAGTACCCGATATCCATGGTGAGTCTACATCGATTACTGCCATGTTGCATTCCACCTTTGAGCCATCACCCATTTTGACTGTTGTCATTTTATGCATGTATTGATCTTTGCGTACAAGATCATCTTGCACGATAACTGTACTGCACCCACTATCACGAAGACACTGTATTCTCCTGCCATTTACAAATGCTGGATAAAAGTTTATCCTTCCATGTGAACTGATCACATTTGCACAATACTGTTCGGTATTCTGTTCTTGTGGGCCTGTATTTCTAGTGTCAGATCTTTGTGATCTTTCTGGTGTACGTGTTCTCTCTGTCCGATTTCTTTGTGGACTGATGTTAGGCGATTGTCTTCTTTGATACTGTTGAGTGTTGTAACTATGACTAGCTTGATGTCTGTCGGCTTTCTGACCATTTACTCTTCTGTTGTCATACTCTTGAGTGTATGATTTACATTCTCTTTGTCTCTTTCTACATTCACGAATTAGATGACCTTTCATCTTGCAATAAAAAAATAATCTTGTTTCCGGCTCTCTGGCTTTCCGACCAGGTGCATTGAGTTTACTTTGATTACTGCTCCTATTAGGAAGACTATGATATCTGTTCTGGATTATATTAGCATAGAATTCCGTATTACATATTTCATCATCTGGACGACTGTCCATATAGTCACTCAAAGCTCTGACTAGTTGATCAACGGTTTTCACCTTTCTCTGTTTTATTAAAGCAAATACATCCTTGGTGCATATCTGTAATATTTTGTCAATGACAAACATTTCCAACACTGCTTGTGCATCCATTAAGTCAATTTCTGCCATTGTCAACCAAGACTTCAAACTTGACACTACATTGTCAATAAAGTACTGTGGTTGATCTTTATTGGACATCTTTAAAGAATGGAATTTCTTTCTGCAAAATTCTTCTGTTTTATTAAAGTGTTTCAGAAGTTTCTGTTTTACTTCATCATAGTCCTTGTCGTAGTAGTCTGGAATCGATCTAAGAGCAGTTCTTGCATCTCCCCTTAGAAGTTCGCTCATTAGATCTATCCAGTGCGCTCTAGGCACATTATTGCTTCTGCATTTCTGTTCGAATATAGAGAGAAATGTGTCAATGTCCTCAGCTTTACCATCACAAGATTGTAGTTTAAGGTTATATCTGTTGAATAAGTTTTGAGTATTTGGTACATCTGGACTTGCTTCTGTGCAATGAGTACCAAAACTGGCCTTAATAGTAGCCATCTTTAGTTCATGATTAAGTCTGTCTCTCTGTACTTGGGCTTCAATCTCTAGTAGCTCTTTCTTTGCTTCTCTTTCTTTTGCTCTTTCTTCTCTTTCTTCTCTCTCTCTCTCTCTTTTCTCTTTCATGAGCTTCAATCTCTAGTAGTTCTTTCTTTGCTTCTCTTTCTTTTGCTCTTTCTTCTCTTTCTTCTCTCTCTCTCTCTTTTCTCTTTCATGAGCTTCAATCTCTGGTAGTTCTTTCTTTGCTTCTCTTTCTTTGACTTCTCTGTCCATAGCCATATTCTTTTCAATGAATTGTAGCAATTTTTCTCCTTGTAACCCATATCTCTTTCCTTTTTCTTCAAAATCCTCCCAGAGATCTTGTACTGGAGATACTTTCCTTTCTTCCAACCTTTCCATGTTTTCGTACAAAGTTTTCAGTGAGTTTTAAATAAACTGGGTCAGTCAGATATGTCTCTATGAGACAATTTATAATCTAAAATAAGATTTCCGTCACCTCTCAAATTAATTTTAAAAATTAATGCACAAAATATTTTATATAAAGCATATCATACTTATCAGTAATGAATAAATGACATAGCAAATAAATCAACAACAATTAATTAAGTGAGTCAATCCTTCCAATATCTGCAATAATGTTACTCAGCAAAATTAATCATCATGGAAATAAATATTTTAAATAGTATAACATACACGCGAAACAACATGTGCATTTTTTGTAATTATTCAACTTTGTATCTATACGTCCGGACAATACTGTCTCTGGTCCAGTGTAGTATTTGACCCAATTCCAGTAGTTATGACTTGACCTCTGTTGACTTGTCTCTCGCATTACTGTTTCTCCAACAGTCTGTTTTCTTGATCGATGAGTTTGTTATTACACTTAAAGAGTGTTAGTCAGTAACGACTCTTTGTATGCGCACGAATGCGGCATAAACACATTTAAGAACGTGAGTGTAAATCGTAACGATGACTAGGCTTGTTAGTACACAGCTGCCATCAGACCGGTTAACACACAGAGAGGACTTGTATCTTGGTAGTTCAATGACTCTTCATAGGTATACATGTGGGCTTACGTGTGTTTCACAACTCATGGCCACTCTTTAGTATTAGTTATGGTTGTAATACAGCTACCAAATAAATAATATGCTAGATGTGTGGGCTTACTAGTGCTTCACAGCTCTTGGCCACAGTAAATTATTTGGTTGATAATTAGGCTACAAAAGCGATGCCTGAATCAGTGGGCTTATTAGTGCATTAAAGCTCTTGGCCACAATACATTACTTGACTAGATAAACTTAACTGGTATTAACTGGTAGGTTGACATCACAATAATAACAGCACTGCAACGTTCACGCTGTTTTTCATTACCACCAAGTTAATAATATTTTAACCTAGTAGCTATTGTCTTTCTTTATCGCTGCCACCAAATAAATAATATGCTATGTCGTATCTCTTCGGAAGACGAACTAATAACAACAAAATAACCGTCTATGTCTTCTCCCTCTTTATTTCTTAACTTCCGTTTTTTTACACATTCATTTGGTGCGTTACAGTGCTACCAAGAATATAACAGAGTTATGACAACTATTTACATACAATACATTAGGTTAATTATATTTTATGTGTCACGTTTTTCGAAATTCCACGGCCCCCTCCGGACAGTCCACGGCCCCCTAGGGGCCGTGGCCCACCACTTTGAGAAGCACTGCCCTACAAAACCTTTGCATAGAGTTATATCCCCTTAGTTTTGATCGGTAGGCTAGGTTATATTTGGCCTCGGGCAGATCTGATTTTTTCATGATTGTATTTTAAACTGGAATACTGTTGTATAAATTCTTTACTTTTGATTTAACGCAGAGCCCAAATCGTTTTTATATTATTAGATGTTATATGAAAATTTCAAAACTAACCAAATAAAATGAATGTTATGTAGACATAAACCAACTCATTGTATATAAAATTTAATGAATATTATATGAAATAGCGAAACCAATAAATTATAATGAACTAATCATCCCGCGTCATAATACGCCGCCTTATCAATCAATATAAACAACACGCTTGCTGTGATCCATCTTGACCCACTTTAAACAACAATCTTGCTGTGATAGACATGAAATAGTATTGTACAACCACCATTGTGCTCGCTTTATGTCTGCCTCAATCCACCCCTTCCCCCAGCACACTATAGTGTTATTCTTTTAGACTTGCTCAACCCCCTCATTTCCCACTGTCGCGAGTTGTCGTCGTTTTTGGGAATTCCACAATCTATAAATAGTCCTGCGTCTTCTCGAAGTTGTGTTATATATATATATATATATATATATATATATATATATATATATATATATATATAAATAGTGGAACCATCCAGTGGCCTAACTTTGGTTGTTGTCACACGGGGCGGAAAATTGAAATTCAGATGTGTCATCTCCGCGCCCTCCCCTAAGACTTCCACCATGAGCAATGATATGTATTTAAAATTTTCCTGCACTAGACCTTCGAGAGTTTACTTTCAAATACTTTAGCGATACAAACGATAGTATTACTGACTGTATTTCAGAAAGATGTATATTACTTTCATTAAAATGAGTTTGTAAACTACGTTTCCAGTTTTATGAAACCACGTGACAACATACGTCCTTTTTTAGACCGTTTGAAAATAAAAACAACTCTAAATTGATCCGATCAGCTTTGAACTATATTCATTTACCTAAGCTCCAGACGCTCTGCGTGGTAGCACCCTGTGCTACAGCTCTATATCTTGACACCCTGTGCTACTGCTCAACATCGTGACACCTTGTGCTATAGCTCAATATCGAGACACCCTGTGCTACTGCTCTATACTGTGCCACATTGTTCGATTTCTTTTTTTTTTTTGCTTTGACATTGAGAACGGTTTATTTTGATGTCAGCCCTAAAAAATGATATCATCCTGTGAGGACCGCAGCCCCATTCAGCCCCTTACCCATGACGCCACTGGAACCAACAGGTTATAAGTAATAAAACTATTGTTGTTTACCTGAGGTCACGGCCTTGATGCTCCAGGTTGGGTTAGACACATTCTCTTGCCTGGAGCAGTTAAAGGTAATGGGGTCACCAACGTTAACCTGAACACTTGTTGCACCATTGACCGTGAAATCTTGTATCAAGGCTGGAAATATATTTTTTTTATAAAATATATATCATAATTAAAACATGACATTGGGTCAACAGATAATGCAATTAGAAAGTTGTTAGGGACTGTAAGTCTCAACTTGCAGAACCACTAATAAGAGTTCAATGAAAGACTGAAAAAAGAAAATTTAAACTCCATGTTTTTTAAAGTTTTTCTTGATAATCTAATTACTAGTATTATTTGTGGATATTAAATTTGGATCGATACCTCTCTGATAACTAATCTCTAATTTTGTTTGAAAGTCTTTTAAAACAGTAATTTTTTACATATTGAAGATAAAAAAATTATCTACATAAATGTTATATAATATATGATATATATATATATATATATATATATATATATATATATATATATATATATATTGGTATTATTATTAATATTATTATTAACATACCGGTACTAAATTCAAAACTTCCACAGAAAAATGTGATCACAAATAATTTTCTGATGTGCATATTCTTGGTTAGATATAAAAAATCTGATGTATACAAGTTGATGTTTGATTTTCGTCACGACCTGCTGATTGAAGAGAGTTGAACAGATCAAAATGTTAAATAAAAAAAAAATCCTTTATATTTAAATAAATTTAAAAAAGACAAAAAACATAATGGCCGAATGAAATATTTTATTGATAACAGACAACATCGGAGAGACACTAAGATAAGTTATAACGACACCGTATTGTTAAGTGTTATCTACTGTGTGTAAATAGGCGGAACCACAAGGAGACTCTTATGCATGAAACTAGAGACACACTTTTAAGTCGGCTGACACTGACGCGCTGAAAATATACTGGGCCCTCAAAATATACATTCCCTTTCTGTGTCAGGGTTCCAAAAAGTTCTACAGATGCGACCCCCCCCCCCCCCCCCCCACGGTTAAATCTGCCCCTTGCATGAAACAGTCAATACCTGAGTCTGAAAATGTTTCGATCACCAAGGCACTCTTGAAACAACTGCGGTGTTAATAAAGTCAATTCAGCTTGTATATATATATATAGCTTATAACTCCACACCCTTCTTCCTCTACCCCTACATTAGGACCATACAAGGAAGTATCTGTAAAATTATCCCGGATCAAATCGGTACAATGTTCTGAATTTCAACACCAACACACCAACAACTGCTCCAAGCCCCCCCCCCCCCCTCACCAACTCTCAACCGTGTGATACACGTACTCCAGGGAGAACGAGAAAAGCTAAGAGATTGATGTAGGTCTCATTTCAAAACCTTGCGCCTAAGTATCGCATTAGGTGAGCACATTCCATTATGAAATTAAGTGAATTTATTCGCGAACAAAAATGTGATTAACCAACGACATTTCTTCCCTCCTTTTTGGGATACAGTTGAGGAAAAGATTGAGAACCGATGTTTGTGGTATCAGTGAAAAATGGCAGACATTTTAATTTGTTGGAATGTTTTAGAACAAAATGTCACATAGTACTATTATAGTGTTGAGCTGAATGTTTGGTTGAAAAAGAATACACTATTATACATATAATCTTATAATTCTCTTTAAAAAAAATAACTAAAATAATACAGTTTGTTTAATCTCTGTTTATTGCAAAGTAAATCAATAAATCAATTAAAATAAGATAATCTATATTTCGCCTGACTGAATTTTAAAATTCATATTGCCGTTTTTTTTAAATAAAACCTCAATATGAATTTATGAGATATTACATTTTTAAAGCATAGTAGAAATTTTTAAAATATCAGAGTAATACATCAAATTTTTGATTCGCAAATAAAAAAAAAAAATTGCGTGTGTTTATGTAGAACACTAGCTGTACCATGCAAAGCCTTAGCTTGAAGGTAGACTATTGTAAAGCCAGTGCCAAACCTAGGGATTTGGGGGCCCGGGGGCTTGGCCTCTTTTGGGACCCCTGCATTTTGACGTTCGATACCATGACATGAAATTATGTACTTAATATTTAATGTAAAAGATACTTTTTAGGGGCTCACCTCAAGCTGGGGCCCGGCGGGACTTTCGATTTTGGATACCCCTCCCCCACCCTACGTACGCGTCTGTGTTCAGCTTTGACACATATTTTCAAAAAAGGTTTTTTTTTATAAGCTATGAAATACCCAATTGGTTGTTGTTTCTTTTCTTACAACATCCTAAAGGAGAAATCATTTCAATAAAAAAAATGTCAAATAGATCTAATAAGTTACTTTTCATTAAAACAACCAAAATGATAAATTCTAAAAAAAAAAGAAACAATAAATAAAACAAAATGTCAAAGAGAGGTATCGAACCTGGATAGTCAGAATAAAAAGAAAACCCCCAAGTTGCTTAGCCATTCAGCCACATTCATATTGTACCCTGCAAAGCCTTTGCATAGAGATAGGCTATTTTTCATCCAGTGCCAAACATAGGGATTTGGGGGCCCGGGGGCTTTGCCTCTTTTGGGGCCCCTTCATTTTGACAGTCGATACCATGACATGAAATCATGTACTTAATATTTAATGTCAAAAATAATTTTGGGGGCTCCCTTCAAGCTGGGGCCTGGGATACCCCTTCAAAGCTTTAGCATGAATATAGACTATTGTGAAGCCAGTGGCAAACCTAGGGATTTGTGGGCCCGGGGGCTTGGCCTGCATTTTGACATTCGATACCAAGACATGAGATTATGTACTTAATATTTAATATAAAAAATAATTTCGGGGGCTCCCCTCAAGCTGGGCCCGGCGGGACTTTCGATTTTGGACCCCCTCCCCCATCCTAGGTACGCCTCTGTGTTCAGCTTTGATGCATATTTTCAAAATATTTTTTTAAGTTATGAAATAATTAAAAATCTAATTAGTTGTTGTTTCTTTTCTTACAACATCCTAAAAGATAAATTATTTAATAAAAAAATTCAAAGAGATCGAATTAGTTACTTTTTATTAAAACAACTAAAAGGATACATTCTGAAAAAAAAAACAATAAAAAAATATGTCCCTAAGAAGGATCGAACCTGTATAGTCAGCATTAAAAAAAAAGATAATTCCAAGCAGCTTATCCATTCAGCCACCACGTCACACGAACGAAGTGAAAATTTCAATGTACTATAAGAAAAAAAATTGCTCGATTATTTTTTCACTTCCGTTTATTACTATTGTTTACGTTTGAGGATGTTAAAATGATATCTGTTGTAATAAAAACTACAATAATTTGAATAATATCATATGTTAATGATTACCTTTCAATATTTGGGACTTTAACATTTCATAATATAAACCACAGAAACTATTTAAAACTGTAGATTTTTCAAAAAGAAATATCGAATCGAGGACAAGGGCAAGACGCCATTTTGAATTCTTGTTTTCCGCTTTCGATTTAACGCAGACATTAAAATTAATAATATGTATATAGATTATTTATCAAGTCCCAGTAAGGATTAGATGTTTATTTCTTAGATCCTCTAAACCTCAACTGGCGACGGTTTTTGCAGTGTCATTCTTTCATTCCACCTTACATTATTTAATTTACACAATGGTTTTCCAAAAGCTGACGACATTTCAAAAAAGTACTTTCTTTAAAATTTTAGCGAGCAGGATAAGTTAACCCTCAAAACTTCAAACCATGATAGCTTTATTATTTATAACGACTAAGAAAATTTAACCTGTGTCGTTAACTATTTTTATTTTTCGATGTAAGACACATTAGTGTCTTACCAGAAGGATGAGAGGGAATGAGATATATTTAAAACCTTTTAACTTGAATCACGACCTGTTTGTTAAAAATGTAGCTGTTGAGCTTCTACAGAAATCTACCAATTATCCTGGCTATTGTAAAAGAGCGATTTTTTTCAGGTCACTTACTCGTGACAATAGCACACAACAATCGGCAACCCTTCAAAAGATGAGATCACCACAGGGTGACATTTAAGAATTGTTTGATGACATTTCGGTGACGTGTCGTCCTAAGAATAATCGGGGAAAGTCCAAGCTTTAAGACACAGGATAAAGTTTTGGTTATTTCCATGCGATACAAAATGGTTATAATACACGTTTACACACAATGAGTTATTCGTTATTCCATCCAAGCGTATTCTCCGGACATTTTACATTGAACTGGAAGGGGGGGAGAGGGAGGGGATGGGGGAGAGGGCGTTTATATTCTCGTCTCAATGTTATCCATCCATGACACAGGTTACATAAACAAAATGTGAACGCCGTAAATGAACTGTGGATTAATCACGTATTTCTCTGCCAGAAGACGTCCTACATGGGACATAACTCGAACAGGAAGAAGGTCTAAACTTCGGACTGAAAATGTTCCACTCCCAAAATAATTCCATAGTCTAGTTTCATAGACCAGGGAGGAAGGGTTGGGTGGTAGAAGGGTGGAGGGAGGATGGGGGGGGGGAGGGGGACACCACTCTTGAGATCGATGACATCCGCACTACGTTTTTTTTTATATTTTAATACAGTAAAAAAAAATATTTTTTAAAGAATCACGTCATAGCAAATCGATCAAGATTTACTAAAACAATATTTAAAAATAGAAATAACTGGAAATTGTATGGAATTTTTTTTTAATATTTCTGTTCACCTTCTCTTGTAATTAGGCTAACCACACCGTTTCACAAATCCACAACTCCACTCAAACTTTAAAAAAAGTATAAAGTGTTACCCGAGGTCATTGAACCGATTTGTTTGTGTTTTTTGAGTACAGCGCCTAAGGAGTCTTAATGCGCTAAGCATGTAAATTTGTTCATCTTATAATTCGCAATTTTCTCATAGACTGTTAAATTCACACAATACATAATCTGGAAAAAAAAATATTCAGCCTCTGAGCAATATCTGGTTAAATCTACGGTCAGCGGGGTCAAACACGGCCCGTTAAGTAGTTGGATTGGTCAGCAGTACAATCTCCACCCCCACCGCCACCCCCTCTTTTGTTCCATTACATCGATGACGCTTTCATTTGATGTTTTGATCACAAAAATATATTGCATTCATCCACGCTTTTAGCTTCATCTATATTTACATCTTTATATTTATATCTATCTATCTATAACTATCTATCTATCTATCTATCTATCTATCTATCTATCTATATATATATATATATATATATATATATATATATATATATATACACCTATAAGAGGCATTTGCTGTCTGTCTGTCTGTCTGTCTGTTCCCTTATAACTCAAGATCCAGATAACCAAATGATGTGAAATTTGTTACACATACACATAATTACATGGGGAAGGTTATAGGACAGGTTTCGTTTCATCTCGATGGGTAATTGTAATTTAATTGTAATTATTTTTTTTTTATTTTAGTATTTTACTATATTAAAGTAATCTCGACGGCGCCATAAATAAAATTCCTGTGACGTCATTTCCCGATTCGAATAGAACTTGCGCGCTGGTGCTGTATTGTGCCTTTGTGATGCAAAGAATTGTTGTTGTTTTTTCATGCTCCCTGATTTGTACAGTTTGAGGAAGAAAAAGGAATGAAGAAGGATTTTAGAAGAAGTGTGAAGCCATAATAATAAGTATATATATATATATATATATATATATATATATATATATATATATAGAGAGAGAGAGAGAGAGAGAGAGAGAGAAAGAGAGAGAGAGAGAGGGATAGGGAGGGAGAGAGATAAAAGAGAGAGAGGGGGGGGCAGGGGGAGAGAGGAAAGGAGGGTAGGAGGGAGGGCGGGAGGGGGAGAGAGGAGGGAGGGGGGTGGACAGGGGGGAGAAAAGGAGGGGGGAGAGAGGGAGATGGGAGAGGGAGCAGGGGGAGAGGGAGAGAGAAAGGAAGGGAGGGAGAGAGGGGGTAGGGAGGGAGAGAGAGGGGAGTAAGGGAGAGAGGGAGGGAGAGAGATAAAAAGTGAGGGGGGCAGGGAGGGAGAGGAAAGGAGTGTAGGAGGGAGGGGCGGGAGGGGGGAGAGAGGAGGGAGGGGTGGACAGGGGGGGAGAAAAGGAGGGGGAGAGAGGGAGAGGGAGTAGGGGGAGAGGGAGCAGGGGGGAGAGGGAGCAGGAGGAGAGGCAGAGAGAAAGGAAGGGAGGGAGAGAGGGGGTAGGGAGGGAGAGAGAGGGGAGGGAGGGAGAGAGGGAGGGAGAGAGATAAAAAGTGAGGGGGGCAGGGAGGGAGAGAGAGGGAATGAGGGAGGGAGGAAGGGGGAGAGAGGGGGAGGGAGAGAGATGTGGAAAGGGGAGGGAGGGAGAAAGGAGGGGGAGAGGGGTTAGGGAGGGAGAGAGAGGGGAGGGAAGAAGAGAGGGAGAGGATGGGAGAAATGGGAGGAAGAGATAAAGAGAAAGAGGGGGCAGGGAGGGAGAGAGAGGGAAGGAGGAGGGAGGAGGATGGACGGGGAAGAGAGGGAAAGGGGAGAGACGGAGATGGGAGAGGGACGGAGAGAGATTTGAGAGAGGGAGGGAGGCAGAAAGGGAGGGAGGGGGAGAGAGGGAGAGAGAGAGGAAGGGAGAGAGGGGGTAGGGAGAAAACAGAAGGTAAACAGAAAACCTTATTTTAAACCCGGGCAAAGCCGGGTACTTGCAACTAGTATATATATAATTATTTCTTTGTAAATGTACAAGATCTGATTTCGTGGACTGTAAAAGAAGACTAATAAAAAAAGAACAGATTTATATATCAGAGGTTCCAAGTACTAACCATTTAGTACAAGTATAAATAAAAGAAGTAATAAGTACTCTTATACCTAAACATATAAATACGTTTCTTAATCTGATGAGCTCCAATTACATTTTATAAAAAAAAAAATTAATCGATCGACATTGCTATGGGTGAACAACAACAATTCTTCACAAAGACATACGATAAGAAATGATTTATTGATATCCGTGTTATCATTTGAAAAGCTGTTCAAAAAAAAAAAAGCCACAAAAGATACACACAGGGAAGATAATCTACAACACAGGAATATTTGAACAAAGTATCAGCAGTGACAACAACAACAGGCAAGCAGTGAACATAATGACTGGTCAACTGTGTCTAAATGTGGATACGGACAACAACATTAAATTACACGTGTTTTCTACTTAAGTAACCACATCATTAAAACACTAAATTTTAGGCTACATGGGATATGAATATTCAAGAAATGACGACTTCTTGCCTTCACCTTAAGATCCACTGAATGTTTCACTCAATGCTATGACAGTCGGTAAATAAATGGAATTCTCAAATTTATAAATGTATTAATAAAATCACTGTAATGATGGAATGTTTCCTGGTCTAATAAACAATTAACTACTAATCGGCGTTTGATATGTTTAATATGTTTTATGTTATATGATTTAAAATAATCAAACATGCAAATATAAACTTTTAGATACATAAATAGATAGAGATACGGAAATATTCAGTGACCGACAGTTTAAAATAAGGTCTCGACATTGAATGTCTCGGAGAGTATCATAATATAATCTGGCATGATTTGATATTTTATGATCTCTCCTTCCTGGTCTGAGAGACATACCGTGATCCACGGGGGATGGATCATAGGGGTTCTCTAGACAGGAAAAAAAAACCATTACTTGCGAGGGTGGTGGTACTGTGGTCAGTGAGGACTATCCGAGACCGCAGTTTTCACAGCTGGCGGTGGTGACGGAAGTGGGCGGCACACAACACCCTTCCACTCCGTCCCACTCAAGGACACCTGCGCAGCCTGCCATTTCGGGCTGAGGGTACAGGCACACTAGACCCTCCCCTCTGTCCGAGTGGCAGGAAAAACCCCTTTCCTTGCCATTCTGACCGATCGGCAGTACACACACCCTGCTGGTCTGGCCAGTTTGGGCAAGGATTAAAACCCATCTTTCTGCCATCCCTGCAGATGATAATGGGCACACTCACCCCGCCGCTCTGTAGGGATGGCAGACGTGCATCAGCGCCGCCAACAATGCTAGTGTGGTAGGCACACTACACCCTACCACGCTGGCAATGGCGGCGTTAAAAAAATTAATAAAAAAAAATATTTAATAAAAAAAAAGACATTGAATGTAGTGTATCATATAAATATTTTGACATGATAAATGTATGAACTCTCCTTCCTGGTCTGAGAGACATACCATGATCCACGTGTGATGGATCATAGGGGTTCTCTAGTCAGGAAAAAAAACCATTACTTTCGAGGGTGGTGGTACTGTGGTCAATGAGGACTATCCGAGACCGCAGTATTCACAGCTGGCGGTGGTGACGGATGTGGTCGGCACACAACACCCTTACACTCTGTCCCACTCAAGCACACCTGCGCAGCTTGCCATTTCGGGCTGAGGGTACAGGCACACTAGACCCTCCCCTCTGTCCGAATGGCAGGAAAAACCCCTTTCCTTGCCATTTTGGCCGATCGGCAGTACACACACCCTGCTGGTCTGGCCAGTTTGGGCAAGGATTAAAACCCATCTTTCTGCCATCCCTGCAGATGATAATGGGTACACTCACCCCGCCGCTCTGTAGGGATGGCAGACGTGCATCAGCGCCGCCAACAATGATGGTGTGGTAGGCACACTACAACCTACCATGCTGGCAATGGCGGCGTAAAAAAAATATATAGACCTTATTTTGAAGGGGAAAATGTGGGGGGAGGTGATAAAAACTTACAAAAGAAGGATTCGCGGCTTTTTCTCTCCCCCTGCATTCCATCCGCAGACCGTAAAAAAAAGACAGGTGGTCATTTAAAGATCTGTAACTTTTGATTATTAAACATCCTACTTTAAATCGCAAGAGTTGTTAGGATCGTTTCATTGTGCACGCTATCACCCCATTGGCCAGATCAGTTGTTTTTTTTTCCAAAATACAACAAAGAGCAGAACCAAATCAAATTTAACAAGAGTTAGAGATGAAAAAAGAGAAAGGCTAGAAATTGATTGATTGGATATGCATTGACCCCTACCATATAGATTATGAGTTTGGGTATTTAACAGCTTTAGATGTCATAAATGAAATATTAATAACGCAAGTTTTTGTGGGTTTTTTTTTTATTTGATTACAATTATGATTACAAATGTCTATACAATGCATATATAAATATGTGTAATAACTAAAAAAAACACTGAACTAGGATATGTGGCTATAACATTCAACAGTTTACGGCAATACTACACATACCGGTATTGATAATGATCATTCAAATAATATGCAAGCATACAATATCAGGCAACGATTCATTATTTTGCTGCATATAGTTGCTTCTTTGTTTCTACCTTTTTAAAAGAGTATCTTCCAGTTAAGATATATATATATATATATATATTAGGGTGCATCACCAAAAAAAATTTTTAATAATTGATCTGTCTGCTATTTAAATTTGTTCCATTGATTAAAAAAAGCATTGTGTAAAAAAATAAAAAATATTTGACAATATTTAGAGGTCCCCCGGACTTCAACAAAGTTTGCATAATTAAGCGAAAACTAGATAAAACCATCCTCTTGTAAAGTCTTACAGACTTACATACAAAAAGTGAAGTGCTATATAAATTGTTTTATAGTCTTTGGTTTTATAATGTTTGGTAGCTATGATTGATTTTGATAAGCAGTTGTGCTAGAAATAAAATTTAAAATTCACATTTTATTAGCAAAAACAACACTTTTCCTTACCGCATATTGATGACCAAGGCAAGCATTTTAATTTCTTTATTTATATTATTTGAATTTCTGATACACACGACCTATAAAATCAGAACATGGAAATGATATGAAAAACAACAATAAAATGTTCACACCTTCTAAGGGAATGCTGGCTGACCCTGGCATCACTTCAACAGTTGCATATCCAGTTATTACTGCGTCTCCTGCCTCACGAACAAAGAAACCACAAACTCTTCTGAAAACTGAATTGTTTGGCATTGGCCCTGCAATCTGTGTTGATGATGCTATAATTACTGGAATTCTTCGACTACCAACTTGTTTACAAGTTTTGAGGTGCATGATGTATCACTGCAATGTAGCAGCACACAGTGAGCGTCCAGGTTCTCTTGGTGCACCTTCTCGATTTACAACTGCCAAAATTGTGCTGAATCAAGTTACTGCTTTCTACGAAAAAGCAAACATTCCAATGGTGACAGAGAGGAGAGCTTGTGAGAAGATTGTTCAGCTTCTTGATGAATACAATAAACTTCGTTCAATTGATAAAAGTCGCTGAAACACACCAGCCACCAAACGTAAACTGGAACAAATGAAATCTATGTTGGCAACAACTTTTCAACTGTGGCCACCAAATGTCGAGACTATTATCAAGAATGCAGAAGATCTAGCATTCTTGAGGTCTATGAAAGGAGACAGGTCTTCCAGCTTTGGATCATTTGACAAAACACTTGCAAAAAAAGTCGCTCGACGCCATTCACGAGATGTCGCAACATTGGAACGTCAGAAACACGCAAGAGAAGAAAGCGAGGGTAGCAGTGACGAACCCGATGATTCTACTTCTAAATCTGAAGATAATATGGAGTTTGTTGATAACTGTTTGGATTATATAATGCCATTGCAAAAGCGAAGAAAGCCAACAGGAGCTTTGGTATTTGTACCTCCAGATGTTTTAAGCCGACCAAATCTTGTGTCACTAGCGACAAGATTAAAGATTACACCAACACAGCAGGCAGCTTTCACACAGGGCCTTATTAGTGAGTCTGGGGGTGATGTATCAATGGTGGCTTCTTCCTATGCCACTGCAGATCTATCACGTCGCAAAGTTGTAAGTGAGATATCTACAAAGATCCACGACACCTGGGAACCACCCAAACTCTGCACTCTCCACTGGGATGGCAAACTGACACCTTCTCTAAAAAACCATCGTGTCACTGAAGAACGCATAACAGTTGTTGTCGGTGATGCAAAGCAATTGAAACTTCTAGGAGTGCCAAATTATGCCAAGGCAACAAAGAAACCCGTTGGTGAAATAATTGCAGAATTAACCATGAAGCTAATGACAGTGGCATTGTAATGATTGTATCGTTAATATGACATTCGACACAACAAGATCAAACACTGGTCATCAGACTGCTGCCTGCATTGCCATACAAAATATGGTGCAACGTGCTCTTCTGTGGTCAGGTTGTCGCCATCACATTGGTGAAGTTATCCTCTCGCATGTGTTTGCAGACATGAAAATAGAAGTTTCCAAATCCCCGGATATAGCTTTGTTCACCAAGCTGCGAAGTAATTGGGAGTTGGTGGCACATGATTGGTCTCACGTTTTGTAGTTCGTTTACGTTAGCTGATCATGATCTGAAGGCTCAAAAGCGACTGACGAAAATGAGAGATGCGGTAATTGCACATGCCAACTCTAGTAAACAAACCGAATTCTTGCGAGACGACTACCACGCATTCCTTAAGCTGTCCCTTGTTTACCTAAATGATACAAATAAGGAGGTTAACTTTAAAAGACCAGGTGCCCTGCACAAAGCACGATGGATGGCAAAGCTGATATATTGCCTCAAGATTGCACTGTGTGAGAAACACATTCAATTATTGCCTCCAGGTACTACTACCACACGTGATCAAGTGCCGAAGATTCGTTCATTTGCTACATTTGTAACACATGTTTATGTCGTGTGGTGGCTCACTTGCAAAAAGAGAATGGATGCACCATGGAATGATCTACAGCTCTACAAGCGACTTTTGAATTACAACGATGTCAACAGAGACATATCCAAGTCAGCAATCCGTGCCCTGAATAGGCATCTGTGGTACCTCACTGCTGAAATGATCCCACTTGCTCTGTTCAGCAATGAAGTACTTGAGTTGGAAAAGCGAGCTCTAGCAGATGCTCTGCTAAGGCTTCAAACTCCACAGAATCGATTTGGAAATGGTTGGGGAAAACCACGATTCCAATCAATTGATTCTAAAACTCGGTTGTGTGATCTGGCTGGAGTTGACTCGTGGTTTACTATATACAGACTTCAACTGGGCACAGGATTCCTCCAACTGTCTGTTGATGATTGGTGTCAAACAGCTTCTTACATTGCCAGTGCAGAAAATGTTGCTGCTATTAACGTTGTTAACGATTGTGCCGAGAGAGGAGTGAAACTGGCATCTGACTTTGTTGAAGCAGCGCGAACGGATGGACATTTTCAAAACATTCTTCAAGTGGTAGAAATGGACCGCAAATACATCTCAAATGTGCGTAAACCTTACAAACGTGCAACAAAGTGAAACTGAATTGAATGCAACTAATAAATAATTTAATACTTTAATGTAATTTTTATATAGGCTAGAATAAACTTTTTTTTCCTTTACATGTCATGTTTTGTGGGGGGGGGGGGGGGGGGGGGGGGGGGGGGGGGGGGGGGGGGGGGGAGGGGGGACCTCTAAATCAACTCTGATTTGAAAAATATTTACACAAGTTATTATTAATGATATTAGAACAAATTAGAAACATAGACAGCTCAAAAACAAACAATCAATTTTTTCCTCTATTGTGGTGATGCACCCCTAATATATATATATATATATATATATATATATATATATATATATATATATATATATATATATATATATATCATTTATTCAGTATTTAGAACAGTGTTTGTAAAAATGTTTTTCATAGGATCTCGTTATTTTTTAGTGCAATTTCATACAAAATTTAGGCGGCTTGAAGCGCTGCTGTGAAGCATTAAAAATCTAGGGCATCGTCTACAATAGCAAATACGAAGCAAAATTTTTTTGAATATTTACACAGACCTACTGAATCCGCGATCCCCAATTTTAGAACCACTGATCCACTACGTGCGACGAAGGCTATGACAGTGTTACTCTATAACTTGTGATGTCTCTTCAATCAGAGCATTGCAACTCATTTTTCTGTAGACATTAAAAAGGAAAAAAAAGAAAACGAAAATAGTGTTGTCCGATGGCGCACCACTTCATCCGGGTCAATGTCTTCGGAGATACACTTCAGCCTGATTCACAAATAAATAAGAAGAATTAAAATATGTGTGTAGGCCTATCACTCGTAGATAGCCTAAACATTTCAACACCAACAAGCTCTACAAATGGAGTTATTATTTATAGATTAGTCCAAGAGTTCTAATTTCATTGCCATGAAGAGGGACAAAAAGGAAGGGAAAAAAACAACTTACAGGCGACTTCCACGTTAACAGTTTTCCTGTCTGTTATTGAGTCGAGTGTGGCCTGACATTCTATGACTCCGTTGAGACTACATTGGGCAGGCATGGTTGTAGTGATTGACTTGGCAATAATTCTTAATCCTGGCCATCCGATAACGTATCTTCCTGTTGTAACATTAATTTAATTGGGTATTTTTAGAATACACAATGTCTTAAAATCAGACTGGTAAAACAGACACAATTATAATTTATTGGGAATTTTTAGAATACACAATGTCTTAAAATCTGACTGGTAAAACAGACACAATTATAATTTATTTGGAATTTTTAGAATACACAATGTCTTAAAATCTGACTGGTAAAACAGACACAATTATAATTCATTGGGAATTTTCAGAATACACAATGTCTTAAAATCTGACTGGTAAAACAGACACAATTATAATTCATTGGGAATTTTCAGAATACACAATGTCTTAAAATCTGACTGGTAAAACAGACACAATTATAATTCATTGGGAATTTTCAGAATACACAATGTCTTAAAATCTGACTGGTAAAACAGACACAATTATAATTTATTGGGAATTTTTAGAATACACAATGTCTTAAAATCTGACTGGTAAAACAGACACAATTATAATTTATTCTGCTCAGAATATTAGCTTACTTTGTGTCTCCTCTATAGATTAGAGAGTGCGGGGGGGGGGTGGATGGTCGTGCTGTTAAGTGCTCGACTGTCGACCTCAGGGTCCCTGGCTCGATCTCCGGTGAGGACCAATCGATATTTCAGGTCATGGCTAAAGTCCCCGCTAAATCTCCCGTGGTGCCTCTATGGCCATTGTACTACTATCGGTTAGGTTGGGGATGAAAGAAGGGCACTGCAAAAACCGTCACATAAGTGGTTTATAGGATCTTAATAGATTTCATATCATCCTTACAAGGACTTCACACACATAGATTAGTGACGAATTGATTCAGAAAACTATACATGTAATAATATGTGCACCATTTTTGAGTACGAAAATTGACTTGTTTCACAACTGATTCCCGTCAAGAGAGTGTTGTTGTTGTTTTTATATGGTTAAAACTTGTTTCCAATTTTTATAGGTTGCTTTGCCCGTAAACTTGGCGTAAACATTAAAAGGTAGGATACTCTGGCCAAAGAAGGTTTCTTCTAAATTATCGCCATTTATCGAGATAAAAATTCTATTATCTGATGCAGAAATGAGCAAAGTCAAATGAAAGTTTTGAAAATAAAAGTTTCTCTTAAAATTTGGGCTTATATTTTTTTTTTATTATTTCTGAGCCCATCCCAAGCTGATCTATAGAGCACCTTACCTGATGACAGTGTCCTTCCCTACCTGATGACTGCGCCATTCTCTACGCGATGACGGTGCCGTTCCTTACAATATGACGGCGCCCTTCCCTACCCGATGATCACCCCCTTCCCTACCTGATAACAGCGCCCTTCGTTACCTGATGACGGCGGCCTTCCCTACCTGATAACAGCGCCCTTCCTAACCTGATGACTGCGCCCTTCCCTACCTGATCACAGCGCCCTTCCCTACATGTTAACAGCGCCCTTCCTTACCTGATGACGGCGCCCTTCCCTACCTGATCACAGCGCCATTCTTTACCTAATGACGACGCCCTTCCCTACCTGATAATAGCGCCCTTCCCTACCTGATAATAGCGCCCTTGCCTACCTGATGACAGCGCCCCTACCTGATGACGGCGTCATTCCCAACCTGATGACGGCGCCCTTCCCAACCTGATGACGGTGCCGTTCCCTACCTGATGACAGCGCCCTTCCTTACCTGATGACAGCGCCCTTCCCAACCTGATGACGGTGCCGTTCCCTACCTGATGACAGCGCCCTTCCCTACCTGATGACAGCGCCCTTCCCTACCTGATGACGGTGCCGTTCCCTACCTGATGGCAGTACCCTTATGGCCCAGCTTGGGTTAGCTACATTCTCTATCCGAGAACATCTGAAGATCAGTGGGTCGCCAACATTAACTCTAACACTTGGCGCGCCATTCACTGTAAAATCTTGAATCAAGGCTGAAATTAAGATATTTTTTATCAGCCTTAAAAATGCCATTGTAAATTATTTATGAATAAAAAAATAAACTGTCATGTCATTTGAACTAATTATTTCGAACGAATTATTCGAATGAATTAAAAACTATTTAGAAATGTTACTGTAATAAAAATGAGTGTTCAGAAAAAAAAAATCTTTACTTTTTTCCAATTAGCATTAACAAATATAAGCCAAAAAGATCTTAACTTTAGTCGTGCAGTACTTCCAGTAAAATTTAATTATAAAATAGTATTATCATACCGCTGGTAATCATAACTAGTCCACAAAGGCAACTGGCCATAAATAATTTGTTGGTCCCCATGTTCTGACTTGAATGTCAAAACTGTTTCGCATACAATGATGATGTTTGACCTTGGTCGCTTCCAGCTGAAAGTTCAACGAGCCATTAATTTATGCTAATCAAAAACAGTGACCAGTTTTCCACTGGAATATAATTGTTATCACACTAAGATGATTTACAATATCGCCGTTCATATTTTACATGGATTATTACCTAAAAGTTTAGACAAATTTTATATATATATTACAGAAATAGCAGAGTGATTTAATGTGCAAAAATTTAACAAAACATACTGAACAACAACTAGCGGTAATGTTATCATTGATAACAACATATAAGATACGTTTACAATTAATGCAGAGACATTAACCATCGATAGCGAATTATTATTTAGGTCTAAAATAAGTTTTTTCGAATTTATAAGCACAAATTGATTCTTTTATTAAAAAAAAAATTACAATGACGACAAGGTAAAAAAATTATATTTCTGTTGTTTATTAAAATATTATTTAATGACATTCGTACAAAGTTAATGAAGTAAATTTAAAATTAATCAGTCTCGTGGCTGGAAATAAGAAGTAATACACGTGATTGTGTGGTTGACTGAAGTAATACACGTGATTGTGTGGTTGACTGAAGTAATACAGTGATTGTGTGGTTGACTGAAGTAAAACACGTGATTGTGTGGTTGACTGAAGTAATACACGTGATTGTGTGGTTGACTGGAGTAATACACGTGATTGTGTGGTTGACTGAAGTAAAACACGTGATTGTGTGGTTGACTGAAGTAATACACGTGATTGTGTGGTTGACTGAAGTAATACACGTGATTGTGTGGTTGACTGAAGTAATACACGTGATTGTGTGGTTGACTGAAGTAAAACATGTGATTGTGTGGTTGACTGTCGACCTAAGAGTCCCAGATTTGATTTTCATTGAAAACCAAGGGTTTTTTTCCAAGGCTCTTTTTGTTACCAAAAATGTATAAACGTTTCTTCCCGTTACCACGTTTATATTTCCATCTTTGTACTGGTATTAATTTGTTTTATCCCGGACTAATTAGGTAAAGAAGTTAATGTTGACCGAGACCATGACCCTGTTTATTTTACCAATATACTTAGACAGACTTCATTGTCTGCTTCATTGACCACATTTATTAGATGGACTTCACCTTTTCTCAGTGATTAACCATCTTAGCTAGATTTTTGTCTCAATGACCAAATTTTCTATCTAGAATTCATCTTCTGTCTCAGCGAGTAACTTTTCTATCTATTTGTCTCAATGACCAAATTTTCTATCTAGACATCATCTTCTGTCTCAGCGAGTAACTTTCCTAGCTATTTGTCTCAATGACCAAATTTTCTATCTAGACTTCATCTTCTGTCTCAGCGAGTAACTTTCCTATCTATTTGTCTCAATGACCAAATTTTCTATCTAGACATCATCTTCTGTCTCAGCGAGTAACTTTCCTAGCTATTTGTCTCAATGACCAAATTTTCTATCTAGACTTCATCTTCTGTCTCAGCGAGTAACTTTCCTATCTATTTGTCTCAATGACCAAATTTTCTATCTAGACATCATCTTCTGTCTCAGCGAGTAACTTTCCTAGCTATTTGTCTCAATGACCAAATTTTCTATCTAGACTTCATCTTCTGTCTTAGCGAGTAACTTTCCTATCTATTTGTCTCAATGACCAAATTTTCTATCTAGACTTCATCTTCTGTCTCAGCGATCGCACATCCTAAGCCGTAAAAAATATAACATGAAATAAAATAATTTAAATTCATAAAAACGTTTTTACCTGATTCAAACAGATCTTGATCGTCTGCAGTACCTTATGCACACCTAGAGGAACATTACATTCTCATCTTACGTGTCATTCTTTAAATACTGGATCATAAGATGTGAACAAAATGTAAATGTACAGAAGACACGGATGTTTTCAATGCAAGATCTGCAAACAAAAAAGTTATTTGTGTTCGAACTAACCTTTAAACTCGACCTTGAATTCATTTTCCAAGGAAAACAAAAACATACTGGATAAAATTCAATTACATTGCTGTAAATATCACCAATAATTTAGTAAAACAGAATGGCGAAGATAGGAGAAATAGAGATGTGGCTATCACATTATATAAAATATTTACTAAGGAAAAAAAAATATTTCAATGATCAAAAGCGCAAAATACAAAAATCTTAACTAAAAAAAATAATTTTTGTCCACAAGTACAGCTAATGTCTGGCGGCAAGGTGCCGATAAGGGCGCATATTCTTATCCAATCTGCCCTTGTTACCTTTAACGTCTAATTTAAGACGTGACCTGCATTTTAGACTTGGGTCGATTTAAACAAATATATTTAAACACAACATTTTACGACCCAAATTGATTGTTTACATCAATTTGTCTAGTAAAGATACAACGTATTATCTCATAAAGCAGCTGCATGGCTTACCAAAATAAGGGGAGCTAGCTTAATAAAACTTCTGTTGGAATCGTCAGTGGTCTGGCAAGAAGATGTCACATGCTTTAAGTGTGCCGCTGTATTTGGAAAATAAATGCAAGTAATCAGCCAAATACGGTCACACACACGCATAAACATACACTCTCTCATACACACATACACACACTAACTCACAAACACTATATCCGTATATATAAGAACAGCGGGTAAGTAAGAAATTAAGAAAGAGAGATATTAAGGAGCCGAACTGAACTTGCGCGCGGGTGCTGTATTGTTCCACACCAACTTGCCTCTTGGCTGCAAAATCATCAAAATGGCTTAATGAAGTATTTATTTTTTACTTTTCAGTGCATTTTTTTTATAAATGTTTATTTTTTTAGTGCTTCGTATTGATTTTAACTCTGAGAGAATTAATTCGTCGGCATCCGTCCGTCTCGAGAGACGATGGTGTAGCTAAATTGAGTCTACAAGCACCGCCGGGAATGGCTGTGCAGTCCGACTCGGGAGTGGCAATCCCTGCCGCACTTGTCGCACTTGAATATAGATGGTTGTTGTAGCTGTTGCTTTGCTGCTTCCGCCTTGATCTTTTCAGGACAGCATTTTCCTGTCTCTCAGCCTCTGCTCGCGATGAACCCTGCCGGACAGCGAGCCTCCAGGACTGGCGGTCGGCTGCTTGGCTCTCCCAGGACTTGTGTTTAATGGAGCACTATTTCATATCTTTTTTGCATGTGTCTTAGTAGCGCATTTTAGGGCGCCCTGTTTCCCTCTGGCCGGTAACTAGCTCGCCATAGAGTAGGTCCTTCGGGATGCGGCCTGCGTCCATTCTTTTGACATGACCGAGCCATCTGAGGCGTCTCTCGCTGAGAACTGCGAACAAGCTGCTAATGTTGGCCCTCTTCAGCAAGTGGCAAGAGAATTAATTATTGTTTAAACAAATATTTCTAAGTTATTAGCGTAGACTGGTAAATACTAATTTGTGAGTATGAAATGCAGTTCATTTCTACACATTTGGTAGGTGGCATATTAGGTAGGGGGCATACATTAGCAACTATATCCTTACATAATGATGTTTGGTTTGGTTGATTGGTTGGTTTAGTTTGGTTGGTTATTTGGTTTGGTTGGTTAATGGGTAAAACGTAATTTGTGATGTATGAACTGAACTGTAGGTCATTTCTGCACATTAGGAAGGTGGCATACATTAGCACCCATATCTTTACCTAATGGTGTTTGGTTTGGTTTTGATGGTTGTTTGGTTTGGTTTGGTTGGTTAGCATTGACGGCTAAAACAATTCGTGATGTATGAAATGTAGATCATCTCTGCTCATTAGGTACGTGGCATAAATTAGCACCCATATCTTTACCTAAGGGTGTGTGAGAAATGTTTCAAGTGTTACGTTTGAACTCCCGATTTACTGGGCCACGCCGGGTACACTGATAATATATATATATATATATATATATATATATATATATATATATATATATATATATATACGATCGTCAAATAATTGTTGAGAGAAAAATGCATAAATGCATGAGATATTTATTTCTTTTTAATATAATTCCATGAATGGATAAACCACTAATGGGACTTTTTTTATAACCATTTCTTTCATTCTCAATATACCCGATGGTACATTGGCTATATAGGCAGTACGGGAGTCGTTAGCAGGTGACTTGAACCGCTGGGGATCGAACCATAACAGATAGATCGAGCTACACCATGCTGACCCGGCTGATTACCAAGTCACCACATTGTCATCTATTTATAACTTAAACCCATTTCAAACTGTTTTCATGGTGCCCTACTTTCACCCTCATTTCACCTGATAAAATCTAGCATCTTTTGAGACCTTCAGGTCAACAATCTAGCGCTTGCACGGCACAACACGTCCATTCCAGCCCCGTAGCGTGAAAATTCTACAGCAGGGGCCAAGCATTCTACGGCAGGGGCCAGGCCAATATCGGGGGGGGGGGCGGAAATAAATGTTAATAAGTAGAGCAAACAAGCAGAGGGGGGGCAGACAAAACGCACGGGGTGCCCGGCCCCCTGTCCCCCCCCGCACGCTACGGGCCTGGTCTATTCCCCAATAATCACTGCTAGTGATCCAGAAAAAAATTCTGGCGTGTTAGGTTTCCCACGTATCCTGTATAAATGTTAAAGACGCAAACAAGTTTGTTTCCTTTATCAGGAAGTCTTAATCAGTAAAGTAAATTTAGTCAAGCAAATATTATTCCCGGATTTCATGGAACGTGTGAAAGAAAACGTTTTAGTACAATGTTGATTGTCAACAGTTTCTAGTGCAAAAAAATAAGATAACATTTTTATGTATGAATTAGGCCTATAAGCCAAATTTAAATGTTTTCATAAACATTTTTTTTTCGTTCACAGTGGAAGACATTATGTGTAAGAAATAAATGATACAAATGGAGGCCAGCTTGAGAAGAAGAAAAATGCATTTCACGTTCGGACTCATCTGTCCGGATGGAAAATTTACAATGGAACACACACATTTAAAAATCAGATTAGAAAGAAATTTGTATTTTCAAGAATGTCACCATGTTTGCCTATTCATATGAAAGACCATATATACAGTATACGTTGCTACTTATGTTTTATAATAATTCATGTGTGTTTATCATATCATAGTGTATTCTGTGTTTGTTTTTTTAAATTAATAATACGTTATTTTTTCTTATGGCTTGTTTCCTATTATCACCTACTGATTTTTTTCATTACTGAAAAGGGTTGTGGGGGGTGGCGGTTGTTTCTTGCAATATATTTGTGGGCAAGGTTGTACTGAATTTTTATTATGTAAAATTAAAATTGATTGGTTTGAGGGGGGGGGGTTGGTATTTGATCATTTTTAGCATTTTGACAATCTAAAGATTTTGTCTTCAATTCAGTCATATTCCTGGATCTAAAACTATTTTAAATTTCAATCATCTTTAACAAATACTCAGTTGACATGTTTTTCTACCTATTTTACACAATCTTAAAATTAGGTCAATGTTGAGAAACTCCATTAAAAGAATAAACAGAAAGAGAGATAACAACATTACCAGCAATCACTATTTTAATAATTCATTTATTAACTTTTTAATATTAAAACTACAAAAAATAGAGACGTACACATCAATATAATAAAACAAATTCCATTACAAGAAAAACTTATTACATTACAATACTGTACTCATTATGAGAGATAGCAATTAGACAATAAACATTACACAAAAAATATCTTAATGTAAACATATTAGAGATATTTTGACTTGAATTCTGTCTACATTAAAAGAAATATGACAAAATAATTTATTTTGAAAAAGAAATGGAAATTAAAAATAAAATTAACTTGATAGTTGCCCAGTATCTGAAATTCAAGCTCACAAGGCAACATACTTTCTTAACTGGACGAAACAAGTTACCATGTTAAAGTATGCTGTGAACAAATATGTAATAAAGAAAATCTATTCATTTTACTTTACAAGTTTATACACAAGTTTTATTCAGAAGGTAAACTTATTTTTAATCGACGTTTAATTAAACAATGACTTTTTTTCAGTGGAATAATTCATTTTTGGATAAGAAATGTATCAGTATAGCCAATCAAACATTGTCGAATTTCATGATAGCTGACTGTTAGCAATTACACGAGAAATTCTGCTGAAATTATAGTAACATACCAGCCATAGCTGATATTGTTATAAAACAAATCATGAGGACTGACAAGACTTCTCGTTGATTAGCTCCACTGGTACCTGAAATGAAAATGATGGTTCCAATAAATGAATTATTTGTATTTATATTGCTATCTATTTGAGTGTGTGTTTTTGTATGCACAATTGTGTGTGTGTGTATAGACAAACAGGCAAATAGACAGACAAAAAGATAGTAATTTAGATAAGAACATAGAGAAAAAGGGGAAAGGGGAGGAGGGAAGTTGAGATAGTGAATTTTTTTTATAATTACAGTTAATTTAAGTTAATAAAACATTTTTAATAAAAAGTCATTCTGTAAGATTTTCTGATTAGTTGGTGGATTGTGTTTTACTGTTGTAGTGATGAGTTGGTGGATTGTGTGAGGCTGCTGTAGTGATGAGTTGGTGGATTGTGTGAGGCTGCTGTAGTGATTAGTTGGTGGATTGTGTGAGGCTGCTGTAGTGATTAGTATGGCGCTTTATTTGACAATATACAGGGACTAAAACATTTATGTCTTCATAATCCTTTTTTTTTGTTACTTTCATTTTAAAAAAAAAAATGGTTTCATATATTCTTTATCATATCTGTTAGTTAAAAAAAAAACTTTTATGGATGTTGTATTGAAATTGATGGTACAGAATGTTGATCAGGCCTGTAGCGTGTGGGGGGCCAGGTCCCCCCCCCCGCGTTTTGTCTGGCCCCCTCTGCTTATTTGCTCTACTCAATAAAATGTATTACCTGGCCCCTCCTGCTATTGTGTAGCCCCTGCTGTAGAATGCCTGGCCCCTGCTGTAGAATTTTCACGCTACGGGGCTCATGTTGATTATATTAAATACTTATACTTACATTGAACTGTCAATTCTACTGATGATTTTGCTGGTGGTGTTCCTCCACTGAAGTTGTCAGCAATACATTCAAATATCTGCACCTCTTGGTGTTGGTGACATTCCAGCTTTTTACGTACAATAACACCTGAGCCGGTTGAGTTGGTGCTATGTGGTAACTTCTGACCTGAAGGAAGTTAAACATATTCCATTAATACATTACTGTCAGATTAAAATCTGCATCATTTTTTAGTTCACATGGAAGTAATGTTCTATTTACTGGTGATGATCCATAGAAAATTGGCAAAAGAAAATATAAACAAGATAGCCCTTCAGATTAACCAGGGATGGAATCAAAAATTTAAAAAAAAAATACATAACAATTTTTAGGAGTCATTTTTTTAGCTTTTATTAATTTTGCTAATTTCTGCTTTAGTTAATAAATTATCAAATTAAAATGAAATGTGGTAATTTTGTATAGCATACCATGCCCTAAAATGCTGCCCCACATAGTTCACTATTTTTATGACTCCATTTTAGCCAGCAGTCAAAGCAAACTATATAAATTGTACAAAACTGATCATGTCGGAAAAAAAGTACTTAGCATACAATAGAAGATAAATGTTTCTGTACCATCCAAATTACTAATGCCATGTACAAAAACATAGTGTGAAAATATACGACTGAAAACTGTGCAAAGTTATAAAATATTTTATACTGTTACTGTATTTCTGAATTTATTTTAGCATTTTTTTATTATATTGATTATACTTGAAGTTTTGTTTGAGATTGTTATTGAACATATCTGATGTTGTGCTTTATATTGTTTTTTTATTGAACACATCTGAAGTTGTGTTTTAGATTGTTATTGAAGTCAAGTTTTAGATTGTTATTAAAAATAGTGTGTTTTAGATTGTTATTGAAGTCAAGTTTTAGATTGTTATTAAAAATACCTGAAGTTGTGTCTTTGACTGTTATATCAGGAACAGGAAACCCTTGAGTATCACATCTGAAGTCGACTATGTTACCTGATTGAAATTCTTGGTTCCCATGTCTACCATTGGCAGTAAATGAGATGATTTTAGCAGGAGCTATATTATAAGAGGATTGAATACTTTTCAGAAAAAAAATTGTAAAAGACATGTATGAATGGTGTCTAGTCTTGTTCTGAAAAGTGTTACATTATCTGATGAATACTTGAATATTTTCTAAATATTGAAAATGTATGATTAAATGCAGTTTTATGTTTGTAATTTACATCAATCTAGAAAAAAAAAAAACATAACTTCATTATTGATCTGTCAGTATAATTTAAATATTGTACAATTTTTACCATTGGATAATGCATTATTTAAAAACCTTATACAGCAGTGAAGCATAGAGTAACTCAATCAAAACATACATAGTTTAAGGAGGACTCTCAGCGTCTGGTAAACAGATGTGTTATCTCTGGTGTATGCTAAACATTTATAGGGCCCCAATGACTGCTGGGTTGACTTGAAGTGATAACTGATTCTGTTAACATTGTTTCCACTGGTCAGGTTTGTGGTCTCATCTGTAATAGAGTTTTTGTGGTTGTATTCCTTTTAATAAATATTTATTGACATGTATTTAAAAAAAAGATTTAATTTGAAATCAATACAGTGGAAATGAAACTAATGGCTATCTGAATTCTCTCATTGGTTTTGAGAGCCAAGACTTATTGTCTGAGAGCTTGAGAAATATCCTCCTGAATGAGACAGACATAGCTGAGAGTACAATAGCTACAGAAACATCACAGAAGACCAGGGTTGTTAACAATACTCTTAAATTGTATCGTCAATACCGATACCAATACTTCATTAAAATAGTATCGCCAATACCAATACAAATACTCAAGTAAAAATGTATTGCCAAAATCGATACCAATAAAATACCAATACTTTTCAGAACAACAAAATATTTTAATTTTCAAAAAAGTTAAAACTATAAAATACAATGTCAAAGCACAATTTGTAGGCCAATCACTTCACCACTTGGCAGCAGGTAAGAAGACCATCATTTCAAAATGATCATTTGTTAGCCTTGAACGTAATGGCATAAAAACACGCCCACCCAAAGAAAACAGGCGTTCAACTGCAGCACTAGCCGGAAGTCCAGTGTTCAGTTGCAGGTATAGTTTCTTAATACTTGGGTAGGCTGCTAATGACAGCGCTTCTGGTGATTTATCTTCAAGATATCTGTCTACTTCAGCAGAACTGTTGCTATTAAGCAACTCGTCCTGCTCCATCCGCCGCGCAGTAAAACAAGCAAAAAAATCTGTAGATTCGGATATCGGTACTGCTGACTGTACTGAAGCTGCACCATCCTGCCGAGTAAGTTGAATTGGAACTGCAATCAGTGCACTGCACGAACGCTTTAATGTTTGTACAACTTCAGCCTTGTGATCCAAGCTGTCAATCCAGTCGGTCTTAAATTTTGGATTGACAACTGCTGCCAGTTTTGCCTCTGGGTCAGAAAATATGTAATCGAATCGCGCATTAATTCCATCAATGACAGCTCTGGCAAGGGGTTCACACACCGTGAGCGGGTGTTTATGTCGCACAATCATTTCCTGTAGTTGGCCTTTTATAACGGTTAGTGTGGGCAGCAAATAGCCAAATCCAATATTTTTTTCTCCTTGCAAAATGTCCAGTCCACGACACAATGGAGCAAATACTTCAATGTATTCTGCTATGAATATTTTCTGCTTCGGAGTCAGTCTCTTGATGTCAAGGTCATCAAACAACATATCAAGTTTAACTTCTAATTCTGGATTGGATAGTAAGCAATGTATTTTTACAACAGAATCGTAAGTGGAATTCCACCGAGTGTCACCGGGAGTAACGAGATACGTGCCAATTGCCGCTTTGATTGCATCTGCAGCCAAAGATGAGCGATTTTGCTTGTTCCAGATAGCTATTAACTTTGCAAATGTTGACACTGACAACCGTTTGGTTACTTCTTGTAGTACTTTAGCATCACGCGTAACAACAAGATTTAACAAGTGGCATGCACATTTACGATGTGGTGGCAGCTGGTAAATAATCTGTTCATGTTCGTCATCATTAACACATGGTGGATTCAGTAAATCATCAATTTGTACAAATTCCATATCCACATCTTCATCATCCTGTTGCTCCTGACTGTGATCTTCATTTAAATCCACATTGTTTATACTTAAGTTCATCATTTCATCTTTATTCAGTCCAAAACAGCGAAAAGCTTTTAAAAAATTTGATCCGCTGTCTGTTACAGTGAAAGAAATTTTGTCACTTATTTCATATTCTCTGTTGATTGATTCTAGTGTTTTGGCAATTAAATCATAGGTTTGTCGGCCAACTATTCTACGCACGGCCAAGCAGCAGGTTCTAACCAATGCACAGTAACACCAATAAAACTTCTTCGTCTGGACGTCCCAGGTATTTGAAAAAATCGGTAGGAATATTAATTGTCTCTTCTGCCATGACTACTTACAGATGACTGAGTGCAACGACTAGTGCGTACTTTAATGTTTTAAATGCGATAAAAATATACAACTAGAGAGCGACCGATATGCCTTTTTACCAATAGTCCGATACCGATATTTTCTTTTTAATCAACAAAAATGCCAAACACGTGCTATTCTCGTGCTGTATAGTTCCCAATATAATGACGTATGTCAACCCATGTTCACCCCTTCTCTGTCATATTTTTGTAACACTTCGCCCACACATAAGTCTTGTTTACCCCTCCCCCCCCCCCCGCCCCCAACTTCCCATCCCAAAAAAAATACACACAGATGTTCACTAATTGTTTCATTCAAGGTCATACATTAGAATTGAGAAATGCCAATCCTATTGTTTCAAGGTCATATCGCTGATGTAATTTTATGTAGACGTGGCAATTTCTGTGTACGGGTTTTTTTTTTTTCCTTTTTTTTTAAATCTTGTCTGATCTGGTTATAGAATTGTGTTATTTACTGATTTTTTTTTCTGCAACTCTGTAAAAACTGTTACTATAACCAAATATAATTCAAAGAAAGAATGTATAATGTTGACACATGAAAGAACAACAGAAGATGAAACAATGAAAAATGAAAGCCGACGGATCAATAAAATAATTTTACTTTGAACATTTGAAAATTGTCATGTGGTTGCATCAAAGAGTTTCATTTTACAAGATTTTTTTTTATTAATTTGTTAATTTTCATGTATTTATATTCAATTAATTGTTATTAACCACCCATAATTTTATTGTTTGTTGAACTCAGCATATAATTTAATAATATAATATGTGTTAATTAAATGATATTGTTTTATTACACAGTTTTCAATTTTAATTACATCATGCAGTTTTAGAATTTAATACCATTCAATTAATTATTTTTAATGAAATGTAGTAAACACTAAAATAATGAATTAATAAATAAAAACAATATATAAATATAAATAAATTACTGATAGATCGATAAAAAAGAAATAAAGTTTTATTTTCTGTCGTTCATTGAAACATTGAACAAATAGTTGATAGAAAGAAAGTAAATGAATGAAAGAGTATAAGAATAACATTTATAGACATAGGTGCGCAAAGAAAGAACTTCAAAAGAAAATTTATTTTTTCCTTCAACTCACCGACCGTGGTTGTATTGGTGGGGAGGTGGGTGGTGTTAGTATTGGTGGGGAGGTGGGTGGTGTTAGTATTGGTGGGGGTTGTTGGCTATGATGACTAGTAGTGATTTAATGTATGTAGCCTAGATTACTCTTAAAACAAGGCATTAAAATCGCTATTGTTTTTCTGCAAATAGCTAATAGTGGCAATAGAAAAGTATTGGTATCGAGTATCGAAAATTTTTCGTTTAAAATGTATCGGCGATACACAAATCAATACATGTTACAAAAAGGATCGGCAATACAGCAACCAATACTAAAAAAGTATCGCCGATACTGTATTGGCCGATACCGATACTTCGATACTAACAACCCTGCAGAAGACATGAAGGGAACTTTCACTAGGATTGGGAAAATCCTGTAGTTCTCACAGCAGATTGAATTGGGGACCCTCTGGTTGACAGTTACACCTACAGGTTGACAGAGCCTAGGTACAGAGTGAGCTCTTACATCCTCTCAACACATTACAAGGGTGGGAGCTCAAGCATCTGCTTTGAAAATATGTAAAACTAAAATGGCGCCCATCATTGTTGCCCTTGTGGATGAATGCCCTCTTGCATCGCCCCAGTTATGTCCCTTTAAGCTGTTACCATTGTGGCGAATGTTATGCCAAGACCAAACAAATGAATTTGTATTGCATAAGTTAATCTATGTCTATGCATTGAAACATAACCATTAGCATTCACCATATAGTGCCTCTATTAAGCCAATGTTGATAAATATTAATAAATGCTTTTAAAATGTAAAGTGTTAAGTTATGTAGCCACACATAGAGGGACCCCAAATTCTGGATGAAGAATGCATTATCATCATCTCTTTTTACAAACATTTTTGCAAATAACTGAGTTGTCCCCTCAATTGGCAGGTAAGTTTGGCCAGGGCCAGATCAACCCTTAGAGAAGTAAGGCTGTAGTCTATGGCCCTGAATATAATGGGATATAGAGAATCCCAAAATTATGCACTTTTTTGGGGGGGTCCTTAGCCTTAAGCCTTCAGTAACCTAAATTCACCCATAGCTCCAGCCATGTCTCACAAATTTTCATTGGTTGTTCAATATACATGAAAGTTACAAAATATATTGCCAGCACAATAATAGTCTACAGCTGTATAACTCTGTAAGAGATGGAAGAAAAATATTTAATTCCATAATAGGGTAATTCTATCCCTGATAAGTGTATAGAAGTGTTTGCCACAAAAAATATTACAAAATATTTTGAAATGTTTTTACCAGTAAACATCCTAGTAGCTGGTCATATTCAATTTGTTTCAAATAAAACTATCCTAACATCTGGTTTGCCTGTTTACAGCAAAACAATTATATCTAGTTTTCCTATTCACAGCAAAACACTTATATCTGATTTGCCTATTTACAGCAGAACACTTATATCTGGTTTGCCTACTTACAGCAAAACACTCATATCATTGTTTCACATTGCCCTTCATATGCTGTAGGCCTAGATACAATTTGAAGAACTATAAGTTGCCAGAAATTTTACAGACTACTGTAACAGATTACTTTAAAAGAAAGACAAGTTAAATGAGAAAGAAACATTACTTGCAATAATCATTGTGTCATACACCTGGCCATCAGTAGAACATTCCAAATGAACATCTTCACCCACTGATACATTTGCACTGAATCCAATTTTATTGGCTGTGAAAGTCAAAATGTCTGCAAAGAATAAATTTTTATCTGTGTATTGATATTTACTCTTGGATTTATGACATTCTTTTTGTTGGCTAAAAGTAAGGCACCATACATTTAATTTAAAAAATTCATTTTTATTTTGGCTTACAGTACATCAAAAAGAATTCTATGACGGTGTTGGCCACAGAATGTACATTATAACTTGTACTATGTGGGGCCACAGAATGTACATGATAACTAATACTTTGTGGGGATGGACTAATATGGCTCTTAGTTGATTTTTGCTGCCAAATTTTGATGAAGTGACTGCAGTGCGGCTAGTTGAAGTACTTTTTTGTATTATATAAAAACCTGTACAAATATGTCATAAAATATTAAGTTAACATTTTAATGTTATGTATACAAAAAAATCAGAGCCAGCATTATCCATAATCAGCACTCAGAGTATGCAATACAGATAGCCCCCAGTCCACAAAAAAAGATGATGTCCAAACTATCACATCATCCCAAATAAAAAAAAATATTGTGTGTGACTGAAAGGACCCTCTCACCCCCCACCCACCCCAACAAAGATTCTACATGTGGGTGTCCTAAAGTTATGGATCCATCTCTAGCAAAGATTAAATTGATATCGGGCAATAATTATCCTGTTCCAAGAAAAAAAAGCCAAATGTGGGCTTTTGCTTCCCCCCCCCCCCTCTCGACTAGGAAAATATTATTTTAGGAAGTCTGAAACATTTCATGAGTGGGCCTCCTATTGGTGGTCAGTGATGCCATGGGGTATAATTTACTAAGATGGTTACATATCAAACATCATATTATGGTAAAAACATTAATTACTTGATGTCTGGATATTGAAGCTGGTGCTTTCTGTATAGCACCCAGATGAGTGTTGTCCAGAGCAATAACACAACCTATCTTTCATGGGGGGCAACAGGAAAACACCCTCTTTGTTGGTCTCTGAGAATTTGCCACATGTAAGTGTTATGTTGTCAACATCTCTGACTTGACAAATTACATGATCAGCATCAGATGCCCAAGTGAGTGAGCTTTTATAGGTTTGGCCTTCTGGAAGGTTTGCCCCATTTATAGAAACAGTTGGCGCTGAGTAGAAATATAAACCATAGTTATATTAAATGTATTTTATTTTTACATATTCCTTTTGCAAGTCAATATCAGGAAAAATGTTTGTACTAAAGAATACTCTGTTTTACTCTGTAAAACGAAAAACATTGATTGAGACATTCATTCAACCAGTGGAGTAACTAGCGTTTGTGATGCCCGGGGGGGGGGGGAGAGAATCTATTACACTCCCATTACAAAAAACAAAATCTGAACTTGTGAAAATTATGTCCCTGGTTGTCTGCAAAGCAACATCAACACATCCACTAAGTGACTAAGGTACGCCACTGGAGTGGGGGAGGAGGGGGGAGAACTCTAGGACACGGCTGTGGATAGTCTTACCACACGGCTGTAGGTAGTCTTACCACATGGCTGTGGATAGTCTTACCACATGGCTGTAGGTAGTCTTACCACACGGCTGTGGATAGTCTTACCACACGACTGTGGATAGTCTTACCACACGGCTGTGGATAGTCTTACCACTCGTTTCCTGACCATGTAGTCGCCCGTAGGGTAGCCCAAAGGTATATCTTAACATGTCCATTTTTTTATGTTGCCTATCCAGTCGTTGACTAAGAGCCCCTGCCAAACCATGACAATGGGGCACCCTGACAAATTTTTTTCCATATTTTTGAAGCAAAATTAATAAAATTTAAGCGACATGGATTGGAGCACCTGATAACTTTTTTGGGTCCCCCCCCCCCCAAACTAGCTGTGTCCTTGCATTATGTATTTGCACCCAATGATCAGAAATGGATCACCGATGACTGTACTACATAAAAGTTATTCAAATAAAAACATTAACAAAATATATCAAACCCTGAACCTATCCTAATTTTTTTTTAAGTATAAAAAAACACATTGACACACAGTGGTGGAGTCAATGCCAAATAACTTAACAAACCAGAGGTGTGTAAATTTGATGCCACTTCCACTGTGCCCGATGCACAAGATGTGCATAGAGTGGGACCAACACACAACTAACTATACATTTATTAAACAGACTTTCAACACAAGACACAAAATTTACCTGGGACTCTATTTGTGTCACAAATTGATCCTGGAAAAAAAATAAAATAAAATAATGAATAAATAAGGGTTTTCTAAGGTAATTAACTCATGTGCAATTTTAAATCATATTTGAAATAAAAGTTGCCGTTTCTGAATGGAAAATAGCAATTTAGAAAAAAAAATTACAAACATGGAGAGCACAGGCTAATCTGTGATGAGCCTTTGCTAAATGACAGTCGGGATGAATGAGTCGCTCATGCTGATATCTATGAGTAGTCTAACTCCTGATATATTTCAGCCCATTATTCTAGAGTTGTAAGGAATATTATCTTCTAGTACATAGCTGCCAACTAATTTCTTGAAGAATTATCCAGAAAATATACCACAAATATCTAGATTTACTAAATAGGTAATAAAAAATCAAACATTTATTATCTAAGTGACATCGGATCTATTTTTTAATATCATTTTATAAATACCTGGATTTCTCAAAAAAAAAAAAAAAAGAAAATAATCTAGACCTGGATAAAAATAAAACCTAGAGTGGTAGCATGGTTTTAGTAGATCGTTGAGAGGTATTTGTATATATTCAGACTAAACGATGTTGGTTTGTCATCTGTTCGTTGAAGACGACGAGTCGTTATTGATTTTATCTTGGATTCACATTGTTTATTTTTTTTTTTTTGCACTAAATAAAAATATTCAACATAGGCAATGAATATTAAAAATGAAAAAAAGAATCTGGCGATATATCACGATCTGGTCGATACAGACAGTGACCGCCTGTTAAGCAACCAATAGTGGAGTAGAAGGCAATGTCTTTTATCCCACAATGTCAGTGTTGTCCAATAAAAAAAAAAGATACCCACTAAAAGAAAGTGATCAATTTGCTATCAATCAATGACTCAATCATCCTCATTGATTAAGTTAATTGCGTTTGTTCGATTAAGTTTCGATTACTGATTTAAAAACTAGAGATTTGTATTCAAAACATTCAACAAATAATGTCTCACAGAACAAAAAAAAATTAATAATCAAGACTATTTGTTTACCTGACGCGTTAAGTATCAGCAGTGACAACAAAAACAGGCAAGCAGTGAACATAATGACTGGTCAACTGTGTCTAAATGTGGATACGGACAACAACATTAAATTACACGTGTTTTCTACTTAAGTAACCACATCATTAAAACACTAAATTTTAGGCTACATGGGATATGTATATTCAAGAAATGACGACTTCTTGCCTTCACCTTAAGATCCACTGAATGTTTCACTCAATGCTGACCTGGTCCTGAATAGTTCTGATGCTGGCTAAGAATGTTGGGAAATGTGTTACTTGTATGAAGTGTACAGACAGTATTGTTGCATTGAACTCTACATGACCCGGGGGGGCGGGAGGGAGGGAGGGAGAGGGGGAGTCCGTTGGGCAGGACCGCCGTACAAAACTTGTATACACACCTGAAACATTCTTCAGTATGGGTTGTTTCGGGAGAAGGGGGTTGTGCGGTGTAGGCTACCCCCATTATAATACCTCCTCCCCTGGTAGCAAGCGCCCCACCCCATTTCCTTTATAACAAATGACGATGGACGTGGTCACCACTGTCCCCCCTTCCCTGTCCCACCCTCTTCAGACACGTCTCCCTCTTAACTCCCCCCACCCCCTCCCCAGCTCTTCACCTCGTGGCGATTATACTGATGACCAATTGTAGTGGGGAAAGGGAGGGGGAGTGTTTTTGTTGTTCATCACATCACTATCTAGTTTGTAGTTAAATCAATTTTTTAGTTAGTAGGTCAATCAATTACAAGTTTGTAGGTCTACCAATTACTAGTTTGTAGGTCTACCAATTACTAGTTTGTAGGTCTACCAATTACTAGTTTGTAGGTCTACCAATTACTAGTTTGTAGGTCTACCAATTACTAGTTTGTAGGTCTACCAATTACTAGTTTGTAGGTCTACCAATTACTAGTTTGTAGGTCTACCAATTACTAGTTTGTAGTCAAATCAATTTTTAGTTAGTAGGTCTACCAATTACTAGTTTGTAGTTAAATAAACTTGTTAAAAGACCGCACATGTGATAAGTGCCATTGTAATGAAGACCACAAAATTGTTTACTAAATATTGCATAACACTGAAAGTTGTGTCCAGTCGGTGAGAATTCGTTTTAACAACTTACAACTAGAGAAGACTATTGGCGGTCTCCTGTCACCAATGTCAGAAACGCACCTGGCACATTATTGTAGGTAGTTAAAGGGTCTCCGAATGTTTTCAAACAGGTTGGCTTCAGGGGTGAAAAATGTATTGAATCTCGTTATATATCACGACCTGGTCGATTTCAGACAATGACCGCCAGTTACGCAACAATAGTTGAGCGGAAGGTAAACAAAATGACGGTGTTAATGTGCAAGGCGATATATAAACAATGATGTTTCTCTTTAAGTACTCCGCGGGGAAAAAAACAAAGCCAAGACAGTTTAGGCAAGATGTTCCTGTGAGAACTGAGAGAGAGATAGAGAGAGAGATAGAGATAGAGAGAGAGAGAGAGAAAGAGAGAGAGAGAGAGAAAGAGAGAGAGAGAGTAGGAGTAAGAAAGGGATTTGGAAGAAGGAGTCTATAAAAAAAATTCTAGAAACTTAGTATCACATTATTTTAATTGCAAACTAAAGCTATTGTGCTTCACAAGTCGATGAATCAGTTGATATTGCCAATATACAGCTATTGTGCTTCACAAATCGATGAATCAAGTAATATTGCCAATATACAGCTATTATGCTTCACAAGTCGATGAATCAAGTAATATTGCCAATATACAGCGATTGTGCTTCACAAGTCGATGAATCAGCTGATATTGTGAAATGTGTTACAACAGTGTGATGAAATGAGCAGTAGTCACACTCAGCTACTTTATATTAACAGATGTACATTGGTTATCTTTTAACATTGTTTCTTCTTAAACATGAGCTGAAATAGTTTTCAACGATAGATTTGAACTGTTTAAACTGTTCAGATGACTGGATAAGGCTCTTTGAATTGTAATCCGGGTGAAATTATAAAAACCTGGACATGTCATGAGACAAAGCAAGTTTATATTTATTAGATACAGAATATGATATGGAATGTATATTTTAAATCCCACTCGTGTAGATGAATGGGAAAAAAAGTTATTTAGCAAAAATCAACACCAAAAAGTGAATTTTTAGTAAATTTTATTAAAGTTTTGTTACAGTAAATGAAGAACCAAAATTAATTTTAAATATTGTCTGTAATGCACGTCTTAATCATATAATGACAGATATACAAACAAAATTACAAAATATAATAAAATTATGAAAATGATTGTCAGTCGACGACTTCCTCATCCAACCACGGGATATCAAACAGCAAGCAATCATCGGGAACTGCATCACCCAAATGATGAACCTGAGAAACTGAATGATCTTCCTCATCTGAGCAGTCTTCACAAAATTCAGTACTTTTGGAATTGTCACATGTTTGTCCATTACAATTTTTACATGCGCTAACACAAGGTAAGCCATGCTTACGGCAAGAACAAAGCTGAGATGAGCACGGCCGATCTGTATCTGCTCGGCATTTACATCGTACTACCTTCAACAAATTTTCTGGAGCAGCAGGCAAATCAGTAGCTATTGGAGCATAATTATTATTATCCAGCTTCCAACCCCAGTCCTCCGGTTTAAGATTTGTAGTGCCTAATGATCTCCAAACAGCAGTTTGGTAATGAGTGCGATAGATATGATACTTTGCTGCACACTCGGTTGGAGGCAATCTTTCAGGACGTGGTTGAGTTGGACTTGTTGACATCAAGTTAACATAAGTTAAGTACCTCATATGATTTAATCTGTCTGTGCACTTACCACCATATATTAGAGCAAGCAACTGTAAGCCGGCTTGCAAAACATCTGCATGCGTGGCGTTCTCAAATCCCATTACTTCTGTCAGAGGTAATGTGGAAATATTACCGGTTAATTTACGCCACACAGTAACTTTGCCTCTCCCGAACAATGATGATGTTGTGTCACATCCACTTATGGCATGGCAGCATAGGACTTGGTTAGCTGCACTTCTACCTACAGCATGTACAGCTTCACGAACAGGTACTGTGACTGTTTTCCCACCACTTTTGCCAGTGATCTCATACTGCATAAAAATGTCACCCATTATTGGTTGAAAATGATGTATAAGCAGTACCAACACATCTGTGTCACTGGCAACCACCAAAACTTTAAATTGTTTAGCAGCTAGCTGTAGAGCATGATGAACTATGCTAGTATCAGCATCACTTAATGCGTGGTTCACTAAGAAACCTGAAGTTGTTAAAGCGTCAGCAAGCAAATGTATCAACTGAGTTTTGTTTTTTTCATTGGCCAAAAAAGCAGCCTGATCACTGACAACAGAATTGCCTAATTCCACAATCACTTCTGGGCAAGATTTGTGAGCACGTCTGAAGTGTTCATGGTCTTTGATGCTTGGTCCATTTTCATAACCATCGAAAACTACAGTTACATTGTGTCCAAAATGTTGACAAATAAAACTAACATATGTGGCAATAATATCACCATAAGTCAATCCTGTTGTCCACTTAACTTTATGAAGTAAGTAGCCACCATCAACAACAACAGCATTAATTATTATCAATAGGAGGATATAAATCAGTTTGATAGAGTGTTTGACGTATTTCGTTCTTTATTAAGTTAGCTGCTGCCGTAACCACTCTGATGCTTTCATCTTCAATAGAGCTGTGGCGTTCCGAATACCACTTGTCATTGATTATGGTGGAAGCCAAATCACGGAAACATATTACAGTTTTCTTACCCGAAACAGAATTAAACTGAATGTGATCACCATATTTTGCCTCCAGTTTACGCTTCACGTGTTTAATGCTGTAAACCGTTTCATCACTGCCAGTTAGTTCTGTCATGCGATTATGAAAGTCTTCTAATGTATGGAGTTCTCCATCCATAGTTTCCAACCATTCACAAAGCGATTCAAAAACCTCTTGTTTACACACATGAACATTTGATTCGCTTGCCTCTACATTTACAGATGATTCTTTGGAGGAAGTAGGTCCTATTCTGCCACTACAAAACAGCAAGTGGCAATTCTTGTGATACACTGCCTCTGAAGCAAATAAACACATAATTGACTCCAACCTTCCTTTAACATCTACACCCCACTGATCTTGCCTACCTTCACATACTGATATTAGCTTATCTCGCAGTTCAACTGTTCTAACCCTTCGGCCATTATTTTTTTGAGGATGACGATCATCAAATACAACAATCTGTTTGCAAAAGAAGCAATGCTGTTTCCACTGAAAGCTATTTTCTTTTGATCTTAATGGCTTTCGATTCACTTCCGTGGGGGATGAGTCTGACTTAACACAAGTTTGTTCATATCTACGCTTATTCGTAAAACCCCTACGACACTTTTCATGGACATGAATAACATCAGGATTGGTTTCCAAATAATCTTTCAATTCAATGTTATTCCATAAGTCGCAGTACGATTTTAAAGTGTTAACACCTTTAGCAGTAACTCTAGTTTTGTCGGTTTCATCACCTTCAAAATCTCGTTTGCATATCACACAAAGCGTTCCTGCAGGTAACAAATTAAGTGCCATTTCTAAGTCTGGATTTGTCGTTAAACACTTTTGCAGATGATGAATAAAGGCAAACTAACAATTATTTATTATAATAGTTTACACTGAAATTAAAGAAAAATAAATAGTAATTGATTAAAACATTCCAATTAAAATAAAATATTGTAAAAAGTAAATTATCATGCCTATTAATATGCATATACAATTTCCCATTAGGTCTTATCATTATTGCTATTTATTTAATAATATGATATTTAAAAAAAACAACAGTAAGCAATAACCAATAAAATAAAAAACAATGTATTTATAAACTATACATTTAAATGATATCTCGCAGCATTTACAAAACATTGAAACATTGTTTCAAAGATAACATGTTTCACCATCAGTTAATTCTTGCAAAATTCAATCACCTAATAGTTTTTATTTCTCAATGATACAATATTGTTGTATCTTACTAAATTGTTATTGACTTTTAAACTATTATATTTTCTTTCCCTCAGTGCATAAGCTTAATCAATAATAGTAAATGATTCTGCCTACCTACAAAATTTGTGTATAATTTAACATCAGGCGTATGCTACAACAAAACTTTTTCCTCTCAGCTGATTACAATAGGTATATCATATATCTCATAAGGCTAAACTGGAAATCTAGCTCACTGAAAATTTTTTTTAAAAATGTACTACATTCATAGTAAATTAAATAATTATTTAACTTTCAGAATCAAGAGAAAAGTTAAAATATAACAAAACCCCACCTCTATAAAACAATGACTAACTAAATAAACTGTTCAAAACAAAAGCTATATTATCGTTCATCTATTTTTATCATCAAATAACTAATTTTCCCATTCGTGGAAAACGGTGGGAATTTAAATATAATATCTACAAACCTTAATAAACAAAAATATTAAAAAATCGTTTTGTCTCATGACATGTCTCACTTTACCAAAAACGAAGTTTATTCGGCCCGATTATTGACGTGCTCGGCAGATATATTCTCCGTTTCAAATTGTCTCAACTTATCTTTGAAAGATAAAGAGATTTCGTTGTTTCACGTTCAAGATAAAGTTAATCCCACCATGGCAAAATTAAATGAGGTAATGGAGAAGTGGAGTCGTTTCCCTTCTCCATGAGCATATGACAAGTTCGGATGGTAAAATTTATGCAATTGCTCTGAAATGTATATCAATCACAACATTAATAGAATTTACAAGAGGGACTGAAAGAATGTTTTCCTGATTTAAACACAAATATTAAATGGATAAGAATATCCGTTCAAAACAAATACAATGTACATTCCACAACATACAACACGCAACATACAGCATACAACACTTAATATACAATACACAACACACAATATAAAACACACAATATACAGCACACAACATACAACACACAATATACAACATACAACACTTAATATACAATACACAACATACAATATAAAACACACAATATACAGCACACAACATACAACACACAATATACAACACACAGCATACAACATATTTGTCAAAAGGTTTATCACTTGCAGATGAAGAGCGATAATTTATAATACAGATATATAGTTGCGATAAAACTTCAGACGGATTTTTTTAAAATAAACAAATGTAGTGTACTACAACGTTTGCAAATACAACATGTGTGCTCAGTTTTAACAAAGAAAGTCATGAAACAGATCGTCACTTTGCTAATTTCATGTCAATGTGAAGGTGTTTTTTTTTTAACATTTGTAGACATTAAGTTAAAAAAAATGAAGGGGATTTTGGATGTAGAACCTCATCTCAGATTGAAGTTAACAACCAGGAAACCAAATTATGATGACCTCTCGTATCAACATAAACAATTTCATCCTTCTCATTGATTATAAGGACTGATATTGATAATAAAAACTTTACTTTACTATGAATGCATTTTATTTTTCGCTAATTATTGTTTGTTTTATGTACTAAAAAGGAAAAAAAATGATTTATTTAACTGTGCACTTTTTTTTCACGCGGAGTACTTAAGTATTACAAAAAAAATAAGAAAGGGCACGTGGATGTGAACAGTTTGAGAAACACTGCGCCATATGTAATAAAATGTCCAGAAATCCATCTACCCATACACCCATCCAGACACCAATCTGTATCTAAATTGTATATTTTCTCACTGAGACGAAAGTAATTTTCAATTCATCAAACAACAAGCAATTAAGCCTGTTCCATTCTGGACACAGGACGTGTTAGCGCATTTTCATGTTATGTATCAGTACGTATGCTATCTTTCAGTAAATATTTGTAAATTTTGGAAATGTTTATAAATTCAGTTGTATAATGCATATATCTGTAAAAAAAAATTTATAAAGACGTCTCTTTATATTTGAAAAAAATTATTTTCTCTTAAATCTAACTACAAGTGGTTTGTGGTTACTGAAATAGGACTCATAATTGAAAACATTCGAAATTGTAGTCATTTAATCGTCAGAAAACTCCGTCAATTGTTGCATAGCTCTGATACTTTCAATTAAACTCAGAACACAAGCTTACTATTTCATTTGATGAGTTTCTTAATAAATCTTGGTGAAACTACGTGCTGCAGTATTTCGCACCAAATGAACGGGCTATTGAACGTACAAGGTGTATATATAATATATAAGCCCCTTATGAGCCCTGAAGCCCGGCCCTCAGAGGTCCTATCGCGAAATGAACTTTTGATGTACACATGGCAGGCCAAGACCTACAAAATGATATATACATCATGGGTCTAAGACTTATAGTTGCTGAGATATAGCGCTCCTTTATTAATATAGCTTATATAGTAAAAAACGGTACTAAGGCCCCTTTTACGGCCCTGAGAGGTCAGATCGCGAAATGGAAAAAAGTCATTTCTTGGCAGGCCAAGACCTACAAAATGATATATACATCATGGGTCTAGGACTTATGGTTGTTGAGATCTAGGGTGATGACGGACAGACGGACAGACAGACAGAAAAGAATAGCGAGTTATGGATTCAGAAATAGAAAAAAAAATTACGTTGCATTTTAGCAGAAAATTTTTGAACCTCTATTTAACTAAGATAATTTCTGCATCATTACATATACTTGCTATGAAATAAAATGCTCTAATTATAACGTAACGTTGACTTCCCGTTTACTCTGTTAAAAATGTCATCTTGACCTAGGGGTAATACAAAAGTTAAAGTTTCTTCTCAGTAGCTATCTTAATGTATTGGCTTTCAACACCTTATCACAATTACCATGTATCAATGTTGTGTATAAATTGTTACCTCTATGCTCAAATAGCTCATTTTCTAACTCGGGTAAAAAAGCGTATACTCATTTTATACATGCGGGATCCCTGCAGTGTTTAATAAAAAAAAAAAACAAAGTTAGAGGCAAAGGAAATGTAAGATACAATGATTGTACTCCGAGTCTTTCTTAAGTTATTTTTTGGGCACTGGGCAGAGATATATTTTGGGGCCCCTGTGTATATTTAGCGGTTCTAGAGAGCCCAAATGCGAAAGTAATTTGGGAGCCCGATCTTTCAAAGTGGGGCGCTGGGGCGGGCGGGAGGAGAGGGGGGGTCCGGCAGGATACGAAATTTTTATTTTACTAATTTTGCTTCAACTACAGAAGGGGGCCCCCTTTCTGTGAGTCTGAATGGAAGGGCAGAGGGGCCCAACTTGTAAAATATTATTTTAGGTATTTAAGACACTAAGTTGAAATGTACACGGGAAGTAATGTTTAGTACAATAAACCAACCCAGAAGAATAAAACTAGTAGGAAAAAAACCCTATTGAGAACATAATGTGTTCTATCCATATGAAAAGGAAACAAGAAAATAGAGTCATTTCCTTTATCCTCCACGTCAGCTACCTTCCTGAAAATAAAGTTAAATAAAAAAAGTTATGATTGTTGATTTAATATATCAATCATAACCTCCTCAATGGCCGAGCGTTGTGTAGTGCTAAGGGGAACTTCGTCGGATTATATTTTGTATGGAAGAATTCAATTAGAATAATACTGACACAGTAAGACAGTAATATTAATTGATGATATATTTATAATTTCTATACGCTTTAATTTTAAAACACACACGCACACACACACACACACACATACTTATGCACCTATTTCTGTGCTTATATGTGTCTGTGTGCGCGTACAGACACACACACATGCATTCAGCGACACAGACATATTACAGACACACATACACACATGTATTCAGCGACAAAGGCATATTACAGACACACACACACACACAAATGCATTCAGCGACACAGACATATTATAGACAGACACACACACACACACACACACACGTATTCAGCGACAAAGGCATATTACAGACACACACACACACATGCATTCAGCGACACAGACATATTACAGACACACACACATGTATTCAGCGACAAAGGCATATTACAGACACACACACACATGTATTCAGCGACACAGACATATTACAGACACACACAAACACACATGCATTCAGCGACACAGACATATTACAGACACACACACACATGTATTCAGCGACAAAGGCATATTACAAACACACACATGTATTCAGCGACAATGGCATATTACAGACACACACACATGTATTCAGCGACAAAGGCATATTACAGACACACATGCATTCAGCGACAAAGACATATTACAGACAGACACACACACACACACACGTATTCAGTGACAAAGACATTTAGAGACATACATTAATGTTTTCAAAAACAGTTTACGACAAAGTCATAGACACAGACAGAGACACACTAATGCACCTTCAGAGAGAGAGAGAGACTGTCAACAAACATGTCTGCACAATCACAATAAAAAAATGTTTTATTGACGCCACGTATGATTGTTTATTCCAACTAGAATGATTTTTTGTTTGTTTGTTCATTTTTTTTCTTGTCAAAAAACAAAATTAGTTCTCCATAAAACATGGGGTGAAACGGGGAAGGGATTTTAATAATATTCTACATAATATTTTCTTCCTGGCATGTCAAATTATCACACGGTAGTTGTACCAGAGTGGTAACTGATTCAGGACATACCAGAGTAGTAACTGATTCAGGACATACCAGAGTGGTAACTGATTCAGGACATACCAGAGTGGTAACTGATTCAGGACATACCATAGTGGTAACTGATTCAGGACATACCTAACTTTTATGTTTTTATTTTTGTTCATTTTTTTTCTTGTCAAAAAACAAAATTAGTTCTCCATAAAAAATGGGGTGAAACGGGGAAGGGATTTTAATAATATTCTACATAATATTTTCTTCCTGGCATGTCAAATTATCACACGGTAGTTGTACCAGAGTGGTAACTGATTCAGGACATACCAGAGTGGTAACTGATTCAGGACATACCAGAGTAGTAACTGATTCAGGACATACCAGAGTAGTAACTGATTCAGGACATACCAGAGTGGTAACTGATTCAGGACATACCAGAGTGGTAACTGATTCAGGACATACCATAGTGGTAACTGATTCAGGACATACCTAACTTTTATGTTTTAAACCGGTTCATTTTCAACTCTGTCTTAAGTGCCTAAGAAAAACTCGCGCAGTGGTAAAAAAATAGAGAGGCACAGATCATCAGTAAGCATGATTCGAACAGTGGACTTGTTAGGGCTCTGCGGTTCTCCTTTACCCCTTCATCTAATACATAATCGTCTAGCCTGGCGTACGGACAGGCGCGTGTGAGCGTATGTATAACTTCCGCGGCTAAAAATAGACTGGGGAATTCCAAAATTTTAGTCTCACTCAAGGGGAGTGAACTCTTGCTTGGCTAAAAATAGTCTTGGGAAATCCAAGTAGTACGCAAGTTATGTAAAGTTGTAAAGATGGTCAAAGGGATACAGCTTAATTATAAGGAGTCACTCGCCGAAAGGGTACCGGGCCTTTGATCTAGTACTCCATAATCTGCTGTAAAATATATAAAAAAAATTCCAATCAGGTTCCCCGGTCTTTAGGCTATGTCGGGGTTCGCTAGGGTGGGGCGCCTTGATACTTGGATGGTATGTAGCTTGGTAAGTAGATACTTTACAAATATATTAATGGTCATCGTAGATTTAATAGGGCCCTCCAACGTTTTTTTAGAGAATATCAGGGACCCACCGGGGATCTAAAGTTTTCTGGCGTCGGCCCTGCTTGCAAGGCTATTAAGTGAAAATAAATTGAGCCTACATGAGACACGACGGCCCTGGATAAAATAGGTATGAGAAAAGTAGAATATAATACTTTATACTTTAATGGTTAGTTGGTTTATTTTCTAGTTTGTTATTCACACATACATATAAATATATATATAGGGGTAGTTACATATATATATATGGATGGGGACATGATGGGGTGGATGGGGACATGATGAGGTGGGTGGGGACATGATGGGGTGGGGACATGATGGGATGGGCGGGGACATGATGGAGTGGATGGGGACATGATGGGGTGGATGGGGACATGATGGGGTGGATGGGGACATGATGGGGTGGATGGAAACATGATGGGGTGGATGGAGACATGATTGGGTGGGCGGGGACAAAATTAGTTATTGATACGGGTATCAAATTTCTGCAGAACACCAGCCGGTATTATTAGCAATAAAAAAAATATATTGAAACATCTCTTTCCATTTTCCACATTTCAGAAGTTACACCACAACAAGTGAAACCCAAGTGATGAGGGCTGTGATGTCAGAGACTTTAATATAATTAAAACCTTTCAAGCGTGGAGATAAGCCATGCGTCAAATTGTGGAAACGAGTCTAGTTTTAATGGCGCACACGATGTGTTTAGGTAAATAAAACAAAAACACAAACTTGCAATTAGTTTAAACGTATCAATTGCGTTTAACATACTTAATAATAATATTTTTAACGAAAAATCATAAATAAGGTAGCTAAGGTTAAAGGTCATTGAAGATGTAGAGCTCTACATCTTTTGATAGCATTCTGAAAAAAAAAGGTGAAGAAGGGGGGAGGGGGGGGCGAGGGTAGTGGGGTTACTAGTTATGGGACCAATCACCAATACATTAAGAGGGGGGGAGGGAATTATGGGACCATTACAATTGAAGGGGGTAGTATGTATGCTACCATTACTATTGGAGGGGGGTACTAGTTATGGGAACATTACTATTGGAAGGGGTACATTACCAATATCGACAAGTTATCAATATCGACATGTTACCAACATCGACACATTATCGAAATATTACCAATATCGACGATTACCGAAACTACCGATATTGACACAATACCAAAATCTCATTAAAATTCTGACACTGAAGTTATTAAATAAACAATAATTCCAGAACCTCTATTGCAATGCATATTTTAATATGTATCAACAAACTTTAAAATAATAAGTAAATCCAAACATTTTCTGTCAAGGTAGCCAGCATGATTTGTCCTGATCGCGTTGTTTACCACCTGAATGGAACTTCCTGTTGTTTCTGTAACGGCACCCAACCAGGCTGGAAGAACAAAGATGGTGATGTTGTCAGCAATGAGATAATTTATGCCAATACAAGTGTGGAGATGGTGCTCACCCACAACAGTAGTGGGACATTCAGATGCTGTGCGTGCGTGTTTGTGTGCGTATGCGTAATTAAAAACCGTAAGCAAATTTGAAATTTAATTTATATTCAATAAATTATAGAAACGTATATTGGTGTCATTTATTGAAATTACGTATTTATACTACATCAAACTGTGATCACCACAATAACTTATTGTTTGTTTATTCAATAGCTTCTGTTCTTACGACATGAACTTCTGTTGACATGACCTTCGGTTTTCATAAATCGCATCATAGTCGCACCTCCTTTGGGTTATACTTTTGATTTCTGCTTTCTTTACCTCCTCTCTATCTCCCTCTATCTTTCCCTTCACCAAATACATTGGCGACTCGCGTACAGGCACTGTGGAGCTGCAGCACCCTCCAATTTCCTAAACAATTGATAGAACGAGTTTCCCTTTTTTTTCCATTTCTTTTAACCCTTTCTTTACACTTGTACAATATACAGTCTATTGGCTTTATTTCAGTAACCATCTTAACGTTCATGAAAAACTAAATAGTTTTAAAAAAAATATTTGTATGGAATTTTGCGTTTAATAATTTGAAAAGAGATTGGAGGGGGGAGAGAGAGAGAGGAGAGAGATAGAGAGAGAGGAGAGAGAGAAAGAGAGACAGAGAGAGAGAGAGAGAGAAAGAGGGGGAGAGAGAGAGAGAGAGATTGGGCTTTAAGCTCAAACACGTAGTGGCAGGCGAGGCTGAAAGGGGAGATAACAAAAACTCAGTGCCGATCCATTTAAAAATGGTAAGATAAATCTTGAACTGAAGCTATTTAGCGTATAGTAAGTATAGTAAATGATATAAAGGATATAGTCAGTAAATAAAAAAGGTTTGATTTCGCTACTAGGGTTTTATAAGGTTTCTGAACACAATTTATTTTTTTCCTTTTATACATTTTTATAACAAAGGCTAAAAATATTCTGTACCAGCGCCCCCCCCTACCCCACTTATTGCAGCCACGAGCCACCACTGACCAGGGCCGTTGCTATGGATGTGCAGACTAAGCTGGTGCCTTGGTTCCCTCCCCCCCACACTAATAAGGGCCATCATGTTGGTATTTTTATGTTCCATGCCTCAAGTAAGGGCAGACTAATCACTTGCCAGGGGCTCCGTGCTAAATAATATAACAGTACAAATTGTCACAGGTCTTTATTTTTTAAAGACTTTAGGCCCCCCATTATGTGCGAGTGGTGGCGTTAACAGCGTTTTTTTCGCTTTGATCCCCCAAAAGTACCTTAGCTAGCGTCCCCCCCCAACCCCACCCAAAAAAACCCACAAAAAATAAACAACAATAAGAAATGCATGTATATCAATTAATATACTCTCATAAACAATTTTTCTCACAATTCTTCTCACGTCCCAGACATTAATACTACCAACTCATGCTGCACACATAATGTGACAACAGGAAATGAAACTTGTGACGAGAGTTATACTCCTACATTTGCATGTAAGTATCTATCTATCCGAAATCTCATTTTTGCTGTAGCACTAGATTTGCTTGAAAGATTTTGCCAATGATACCTTTCAATTTTTATAACTGAGTTTGACTGATGTTTTTTTTTTTCTTTCGTAATAAAGTTAAGGGTTGAAATTTTCCAGTCAAACTTGTATAAATTGTTTTATTTTATCAATTACGTGACCAAATATATTACATTTTGTTTATTTTTTATTCGCTTCTATCATTGAAATATGTTGAATGTTTCGACTTTTTTATCCGAGCCTACTTTTTTAAAAAATCACGCTTACATTATTAGCTTGTTGTTTTATATTTGAAACAGTAGGGCCTAGAGACGAACACATTACAACCTCACTAGATGGCATGTCATTTCATCTGTGTCTTGCCTCACAAGATGTCATACTCGTGTCATGTCATGCCACTGATGTCCAGCCACAACCCGCGCACATCATCATACACATCAACTCCACCACCTGTTGTACTGGTCCAGACGACCTAAACCAGACCTGCAGCTTCCGCCCATCACATGGTGGCGTCATCAACATCACGTGCGTAGCTAACAATACAGTCCATGAACCTCTAACTGCAACTAATTCAGTTTGTGTCATGGTATATGGTGAGTTTCCTTAATCTATACCAGTGTTTCCCAAAACTTTCGACATCTGCGCACCTCCTTTTTTTTATTTTCGTAATAATGTGTACCCCGAGTAAAAAAAAACAAAACAATAACATACCTATGGTTTTTACAGTCATGGAGTCTATGGGTGAAACCGATGTAGGGGTCGTGCGGCTCCGGACCCTACCAAATATCAAGCCACTGGTTTTCGACCCTACCAAAATTTGGGAGCAGACATACCAATTTTCATCTTCCGTAATATTTCGGACCCTACCAACTTCAACATACTGGTTGCAGGCAGACATACCAATTTTCATCTTCCCTAATATTTCGGACCCTACCAACTTCAATATACTGGTTGCGCCCCTGATGGTGCCCCCGCATTTCATTGTATTCGCTTTAGCCGTGCATGTTTATACGATGTTCTCAGCCCAGTGATGCGTGTACCCTCTCCTAACTCTACGCGTACCACCTGGGGTCCATGTACCGCACTTTGGGAAACACTGATCTAAAATATGTTGTTACGTTGTTATTTTCAAATATGTAACGTTATTATATCTTATACTTTACAAGGCGTAGGATCGCCAAATATGTTACGTACACACTTCTCTAATACATATATATATCAACAGCAACACTGGTATTTAAACTCAAAAATCCAACTTTAATTGCTTCTAAACATAGGTGAATATATATGTATATACAATATAAGTCCTTTGTCTAATGATGTCTACTTAAACAAATGTCACTACAAGTTTACAACTAACTCTTAGAATCTTAGAACTATCTACACTACTCTACGTCTAACTCATATGACTGTCAGCGCCTTACTAACTCAACTACTGCTATTCATGTATTTATAAGGTCGGGGCGAATACGTTGGTGCAACGTTTGGGGGGGGGGGGGGGAGAACGACGATGTCTGTCACCGAAACGTTTGGGGGGGGGGGGAGAAAGAACGTCAGTGAAACGATTGGGGGGGGGGAAGGCGACGTCGATGAAACGAATCTACACAACATAGCGGCTGAAACCTTGACCCTGTGGTGAACTGGGGTTGGTGGGGAAGAAGGGCAATTCTAAACGTCACATACGTCATCACTTAAATTTCTTTTTGTTTTGAAAAACAGGAATTGATTTTTTACGATAGATCACCATTTCATCATTGTAACATGTCATACATATGACTTTTTTTGCATAATTAGTTATAATTGTAAATCGTTTTGAGAAGCTTTATTTGGTAGAACACAGTTAATAAAGTAAACAGTGTTGGTGTGAAGTCAAAATATAAAATAGGAAGCCTGAAGGTAATAACTGATGTCATTTAAAGATGCAATTAAATCTCTTGAATGTGATATGCACATAGAAACAATATAAAAACTTGTTTGTAACTCTGTTCTCCACAAATTAAATCCAGTATATTAAATCAGGATTTGCATATTGACAAAGAAAAATCTGCCTTTATTTCTCTTTACCTATCTGTATGTCTTTCTGTCTGTCTAAAGATCTAATTCTTGTTCTGTCTAAATATCTAATAATCTTTCTGTCTAACTATCTAATTCTCGTTCTGTCTAAATTCCTAATTCTCGTTCAGTGTAAAACATCTATTTCTACGTTTTGTTGTCACTATTTTCTCCAGAGCCGCCAAGTCGAATTCCTTTTATTAAAATAAACAACTTGGAGCAGATCAACAACTCAGTCATAAATCTTGGAGACTCCTCCAACCACAGTATATCGTGTTCCATTGACGGTAGATTCCCAAGTATTGAGCAGGTCAGCATACAATGTGATAGCTTGTTTGAAACCAGGCTGGTCAAGAACAGATCAAATATGACCATTGACAACATTGGTTGCTATAAGACAACATGCCGTTGCTGGGCAGACCACGTGACTAATTGTTCCGATTCAGTGGCCTCCGTCAGTGTGAGATCATCCAGTAAGTTTTTAAATAAGTATGAACCAACACATTTGATATCAGGGGTGGACTATCTTCTGCACGCGCAGTTCACCAAAATAAATTTCACGCCCACCATTGTATATGGCCAATGTACATTTACAACCAGTTTATCAACCTGTTTATGGTGAACTACATATGTTTATACAAAAATAACGTATGCTATTAGAATCAATTTTAAAAAAAATCATGCTTCATCCATTATTCATAGATCACAGCTTCATGCCATATCTCGGCAAAAAGAAACCAAATAGTCCATAAGCTCCTTTCTCTAATCCCAAATTCTAACCCTAATCTCGGCAAAAAGAAACCAAATAGTCCATAAGCTCTTAGTCTAACCATAGCCTTAACCCTTTAAACAGCTGAGTCTTCATTGTACTAATTTTAACAGCTGAGTATCCAGTGAATTGATTTAACTTTCAGCCGGTGTCTTTAGTTATGTCTGATAGTAGTCTCAATATCAAAATCAATACGGTGTATTCAACTGTAATTCAAAATTACTTAGTTGAACATCGATGAGGACCGATCGAGCTCAAAGTGCACATTAAAATGTTTTTACAAAAAAGGAAAATTTGTTTTTTAAGTTAAGAAAATCACACTCCCATGTATGAATATTGACATTGTCTATGACATAACTGATTTTTCAAACTTTTATGTTGTGCAAAGTCTACATAATTTTTTTTTAATTCTGAAGCCATCCTTCGCTAATCTATAGGGAAAAAACGCATTTCTATCATTACTGCACATTATGATCACTTGAAATATTTATGTGTGTATTGTGGACAATTTAACAAGAGTTTTTCAGTGTCTAGATATTTTTAGCGGTTTATATCAAAGGGAAGTAATCTAATGTTGGTTTAAATTTTAAAAATATTTTGAGTAGCTGCCCCTGGTCGTTGTATTTATTTGATAGGACAAGAACGACTCTATCAAAGGCCGTTCACTTATCACTTAAGAGAAAAATTACTGAGTATTTACTCCTTCCCCAAATAACGTTATTTAACAAAGTTCAAGACCCACCGCCATTCACCATATATCATATAATAACACCACTCCCCATAGTGGATGAAAACTTGGATAATTATTGTATTTATTTGTGTAGAAATAAATAAAAATCTACATTAAGTCTTTTCATTTCTTTAAAGAAACAATAGTTCAATTATAGTTGTCTGTTTCAATTTATTTCAACACATGATCCCATAACAGTCCAATTTAGGCCAACTTTTTAACAACTAAAAACTACTCATGAAAACTTTTATTTCCCATGATTCATGTTACAATCGGTTTTCCGGTATATGCAAAACGTTTGGTCGAAGAAAAAAAATACATTGAATATGGACATTGTTACATTAATCTGAATATGGACATTGTTACATTAATCTGAATATGGACATTGTTACATTAATCTGAATATGGACATTGTTACATTAATCTGAATATGGACATTGTTACATTAATCTGAATATGGACATTGTTACATTAATCTGGAGAAATCGATTGGAGAAAATTAAAAAAAAAAGGTCCATCATTTCGGCCCTGCTGGTTGACACTTTAAAATATTCATGTGAAATGCGTGATTATTGCTTATTGTTTAATCCGTACTTCAAAACTAAACAATAATCTCAACTGTATACTGGCGAAAAACTGACCAGCATATAACTATGTACCTCAAAGGGTATAAAGTATGTCCGTGGGTATCCCTCACACGTAAGTTCGCGAATAATTGTATTTACTTTCATAATATAACGTGATAGCCATACACTTATATGTCGCAGCGTACCCCTGCAAAAACTTGCTGGTACCTCTCGGGGTACGCGTACCGCCGGTTGAGAATCGCCGACCTAAGCCATGGCCCACGAGCTCCAGTACGTCTATATTTATTTATTTTAATGATTTTTAAACAATATGATGTTTGTACCCTAAATATTTTAATGTACCAAATATTGATAAAAATTACTTATGGGTTTGTATTTGTATGTGTTTTTATCGGATGGTAAGAATTATTATATAGAACAATTTACTAGAAATACACATTTTTAAAATATACATAAACTATAATGTAATTCTTTTAACTACATGTAGGTTTATGGCATATAGCCAACATAATGTTAAAAGTATGTAAGCTGTGTAACTATTTTGGTCATTTTTATCTACTTCGTTTTATCAGAGAACTTGCATTTATTAGGAAACATAACATCAAGTGTTCTGTATGTGGATCTCAATTCAGTCCTAAGTCATACTGTGAATATTAGCGGATGTCCTTTGCCGAACAGTTTCAATATGTTATTCAACAATGGCACTTCAGTGAACCCGATGAAATATAACGTAACTCCAGATAATTTTGGTCCTGGCTCCAACTTTAACAATGCAACAAATATAAACATTGTCATTTCATTTGGTCCAGTGAGTGATGAATATTTCACCAACTTTACTCTACTCATAAGTAACGGCATTGTTCCAGATTTGACTTATAATTTCTCTATTGTGCATATTAAAGGTTAGTTAAATTGCTTATTTATCTAAGTGCGATTGTTTTTGTATTTTTTTCAACAAATATTTGTTGTATTTTCAACTTATTTTGATTGTAGTCCCATTGATATAACGTAATCAATTCAAACTTAAAGAAACCTGAGTTGAAAGGTGAAAGTTTAGACATGTGAGCTCCAAATGACACGGTAAACAATCACAATGGTCCGGGCGGGTTTGCTACAAACTAAATCTTTTTCTTTCTAAGTTTTATTCTTTTATTGAAAAGACCTATCAAAATTGTCTTTTAAAAATCTTTTAAAAATCTTATTAACTTAAAGATTGATTAATTTAGATATAGTTAAATACTAATCTGTGAAAATAAAATAATTGATTGTATAATTCTATAAAATTTTGGCTTTTAAAATTGCAGGAACTAGAGATGATAGCATTAATCTTCCACTGCTGTTAAGTTTGTCCATTTCGATGGGCGGAACATTCGTTTTGTGTCTTATCTTGATTGTAGTTTGGTTCTATCGAAGAAGACGACGAACACAAGAAGACAGTGAAGAAATTCAGGAGCGGGACGTTCATCGAAACGTAAGATATCAATTTTACAGGATCATTCAAATTGATAAAGCTCAGAACATTGACCAAAACACTTACTGCGCCATTAGACCCAGCGCCCTTGGGGATGCCGGCCGTAAAACTGGCCACACTATTGACCAAGGTGCTAGCGACGGTGGAGGCTCCTTTAGTGGCCACAACACAAACCACAAAATTGACCACAGCACTGACAACAATACTGGCCACATTTCTGACCACAATGTTGACGTCAGGCTCACAGGTCACAGGAATCTGTACAGACAAAACTCTGATCACAGCACGTTGGATGACGATTTCATAGTGACCAATAGACCACACAAGATACTCATAAGAAATAATAGACCAAGCAACTTTTCATCTGGTAAGTGGAAATTTTTAAATACACGTTGTGATATAATCTATATGTGCAGTAATCTTATATACAGCATATCGGTAAAATTTATAAAGAAAGGGGAATAACTACCGATACTCCTCCAGAAATGTGTATCATTAGGGCTCGTTCGCAAATGACGTAACGCAAAAAACGACATTTTTTTCACCCCTCCCCTTCAAATATGTCACGTCACAAGTTAAAATAAATTAAAATACTTCAAATTACTGATTTATTTTTCTTTCGTTATTTTTGGAGACAATCATTCTTTTACATTTTCCCATAAGGCATTCAGATCATAGATATTCAGATGCTGATCGATAGAGAAAAAAGTAATAACTATCGAAATTTTTAAGATTCAAAATTTTCATAACGGTCAATTTTCAAAATTTCAAGTTGAGAAGAATTGTAATTTTGGCAGAAAATTTAATTAAATTTTGGATTCCCTCATAGATAATTATTATTTTTTTGTGACGTCACAATTTCCTAGACTCCCCCCCCCCCCGTAACAAAATGTCACAAAATCCTAGACCCCCCCCCCAAGCGTGACGTCATTTGCGAACGAGCCCTTAAGAAGTCCCCTTCAGGGATGAAGATTTCATTGTGTTCCCTGATTCTTCACAGTGTAGCCGAAATCAATGAAATCCGCTAGTTATTTCCCTTCCCTGACACATACAACTATAATCGAGCACACGTATTTCCAATGAAAACCAATGAACGTTCACCGAGTCAATTATCTAAATTCACCTTGAAATAATCTATTTTCAAGCAGTAAATCGTCTTCATTCACCTAGGCAATCTTCTGTATTCACCAATTCTATCACCCTATAATCATACGGTAAATCCTAAACACAATCTTGTCCTATCAGCCATCTGTATTCACATTGAAAAATCCATTCAGCTTCTCCCAGTTAACTATTTCAACACACCTAGTTAACAAACGGTCAACAGTTTTCTTCATCTTTTCAATAACAAACGTATGGCAGTTTTGCTTGTTGTCGTTTTGTTTGTTTTGTTGTGACGAAATGTAGATCTGGAATATATAGTTCAGTGATGTCCATAGATATTCAATATATTGATGAATATTTAATTCAATGATATCTATAGATATTCAATATATTGATGAATATATAATTCAATGATATCCATAGATATTCAATATATTGATGAATATATAATTCAATGATATCCATAGATATTCAATATATTGATGAATATATAATTCAATGATATCCATAGATATTCAATATATTGATGAATATATAACTCAATGATATCCATAGATATTCAATATATTGATGAATATATAATTCAATGATATCCATAGATATTCAATATATTGATGTTTTCTCTACTTCAGTTTTAACTGATGACAAAGACCAACTGGTTATTTCAGCTCATCTACCTAAAATCCACTCGGTGGTTGCCATAGAAACTCTTCCACTGCCTGCTAAAATGGGAAAGCGAAGGCAAATTTATGAGGAAGAATCAATTTATGATATACCATCTGTGAAAGGTAGTTTGATTGTACTATTTACGTTATTTAGGTAAAACAATGTAATACCATGTATTAGCGGTAGTATAATTGTATTAATGACGTTTTTAGGTAAAAACTATGTATGATATATATATACCAACTGTTAAATTTAGTTTAACTATTTATATTATTGGCATGGGTTATGTTATGATATACCATCTGTGAAAGTTTGTATACATGGGCGTCGCTAGGAATTTTTCCAGGGGGGGGGCAAACATTTTCCGGGGGGGGGGGGCAAATAACAACTTTATGACATTTTTTTAAATGTAAGGGGGGGAGAGCAAATGCCCCCCTCTTATATGACATTTTTTCAAAATGTAGGGGGGGGGGGGCAAATGCCCCCTTGCCCCCCCCCCCCCCCCATGAATACGCCCATGTTTGTATATGTATTCTATTTTTTTTACCAGTTTTTGAATTTTAAAATGAAATAAAATGAATCCCACATTGTTTTCAGTCCTAAATAAATGCACAGTAACTGTTAAATAATTTTAATTTCATAGTAAAAAAAAAAACTTTTAATTCTACTATTTTTTTTCTTTTTTATCACTTGTTTACTCAAGTCGATATCGTCAAGTATGTTTCTAAACTGTAAACTCATAGGCGGCCTTAGCAATAGAGAGACCTAGGTCCAGTGTCATATGCCGACCCTGGAACTAAAGTGAAGTTTCGTTACCAATCTAAATGTGAATGAAAGTATAAAAAAAGCGACAGCCATGGATAAAAATGTGTATTTTACTTTTATATATTTATATATATTAACATGTCCAGGTATTTTCATAGCCTATGGTGCAATAGCTATGGAGGCACCATGGGAGACATATGTCGGTGACTGTGACTCGCCAGTAGTCCAACCTGTGGTGGTGGAGCTGCCGCATGAAGATCCAGCTCGCTGCCAAAGCGCCAACACTAAATACTATTACCGCCAACACTAAATATTTTACCGCCAACACTAAATACTATTACCGCCAACACTAAATACTATTACCGCCAACACTAAATACTGTTACCGCCAACACCACTAAATACTTTTACCGCCAACACTAAATACTATTACCGCCAACACTAAATACTACTACCGCCAACACTAAATACTGTTACCGCCAACACTAAATACCATTAGCGGCTACCTTTTATTTGTGATTTATTCATCTATACAAATATTTTATTTTCAGTACATGGATGTGGCCAACATGTACAAAAAGATGCGGTCACTGGTTGTGTCCAAGACTCGGAGATGTCAACCACCAATGGAGAACAATCGGTTGAAGTTCAAGTAAACGACGAAGCTATACTGGTGTCAGATTTACAGCCAACACAATTTCACAATATTAGACTAGCAAACAATGATGATCACATGACAAGCGACAACCAACCAGATGATTTGAAATGTTTAAAATCGAGGAAAACTTCAGGATATGTAAATGTAGTGATATAGCCTATAACTGAATAGAACAAAACAATACACAATTCCACCCATTTTAAATGTACATAGATTATTTCCTATTAAAGGACGAGGTTAAATGTATTGATATGCATTTGCATATGTTACTTATATAATTTATAATGCCATAAACAGTTTTTGCTTAAATAAATAGATGCAGTACTATATGTATTATATTCAGGCCAACAGTGTATAGAATAAATGCCTCATATCACATACAAACATCTTCAAAAACAAAGCAATTTTAAAACCATTATATATGATAACTTTGAATGCCAATGTTTTTGTAAAACTTGTCTTTAAAGACACCGTTTCCTGAAAACTTTGTTTTATTTATTTTCCTCAATCAAATCCGTGAGTATTTTTTTTTTGTCCCCGTTTTGTCTGTCTGTCTGTCTGTCCGTCGTCCGTCCGTCCGTCATAACCCTAGATCTCAGCAACCATAAGTCCTAGACCCATGATGTATATATCATTGTGTAGGTCTTGGCCTGCCAAGTGTACATCAAAAGTCCATTTTGCGATTTGACCTCTCAGGGCCAAAATATAAGAGTTTTTTATGTACCGTTTTGCTTATATTTTAAATATAAATAATAAAAGCTAATCAAAGGGGCGTAATTAATATTTATTTTTGTAACAGTTATTAAACATGACTTACTTCCCGTACTTTATATAAAACAACAATTGACGGAGTTTTCGGGCGATTAAATGACTACAATTTAGAATGTTTCAATTATGAGTCCTATTTCAGTGACCACAAACCACTTGTAGTTAGATTTAAGAGAAAATAATTTTGTTTTCAATTATAGAGAAACGTCTTTTTAATATCTTTTTTCAGATATATGCATTACACAATTGAATTTGTAAACATTTCCAAAATTTACAAATATTTACTGAAAGATAGCATACGTACTGATACATAATACGAAAATGCGCTAACACGTCCTGTGTCCAGAATAGAACAGGCTTAGATTGCTTGTTTTTTAGTGCATCCACTTTCATTCAAATTCATTTCGTATAAAACTTGGATTTGAACATTAAAGTTAACGGTTCCGATGAGAGATTGTTTATGAAGTTCTTTTTTTTTGTGGACAGGAGAAATTACCTGCTAGGCAGGGGAGGGGGGCATTCTTATGTTTTAAGGGTTCATAGCCTTAGGCAAAAACAAACAGGGGTGTGTCCTAACAGTGGGTGTGTTTTTGAATGTGGATCGCAGAACGGGTCGTAAATATTTACATATTGAAGATCACACACACATACACAAACATACACACACACAAACACGTACGATAACATACACACAAACACACACACAAATATACACACAGACACCAGGCCGTAGCGTGCGGGGGGGCAGGGGCCGGACCCCCTGCGTTTTGTCTGCCCCCCCCGCTTATTTGCTCTACTTAGTAAAATGTATTATCTGCCCCCCCCTGCTATTGCCTGGCCCCTGCTGTAGAATGCCCGGCCCCTGCTGTAGAATGCCAGGCTCCTGCTGTAGAATGCCTGGCCCCTAGTGTAGAATTTTCACGCTACGGGGCTGACACACACACACATATACAAATGTAAAGTGTATAAAGAGTGTAAATCTCAATTTATATGTAAAGGTACAGTTTTTTTTTTTCCTTTCATTAAATAAAAACACGTTTCTTTTCTTTTAAATCAGTTAAACGAGATAATAAAATGAAAAAAATCTTTTTGAAATTATTAGCTCTTGGTTTTGTAGGTTCATTAATAATGTATATAATACAGCGGTTGATGGAGCCACGGTTATAATTGGTTAAGAAGACTTCTAAAATTAAAAGAAGACAATACTTTTGCCTGCCAAGATTTATGTAGCACCTAATTACACCCGAAGAAACCGCAAGATAAATCACAAAGTTTAGATTGTAATAAAAGCTGCACATTTTATCAGCACAAGAGAAATTAAATAATCTAAACAAATTCGTCAAATCTTTCTATTCTTACTGTAATGCACATATTGGTGCGCATGTGTTCTTTTTGGCATTTCTCTCATGATACTTATGAATAGATTAATCATTGTTAAGACGTACTGTGTTCTGATTGGTCTTCCAATGAGATGAAAGAATTAAGATGACTTGGATACATGTGTATCGTTAAACAGTTTTAGTGCATCAACTTCACCAGTTGAAGTTAAGAGTTGAATCTTTGAAGGAAGATTAGTCGAAGAAGAAGTCTTAGTTCATAATTCAACATTTTAAGATCATTCAAGACTCAAAATAGACGTCATCTATTGAATTTAATGCTGTTTGCATCGTGATTCATGAGTTGTATTTATTGGAACTTGTGACGTCCCGCTACACCACAGACGCTACCACTGGTGCATGGATTGGATGGTACTGCCCCCCCTCCCCCCCAAGAACGACTGAATTATGTCCTTAATATTTACCGTGGTGTATTATTTATCTCGGGATTGTTCGAATTTCAATGGACGACGTATTTCCCCATGTATAAGCACCCCCTTTGTATAAGCCCCCCCCCCCCCCCCCAATTTTTTGGACTGTGAAGTTTTGAAAAAAATATTTTATTAGAGAAACAAGTTATAAAAAAAGACAATTTACAAAGAAACAAAATTCAAGATTCATAACAATCACTCATACACTCATCATCACTGTCTGGTCCATCACATTCCACGTCTTCTTCAATATTATTGGCATCTAATTTAGCTAACAGTTCTTCTTCTTCCTCTGTGTTATCTTCATCGTCATTTTCATATATCAAATGATCTCCTGAACCATCAAGAGAATAAGATATTCCACGTTTTTTTAAAGGCTTTGTTTGCTCAGTTTTCATTTCTCTCAAGCTTTTTGTAGTCTGCTCGAAAATCTGACAAGTCCTGACCTGCTTTTTCCAGCGTTAGCTCATGATCCTCATTTTAAGCATTTTTCACGTATAAAAAGTTGTACCTGCTTTGTATATGCCACCCCCGCCCCCCCCCCCTACTTTTTGGGCTTGAAAATTTTGGGGAAAAGGGGGTTGCTTATACATGGGGAAATATGGTAATCGGCGCCCTCTACCCCTCCACCGGGCCGCGGTGAAATTATCAAACGTTGTCCTGTCCGTGGTGAGAAAAAAGGTTGGGGGACCATTGATTTAAACAAGCGCCTTCAAAAAAACAAAGCTCTGTGTTTTAATAAAGTGTCAGCTTTAGAGTAGCGGTTAGTACAAATAAATCATAATGGAGCATTAGATTTGAAAAGAAAATTTACAGGAGTAGAGGCCCTTTGGAAGTCAAGCCCACAGGCGGTCGCCTGGTTTTCCCCGTTCATTAGAATGGACAGTAAATATCATGGGATAATTAGAATGGACAGTAAATATCATAGGATAATTAGAATGGACAGTAAATATCATAGGATAATTAGAATGGACAGTAAATATCATAGGATAATTAGAATAGCATCAAGTCTTATAGGAGCATTTTGATATAACGTCATGACAACGTTATTAACTAATAGTAAACGGGTTGGGGTATATTTTGGTGATGGTTGGGAGGGAACTAGTACCTAGGCCAGGGGTGGGCAGACTTTTTAAGTCACACTGTGTCCGTAAATTTGACCGCCGGACCGGACAAAGATCAGATGGATGGAGTGGTAATATGAACTAATGTAGACCTATATGAAAGCTAAGCTTCATAACATAAAAGTCTACCGCTGTGCTGCCACTCAGAAACGAGTATCGGGCCGTATTAAACAATTAAGTGGGCCCAGGCTGGCCTAGGCCCTACTTTACCAATGTATTAGAACGTGTCTGAATGTTGACATGAGTAAGTAAAATTTACCCCTAGATCTCAGTCCTACATTCTGTAGGTTGACAGTTTAATAAACCATTTTTTTTCTTATATTTATTATTAGGAACAAACTAAAGGCGACTGAAAAACTAGGTCATCATGTAGCAATGCAACTCTCAGAGCGCTGTTGGTGAATGGCGTCTGCACCTAAATGTGTATTGATTCTTCACCAAAAATAAAATATTTGAAACCTCAAAGACTTTATAAATCGAAACAGCTGACAGTAAAATTTTATATTTTACTCTTTATTTAGTTTCGCCCTACCATCTACTCTCTCTCTCTCTCTCTCTCTCTCTCTCTCTCTCTCTCTCTCTCTTTCTGTGTGCGTGTTTTTTTTTCCTTCAAATATTGTAACTCATTTAAGACTTTTATTGATAAGATTCGAAGTTGGCACACTTTTTAATTCTAAATGAATCAACATCTTGTAGAATTACCAAGCTAATAACTTCTCAGTAATGTTTATGATATCAAAATAAATACGATGTTCACCACCAGTGAAACTATTTTTTACAGTATTGTCATTGAGACTTTCCAAATTATTTAAATTATATTATAGTGTGCTGAAATAATAGAAAGTAAAATAATTTCAAAACTAAAAAGTAAAAAAAAACCTCATTAGTCCTATATTACACATATATAAATCATTTGTACTAACATAGTAATCGAAAGTATGTAGATACTATGTGTGTCACATTGAAAACTGAAGTATACAATATGTGTCACACTTAACACTGAAGTATGTATACAATATGTGTCACACTGAACACTGAAGTATGTATACAATATGTGTCACACTGAACACTGAAGTATGTATACAATATGTGTCACACTGAACACTGAAGTATGTATACAATATGTGTCACATTGAACACTGAAGTATGTATACAATATGTGGGTCACATTGAACACTGAAGTATGTTTATAACATGTGTCACATTGAACACTGAAGTATGTATACAATATGTGTCACACTGAACACTGAAGTATGTATACAATATGTGTCACACTGAACACTGAAGTATGTATACAATATGTGGGTCACACTGAACACTGAAGTATGTATACAATATGGGTCACACTGAACACTGAAGTATGTATACAATATGTGGGTCACATTGAACACTGAAGTATGTATACAATATGTGTCACACTGAACACTGAAGTATGTATACAATATGTGTCACACTGAACACTGAAGTATGTATACAATATGTGTCACACTGAACACTGAAGTATGTATACAATATGTGGGTCACATTGAACACTGAAGTATTTATACAATATGTGTCACACTGAACACTGAGGTATGTATACAATATGTAGGTCACATTGAACACTGAAGTATGTATACAATATGTGTCACACTGAACACTGAAGTAAGAATACGATATGTGTCACACTGAACACTGAAGTATGTATACAATATGTGTCACACTGAACACTGAAGTATGTATACAATATGTGTCACACTGAACACTGAAGTATGTATACAATATGTGAGTCACATTGAACACTGAAGTATGTATACAATATGTGTCACACTGAACACTGAAGTATGTATACAATATGTGTCACACTGAACACTGAAGTATGTATACAATATGTGTCACACTGAACACTGAAGTATGTATACAATATGTGGGTCACATTGAACACTGAAGTATTTATACAATATGTGTCACACTGAACACTGAGGTATGTATACAATATGTGGGTCACATTGAACACTGAAGTATGTATACAATATCTGTCACACTGAACACTGAAGTATGAATACGATATGTGTCACACTGAACACTGAAGTATGTATACAATATGTGTCACACTGAACACTGAAGTATGTATACAATATGTGTCACATTGAACACTGAAGTATACAATATGTGGGTCACATTGAAAACTGATGTATACAATATGTGTCACACTGAACACTGAAGTATGTATACAATATGTGTCACATTGAACACTGAAGTATGTATACAATATGTGTCACACTGAACACTGAAGTATGTATACAATATGTGTCACACTGGACACTGAAGTATGTATACAATATGTGTCACATTGAACACTGAAGTATGTATACAATATGTGTCACACTGAACACTGAAGTATGTATACAATATGTGTCACACTGGACACTGAAGTATGTATACAATATGTGTCACATTGAACACTGAAGTATGTATACAATATGTGTCACACTGAACACTGAAGTATGTATACAATATGTGTCACATTGAACACTGAAGTATGTATACAATATGTGTCACACTGAACACTGAAGTATGTATATAATATGTGTCACACTGAACACTGAAGTATGTATATAATATGTGTCACATTGAACACTGAAGTATGTATACAATATGTGTCACATTGAACACTGAAGTATGTATATAATATGTGGGTTACATTGAACACTGAAGTATGTATACAATATGTGTCACATTGAACACTGAAGTATGTATACAATATGTGTCACACTGAACACTGAAGTATGTATACAATATGTGTCACACTGAACACTGAAGTATGTATACAATATGTGGGTCACACTGAACACTGAAGTACACGACAATTAAAAGAACTCTGAAGTAGGCGTGGTCTCTTTAAACGTGAGAAACTTAAAATGTCACGGTTTTTATTCTTTTTCTTTTTAAATAACTGTAGTTTCTATAGAATGACGTATTCTGAATGTAGGCTGGTGTTACCTCTTTGTGCACAGACGTCTGTTGGCTATTTTTCAAAAAAAAAAAAGAGTTTGTATATATATATATATATTTAAATCAGTGTAATGAAACCTAAAAGCCAAATGTGTTACAGATTTTGTAAAGTTGTGAAGACCTAAACGACCATATTATAACCGTTGAGATGGATTGATATTAGAATAATAGTTTTTGGACACACATACACACCCACGACATTTTTACACACACACACACACACTATATATATATATATATATATATATATATATATATATATTTAAATCAGTGTAATGAAACCTAAAAGCCAAATGTGTTACAGATTTTGTAAAGTTGTGAAGACCTAAACGACCATATTATAACCGTTGAGATGGATTGATATTAGAATAATAGTTTTTGGACACACATACACACCCACGACATTTTTACACACACACACACACTATATATATATATATATATATATATATATATATATTTTCTATACACACACATATATATGTACCCACCCATTTGTGTGTGTGTTTGTGTGCATTTTTGGTGGCATTTCGTTACATGACATAAATAAACATTGGCCGGCCGATTCAATGTTAATTTACCTTCAACAATACCATTACTCAACGAGGCACCGATTTCTCCTCTACATTTCTCAATGCTACTAGTATGTACTTGGTCGTAACGGAACAGGGTCTATATAAAGTAGGTCTATTTGATAATGACTGCTATAGAAATGGGAACTGGCCAAGTAACTCCCTGGAAATCTGCCAATTCCGTTTTACGCGAACACATAAATTGTTCAGCCGGTATATCTTATCGAGGTCCTAATGTTGTGCAAGTAGTGGTTATTGATTACGAATAGAATATCTTTCAATATAGTTTGAACAGTCCAGGAAGTCAAATACATTGACTTATCTATCGCGTCCATTTCTTACCTGTGTAGAATTACTAGTTGTATCCAAGTATATATATATATATATATATATATATATATATATATATATATATATATATATATATATATACATGTACAGGTAGCTATCCGTCAATCTATCCATATGTTCATATATTTGTCTATCTATTACTAAACATATATATATATATATATATATATATATATATATATATATATATATATAAATGTATGTTTATCTTAAGCTTTTGGCGCGAAATCAATACATTATTATAATATCATTTTTCTATTATCATTTAATTGCTTTTTTATCTCTATTTCCAAAAAGCACATCCATTTGACTTCACATAATCGGGTGTCTTAAAACATAATTCCTTTTTGTAATCACATAACAGAAGTCAGTAGTGTAACAGAAGTCAGTTGTGTAACAGAAGTCAGTTGTGTAACAGAAAAAAAAATACTTGCTACAACTTTTTCATCAGAGATTGATTTAACTGCAAGTACAACGACAGACGATAACGGCACTGACTTTGGAAGGGCCCCTATCAACGGGAACTTTTATTCACAACTTTATATGTACCTGTAGCGTCACTAGGGAGGTGCGGGGGTGCGGGTCTCGCCGGGTGACACCATTTTAGGGGGGACAACAAAATGAACAGTTCTTAATTTCATAGAAGAAGAAACTCGGTATAGTCGATTTTATAACTGATCATAGTTAAAAACATGAGCAGTAGCACAGGGTGCCACCATGCAGAGCAGTAGCACAGGATGCCACCATGCAGAGCAGTAGCCTCGGGTGCCACCATGCAGAGCAGTAGCACAGGGTGCCACCCTGAATTTTCCGCACCGTGTGACACCAACCATAGTGACGCCGCTTTACCTATCTGTTTCTTTTTAAAGGGCTGAAAACGTTCCTCTGTGCCTGAATCACAGGGCTACCTTATTATTTTTACAAAATGTCAACATAAGTTTAAAAAAAAAATTAAAATTTGATATGATCTATTTGGAAAAAAAATATATATAAAATTAGAAACAATCTCTAGTTGACATTTAATTGAACAAAATAATGTTTAAAAGGTAGAAATAAATCTGGTCTCTTTAACACTTGTACAACAGAATAACACGCTAGCTTGTGCAGCTTAGGTAGTTGTTGTACACATGTGAATGTGTGTTACCCAACTGAAAGTGTCAGTGAGTCTATTATTGATAGGAATGTGCATTGAAATACAGGTATGTGGTAAATAAAACTGTGCAGATGGAAGTAAGTATCAACTTTACCAGCCGTGTCAACTGTATCTATCAACTGTATCCAGGACCGTTCTGTGACATCTTGGAAATGGCGGGGGGGGGGGGGGATAGGCAAAGACTGTCAGAAATGTTTGACGCCCCTAGACAAAGTAAAATGTTGGGATATTCATATCATGAGATTTAACAGGAACTTATACTTTGAAGGGTCCCTTTTGAAGTGGAGTGCCTTGGTGGTGGCCCAGTTTGATCGTCAATATTAACTCCCTTCATAGTATCTGTTTACCTGTTTTAACTCCCCTCATAGTGCCTGTTTATCTGTATTAACTCCTCTCATAGTACCTATTTACCTGTTTACCTGTATCAACTCCCCTCATAGTACCTGTTCACCTGTTTCAACTCCCCTCATAGTACCTGTATCAACTCCCCTCATAGTACCTGTTTACCTGTATTAACTCCCCTCATAGTGCCTGTTTACCCGTGTGTAGTCCAGGTAATAAGATGTAACTACGTTCTGTCAGTATAAAGAATCAACCAGGAAGTTTAAGGCTTAAATAAAGCGTTCAATTTCACTTCAGTTATCTTTATCGTATCGGTGTGTTTCTGCTTCAAAATATTATATACAAAGTGGATAATTGGAATACTGTGTTAATATTTTACAGGCCTATGTGTGCACAAGTTCACAGTGACAGTGGTGAATTCATTTGTGTCATATTTAATATGTTGTTGTAGTGGTAGTGGAGAATATTTACGTCGTACACTTTCTATGTAGTAGTTGTAGTAGTAATGAGTTTCTATTTCTTAGATTATATATGCAGTGATAGTAGCATATATGTAAGGGGAAAAAAACATTAATTTCACCTTTTTTTCGAATTTTTAAAATCGATAAAAAGTGAAAACAAATAGATTGTTTCTGAATTAACGGTATGTGGTTTTAATTATATATATTCATACTTTCTCACATGGACTTAAATAAATTTATTTTTTTAATTTACATGGTTAAAAACATGTAGGTCTATACCAGTGAATTTTTACTGTCACAATCATTATTATGGCAGTACAATCATTACAGTTACAATGGCGGTATTGCCTAAGCAGTACCCGGGGCCTCAGGCCAGTACCATTTCTGTGGTCTGAAACGAATGTTTAGGTTTATTACATTGAGGAAAAAAATTCCGTGCCCTGGGCCCTCTCTGGCACGGGGCCTAGAGCGGTTGCCACACCCTAAAACCGCTGCTGGTCATGGTTATGTCAAAGTTTATTACATGATCGTCACTTAACATTTCAACTTCAAACACATTATTTTTTTTTTCTAATTTAATTGATCGGTTTACTTTTTCTTAGACTGATATAATTGTTGCGAATAATATTTTTATAGTTAAGTGTAACTTTAATTTTAATCAAATGAATGAACAATTGAAGACGCAAGCAACCTGGCCTATGACATGACATAAACTGTCATTTGTTAACAGAACAAAATGATGCACGGTAAGAAGCTGTTACTGTCCATGACATTCATGTGGCTGTCAACGGTTATAACAGGTAACAGAAACTGTGTTGTGATTTGATACTTTAAATAATTCAATGTTTAGAAATCTAAAATCAATATTAATACTTCATTTGTAAAATATGTTTTAATATTGTGTTATAATGAAGGAATACTTTAGATCAGTGCTTCTCAAAGTGGTGGGCCGCGGCCCCCTATGGGGCCCTGGACTGTCTGGAGGGGGGGGCGTGGAATTTCGGTCAATGTGACACATAAAATATAATTAACCTAATGTATTGTATGTAATTAGTATTAATATATGTTGCATCCTTTCACTCTTTCATTGTTAACTTTAGAAAAAAGCATGTATTGACTAGTAAAAATTTGCATATAGAAGTTTAAAATTATAAATTTAGGCAATCTTAAACCAAAAAAAAAAAATAGGGGGCCGCGACATATTGATTGACGTTCCAAGGGGGGGGGGGCGTGATTTCAAAAAGTTTGAGAAGCACTGATTTAGATTAAAAAGAACACCGAGATCACCATATATCTATATTTATCTATGTATGCATCTATCTATTTACCTATCTATCTATCTAACTATGTCTATGTATCTATCTATATCTATCTACCGATCTATCTATATATGTATATATCTATCTATTTACCTATCTATCTATCTAACTATCTGTCTATGTATCTATCTATATCTATCTACCGATCTATCTATCTATGTATGTATCTATCTATTTATCTATCTATCTAGCTATCCATCCATTCATCCATCCATCCATCTATCTATTTATTTATCTATCTATCCATCCAACCATCTATCCATCCAACCAACCATCCATTCATCCAACTATCTATTTATCTATCTATCTAAGTTATCTAATCTATCTATATTTCTATCTATCTATCTATCTTATTTACCTATTTAACAATCTATGTATATATATATATATATATATATATATATATACTTTAATTGTCTATGATGAACTGAGACAGATATAATCAAGACTTTATAGTGGTCAAATTTGAAAAAAAAAAGAATGTAATAGTTAAACGGCATTACAGCGACATACAAATTGGAAAATCTTGAATTTTTTAAATCATAAACTTTTTTTTTGGGGGGGGGGGTGCAATTTAGAATGAGTTTTAAATAATAAAATAAAGGTGCAAGTTTTTTTTTTATTATTTTTATTTGATTTCTATATTTTTTAGCATCAATGTGTGTATTAAACACGAAAATATTGCGAAGGGTGTCTTAGTAAATTACCAAACCGTAGAATATTGTAAATTGTATTTAGCTAAAATCGTAACAAGGAAATTGATTTTTAAATAGCTAATTTTTTTTTAAGTTTGTCTCTTTTTAGCGGTGAAATAAATATATATTTTGGTAGTCGAAAAAATATAATTCTCCCTTAACTGCAATAAGTTATATTTAGCCGATTTATAAAACTCTGCAATAGATCCAGTCAAAGAAAAAATTATATGTTCCAAGCAAACTTCCGTTTCAAGAATAATAAACAGTTGCCCTTCCTGTTTTTGTATTTCTTGTTTCATGAAATGAAAGAACAGGACAGTGATTTTACTTGAATCAGTACAGTCTGTTATCTACGGAATGTATCCCGACATACGAGTCGTTCCTGAGCATGTTTACATGTCAATAATGTCACAGAAATTAGCAACATGTTAATGGGTTGTACAGTCGGTGTACTGATATCGCCTCCAATTAAACTAGTCTAGTTGTTATGTAATCTTTATACGTAGGTCTGGAAATATCCACGATGCAATTATTTAATGTTTGAAGTGCTGCTCAATATGGGGGGAGGGGAGGGGGGGTCGGGGGGTGCAGTTTTCAAATTTAAACGGGACCCAATATCTGCAAATAGCTAACTTAACAGGTGTTTTTTCTAAGGCCTTCCAAACTTACCCTTGCTTAGGTTCCTCAACCAACCTTCTTAATGTTTGGTTTCTAAATGGCACTTAGCCTAGGGCCCACCTAATGTTCCAATGATTATGGCCCCCAATGAACCTTTGCCTAGGGCCTCAAATGAACCTTTGCCTGGGGCCCCCAATGAACATTTGCCTAGGGCCCCCAATGAACCTTTGCCTAGGGCCTCAAATGAACCTTTGTATGGGGCCCCCAATGAACCTTTGCCTAGGGCCTCAAATGAACCTTTGCCTGGGGCCCCCAATGAACCTTTGCCTAGGGCCACAAATGAACCTTTGCCTAGTGCCCCAAATGAACCTTTGCCTAGGGCCCCCAAATGAACCTTTGCCTAGGGCCCCAAAAACTAAAAAAACGTCTCTGCACGTAACAAAATAAAATTTATCCACATCTCATATTTAGCTATTCTTCAGTGCTTTTGATAAAAACGTAAATTTCAAAAGATTTTTTTATATTCATTTTATTTTTTTTAAATAAACAAATAACTTAGCACATTTACCATTCATGTACAGAATTTCCTTGAAATGTAATTCCTAGTGGCGGCTTGAGACAGTAGCACCGGGGGCCATCCACCCTGACGAGGTGAGGGGCTGGAGACCCACAAATGATCTCGCCCAAGGCATCGCGCAAGACCCCCCCCCCCATGTATATACGCTTTACTGTACTTGCGCACGCTAGCTGCCGGCCTTGGCCTTCAGAGAAAATACTTTCAAAGATCTAGTTTGTGAAGATCTTTCAACGAATCCATTCATCTTTTAACTTTAAGAAATTTAACGATTGAGAAATTGAACTATTTCCAGAACTGATATTCGGAAGCCATACGTATTACGAAAGGTGTCACCGCCTGCGAGGATCAGTGGCTTGTACAAAGTTCGACAGAGCGAAAAAAAATGTTTTTAAATAATTGAGTTTCTTTTGGGATCGAACGGTTTGTGAAGTCCCTGTAAAGAGAAGATGGAATCTATAAACCTCTCATGGAACGGTTTTTTGTGGTGCCCTTCTTTCATCCTCACCATAGCTGATAGTGCAATAACCATGGAGGCACCACGTGGAGATATAGCGGGGACTTTAGCCATAACCTGAAACATCTTTTGGTCCTCACCGAAGATCGAACCAGTGACCCTCAGGTCGACAGTCGAGCTCTTTACTACATGATCATCCGTTCACTGATCGAGCGATAGATCCATTAATTTTTTTTTTTATAGTTGTAATAAAAGAATTGAAATTCGAAGGATCAACCTCAAATTCTGAATCAAATGCCACCCTTAACAGTGAGATAGCCTTTGATTTACCTAATTACAATTAACGTCACCAGCGGCGAAATCATTTTGGAAAAATCATGTTTTTTTTTTTTGCTTGTTCTTTTTTGTGTGGGATTCATTCTGTTTAAATCATTTTTAAGGGGGTAAAATGATTTGTAACCTGAATGATTTGAAATTCAAACAGTTTCAAACGAATTATGTTTCACGGCACTGAACACATAAAATGTCGCCCTCACCGGCAGCAGATACATTTCTGTTCTCCCCTCCCTTCCGTTTACGCCACTGACTTGGGTTAATATTTTTGGCCTCTAGATGCAAGAGTAGCGCCGGAGGTGTAACAACTAATTTTAATATGCATTTAAAAAAAAATTATTTATAAGCTATTTAAATTTCCTTGCAAAGATATATATATACATATTTTTTCATTCAACTTAAATCATTCTTACATAAAAGAAATACACCTATGTTAAAAGTCAATTTTGATGGGCACTTTAAAAAATATCTAATGGTCACATAATATGGCGCCCCAGGCTTAGTTGATATGGGTTCCAGAGTAGCATATATATATATATATATATATATATATATATATATATATATATATATATATATGTCTGGAATGGCCTATGCTTAACTAAGCCCCCACCCCTCTCGGTACGCCACTGAAAGTGACACAAAACTTCATTTTAATGTGATTCAAGCAAGCATTGTAACTGCAAACAAAATAGTACACTATAGTCATTCTAAATATGGTTGGAATCTTATGGTCAGTTTAATGGTGTTTTCGTATCTTAGAAAAGCAAAATATCAGGTCAATACTGTGTACTGTGAGGGTTATCACTGTTGTCATTATACTAGGAAGTATATTCTAATTTAAAATATTATGTAGGCTACATTCTTGAATATCAATTATGTTGTTTTTTTATTTATCAAGGTCATAGTTCTTTACATATATATATATATATATATATATATATATATATATATATATATATATATATATATATATGTGTGTTACTTATAAAATATAAATGTATTTATAAGTGTAAAGCTGTTAGTCCTCACCTAAAAAAACTTAAGCCGCAGAATTTATTTTACAATGATAGCTTGATGGAGTCTTTAACAAGTCTACTAATGGTATGTCTTTTATTTTATTCTATCCTATTTGCTAGATGTATTTGCTGATGTAAGCCTCGCAGAAGATTGTTACCAAGGCAACAATGTCAAATCGTTTTCGCAGTACGGACCATTATTCATGCCCAACACGAGCGGTAATTGTCTGTGTACGTCAAACGCCAGTATGGAAGTACGATGGTATACAGGTGACGGGGAGGATGTTACACAACAATCAGCTACACATAGTTCAGAACTGGCGTTTAATGTCCACCCTAATGGTAAACTCGAAAATCGACTGAATCAAATTTCTACTTCTTTTTTCCCCATCATATAGTGAGACATCATTTCCCCATCACATAGTGAGACATCATTTCCCCATCATATAGTGAGACATCATTTCCCCATCATATAGTGAGACATCATTTCCCCATCATATAGTGAGACATCATTTCCCCATCATATAGTGAGACATCATTCCCCATCATATAGTGAGACATCATTTCCCCATCATATAGTGAGACATCATTTCCCCATCATATAGTGAGATATCACTCCCCGTCATATAGTGATACATCATTCCCCATCATATAGTGATACATCATTCCCCATCATATAGTGAGACATCATTTCCCCATCATATAGTGAGACATCATTTCCCCATCTTATAGTGAGACATCATTCCCCATCATATAGTGAGATATTAGTCCACGTCATATAGTGAGACATCATTCCCCATCATTTAGTGAGACATCATTCCCCATCATATAGTGAGACATCAATCCCCATCATATAGTGAGATATCAGTCCCCGTCATATAGTGATACATCATTCCCCATCATATAGTGAGACATCATTTCCCCATCATATAGTGAGACATCATTTCCCCTTCATATAGTGAGACATCATTCCCCATCATATAGTGAGATATCAGTCCCCGTCATATAGTGAGACATCATTCTCCATCATATAGTGAGACATCCTTCCCCATCATATAGTCAGACATCATTTCCCCATCATATAGTGATGCATCATTGCCCATCATATAGTGAGACATCATTCCCATCATATAGTGAGACATCATTTCCCCATCACATAGTGAGACATCATTTCCCCATCATGTAGTGAGACATCATTCCCCATCATATAGTGAGACATCACACACTTTTAAGCGGTAGCCCCGATCTGCTGTAGGTTACATGTTTCAAATCCCAGCTATCAGTAGAGTACAGCGAGTTGTGGTCAGGGTAGGAGGAGGGGGGGGGTCGCCTATCTAGAGAGCCGAAAGAGCGTTGTTAAATGTCTTTGCTCTTTTTAGATTGGAATGAGAGCACTAAAATAAACTGTAACTCGCACAGGGCGCCACAATATCTGGTTTAATAGTATTGGTTATATTTCAATTGATCTGCAGTCGGTCCTTATCGTTTTCATTGTTCGCGCATGCATATGAATATTGTAGTTCTATTAATGAATACCAACACTGTGACTACTATCTTACGTATAACAACAACGTGACAACATCGCAACAGTACACTTCCTAGCACATCCTACTTTAGGTAACGGTGAAAATAATATGGGCACAGCAAAAATTAGTCCGTGTGAGAAATAACCTCATCCTTACAGAAATAAACTGAGCTGATATAATATTTTTAAAAAAAATGACACATAAACCTATGCAAGCTTTAACAATCTGTTCAATTATGAGAATGGATTTTCCCTCGAACTTCTATTACAATAATTAATGATGTAACCAAAATTATTCTAATAGATGAAGTGATGCAAAGAAGGATTTCGAGATTAGAATGAACATTTTTGAAATAGAAGAAATCAATCTTACGATTACGAGTGTTTTGCTTAATACTGTTGGCGGAATAAGAGGGAAAACGACATTAGTTGTTGTATTATATATTCTATTATTGTACATTTTATAATGTATACATATGTGTAGGAAATATCTAGGCCCCCTCTAACACTTGTTAAAACTCTACGCCCACAACCCCTCCGTAAAATGGAACGTCTCTGAGTGTGTGTGTGGGGAGGGGGGACACCCAACACTTTGTACGCCTATGTGTACCCCATCTATTTTAATTGGGGAAAGATTCCAACTTGTTAGAGGCCGCACATCCATACAAATTGTCTCAGACCACAGCTTTGTGTCTTTCTCAGACCACAGTCTCTGTGTCTTGTCTCAGACCACAGTCTTTGTGTGTTTTCAGCTCATAGATAAAATTTTAATTGTCTAACATATTTTTTATTGTTCTTCATGTTTCCATAATTACATCTGGTGATTTTGTTTCATTAGTCTGGTTTTTAAAAGTATAATTTTTAAAATATCCTAGAAAATATCTCAACGAATTTAGTCATTTTTTAAACAAAAGTAAAAGAAATTATTTGGGGTATATATATATATATATATATATATATATATATATATATATATATATATGAGTACGAAAAACAATGTTGATGAGTAAATGTGTGAATTATATTATATTTCAGAAACTTCCAGACGTTATATCTGTGCTGAAATGGAAAATGGAAATGCAATACACAATGTGACATTTGATGTTAACGTTCTGTGTAAGTGATTTAGTGTACTCACCATGTTTTACTCTTTCAAAATTACTTTGCTAATATTGTTTGCAGACTCATTTTACACTAAACCGAGTGGCCTTAGGCCCAAATAAAAAGATCATTAATTTTTTAACTGATTGTGTGCCAGTCAACAAATCATCTGTTATTCAACTGAGTATTATTTTTAACTGATCATCTATTCTTCAAATGACCATCAGTTCTTAAATTGACAATTTATTCTGTAACTGGTAAAATATCCATCGTCTGACCATATGATACCACCAACCGTGACCATAAATATGTACATATGATCGTTGGGGGCATTGGGCACATTTGCATCATTAGGTTAAAGGGGGCCCCTCGCTAGAGAATAATTCACTCTGTGTCTAGTCAAGTACGCTGACAATATATAGCCTACATGTATAAAACGTTATATTGATCTGCCGGCTGAATTGGATCAAGTTTGACGTTATCACAGAAAGATAGTGCGATGGAAACACTGAAAGCAGATACAAACCACTATGCAGAAAATTTAACTTTCGTCTTTAAAGTAGTGGAACAGGGCTAGTTTTAAATCAGAGCTATTCTTGAATTAATGTAAACTATGCAGCTGCCTAAGTCTAATATTTTCAGTTTCATCGGTAGTTTTTTCTATAGTACAAATTTTCTGAACCATCTTGCTCACAAACGGTGTTCATTAACACTACAAGAAATGCCGTGGGCGAGTTTACCATGATTCTGACAGGCATAAACTGTCAACCATCCGGTTTAAAAATTTGTGGGGGGAAGGGGAGAGGAGGGGTATTAAACGTCCGGAAGGTCAAGGCAAAATGCCTACCATGCCTACCATGTCTATGGAATAAGACGACCCTACATATACATATCCAGCAACTGATCATAATACATTTGAATTTAAACGTTTATTATTTGAATAATGCGTTTGTCAGTGTCAGACTAGAAAATAATATTGTGATAGGGTTAGGGCCAAGCCGGGCCCCCTGCATTTTGTCTGGCCTCTCTGCTTATTTGCTCTACTTAGTAAAATGTATTACCTGACCCCCCTCCCCGCTTATGCCTGGCCCCTGCTGTAGAATGCCTGGCCCCTGCTGTAGAATTTTCACGCTACGGGGCTGGTTAGGGCTAGTTCGTTCGTGCTAAGGGTTAAATTCTAATATGATGCAGTCAATGATCATGACACAGATGCATTACGTTCTGTTCTCTCGCTTCAGATGTCCCTAAAAGACCAGATGTTCCTACAATCACATCTATACATATCTGCCCACTCAGCTCACTGGTGGTTCTCTGTCAGGTGACATCGGATCGAACTCAGGTCCCTGTGTTTTCGTTTTATACTTACAAAAATTCAGAAGAAATTATTACCAATAAAACTCTAGGAGTAAAGGTCAATGAGAGTGGTCAATCCATCATGTGGAGGTTAGTTCTCGGTCAGTCATTGTCTTTATTTAATGTTTACAGTTAATGTAAAAGTTGAATGTGTAGAAACCATCATCATTATAATTATCTATAAATTTTGTTGGAGTTTATCGATGTAGCCTATATCATATTCTTTTTGCTAAAGGGCGATATCAGGAATCAAACTTTTACACAACTTTTTTTATATGGTCTTTATATAGTTTTCATAAAGTACGCTGCCGTATGAAATGTTAAAACCTGTTAGACATAAAGTAACATTTATTTGATGTCTTGTTTTTTTTTTCTATTTAGCCATAATATCAGTTACGTTCCTGAATCTGGTGGCCTCAATAAAGTTAAATGCCGTGTCAGTAACATTTACTTTAGTGACGTTTACAGCGAGCAGCAGGTTACGTTTAATGCTGAAGGTAAACCTACAAGTTGTGACATCGTTGTTTCCATGGTTACTCAATACGTCACTTGTCCTCTACTCGGGTTAGAGAAATAGATTTAGTCATATTTTCACTTAGGCACTCCAGAAGGACGACTTTAATTTTCTTTTCACACAGTAATACAAGTGACCGTCATTGCATCTAATAAATAAATGCCCCTTCATTTAAGCATAATTACAATATACAATTTTACGATATTTCTAAAGTGAATGTATCATATTACACTGTATTCTTCATTGTAGCAATGGTCTCTGTTATATATTTAGGGAGATATAGGGGGTCCTCCTAAATATTTTTTATAACGTTAGTTTGGTGAGGTAGCTTTTTTATTTTTTGCCGTTACATTTACAATATGTGAATGATCCCTAAGTTTTATTTGGAAGCGGATGGGGGAGTGGGGGGATCACCAAAAGTCTGACACTTAACGGTACTGACAAGGAAAGAGTACAAATTGTGTTTTTTAATTATTTTTCCCTGATCCAACTGTTACAAAGCCTTTACTTTTTAAAGTAATTACTTCAATTTTTCGTTAGCGTGAGGTGTGATGCATTCAGCAGTCAACCTGTGAACGCAACATCGATCCTAGGTGGTAATTATTTTCAGGTCCATGGAAAAGTTCCAAAGTCCTCCTAGATATAAAGGGGTACCTAACATTAGTTGTGGCAGTAATGGCGGTTATGCGTTGCATCAGCTACAAAGTACCTTTAATATGCCGCGGTTACAAGAACAGAAAAATTCTTCACTTCACCTGCCCCGATGGTCTTATGAGTTTTAAAGGCAAACTTTATTCAGGCCAACTTAAATTTTGCAGCAATTATGATCAATGCAACTTTTAATCAGGTGAAATGTACTAACTTAAATTTTGCCGCCCGTATGTTATTTACAGTCAGTGAAATTTACTTGAATTTTGCAGCCAAAATGATCTAAGCGACTTTTAATTAGTGAAATATTTTGCGGTTAATTAATCCAGCCCGATGGAGGGGAGAAAATGCTTTTCGGCACATTGCAATACAAAACATCTTTGTTACTCTTCTTAAACCGGGGAGCATTAAATCATAAACTTATTTCCAAAATGATCTAAAAGCAAGCCGTTTGAGGATTCAAAATCAATACGCCTCACAGTTTTGCATTTAATAGTTCCAAATATAAGGTATATGCACTCAGGCACGCCGAGAAGGGGGTCAGGGGGGTCATTGCCAGGGGGCCCGCATCTGTAAGGGGGCCCGGCCGCCCCGACCATGTCAATTTTTTCACGACTCATTGTTTATTAAGGGGCCCGCAATGATGTCCTGCCCTGGGGCCCTTGTTGGCTCTCGGCGCCCCTGTATGCGCTAATAAATTATTTCTTTTAGTAAGTTAAATACCACGCGCCCACGCATATACGCTTTTAGTTATACACATAGCAATTAACAGATGTATAATCTTCCTAACTAAAGAGCGATATTTATCTCGATATTGAAACTGTGTCATTCTTTACCCTCAGAACCTCCAGTCGACTATCCAACCATCTTTGTAGATGGTATAACATATAAAAACGGTGACCGGATCCCAGTTCTAGAAGGAAAATCTTTCAACGCCAAATGTCAGGTGAATGGTGGATCCCCACCGGTGTCACGTGTTACACTCAGCTGTGGTCCGCCTGAAACCAATATATTCTATACGAATAGTGATTCTGACACTGACGTTCTTCTTCCCCCTGTTACTATGACCAAGAATTTGACTGGGGAACAATGCAATTGTTCAGCCCAACACCCATCTGGCTGTTATGATCTCAAAACTGTCGTGACATTAGGTGGTACATGTAAGTGAACATTCTACACACACACAAAAGGATTATTTTACAGTTGATGTGATAACATTAATCAAAAGTACTTGTATAGACGATTTGTTGATACTTATCAGATGTACATGGAACAGGGCTTTAAAAATTATTTTGCCAAGCAAAAGTTTAGGATAAAAGCACAAAGATGTAGCCTATTAGTTTACATATAGCTTTATTCCATCTTTCTCTGTTTATTCTTACGTCCTCTTTCAAGGTATATCATAATTGTCAATTCTCTCTCTCTTGGCTAAAAAAAAATCTCTAATCAATATTGTCTCCAAAACTAATCGATGTACAAAAGTATATTTCTCAACTTATTACTGTCTAAGTCCTGTATCGATGAGGGTCATCTATTCAAATATTTTTCGTCACATAATAGCATAACTCGTTAAAATTTAGAGAAGTTAGCTGAATCAATCAATGAGTAAGTAGCTCAAGTATCAAATCTGCGCACCAAATGTGAATTACAATACTTTATCGTTTTTTTTCTCTCTCATGACTCATCAGACCCTCCAGAAGTTACACTGCTCACAGTGAACGGTCAGAATTCCTCCGTAATAGTCAACAAAGGAGATCCTTTAAAGTTCATCTGTACAGCTACTGGTAATCCAATGCCAACTTTGTATATTGCTCACGAATCTCCGACAAAGGATCCTTTCATAACAGCTCAAAGTTTACGTTTAAACCACGAAGTACAAGCTGTGGACTGCAGCTATACAGACGTCTATTACTGTGTGGCCAACAATGGAATCAACTCAGGAACACAATCATCAAAACAGAGATCAATTCAGGTCTATGTAAAATGTGAGAACATGTTTGTTTTTCTTTCCCCTTATTTTTAAAGAGTAACATTTGAAACCTATGCATAAATATTTCATGGTAGGTTTGTGTCAAAGCATTTAGTTTTTATATTGCATGCTTCTAGAGCGGTACAACCCCCTATAATTTAAGTCACATGACGATTTATTGATTGTTATTATTTAAGTCCATGAATTAAAAAATTAAACACTGTTGTTTACAATAGTTGTTCAGAGTGTTCAATAAAAGACATTTATTTGCTAGGTGCGCCAGAAGTTACAATAACAAGAAAAGTGTACAGCATCAAAATTGGTGTATCGGCCGAAATCCAAATTCCAATCACGGCTTATCCCACCCAGTCCAACATATTTTGCATTGTCCATAAAAGCTGATAAGTTTAACAAGCCAGTGGACAGCACCAAATATAACGTCACATATAAAGCCGGCGTTGCCCCGAGGGGAACTGTCACATTGTACTTCTATAGTACAACAAGTGAAGACCTGACTGTCTACATTCTAGATATTGTCAATGGCGTTACCTCTGGATACAACTATGAATTTAGTCTCGAAGGTAATTTTTGTCTGTTAAGTCTCTGTGAGGTGTTTAAACACAGATCATATGCCATATAAAAACACAGTTTTTAAATTGCCTTTTTTTCATCTCCACCATAGCAGAGAGTGGGATAGCCATGGAGGCACCACGGGAGACCGAGCTATGGGGGGGGGCGCTATGATAAAAGAGGCTGCTGCATCTGAGCGGCAACGTAAGGGAATGGTATTATCGGATAAAATATTTAAAAAATATTTAAACCATTCAATAATTATAAGTGTTACAGCAACGCTATTCTATACTGGTATTAGATATTAATAATGACCATTTTCAGACTGATGTCAAAAACTTCAAAACATGGTAGAGAGGTGTTGATTTTTTTTTTAACTGCTTGTGGTAAAATTGTAAACCTGAAGAGGAGTTTCCTCTTATTTGAAGCACCTAAGAGTAAATTAAAGCAGTGGCGTAGCGAGGGGTGAGCAATTGGGATCATGCCCCGGGCGCCACTCAAAAAGGGGCGCCAAGTGGTATATTTTACATATAATGTTAAAAGCTCGCTACGCCACTGAATTAAAGCTCAATAAAAATTTATTTAGTGTATTTATATTTTATAAAAAAAAGGTGTAATAAGAAAATAATGATAACATAAACGTTGTCTGAAATTCCGGTGCATCCGCTGTTCAGTAACGGCAGGGGCACACAGCAACAAATAATTTTCGTCTTAAAACAACCAAGATTTTGATGATGGACACCAGTTTGCTGCGTGTAAGGGATACTCGCAGACCGGCCGGCCTTATGAATGTCGGGGCCCAATTTAATGGACGCTTGCTAGGCCCCTCTTCTATTTTTTTTTCACAATAACAACTATTACTATTAATGTTAAATGTAAATTGCGGGGTCCCTGCCAGGCGCGGGGCCCAATTTGGAGCATTCGATCAAATCGGCCTAAGACCAGCCCTGCTCGTGGACATACTTTCGTACACTTCGGGGTACAGTTGCGAAAAAAGGCTGAGAACCGCTGCTCTAAAGCATGCCGAGCTAACTACCGCTTAGGGATGTGAAAACCTAACGTTAACAAGTAGATAGTTCGGCTTATTCAGGGCCGTCCTAAGGCCAGTGTAACCTATACGGCTACATTGAGCCCGCACTTTCATAGGCTCCCAGCTAATTCTATGTGTAAAGTATTAAATTAAACCATTATAACTTTTTATCATGTATAGGTCAGCGTGTTTATTCTATTTTTATAGTGTGTTTTTTTTATCTTTTACCTCGTTGTTTCAAGTGATTACGACATGTAGGCCTAAATAAAATTGAAAAAAAATGTTGCTGCTCGGGTGCTTTACCTCTAAACTCGTCATTTAGTTGGTACTTGGGGTAAGATAAAACAGACACCGTCCTTAACCTTATGATGGCTCAAAGTCAGATCAGTGAAACCAATCAAATAAGATTTGATATTTATTGGAGATGATGTTATCGATTTTTTAGATAAATAGTTTGAAGTTTCTTTATTCTGCCAGACGAAGATTCTTTCATCGGTGAGTAAATCTCGTTCCTTAGAAACATGCGTTGTGTAAAATTCCAAGATTCTTTCATCGGTGAGTAAATCTCGTTCCTCAGAAACATGCGTGTGGAGAAATAATATAGTCTAAGTTTGATGACGCAATTCGCTAGGCTCCGCCCACCGCAGTATCTATGGCGTCATTCCGCCATCTTGAGTGTAAATATTGGGAGCTTTAGTGTATACGTCATTTGGTACAAATGACGTATATTAACCGACAGTTGGGAGCACATGCTTTGTTTTATAGTTAGTCTAGCTGTGGGCATCTATGTAGATGGATGCATATTTACAGTTTGCCTTTGTACTCCTCCTGATTCTACCTTTATGTCAGTTCAAGTATTAAATGATTGTTTGATGTTACTTCACTGGAGTCAACTTCGTGATTTGTGTTGTCTGATTTATTACACCCTCTACAAGCATCATCATTAAAAGGATCCGTAACATATATTTGGCACCTCCGACGTCGAACTGACTGACTTAGCTGGATTCAGGAGCAGCGGAGTGAGTACATTAAGACTCGTTGTAATTACCGGTTAAGTATTCATCGGTGAATTACGTGGCGGCCACCACTCTGGGTGCGCGCCGTGAAAACTGTTTGTTGAAGTGGCCAACGTTACTGTTTGCTGAAGTGGCCAACGTTACTGTTTGCTGAAGTGGCCAACGTTACTGTTTGCTGAAGTGGCCAACGTTACTGTTTGCTGAAGTGGCCAACGTTACTGTTTGCTGAAGTGGCCAACGTTACTGTTTGCTGAAGTGGCCAACCCTATTGTTTGCTGAAGTGGCCAACGTTACTGTTTGCTGAAGTGGCCAACGTTACTGTTTGCTGAAGTGGCCAACGTTACTGTTTGCTGAAGTGGCCAACCCTATTGTTTGCTGAAGTGGCCAACGTTACTGTTTGCTGAAGTGGCCAACGTTACTGTTTGCTGAAGTGGCCAACCCTATTGTTTGCTGAAGTGGCCGACGTTACTGTTTGCTGAAGTGGCCAACCCTATTGTTTGCTGAAGTGGCCAACGTTACTGTTTGCTGAGATGGCCAACCTTGCCGTCTGCTGAAGAGGCCTACCTTGCTGCTACTGAAGAGGTCAACCCTGCTGTTTGCTGAAGAGGCCAACCTTGCCGTTTGCTGAAGAGGCCAACCCTACTGTTGCTGAAGTGGCCAACTTTACTGCTTAAAGTGGCCAGAGTTGCTGTATACTGACGGGGCCGACGTTACCGTGTGGCTGGGAATCACCTCCTCATCGTCAGAGGACCCCACCATAGGATCACCAAGGATCAACCAAGGATCATCGAACATCGCGGACAGGGATCACCAAGGGATCAACCCGTGTGTTAGTCAACCCCACATCGAACATCGCGGACCGGGATCACCGAGGATCAACCATCGAACTCAAGGAACAGAATTTACTATTTGTGTTTTTCTTTATATGTAAGTTGGCATATTTTTTTATATATATTTATTACTAGAATATTGAAATCTGGTGTAATTATTTGTTTGTTGTTCTTGGTGGAATTCTGTATTTAATACAGTAGAGGTTAAAATAGGGTCCACCCTGAGCAGCCAAAACATTTAATTTGCTGGTTTTTTTTTTTTTAAAAGGAATATTGTATTTATTTTGTTATTACTTGTATGTTGATGACATTATAGAATATTTTTTTTGTGTGTGATATATAGTATCAAACATTTTCATTTATTAGTTATAATTGGTTTCGGTTACTGCCATGTCATCAATTTTAAATATTGTTGAAGCTGGTAAAGCACTTGGCCTTACAGGCCAGGAGTTACGGACCTCGGTTTCTGTGAGGGAGTGTGAGGTGAAGGAAAAGGAACAGAGAGAGAGGGAAGAAAGAAAGGAAAAGGAAAAGAAAGAGATGGAAGAAAAACAGAGAGAGAGGGAAGAAAAACAGAGAGAGGGGAAGAAAGAAAGGAAAAGGAACAGAGAGAGAGGAAGAAAGAGCCGCAGAACGGGAAATGAGAAAGGAAGAAATCGCGAACGAAAAGGGCGCGCTTAGAGTCTGAGAACAATAGACAGTCAGCTAACCCCGGAGTTAACGGAGCGGGTGATAGAGTGACCACATCACTTAAATTACCTTATTTTACAGAGGGCGTTGACAGTATGGACACATACTTGTCTAGGTTTGAAATGCTAGCTACTAGTGCGGGTATGCCGAGGAATACATGGGCCGCGTCAATTTTAGGATTTATAAGAGGCAAAGCCCAGGGATGTATGTTTGAAACTAAATGAAAATGAAATAAAAATTATGATGTTGTGAAAGAATCATTGATGAAGATTTATGGTAACACATGTGATGGTTACAGGGAAAAATTTAATAATATTCGCCCATCACGAGAGGAAGACCCCAATTTATTTATCACCAACCTTAGTTTGTTTTTTGATAGATGGGTGGCTCTGTCTGGGGCGAAACAAGATTATCATGATTTAAGGGAACTGATTTTAGTAGATAGGGCAATTAATGTGTGCCATAAAGATTTAGTGGCATTCTTGAAAGAAAAAGGGCCAAAAACTTTAGAAGATGTCACTGATTTATTGAGAAAATATAGGTCTGCACATCCAGAAAAACCCATATCTAAGTTAGAACCAGACCATAACCAGGATGTGCTGTGCTCTGCTAAAGCTTTACCATATCCAAACCGTGGCCGTAGCTTAAGTCCTGGGAACAGGAATAGATCCAGTGACCGACATGACGGGGACAAATTATGTTTCTCATGTGGGAGAGCCGGACATAGATCGCGAGACTGCAAAAGGGGGAGGTAGTGATAGCTTATGTTATCTGTGTAACGGGAGGGGGCATTATGCTAGGAACTGCACTTGGTCCCGGGGGAAATAGTCAGGGGAGAAAAGGACAACAGACCAGAACCATGGACAAGACCAGACAGAGACAAAGAGATAGGGTACAACAGGCAATGCTAGTTCAGGGGGGAGGTAATGGTCTACATTTTTACCCTGGGTTCGTGGGTGATGTACCTGTGAAGGTGCTACGTGACACTGGGGCAACGTGCGTGTGTGTCCGTAGATCATTGGTGAAAGATAGTGAATTCATGGGAAGAATGGGTCTATGTGCGTCATTTGATGGGACGGTACATGAGTTACCCATAGCCACTATTAATCTTAGAAGTCCATTTTACACAGGGCTAGTTGAAGCATTAGTCATCGAGAAACCAACTTACGACGTTTTAGTGGGCAATATTGAGGGCGTAATAGAGTGTGATCCCATGGAATTGGATAAATGGAAAAAACTTAATGATCCTACTAGAAACTGTAATGCTGTGACAAGGGCTCAGGCTAAGGAGGAAAAACTCCATAATCAGTCATCAATTAGTAGTACAGATAACTGCTTAATTAATACTCAGGAAGTAAAAATTATACAAAGGGAAGAGAATGTAGTCAACTTTCCTAATCCACACATGACTGACAATGTTAAAAATCTAGTGACATTCCTGTGGGTGAGATGTCTGACAGGGTCACCATAGATGGAGAGAACTTTTTACCGAACAGCATAATGACGTGTCATTATCAAAATTAATCAACCGGGATAAAAAATCATTTAGAGATAGGGAAATCATTCAGTTAGAAAAAGGTGTGTGGGTTAGAAAGACACAGTACATGAATAAAACGGTGAATCAACTTATAGTCCCAATGAAGTATAGGAAATTAGTTCTTAGGACAGCCCACGATTCACCTTTAGCGGGTCATTTGGGGGTTACTAGAACCAAGTATAGGATCTTGGGAAAATTCTTTTGGCCCGGGGTTACCAGAGACGTAAAGAGATATGTTAGGACGTGTGACCTGTGTCAATCAAAGGGGCCCAAATGTACCAGGGGGGAAGCCCCATTACAAACAACCGATGTAGTTGACAGACCGTTCACAAAATTAGCTATTGATATAATTGGACCTATGCCAGTGCTGTCCAATAGAGGCCATCGTTTTATCTTAACGGTGGTGGATGTATGTTCCAGATGGCCAGAGGCGGTGCCTCTGAAATTCATAAGGGCTGAGGACATAGCACAGGCACTAATGACTATTTTTTGTAGGACAGGCTTCCCTGATGTTATTTTATCTGACAGAGGTACTCAATTTGTATCTGAATTAACCAACCATTTTACCTCTGTATTGGGGATCAAACAAATCTTTACATCGCCATACCATCCCCAAAGTAATGGAATTTGTAAGCGACTGAACGGCAGTATAAAAAAAATGATCAGTAAAGTGTCTGATGACAATCCGGGAGACTGGGATCTCATGTTACCCTGTGTGTTGTTTGCATATAGGGGAAATTCCACAGGAAACAACAGGATTTTTCACCTTTTGAAATGGTGTACGGAGCGAATCCAAGGGGTCCACTGTCTTTACTTAAGGACTTAATGATAAGGAAAGATTTATCCCCTGACGTAAGAAACTGCCTATGAGCTAGTGATTGATACAAGACAGAGACTGATAAAGGCTTGTGATGTGGCTAGATCAAATGTTTTAAGAAAAATAAAAGCACATTATTGAGGGTTAATAGAGACAGGAAACTCCAGACATATTAGACCAGGTGAAGATGTACTTGTCTTATTACCGGACAAGACCAATAGATTATTCATTAAGTGGCAGGACCTTTTAAGGTTACTAGAAAGGTGACAGACGTGGATTATGAAATTAATATTAGAAATAGGTTAAAGGTCTTTCATATAAACATGTTGAAAGTATACTATAATAGACCAATTGAATTAGTTCAGACCGCTGAGAGACAGGTTCAAAATTGTTTCATGTTAAGGGAGGAAGATGTTACCTGACGCTGACATTCAGACATGTGAGGGACCTGAGGTTGGAAACAAGGAAACATGGGGAGGATATAGCATTAAATAACTTAACTCATGACAAAATGGTTATATTAAGACACTTTTGGGTGACTTTACCGATATTTTTTCTGATAGACCGGGTAAAACTGATATAATACAACATGACATAAAGCTGTCAGAAAACAAGGTTATCCGTTTGAGACCATACACCCTCTCATTACATCACCGCGACTATATCAAGAAAGAATTAGAAGGGTTACAGAAACAGGGTGTCATAGAACCATCAGAGTCACCATATGCAGCTCCCATAGTGTTAGTTAAGAAAAAGACAGGTGACATCAGACTGTGTGTAGACTATAGACAGTTAAATAAAATAACCATTATGGACTCGTATCCCATGCCCAATCCTGAGGAGTTAATGACCAGGCTAGCCAGAGCTAAATATTTTTCTAAACTGGATTTAGCAAGAGGGTATTGGCAAATACCACTGACCCCTGAAGCCAAACCATTGACTGCATTTATAACTCCATTTGGGTTGTTCCAATGGAATTTCATGAGTTTTGGGCTAGTAAATGCACCAGCCACCTTCAATAGGATGATGGCCAAATTATTTTCCCATAGACAAGACACTGTTTGCTACCTGGATGACATTTGTATTTTTCATGAGGACTGGGATAAACATGTTAGGAGTCTAAGAGAAATTTTTACAGTTTTAAAGAGACATAATTTAACCGTGAGACCGACTAAGGTAGAGATAGGACTGACGGAAGTAACTTTCCTAGGACATAAAGTGGGAAATAATATAATAAAACCCATAGGTGAATCAGTGTCAAAGATATTAAATATTGAAAAACCGTCATCAAAGAAACAGGTGCGCAGTCTTTTGGGCTTATGCAATTTCTATCGGAAGTTTATTCCGAATTTCGCTCATATAATGGAACCTCTGGCTAATCTAACTAAAAAGGGAGAGCCAAACAAAATCATCTGGTCTGATGAATGTCAACGGGCCCTGGAGATTATTAAAACCGCCTTCGCTCAGGGGCCCATATTAAAGTTACCTGACATAGGTAAACAATTCGTTCTGGCCACAGATGCCTCGGCCGTTGCCATAGGGGGGGCCCTGTTACAGAGCCACAATGGTGTGTTACACCCAGTGCTATATGTCAGTCGTAAATTGACCTCACCAGAGACAAGATACGCTACAATAGAGAGGGAGGGATTAGCCATCACATGGTGCATTACAAAATTGGCAAGGTATCTGTTAGGTGCCCAATTTATTCTTCGGACTGACTATGCGCCGCTGGCATTTATAAATTCCAAAAAGCTAGGGAATAATAAAGTAGCCAGATGGTCACTCCTACTGCAGGATTTTAATTTTATCGTCCAAGCTATACCTGGTAAAGAGAACGTTATTGCTGACACGTTATCACGTTGCATTTGAAATGAGCTTAAGTTCTCAACAAACCTATGTCCTGGCAGTAAGAAATCTTGTGTACCGTAATGTTTATGTTACATGTATTATATGTTTATATGATGACATAATGATATTTAATAATAGTTGATGATTATGATAAAAAAAAAAAAAAGAGAAGTCACTTGAGAAAAAAAAAAAAAGAAGAATAACTAGTGACATGAAAAAAAAAAAAGTCACCTGAAAAAAAGATAATAGAAAAGATATACAAGTGACATGAAAGAAAAAAAAATTAACAAGTCACATAGAAAAAAAATATCTAATAAAATAATGAATATCAGTGACGAAAAAAAAAAAAATTATTAAAATGATGAGAAATTTTAATTGAATTCAATATGTTTATACATATATGATTGATGATATTTATTATATTGTTTGCATGTATTGATTTATAATTCCATGCAATATTGATTTGATGAATCATTGTATAATTTATTTTGTTGTTATGATGATTTGGGATATGTTCTATGATTGAACTTTGTTTCATGTGGCTTCCTTTTGTCGGTATTAGTATTGGGTTTTACATGATTACATCATGCTTAGGTAGAGGGGAGAAATGTGGAGAAATAATATAGTCTAAGTTTGATGACGCAATTCGCTAGGCTCCGCCCACCGCAGTATCTATGGCGTCATTCCGCCATCTTGAGTGTAAATATTGGGAGCTTTAGTGTATACGTCATTTGGTACAAATGACGTATATTAACCGACAGTTGGGAGCACATGCTTTGTTTTATAGTTAGTCTAGCTGTGGGCATCTATGTAGATGGATGCATATTTACAGTTTGCCTTTGTACTCCTCCTGATTCTACCTTTATGTCAGTTCATGTTCAAGTATTAAATGATTGTTTGATGTTACTTCACTGGAGTCAACTTCGTGATTTGTGTTGTCTGATTTATTACACCCTCTACAAGCATCATCATTAAAAGGATCCGTAACAATGCGTTGTGTAAAATTCCAAGATTCTTTCATCGGTGAGTAAATCTCGTTCCTCAGAAACATGCGTTGTGTAAAATTCCAAGATTCTTTCATCGGTGAGTAAATCTCGTTCCTCAGAAACACGCGTTGTGTAAATTTCCAAGATCCAGTACATCGATACCCACCTTATGTTAACCATAGATGATGTTAACTAGTACATTTGTGTCAACCCTTTTGTTTACTGATCGCAAACCAGTTATCGTATTATTCCAAACAGCAATTGATTTAACTTTTCTTATTGCAATTTTAAACAGCGATATTTGAATTTTGCGTTTCTTATTCGATTAAGAACTTCACATTGTTCCTTTTATATGTGAGTCGATTTATAAAAACTGTAAATAGCATTATTTATGATTAAAACATTACCTACATTTAGCTAATAGTATACAAAGTAAAAAGTGTTTCGATTTTGTAAACTGTCCTAAATCTTTTATTATAATTTAGTTGTATCAATGTCTTTTATTATTCATAATTAGAAAATCAGTAATTATTAAACACAGTTTTTCTTTCATTTATAATCCTTATCCCTACCCAGACTGTGCCCCGCGCAATTCGTCTCGCATAGGGCCCTACAATTGTTAAATGTGTACAATTAACCACTCATGTTTCAACGGTTTATATGTGTACAACTAACCACTCATGTTTCAACGGTCTAAATGTGTACAACTAACCACTCATGTTTCAACATTGTCCTAATGCTTGTGTGTTTTTCATTTCACAAGTGTACCAAAGTGTGCGACTCAGGATGTGTATTCTATTGGTAGTCTAGTTTTTAATAAAACAACAACAGAAATATTATCAATCAATATTATATTCTGTATTCTTCAGAAAAAACAGAAACTTTATCTATTGGAGCCATTGTTGGCATTGCTGTTGGGGCAGCTGCTTTTGTTATAATTGTTATCATAATCATCGTTGTCATTTGCAAAAAAACAAAAACTTCAAAACCCCCGGAACAGACACCAAAATCGGATCCATATGATAAGTTATACTATAATAACTATACCCCGAAAGAAGAACGCTTGCCGTATAAACAAGGTATGCTATTGTTCCGTTTACCGACTACATTTTGCAAATTTTTCTTTTTTTTTTTTCTATTTAATATTTTTATTACCCGCAGGGTATATATATATATATATATATATATATATATATATATATATATATATATATGACATCCTTTCTATCGTCTGCTTTGTAAAACGTGTTATAATTGTACAAATGATATGTTTATATTTCAATTAATAAGATCTCTGTAAGTGTGAGATGTTTATTTTTTGCAGGTGACAAAAATCATTCAGACTATTTGAATGTTGTTCATAGAACCTGTCCTTTTTTTTTTGGGGGGGGGGGGCTTCGTTTTAGTTTTTATAGGCATATTATAATCGTTGATCTATTGCTGACATCTGTATCCCTGACATAACATTGGCCTGTCATCTCCATGGCATAACACTGGCATGGCGTCTCCATGGCATAACGCTGGCATGGCATCTCCATGGCATAACGCTGGCATGGCATCTCCATGGCATAACACTGGCATGGTATCTCCATGACATAACACTGGCATGGCATCTCCATGACATAACACTGGCATGGCATCTCCATGACATAACACTGGCATGGCATCTCCATGACATAACACTGGCATGGCATCTCCATGACATAACACTGGCATGGCATCTCCATGACATAACACTGGCATGGCATCTCCATGACATAACACTGGCATGGCATCTCCATGACATAACACTGGCATCTCCATGGCATAACACTGGCATGGCATCTCCATGACATAACACTGGCATGGCATCTCCATGGCATAACACTGGCATGGCATCTTCACGGCATAACACTGGCATGGCATCTCCACGACATAACACTGGTATGGCGTCTCCATGATATAAGAACATGGATGCCACAAAAGAGGGGTCCAACCCAAAATACGTCAGGGGCACATATGGGTAGGTATGCACAATGACTTAATCTTTTGGTTTGTGGGGAGGGTGTGCTTAGTCAGAGGGGCTACAGTTGGAAGAGATCGTCAGGTTCTAAAAATTAGTAGCCCTGATTAAGCTGTCGTGACATACGAATGGTATCTGACTAGCATGACATCACAATAGCTTCGATATATCGAAATTCCGCAGGAAAAATAAAATAATCAGAGACATGGCTTACATTAAGCTTACATATTGAGACATGACTTACATTAAGCTGACATACTGAGACATGCCTTACATTAAACTGACATATTGAGACATGCCTTACATTAAACTGACATATTGAGACATGACTTACATTAAGCTGACATATTGAGACATGCCTTACATTAAGCAGACTTATTGAGACATGACTTACATTAAGCAGACATATTGAGACATGTCTTCAGTCCCGTAGCGTGAAAATTCTACAGCAGGGGCCAGGCCAATAGCACGGGGGGGGGTCATGTAATAAATGTTACTAAGTAGAGCAAACAAGCAGAGGGGGCCAGACAAAACCCGGGGGGGGGGGCAGGCTACGGGCATGCATGTCTTACATTAAGCTGACATATTGAGACATGTCTTACATTAACCTGACATACTGAGTCATGACTTACATTAAGCTGACATATTGAGACATGTCTTACATTAAGCTGACATATTGAGACATGTCTTACATTAACCTGACATACTGAGTCATGACTTACATTAAGCTGACATATTGAGACATGTCTTACATTAAGCTGACATATTGAGACATGTCTTACATAAAGCTGACATATTGAGACATGTCTTACATAAAGCTGACATATTTATTTATTTGTTTCATTTCAGTAGGTGGATACCTAGTTCCGACTAACCCAGAAAATGACTATGTTCGAGTAGAAGATCACTATGACTACATCCCTGCAGATTCAGTCTACTCAGACCGATCTAAAAGTGTTGATCCAAATGACATCGAAGCTTTCGTCAGTGCTGGAACAATAAGTACAGACTTAAGCTATCTCTCAAATGATTCCGTGCTTTTTGAAAACCAGAACTCTCCAGCAAAAAGATATTAAAACTCTCCTGACACGAGACATGCTTTAAAAATGTCCATTAAAATGACACGTTGAAATAGGATAGGGCAAAAAGGAGAGAAAATATCTTCATTCCTCGAAAAGTTTAAACCTAAATGTCTAACAAAGTAATGATTGAACTTTACTTTTATCTAAGTTTTTTCAAGTCTCATTTTTTCTATGTTTACAAGCTGTGTTATTTATTAGATATATTTAAATCTCTGTACCGTTTCTCTGTACAATGGACTATTTCATAACATTTTGCATTTTTTATATAGAATGTTGTACATATGTATAGAATTGTATTTCTCATTTCTAAAAATATATCCACAAAATAAAACAAAATCGACAATAATAATTTTAAACTATCACGAGTAGTAAGATATTCCTCTTCAGTGGTTGTAATTAATTATTCCAAACTTCCATTAATGATTAACCACAGCTTTTCCTCCTAATATCAATTAAGTTTAAATGTATCTGCAGGCCTATATTTTCAGTCTGCATGTTTTGGTGCTGTGTAGGCAACTTCAGACATACAATATGAGAGGATTACTATTAAATTATATATTTTGGAATTGATCAATAAATGTAGTTCAAATGTATATTTAGTCATTAAAATCTATGAAATTGTAAAACATATTAAGTCGAGAATATTTTGATGTAACTTTTTTTTTACATTTCACTAGTATAAATTATGAGGGGTAGTTAAATGGGAAGTAACAATTTTATTATAAACTTGTAATTAGTCTCCCTTACTGTGGGTGTTTGGATTCATGTATCTGTAAGTTTCCTAACTCAGTTAAGAACCTGTTTTCTTTTAGTGAACAAGCTCAAATTTAGAGCACATGTAAATTCTATCTAATAAAACTGTATTTTCATAATTTGCAGTCTATGAATTAACTAACATCTTGTAGAATAACAGTGCTAATTACCTTTTAGTAATGTTTATAATGAAAAAATATACCTTGAGTCTTGAGATTATGGTGTCAAAGTAAATAAACAAGTACACCACAAGTGCTGCACCTTTAAAAAAAAAAGTGTGCACCATAGTCAAGCTTTTTTTTTTAAAGTCTTCTATAGACTAACCAAATTAAAGTGAGCAACAAACAATTACAAGCTTAAGTCTTTTAAAACAATTACAATAAAATAAAAATGATATTTTAAATAAAACCTCTTAGAATTAAGCTTTTATTAAAATGCACTAAAAAGAAAAATAAACAGTTACATTCCACAAATATTTTTTTTTTTAATTCATTACTAAAATTAAAAGCGTGGGTGAATACAATATACTTGACGAAATGTCTTTACCTTAGTTGATAAATAAATTATCTAACTAAATGGGTACCCACAAGGATATTTTTAGAAATATATTAATATTTGTATGATATAAGAAATTATTTTGTACATATTACTGCATTCTAATAAAAAAAAGTTTGTTTTTAATAAGGCTATATTATATATTTCTATTTCAGGTCATTAAAATTTATACAAATATTTGCGTGATCCAGGAACATCAATCCCTATCATTTCTAAAGCTTATATCAACTTTCAAACAAAGCTTACTTAATGTGCATAAGTAAGAATGAAAAAACCAAATACACTATTGTGATATTGTATTCATTATGACATCACAAGCTGTAAAGCCAGCTCAAGCAGACGACACTGAAGGCAACTTAAAAATGACATACTATTTTTAAACAAAAATGTTAAAATCAGTCAGCAGTAGTTGTATAACTCTCCTTTTCTGGACCGCTCCCTCCGTCCATTGCTGACAAGAACCAATACTCCTCCATCCCCCAGACTCCCAAATCCTCCAATACACCAATAAGTCCTTTCAGGACTCCCCCACCCTACCATCCAAAGTAAAATGTACTTAAGTTGGAAAAATAGAGAAAGAAAATACAACAGGCAAAAACTGAGACAAAATAGATCCAAACAAAAGTAAATAGTTTAATTGAAGTCAATGATACAGGAAGAGGAAATAGGCACTTGATGTAGATGATAATCTGTAAATTTTTTTTTACCTACATAAACATTACTTGAGAAACAATTTAAAGTCATTTATATGTAAATTAAATGAATGAAAAATATGAAAATAGTAATGTCATTGATAAAGCGTAAGTATTAAATTTCTTGATTCAAGACTTACTCCTGCCAGATAAGGTGAATTAAATCAAAGCATTAAAAAAAAAAAATCAAAGATTTGGACTTAAATAAACAAATTTATTTCTGTCATGAGTAAACAATGGTTGAAATGCAAAACAAAAATGAGTTAAGTGATCCTTGCCATAATGAAGTAAACACATTAAGAAGAAAAAGACATGGGAAATTGGCTTTCAGCAATTTGATAAAGATTTCAATATACATGTACTAGTAATCATTTCATTAAATTACATTTGATGACAGACAAATGAACATTATTTATCAAATGGTAATAATATAAGCATCAAGAATGTTTTTAAAATAATGCCATAACAGATTAAAATGAATTCAAGGTATATGAAATTTGTGACAAGTAAAATAAGAAATTTACTTATACCTTATTAATAAATAAATAAAAAACTTTTCAGAGTTACAGATTTCAAGTATGAAAAGTTTTTTTAAAAATCAGATTCTTAAGAAAATATTAAAATGTGTTTCACTGAAGCAATAAAAAAGTTGAAAAGTATTAAATAATTCTATCATTAGAATTTTAAAATTATCATAACAAAGCATTATTGACAAATTATAAAATATGGATGAAAAAAAAGCATGATGCAGTAAATGCAATCCAACACCAAAATAAAACAGGAAGACAATAACAAACTACATGTAGTAATTGTCTTTAATTTTAGTCTAGTATGTATAAACATGAATTTAAAGTTCTCTACTGGAGGATAGTTATACATGTATTTGGTTACGAAATTATTTGTTTTGCATAAAAATAATTCAATACCTTTTATGCTCAATTACCTTTTTTTGCACACATTCTAGAAAACTCAACGTTTCAAACAAAATATCAACAATTAAGAACATTAAAATAAACAACATAAGAACACACAAGTTTGAATGAATGGACTAGTAAGTTATAGTTCATCGCTGGACTGTTTTTTAAAGTATTCCTTGGATTTCTTGGGATCTGGAATTATCTGAAATTACATTAAGGGAAGCATTGATTTAACAGGGCAAAAAGAGATTATTTTTAAAATGTAAGAAATGTGTACATTTCTTAAGGAATAATTCCACTTCACTCACACACCACTAAACCAGTGGATGTATCAATCTAATAAAATATTTAAAGGACAGAATAAAATGAAATTCTTCCTCACACAACTATTGGATTCTATTTCAGTTTATATGATTACCTACATTAAGTACATTGTCCATCATGAATAAGTATCACAATAAAACACATAACAAAATGTTGAAGTGAACATAACCCCTTAATGATTTTGGAAATCCTAAGTATTAAAATTGGTTTTTAACCCTGCCACCTAGCACAAAAAAAAAACCAATTTGCTCAGGACCTGGCAATGGCTAAGAAGAGGGTTGAGATACAGGGATAGCAACTCAACCCTAATAAAAACAATTTTTTTGCAAAAAACTTAGAAAAATCCCCAACTGAATTCAGGAAGAGACTTCATCTGGGGTTTCTATGACACTGGTTGGTGATTGAGTAAGCAAAAGAAATTGATAGTCTATTTTTTTTCAGGATGCATGTTTCAGAGATAGGTTGGCCATCCAAAGACCACATGGAGACAATCAAGATAAAACAATGTGACCTGACAAAGAGGGAGTTGAGAAAGGATTCTTAGAACAGTGTGTGATCCAGAGCTGTCCTAGGCTCTCTGATCCACAAGAAAAAAGTCAAGTTTCCTGGGCAAAAAACTATAATAATTAAAAGAAATGTATTGTTTTTATCAAAAACTAATTATTCAACAAATTTGTTTTGAGAAATAAAAAATAATAATTTGATAAGGCTGTATCAACAATATAAAAATTTAAAATAATAGCTATTAGACTAATACGACACATATAATTCAGAATTTGACAAGCTTTAGAATAGAAATGGAAGTGCAAAGATTCTACATTTTAAAATAAATGGTTTAATTTTAATTTAATACTATATGTTTGCATAATGCACAATGGTCATCTTAGAAGAAAAAGCTAGTTAAACAGTTGCAAACACAAAGGAAATGAAGGATTAGTAGGACTAAGAACTATAAACATGATCTGTTTTAAAAATAGCCAGAGTGTATCTTGGGATAGATTTGTGTTGTTATGACAATCAGGCTAATTTTGTTTATGGGTAAGTCACAACTAATGATAACTTACTGTGGCACTACCAGGCTTCCAACCTGCAGGACAAACTTCACCATGTTTATCTGTGTACTGGAATGCCTGAACCAGACGAAGAGTCTCATCGACCGATCTACCAACTGGAAGATCATTCATTGTAATTTGACGTAAGATTCCTTTAGGGTCAATGATAAACAAGCCTCTGAAGCATGATAAGAATAATGTAAATTTTGAATTTAATTTTAAAAATCATTATGAACAATTTAAAAAAAAAATAAACAGGAAATCAATAGCAGTTAGAAGTTTAAAATATTTACCTAAGACTATGCCCTAGATCCTGGAGGTATACACCATATGCCTTAGATATTTCATGGGTGATATCAGACAATAGAGGAAAGTTTATCTTTCCCAGTCCACCTTGACTTCTAGGGACATTAGTCCTTTAAGATGGCAAAAAAAATCATTTGTTAGTTAAAAAGATGCTGAACTGATTTTAAATGTTAAATTCTTATTGACCCCAACACAAAATGTTATAACATTGCATAACATGATTGATAAAATGGTTAAAAGAAATATGTTATGGCTGATTACTACACAAATTTACCAAGCCAAATGAGTAAACTGAGAATCAACAGAGCACCCTACAACTTCTGTATTAATATTCTGGAATTCTCCAATTCTGTCACTATAAGCAATAATCTCAGTAGGGCATACAAAAGTACTGGAAAAAAATATCAAGTTGTTTAAGATTATTACAAAGCGAACTGACGTATTTATTAACATTTCATTAAGAATTAATATTATCTCATGTTAAAGGAAAAATGAGAACTTACAAATCCAATGGGTAAAAGAAAAATACTAAATATTTTCCTTTAAAGTCGGATAACTTGATATCTTTGAATTCCCCATTAATGACAGCGGTCCCATTCCAATCTGGGGCTGGTTTTGAAACTGTAAATTTAAACAAAGTATAATATAAATATGGAAAACATTAGATTTTATATCACTGAATACTAGGGGTGTGCCGGATCCGTTTTTTCCAACCGGATCCGGATTTTCTTATGTGAAATACGCCGGATCCGGTACCGGATCTGGATTATGATTCCGGATTTTGGTACTTTGCAGATACCGGTAAATCTGAGGGGTTGGATGCCTTCTGAACAGTTGGCCTAAATGGTTAAATGACACTGGCTGATTAGAAGTTGGAAGTGAAGAACTATTGTAGTGCACTAATTGTTTTGAATCTGAGGAGAAAGTCAGACTCATCATCTGAGTTCATCTCGTCTTGTCATTTGCTCATTGGATGATGGATGCTTACTGTTATTGTTCAAATGTTCATAGTTTATGATGTGTATTGAAATGGATAATTAATTGAAAAAAACAAATAACAAGATTGAATGGAATTGAGATTTGAGAACAATAATTCTGTATTTCTGTACTTTACAACTTTGAAAATTGAAATACAAATTTTAATGAATTCAATTGGCATTTGACAAAGCCATTATTCAAGCCTAAAGAAGTAAGAATACAATGTTGATAACTAACTAATGACTATTAGTTTGTTAACAGTGTTAAGTTACTCCAAGTCCACAGCCAAATAATGTACATATTCCAGTGATGCTACACAATCACAGCTGAGCGCCGCGGGCCGCGGCTACGTCATACCGTCGTTTAAACCAGGCTTGTGGAGCCGCCAAATTTTTTCCGGTTCCGGCTCCCACAAATTTGACGGCTCCGGTTCCCTATTAAGATAGTATCACACGAGACAAAAATTTTTGTGATTGCGCCAAGCAAACATGCCGCTGATAAAAAGTTATGCAAATTTTGTCGCGTTCACCCCCATAGCAGGCCCGTAGTTTGCGGGGGGAAAGCAGGGGGGCCAGGGCCCCATGCGTTTTGTCTGGCCCCCTCTGCTTATTTGTTCTACTTAGTAAAATGTATTACCTGCCCCCTGCTATTGCCTGGCCCCTGCTGTAGAATGCCTGGCCCCTGCTGTGGAATTTTCACGCTACGGGGCTGCCCCATAGTCAGGAACTTGAAAAATATATGCATGTCGGTTTTACTAAAAACAAACCGTTTCAGTGCATCCAGAATCATATCATTATTTTCGACCGAGGTTTCACTAGTCGCCATTTTCATAAGTAATAAAAAGTTATTTCAATGATCAAATTAGCAAATAGTAAAATGATACATTATTTAAAATATTTTAAAGACTTCAGTATTTATATTTATTATTTATAATATATGCACTTAGCTTAGCTATACATAAACTTCATTATTGTTTTTTTTTTTATAATTATTTGAATTGTATGATTTAATCATTACTCAGTGTCTAGGGTTCCACTAAGCGGACTCTGTATTATTATTTTTTCGGGTTCCGTCAAATAAAGTTTAAATATAGCTATGCTTAGTGCATATTTGCCACGGGTCCGAATAACAATCGGATTTTATTGGGACCCAGGTTCGTATAGCCACAGCCTTACAAAATTATCAGATATTCTGTTTATAATAAAATTGCTAAATACAGAGAGCGACCATTTTGTTTTTAGTCTATTACAAATTCGAGGCAGCCCTGTAGCGTGAAAATTCTACAGCAGGGGCCAGGTATTCTACAACAGGGACCAGGCAATAGCGGGGGGGGGCAGGTAATACATTTTACTAAGTAGAGCAAATAAGCAGAGGGGGACAGACAAAACGCAAGGGGGGCTAAGCCCCCCTGACCCCCCACACACGCTAGGTCCTGATTCGCGGTCAAATAATAATACGAAATGACGCGTTCTATTTGTCGTCTTAGTAAAAATTTATTTTAAATGACTGATACAATTATTCTATGAAATAAAACTGTTTTAACTTTATATATAACAAAATAACATGCCGTTAAAAAAATTTCGGAGGGTAAACAAGATTTAAAACGAACACAAAACGATTTCCCATTAAAGATTTCTTGTGGTGATGTGCGTGCACGCTATCATTTTAATGCTGTTACTGTTGTGGCGTTCGTAAAAATAACAACATTCCAAATTGTAGGAGGCAAACAATCAAACAAATTTGGAATTTTAAAGCTAAAAAAAAAAAATTCTGCTGTAAAAAAAAAGCATTTGGGAGCCGCCAGATTTTTTCGGCTCCGGCTCCAGCAAAAAATAGCGGCTGCTCGGCTCCGGCTTCGCAAGCCTGGTTTAAACCAAAGAGCACAGATCATAGCGCAAGCGAGTATCGCCGAAGATGGCTTGGTGACATAGAGATCACCAAAGACAATTAAATTTATACTAGACCGCTAACGTAATGTTAATTTTTACTCAAAAATGATACGCATTTTTAACAATTGAGTGAACGATAATATAAATCACAATATGAATTAAAATTACGGTAAAATTTTTTAAAGCATATTTGACTTTTAATTCCTAGTTTAAATAGAATTATAATAACCTTTATTATAAAATAGAATTTAAAAATTTAAAAAAATTGGGAAGGAATTGCTTTTAATGGAAGACTTTACGTTAGGGTTAGATTACCAACTCAGTGACTAGTTATATTAATTAGTGTTAGAGAATTAGTGTTTCTTCACGGAAATTTCAGAATGGAAAAATATTCTATTTTTCATTTTACAATATTTAATATTCATATTTGAACTATTCTTTCAACAGGAAATCTCGTGGGTGATGCATTTTAATTTAATAAAAAAGAAGACATCTTTTCCATCTCTCAGAGAAATCTAAATAACTTAAATGTTGAATTTATCAAAAACCATTCATTTCTGTTATTTATTTTGTGGCGGGCTGGCGGCCAGGCGCTTGGGCAGTATAGCTGCTTATTATTTCTGTTACAATGTCATTGGTGATTGCGGTTAAGATGACGTCACGAATAATAATTACTCATCCCCGCACTATCATGTATGGGATTGGGCCGATTGGCCACTATTAGCGGTGCTGACTCTATGTTCAAAACATTAAACAATCTCAACGCTCGAAACAATCGATTAATGTATCGTGATCGTGTAGAATTCGGGAAAGAGAATTACTTTTATTTCAGATTATGGTCAGTGAGTCACAAAATCTGGCAAATTCAGAAATCCGGTATTTTCCGGATTCTGGTTATTCTGGATACATGTAAATCCGGCGGAACCGGATTCCGGCACACCCCTACTGAATACCCATCATTATTTTTCCAGATTTAAAACAAATTATAATACATGCATACATTTTTTTAAATTTTAGCCAAAAATCTCAATAAATTCAATTCTGAATTCCAATAAAATTTAAAAACGACTTCTATTGTATTACTATTTCTCTTAAAAAGAACTTACAATGAAAAAACTGAACTTTTAATGAAAGAAAAACCTGGCTAAGATATATGTAGAAATTTAAGATGATGTCACAGATAAATTATAGCATCATTAGCAAAAAAGTAGCAAACACAATTGTTATGGGCTCTTTCTATATACTCTGTAAATGTTGATGGCTTTTCACACATACAGTCATATAAGTCTAGTAGCTTTGATTGCGCTCCGGTGACCACAGAGGGGGTGGGATGGGGGGAACATAATATGGGGGTGGGGGTAGCTGTGATCTGAGAGGAGGTGGCGTCAACTGAATCAACATTGATCATGATTTTAATGCCCTCAGACAGATCTGAAAGTTTCACGAAATATCGAAAAGTAGTGGCTACGGATACGACCAGTCGTACTCCATATATTTTTTTTTCAGGATGCGACCAGCAAACGTTGATGACGTCAGTAAACAGAATGAATGAGAACTCTTATTTACGGCAGACGTTTATTACGTCATTTGCTGTTAATAATCTGAGGTATTTTTATATTTATTTTTTTTTCAAATAAATACGGCTTTGAATTATTTTATATTACAAAATAAGAATATAGACCTAAAACTAGGTCAAAAGGAAGTGAAAACATAACCAAGCAATTTTGATCTAATAGTACATTAAAATTGTAGCTTAGTTTGAGTGCAGTGCTGGCAGAATGGGTAAGCCGTTTGAACATGACTCACTTTTATGCTGACTCCAGATTCGATTCCTCCCAGAGACATTACTTTTTATTGTTTTCTTTATCATAATGTATCCTTTTAGTTGTCAAGATATATGTCTAAGACTAAGAGTAAAGATGTGGGCATGCATGGCAGTTATTCTTTATTACTTTTTTTGGGGTCTGCCCAAGCCTAATAAAGTCAGTTACTACCAATATATAATGACTGTAACTTGAAAAAAATTGTTACTTTTAATTTAAATAAAAAGAATGTTCACACTTTTACAAAAATCAAGATTTAGCCCAATATCTAACTAGCTGACTAGGTATAAGTCATGCAGATTCCTGTTATTAGTTTTTTTAATTAACATTTGAAAATGAAAATCCATTATTTCTTGGCTATTTTGATGAATCATGCAGCTGCACCACATTCTGTACAATTGATAAAACATTATTTTTGCAGTATTTTTTATAATTACCCTGCAGCACCACTCGTTCACACAAAAATGAGATTTATTCTGATTAGTAAAACAATATAAATGTTCAACGCCGCAACAGTTTCACTCACAAGTGAAGTATCGCAATGAACACGGTATAATTATGAATTACCAAGCTGACTCTTTCACTCACACATGGGAGAATTAGTTGCATTTTAACAAGAAGAAAGAACTTAACACGGTATAATTATGAATTACCAAGCTGACTCTTTCACTCACACATGGGAGAATTAGTTGCATTTTAACAAGAAGAAAGAACTTAACACCATTTCAAACATTTAGATGTTGACAGATTTAACAATTATTTCAGTAAGTTTTGTAACTCAGAGCTTTAAAGGTTTAAGGTACTCCACGGGTCAAAATGTCTCAAAATGTCGATTTTTCAATTATGATAGTTTCTTGTAGAAAAATATCTCAGGAATCGTTTGGTAAAGTCATAAATTTACCTTTATATTATGTTTTATATTCAAAAAAAAATTCTGAAGGGGGTAGGAGTACGTGTTTTTTTCTCGAGATGGGAAAAAAAACACCATTTCAAACCGGCGATTCTAAAAAATGTACCGGTAGTACGGAATCGAGTCTGGTATCGTTGGAAAGCTCATCATCTTCGCTCGCTTTCTTCTGCAATCACACATTAACCTATTTAAGTCTAATGACACAAGGGAGCCTTGAATGAACTGTATCACGCACTGTTCGCGTGATAATCATTGGTTCTCTTGTTGCTAGAAGCGGATTCTCGCGTAATGGATGATTGTTGCTGGTCACGTGACTCGCGGAGGGGGCAGGGGTTTACAGCCCGCTGCACTAATTGTTGATAACTTACGCCATTGTTCCTGAGCAATGTTAATTGTTTTTAGCAGTTCATGAACTCTTTTATGGTTTAATTGAGTTTATTTTTTATCTATTTCGTAATTGAAGGTAAGGTTAAGTTCTTTTTCTTTTTTCCTTTTGTTTCTCTTAGTATCTTTTAAAACACGGCAAAGCAGCTCTGAATAATAATGAACATTATACCTTCGAATTTTATTATTATAAACTATAACATACAATAGACCATCTATGAAACACCACTGTCTTCTTGATGCAATATTTATAGAGAGATATAATAATATAATAGTCTAGTTAAGATTTTTACCAGCTTTAAAAAAATAAAGCTATTAGCGAGTTACTATTACTCAGAAATAATTAAACATGTTTTAATCTTTTGTAACACAACAGAATAACTATGGCACTGACCAAAAAACAGAGACTGCAAAAGAAAGAAGCAAGGGCAGCAAGGAAATGGACAGCAAAGATCTCTACGGTAACTTCTCCACCTTCCCCAATACCAGTTTCTACAACAGTCTCAACAACAGCTTCTACATCTGATTCAACAACAGCTCTTACATCTGCATCATCTTCTAAGCTTTCTAGTTTTGAAGGGGTTCAGACAACACTTCCTTCTAGTACATGTCTGATTCAGTTAGAATGTATTAAACTTCTTTTTTGTAATTTTTCTTGTCCTCTATGTACTATAGTTGGTTGTTTTGAGGTGAATTAGAAAATCAGATAGTGCTATACAGTTAAATGTAAAAAGAAGACGGGAACAGACTAGGGAAGCAGAAAAGAGGGAGTTTCAAAGGCAGTTAGAGTTAGAAGGGGGGCCACAGTATTTACCCGGGGGTTCTAAAGACTAGTAATATTTTCTCAGTCAAAGATTTTCTCTTGGATCATAATAGTTAGTGTATAATTTTTTGTTTATATAGCTGTAATTATTATGATTCTAATTGATTTAAATGTTTAATGTGTATTTGTATGTAAATATTCCAAGTAATTAGTATATATAGTTAGTGTTTGACATTACTGGGATGATTTTTTTAAATATTTAATGATATTTACATTTTTCATGTGTTTCTAAAACCATGATATCTTATTTTCTGCTAATGTTTATAGTGTTTGAATTGTTTATCCATATTACAATATGGCTTACTTTTACTTTACAATCACTACATATCTTGGTTATGTCACGTACTTTGTGTAATAGAGATTTTTGACAGTTTTTTGCATTTTTCTCAAAATCGCATTTTAAAAATTTTTTTGTGCCTTTTTGACACTTTAACAAAAACTACTTAAGATATAAGCTTACAATTTTGCATGCTAATTCTTATATCTATTGTTGACAGTTCTCCAATTTTTTTTTTTGGAAATATTGAATATAAAATTTTTTATAATTTTTTTTTTACCTACCCCCCCCAAAAATGCATTTTTATTTGGTGTACAGAAGTAAACAATTCACAAATTATTTATTTTTCATTTTTTTAAAAATAAAAATTGGACGTTTGTTTGGAACACTTTCATTAACATTTGTGGAAAGTTGTTTTATGATATCTACAATAGATTTTGAAAATTGGTTCTTTGAAAATATGTCGTAAAATTACACTTTTTTTTACCCAAAAAAGTCACATAATAAATTTTTTAATAAATTTTTATATTTCTTTGTTCATTAATTGGTATGTTGTATGCATGTGCCAAAAATGGCTAGTGTAGCTTAAAAATAAAAAAAAATAGAAACAAAAAACTTGCAGAAACCTAAAATGGCCCATGGACCACCTTAATAAAGCTATGTGTTTAACAAAATGCTGCTTTGGTACAAAAAATGTACAATCTTCACTTTAGCATATTTCAATGTATAAAAAAATTTAATTTTCGTTTATAATAAAAGTATCTGTGTATTCCTAAATATAAGTTATAAGATATAGCTGAAATCCCAGTGAACATTTTTTAAAAATTATCTTGAATAGATGAAAATTTACATCTGTTATAATCTGAATTTTTTTTGACAATGAATATGAAAAAACAAACACACTTAAAAATGTAAGTAAAACTGTAATATTACTTGCATTCAAGAATCAAGATACTTTTATAAACTAGGTCACACCAAGTTTCATAGAAAGCTTACAATCAGCTCTATCTAAAACACTGGTTATTGGTTACTTTAACAGCTTCCAAGCAATCTGATATTTTTGTCAAAGAACCATCTAATGCAATGATTGACAGTCATCACTGAAAAATTTGCCCTTGCAATTAAAAAAATATTTATTTTATGCCAAGAATTATTATGGTCAATAAGCTGAGCCAGGGAGACAATGATCAAAATAACAAATAACACAAGAATTTCAAGTCAGGATGACAAGATCGGTAGTTGTTTTTTTTTTTTTTATGATGTTACAATGAATCGTGTTTGTAGTCTCATACCAGTTACAGATTTACTTCATTTAATGAGCCTGAGGGCTAGACAATATTTTATTACTTACTAACAGCTTGACTCCACTGAATAGTGTGACCTAATGTGCGTTTAGTTTCTTGTGGATATACTTGACCTCCTGCATAAGAATGACATGTATCTTCATGGAATTGACAATGCACTAAACCAATAAGAAATATAAGAAAGCCGGCAAACATTAATAATGCCATCTTTACACGTAGTTGTGTTTTGCAAATTTGTTGATGAAGACTAATGATTTATTTTCGCATAAAATGTATTGATCTTTGGGTGATTTATCTATAGAGATTGGTCAAAAGGCATTTTTATTAATTTTTTATATATTAAATGACAGTTTTTTCATACAAGCCTATTAATAAAATATTTACCTTTTGTAATTACTTACGCACTAATTTCTAAACTATACTTCTTCATAGCTCTATTAAATGATTACCTTGACACCCATTCTAAACAAAATGATGATAAATACTCAATACTATTAACTTCACCAGAAACCGAAAGAAGAATGCCTAATGAAATGTGATTATTTCCAATCATAGTGTTAGTTGGTAAATTAGCTTGATCTTAACATAAAATAATTTCAAAATGAAAATATATAATAATAAATCTAAATTATACACACTTTAAAAAATGTTTAACATGAGACAATACATTTATAAAACCGCACTGGCTCCACGTCCATCATATGACGGACGATGTATTTTTTTTTACCTCTTACGTCAAGCAAAACTTTGAGGAACTCTTATGATGTAAAGTTATAAATGCAATAGATATTGCTCCACACCTTAACCCCATCCCTAATCCTTTCCCTAACCCTATTCCTATCCCTAACCCTATCCCTAATCCTAACCCTATCCCTAACCCTAATCCTGAAAAAAAAATCTGAAAAAAATAATTTATGATTTATTTAAAAATGACCATCAATAGATATTGCTCCACACCCTAACCCTATCCCTAACCCCCTATCCCTGATCCTGAAAAATAAAATCTGAACAAAAAAATTTATGTCTCTCATAGGAATCGAACCCACACATAGCTTGTCAAACTGGGTCACGACCAAGCGAACAACCAACATCACTAGCGCGCCACACAAACTAACCTCTTATTTTAATGTATAATTAGAAAAAATTGAAGTACGAAGTAAAAAAAAAATACATCGTCCGTCATATGACGGACGTGGAGCCAGTGCGTTATAAAACGAAATAAACTAACTAAAGGCACTTGTTACTCGACCAAACGTTTGGTCGACTGCTAGCATATGTACAGTCGACCAAACGTTTATTTTTTTTTTCTGTTTCCGGGGATTTTCGCGCAAATTGATATCTATCTCTATCCCTAACCCTATCCCCAAAACTAACCCTATACATACCCTATCCCTAATCCTGAAAAAAAAAATTCTGAAAAAAATTAAAATTTATATATGTCATGTTCCTTATATCCTATAAAATTTATATATGTCATGTTCCTTATACCCTAATATAATGGTCACGTTTGGTCTTCTAACAAGTGCGTAAACTAAAAAGAAAAAAAAAGACTTCATGTCATATGAATTATGTCAATATAATTATGATATTTTTGTAAAGTTGATGGCAAGCTTTCAAAAGATATCCTATATTATAAAAAATTTTGAATTTGGTATTTAAAATTATTAAAAAGCTTTGTGCTTTGTAAACTTTTTATTAGTTTTTACGCACTGGCTCCACGTACGTCAAGACATACAATGTATTTTTTGCGTAGTTTTTATGCATAAAATTTAATTAATTTTCTGTTTGTTGCACCAGATATTTGCTTATTTGGCATGTCTAAATTAGAATAAATTATCATTCTTTGCAGAAATGGTTTAAGAAATTGAAAGAGATGCAGTTTTTATCCTCATTCACAAATACATCCAATTATTGTAAAAATGCAAAAAAAATTGTGTCTTCGTTATTATCATGGTGTTAAATAAATATTTGTTGTACTACTTGTATACTTTAACTTTGGAGATATTAGGGTCCAAAGTTATCAATAAATTGTATAAGACCACAAAAAGTCCCACAAATGTTAAACTTTACAGTCACATAACTTTATTAAAAAATGACTGATAATTAAGATATCAAAATTCTTAGAATGATTAGCTATTTGCAATGAAACAGAAAATAGCATTGTAATATCAGTCCAAAAATTAGTTTAGAGTACTTTTTATAATATTTAAATGTTTCAATTTTGTCTTTTCATTAATACAGACAATTAAATTTGGTGCACAAACTTTCATTTAGCTATTAAAATTATTTCTATAAATATTAGTATTATCATAGCCTGAAGAATTTTTTTCCCATTTTTAATACTTTTCAATAAAATTAATTTTCTTATTTTACACTTTCTAGTGTTGAAAATTAACTCCCTATACCTTCAAAATAGCCAACTGACCATTTTAGCTATATTAACTAAAATTAATTACATTGATATATAGTATACACTAACTGTCCCTGTTTTCATTCATCCATCACCCTACTCCCTGACACAAGATAAATAAAAGTCTAAAAAACAACAACAACAGGCTAATAAATAGATAAATTAACTTAAATAATTCTTTAATTCAAATCCTAGCACTCTATTAGACTGGCTCATTTGTGTTTAACTTTTTACAAACAAGTAAAATACCTGAAGGATAATATCATTTGACTGAATTTTGGAAATTCTTTTTTATTATTTATCATAACTAATATTTTAATAGAACTTTTAATTTTAAGTAAGCCTTACCCTAAGGCAAACGTGTAATATGGAAACAAAAATGATCATAGACTGCTTATCTAATATTGATTTTCAATATTAATTCTTAAACCTTTTTTACCTATCTATATTTTTTAAAAATTCATTTTGTTAAGTTTAGTATGACTTCCTGTGAGCCATTTCCGTCCTCTATTTTTTATTTCTATAGTTCCCTAAATCTTAATAAAGTAACTAAAGTACAGCTCTTTAAAATGTGCATTGCATGAAAACTGGAAAGTAGCTCTTGTTGATCTCATGCATCCCACTCTTTTCTATTTGATTATGAAATGACACAGCCAAAAAGTTATCCCAGTTTACAAAATACCTTTTGTTGATATGAGAGAAAAAAATGCAAAGCTCTGTATTGATACATTTTTAAAATGGTTTCTAAATGGTTTCTTTTAGCATTTTTTTCTTGCTTTAATAGATGCTAGTACTCACTAGAATAGCACAGGTCCTTAGCCTGGTCAAAGTAAGCAGGGAGGCACCAATACCCAGCAAGGGGGCACTTTTACTTTTTCTTTATTTTTCCTCTTTTTCTTCTTTTTTAAGCGGGGGGGGGGCACTCCACACCTAGCGAGGGGGCACGGCCCCCCAGTGCCCCCCTTTGGCTACGGGGCTGGAATAGCATATAAGCTCTGATAAGTGACTTTGTGTCACTGAGTAAGTTTTGTGTTCTGCATTACATAGAATCACACCCAAGTTATTTCTGTTTTCAAATGTCTTATGTTGGTCCTTAATTTTTATTGCAGCCATCCCCTATTGGCTGTAGCATTTACTGTCTGATTAATAGATGTTTCATATTATCTTTTTACAAGGCAAAACTCTAAATTTCATTATCATTTTTTCTAAATCTATTTAAATACCGGATGTACCCTTTCTGCATACTTTTGGTAACAGGTTATAGCATGTGTAAAATTACATAGATATTTTTAACTCTCATGATAAAAAGAAATGGCTTGTTATGTGAAGATTTAATTGTAGCTGCTATGCAGTAATCAGTTGATAAATTTTACAATTTTATGAATTGTTATAATTTCTGCCTTTCACCCAGTCTAGCATTTATCTAATTATTTATAAAACCTTATATTTTGTTCTATCACCTTATATTTTTTTTTGGATGATCATTTATAAAGATAGCAAATTAAGTTGATATGTCTGAAAAAGTTGGACAGTTTGTTGACATGATGTTGGGTTGGTTGAAGACTAATCAACATAAGATTAGCTGCTGTCTAGAAAATAAAGTCTTAATTAGTTTTGAACTGAAATTTCATTGTTGTATTAAAATTTGAAATGTGATTAACAAGTAAAATATCTTTTAAACTGTACTCAATCATTTTTATTTTGTATTATAAATCATTGGCATAAAATAAGCATATTATTGCACAGCAAAGGCCACACATAAGGTCATTACGAGCCACACTCTGGATTTTATTCAGTAAAAATATTTTTAAGTCACACCAAAGTCAATTTTCAAAATTTAGTGAAAAAAGTAATAAAACAACAAAAAACTGGTTCTTTTGGAGCCACACAAAACTCATTGAATATCTGCAAGTGACTTTTAGAGCCACATTATTTTAGGCACCACTGTTATATTTATTATATAATATTTAAGGTAGGGAGTTTTGTTCCTGCTTTTAGCAAAAGTCCATTATGTAAGGATGGAGGGAGGGTCATTGATTATGTTATATTATGCACATTTGATTTCAATTGTTTCAATAATTAATGACAATTTAATAATACATGCTATTTACTGT
>JAGDYQ010000001.1:12446751-12514251 GCA_021962125.1 Bulinus truncatus | reverse complement strand
TTTGCTACAAACATATCGCCAATTTCTTTCTATTGGCCTGTCTTGTCTACCTGCCGACTCTTTGCGTGGAGGTTTTCAATTCACAATATGTCCCGATCTCGGTCGTTTTCAAAAGCCCGACAATGCTGCTAACTCTGATCATTTCTTCTCTTTAGCTCTTGCCTACTCAGTTCTTTTTTTTCTCTTTTCTCTTTTATATATTTTTTAAACCTCTTCGTCTTCTCCTCAGCTGTCTAGAATATGCCCCAGGTGCGGGAGGCTCCACTGCAGCGTGGTGTCACCTATCGCAAGATGAATGCCATACAGGACACCATGAATGACTCTCAATACCCCATACAAAAGTGAAAGTTGCCAACTATGAAAAGACCCGAAAATGAGTTTTTTTTTTTTTTGTTAAAAAGATCGAGAGTTTTTTTGTGAAGGGGGGAAATGTTTTTTTTTCTTGACTTCTATTCTGAAACTTTCGGCTTTCTCTCTCTCTCTCTCTCTCTCTCTCCGCAGATCCTTCGTCTGGCTTACGAAGCCCTCGAAGTAGCTCCATCACAATACACGTCGGAACGAGCGTCAGAAAAGTGTGTATTGTGGACAGGGGCTGGTAAAGGTAGAGTGAGACGCAAACACGAAAAGTTCCATTGGGTGAAACACCAACTACACAGGATCTGGTGGGGTTCTTTTTTTTTGGTTTCATCTCCTCTCGACTACATTGTAATGTCTCCAGCATGAATTCAATGGACCGTGACATATTTAGTAGTTTTTTGGTGGTGGGGGGGGGGAAATAAACCTGAACAAAAACATCATCCCCCATTTAGCCAATGACATCTTCAGTTGTGGTTATCTGTTGTTTTAATCTGATCCGTGTCAAAGAGGTAGTGGGATCAATAGAGCGATGGAGGAGGAATCAATGGGAAAGATCAACCCAAAGAAGAATGAATCAGTGTTATATACTCCAGGAATCAATTCGGTGACTCGTAAATCAATTACTGAGACAAACGAATCAGGAATAGATTCAAAAGTTCAAAGGTCAACACCACACATATAAGTCATGAAAATAAATAAGACTTTTTAACTTCCACCAGACTGAAAATACAGAATTGTATTGATTGTGTGTGATTGTGGGTGAGTTTGTGTGAAGGTGTGTGTGTGTGAGAGAGAGAAAGCATGAGTATCCTTGTGATTTTTTTATGTGTGTGATTGAGGATTGAGTGAGCGATAGAGTGACAGAAGGACTAAGAGAGCCAGTGACCGAGCGAGTGACTGAATGAGTGACTGATTGATGGACAACTTAAAGCAAGTATCGAGCAAGTGATCGTATTTAAGAAAGTGGAGTGATTGAGTGGAGTATCTCGATTTATACAAATTAAAAAAATACATGATCAATATGACATATAAAGTGAGGTACACTTTACACGCTACATTACATGTACACTTGAGTTAGTAAGTGAATAGGTGACACATGATACACATTACATGTACACTTGAGTTAGTAAGCATTACATTACACTTATTATAAGTGAATAGGTGACACATGATACACATTACATGTACACTTGAGTTAGTAAGTGAATAGGTGACGTATGATACACATTACATGTACACTTGAGTTAGTAAGTGAATAGGTGACGTATGATACACATTACATGTACACATGAGTTAGTAAGTGAATAGGTGACATATTATAAGTGTATACAAATATACATAGTATCAGTTGATTGTATGCAGAATATAATAATTAACAGTCTCTGGTCTGTTGCTATAGAAACAGTGTGCATTTTTAAAAGTCCCTTATATCCCACGAATCACCAATGAAACGGTTTTTATGCGCCATTCTTCAATTCCCCCATTAACCCAAGATCCACGTTGTTGCATCCCAAACAAAATTTCATGAACCCATTTCAAGATGGGCGGGCACTGAGAAACCTAAAAAAAATCCTTAAGTCTGCGCTAAATCGAACATTCAGGTCGACAGACGCGCGTTTTTTACCTACAGTTTACATTTTCGAAATTTCAACGTCTCATTAGATACACTGTTGAAAAAAATTGAAAAAAATAAGTAAGACGTGTGTCGCGTTGGGTCTATAATATCTAGTTTTGGAATACAAAGCGTTTGAATAGTTAACCTATGAAGTGGTATTTATAATTTTCCTTATTTCTTACCCTGAAAGAAATTAAAATCAACAGGAAATATATAAATGATTAATCCAGTTCAACAACTGGTCAATGGGATATCAATACTAGTCAAACACTGTATTCAAAAAGTGTGTGCACAACTGATAACTTAAACATACATCAGACCATCAACAACAAAAAAAAAAATAAAATCACTAACTGAAGTTGTGCCCCTTGCTGGAGCCTCAAGATGATAGCACGCACATTTCTACTTGGCCATTCTTGAGTAAGGGAATCAGGGGCAGTAAATCTTCAGACCCTTCTTTTTTTTTAAAAATAGAAAAAAAAAACCTTTACGGTGTCGGGGGAATCACTTCAATACCATTATTATTGCCCCCTCCCCCCCCCCCCCTTTCCCAATCCGTTCAAACACCGTGAAAATCCAATCCTCTCCTTTGCAGGTAGTTCAACAGGGGTCTGAGTTACCTCTCTTACTAATGTTCTGAGATGTTTGCATTCCTTCCCCTTTTGGCTTTCTCCTTCAACGTACAGGCCTATATATATACATATTACCGTATCCCCCCCCCCCCCACTCGCTCTGTTTTTTCTTCCCGTGTCCCATAGTTTCACACGTGTTCGCTCTATCATTAGGACCCGAAATCTTTCTGTGTGGGCCCCCCTCACCACTTGCTACAATAGATTTCTTTATGTCTGCATGTTTGTGTTCGTGTGTGTTTGTGTGGCGGGAGCTAGTGCCGGGTGTAGTCCCCCCCCCCCTTTCATACAAAACGTGGTTACTGCCTCAGCAATTGGTAACATGGCGAAAAAGAAAAACAAAATACTGAATAAAGATGACTTGTATTTGAGCTTTGTGTATGTGTGAATGTGTGTGGGTGGGGGTAGAGGGTGGGGATAAAAGGAGGGACATTTTATTTAAAAAGTAGAAAAAAAAACCCCTCCATTCTTCATGCTCTAACGTGAGATTTACGATGTTTTAATAAATAATAGAAAAGAACCGTTTGCTTTCGGGACAAGTTGTTTTGTCGTTCATTTATTGAATGACATAACGGAGAGACGACATTCTGGTGACAGCGAGAATTTATTTCACAGACTCCAGTAGGGGGGAAAAAAATAACAACAACACAATAGCTGTTTAATAAGACAGGGCTGTTTGTCAGTGGTTGACATATGACAGGGCTGTTTGTCAGTGGTTGAGATATAAGACAGGGCTGTGTTCAATTTGTCAGTGTGTGAGATATAATTTTTTTTTGTCAATAAACCGTTTTGTCTGTCATAAATGTCAATTACTGTCAGTCAATGACAATTTTTGTGTCAGCCTATACAAGGCAGAGATCATAAAAAGGGGGGGGGAAAAAAAGAAAAAAGAGAAAAAAGAAGAAAAGGAGAAAAGGGAAAAGGGAAAAAGAGAAATGAAAAAGGGGAGGCACATATAAAACATCATGTTTAACAATATAATAAAATAATAGCGATTTGGGTTTTGCATTAAATCGAAAGTAAAGAATTAATACAACAGTACTGCAGTTTAAAATACAATCATGAAAATATCGGATCTGCCCGAAACCAAAAAATAACCTAGCCTACCGATCAAGCCCAAGGGGATATAACTCTATGCAAAGGTTTTTGCAGGGTCCAGCTAGAATGTTATATAAAATTTATTTTACCATTAGAAAGTTATAGCAGAAGCTGAAGTGGATGATGAGCATCTCCTCATCTAACTTTACCTACTGTACGACCAGTTAGAATTTACGAGTTTAATGTTGAAAACGGATTCAAACCCCTGAACTCAACATTTAAGATACACCTCAAGTCAGCTTTAGCGCTATTTTCTAATAAACAATCTGAAAAGCTGAAAATGCAAATTGAATAATTTACTTGTTGCCCGTTTATATGTATGATCTATCAATGAAATCTTTATGATTAGAGAATTAGACAGTAAAGAACATTTCGACACTGGATTTAATCAAAGAATTATAACTGATGCAAGATTTACGATAAATTTTGCCAAAGAATTTCATTAGTTATAAATCTAGGTGACTGGAGTTTCTGGAACACACCGGTGAGGTTAGCACACAATGCCTACTGAATATTCACTGCTTACACACAAGCACCAAATGAAAGCACCAAACACAAGCACCAAATGCAAGCACCAAACACAACCCAGTCACTTCAATAAGGATGTGATCCTTGATCGTTTTTGTAAAGCCCTTCTATCATTTTCACTTTAGCCAACTGACCAGTGGTTATGGGGCGTGCCATGGACGATATAGGTAGGTGACTACATACACTGAGATTTGAACGCGTGGCCTGCAACATAAAGACCGGGCTGACAGTCAATGCACCATCGAGTTATCCTCATTTATTTAAGTCAATTTGTCAACCCCCCCCCCCCCCCACTTTCCTTCGATGGCTAATAGGAGCCCAGCGAGTATCAAATCGTATCAAATCTTCTGATTTCAGTTTTGAACGCGTGGCCTGCAACATAAAGACCGGGCTGACAGTCAATGCACCATCGAGTTATCCTCATTTATTTAAGTCAATTTGTCAACCCTCTCCCCCCCCCCCCCCCCACTTTCCTTCGATGGCTAATAGGAGCCCAGCGAGTATCAAATCGTATCAAATCTTCTGATTTCAGTGTTGAAGTATTAGTTCCAGTACACATATATTATTATTTAGTTTTGGGGTGGCCAGGTAATGGCCAATGAAATCCGCATTCCAGATTTTTTTTTTTTGTTTTTTTTTCCAGTAAAATACTTTTAAAGTAATGGAATAATACAAAGAAGGCTTATTTGGAGACGCACAGCGCTCAATAGAGACCGCTTCAGGCTATCCCTGAACTATGTTCTAATGTTTCTATTATATAATTGTACTGGTTAATCATATTACTAGTAGATAAACATCTCAGCATTATTTTATTTTTACCAACAAGGAAATGAAAACAACCAGCACCATGAACTTTGTGACATGTCACCTCATTGTCAACACAAAGAAGACACAAAGTGACAGAAGCCAATGTGGCCAGAGTCGATAAATATCGAGCTGTGTTCCCAGAAAAACGGCCAACCTTTACTGGCACCACAAGCTTGTTACTAGTCGGCCTGTAATGAAGTTACGATCCTGGCCTCTCCACGTCTAACCAGCACTAATTAATAATTTCGCCAATCGGAGGGTCCAATTTGGCAATAAATTCTATTACGCGCGCTGTATTGCGAGACGCCGTTTGATCCAGTGGCTGCCAGGTCCTCACAATGCGGCTAGTGAGGGGGGGTGGTCGGGGAGGGGGACTCCACGTCCCAGGGGGGCCTAAGTTCGTTAGTATTTCTACAGAAAACGTCGGATAGGGACAGACCCTGGTGGACACTTTGGTTATGGCCCCTTTCCTCTCATGTTAATAGAAGCGATAAATAGACTATTAAAACAGAGAGAGACCGGCACAAATGTTGAAATTAAGAAAGCACTTGGTGGAGGGGTGGGTGGGGGTGGGGGGGCAGTGAATGTGGGAGGGGGTGTATTTATTGATCTAGAAGGGAACTTACATTTTGTATTGTTTTTTCTTGTCGAATTCAGAACTTTGAAGAAAATAACGGAAGAAAATATTTAATAAACAGTTTTCAGTGTCCAATGAAACAAAGGCGAGTTTTGTTTATATCTTTTCAACACTCGAGTTACTTTATTACAGAATCAACTTCTTAAAGTAAACATGTTAGACCGACCGAATATTTTTGTGCAAGTTAATCATGTTTTTAGAAGTAGTTTTATTATTTATTCATATTTTCATGAAATGGTTGGCGAGAACTTTGGGAGACCACGGGAATTGCATACATGTACTGGGCACTTCAAGCTGGATACTACAAGCATGTTGGACACTTTATGTTGGACACTTTATGCTTGACACTTTATGTTGGGCACTTTATGTTGGACACTTTATGCTTGACACTTTATGTTGAACACTTTGTGCTTGACACTTTATGTCGGAACTTTATGCTGGACACTTTATGTTGGACACTTTATGTTGGGCACTTTATGTTGGACACTTTATGTTGGACACTTTATGTTGGACACTTTATGTTGGACACTTTATGCTGGACACTTTATGTTGGACACTTTATGTTGGGCACTTTATGTTGGACACTTTATGTTGGACACTTTATGCTGGACACTTTATGTTGGACACTTTATGTTGGGCACTTTATGTTGGACACTTTATGCTGGACACTTTATGTTGGACACTTTATGTTGGACACTTTATGCTGGACACTTTATGTTGGACACTTTATGTTGGACACTTTATGCTGGACACTTTATGTTGGACACTTTATGCTGGACACTTTATGTTGGACACTTTATGTTGGACACTTTATGTTGGACACTTTATGTTGGACACTTTATGCTGGACACTTTATGCTGGACACTTTATGTTGGACACTTTATGTTGGACACTTTATGCTGGACACTTTATGTTGGACACTTTATGCTGGACACTTTATGTTGGACACTTTATGCTGGACACTTTATGCTGGACACTTTATGCTGGACACTTTATGTTGGACACTTTATGTTGGACACTTTATGTTGGACACTTTATGTTGGACACTTTATGTTGGACACTTTATGTTGGACACTTTATGCTGGACAACTTATGCTGGACACCTTAATTCATACTGGAACTCTATACTGGACACTTGAAATAGCCCCAAATGCCTCAAAACTATCTAAACTTAAAATAAAAAAAATATAAAAAATCCTAAATCTTCATTTTGCACGTCATATTTTATACCAGACGAAACAGCTATTCGAGAGTTCCTTTATAAAAATATGTGAACCTTTATAAATCACTGTTAAAAGCCACTAAAATTTTGTTCATTAGAGATGGGAATCCCCAATGAAAGAAGTGGCTTCCTGTAGCACAGAGACAAATTAATCACCACCTCCCTAGCCCCTTACCTTCATCTCATCACGAACTGTGGAGTGTGTGCGCACTGGTCGGGTTGGGGGGGGGGGGGACACCAAATGGAGCAGTTCATATAAGAGATTGGCTGGAAGAAGAATGCTTTGGACCAGGACAAAATTCAAGTCCTTTTAAAATAATTTGTCTTCAGGCAATTGAAAACAAAAAAGAAGATAAACTGTTTTAAGTACACTGTAAAATAAACGAACTACTTGTAGAGAGTAAATACTTACTATTGTGACCATAACTAAATGGGTAAATGCAAATTTCCTGTATAATACAATCACAAAAGTGATATCGTCGCGTGTTATTACATTTTGTTTTATGGTTTCATATTCTTCATATCAATATTCCAACTTCATTTCAATTTCATTGCATACAACCTTTTTTTTTCGCCCTTCTTTATTTCCCTTCTTTTTTTTCCCCCCTTTTTCTTTGAATGCTCCCTCCTTCCATTTCATCCCAATGGCCAATGTTTCCCTGGACCCCCGGTACCGCAAGACATGAAGCAACGCGACAATAAAGAAAACGACTACGAAAGGCATAAATCAGACCGCAGCTCCAAAAATTAATTTTCCATTCTTTGCCGGCTCTTGTCCAAGCTGCTGCTCGGGATCCCCTCGGAATTGAACCTTTACCCGCTGATGATGATGACGGAATCTTTTATGGCTCCTTTTTTTTTCTCCCCCCCCCTCCCTGTTTCCTTCTCTGTATCCCTTTTGTGTGTGTGTGTGTTCGACCCTCTTTCTTCGATCAGTGGCCGCTGTCGTTTACTACCTTCTCTCCTTCAGCGTCCTGCCATCTCTCCGTGTTTTATTCTTCCTTCAGGACCTTCGCTGACTCTGGCACAGGATGGACAACTTCTGAAGGAAGACAAAACAAGTTTTTGGAGTGATCTTTCTTGACTCCTGCCCCCCCCCCCTTTTTTTTTCTTCTTTTTATTGGTGCTCGCTACCATTTCGATGGCACTATTGCATTGTGTGGGTGGGAATGGTATGAGGGTGGGGTGTATGGGGTGGGGGGTGGGGGATAAGACCGCCTTAATCTACTACTAAGGCAGCAGTGATGAATCAGATGAGTGGACGGTTTGCGGGGGGGGGGGAAGGTGGGGGTTAGGAGAAATCACTGAGAAATATTTTATATAGCACCGTATATTACATAGGCCAATGACTCACAGGCTGATAAAGTTTCAAATGTTATCTCACAACATACCACGTAGTTACTATCCAACTCAATTCGTGGGCAACAACTGTCTATCTTTACAAAAGCCTTGTATGATTCACGTTTTAAAAAAAAAAATTGAAAAGATGTAAATAAAATTTCAAAATCAAAGTCGGCTACAGTTGATATGTCCATAGAAGTGACAAAGTCGGCTACATTTGATATGTCCATAGAAGTGACAAAGTCGGCTACAGTTGATATGTCCATAGAAGTGACAAAGTCGGCTACAGTTGATATGTCCATAGAAGTGACAAAGTCGGCTGCAGTTGATATGTCCATAGAAGTGACAAAGTCGGCTACAGTTGATATGTCCATAGAAGTGACAAAGTCGGCTGCAATTGATATGTCCATAGAAGTAAAGGTATTTTTACTGCCAACTAAATCAGTGTTTCTTAATCATTTGTCTCAACTGTACCCCAAAGGTTGCAAAAAGTTTTTTTCCAAAGATACCCCGTCACACGTAAGAACGTGAATAAATCTACTTATTTTCATAATGGAATGTGTTTACTTTTCAAATGCGATACTTTGACACGTGGTTTTGGTGATGAGTCACGCAGGAAACTGTCGACTTTCTTGAATCTCTTAACTATTTTAAGCAAAAATTATGTGTCGCTGACTAAACCTTTCCCGTGCCTCTTTTGGGGCACACGTACTTGTGGTTGAGAACTGATGAACTAAATTAAAGACTAACATGAACATGGATGACAAAATTTTGTGTTTGGCAAGATGCCCGCGTTAGGCTACGTTGGTGTATAGAGAACTGTAATGTGTGTCACCAATATGTGACCTGCAGTTAGGTGGTCTGTAATGTGTGTCACCAATATGTGACCTGCAGTTAGGGATGGCGAGAACGAATCTTAACCCCGGTGCAAAAAGGTTGAGTGGGCAACGTCAAAAAATTGTATATGTTTATTTTAAAAAGTGACTCAAGAATAAAAAAAATGGGCCCTGGTCAGGTTTGATGCCCCCCCGGTCTGACCCCGGGCCTACTTGAAGTACACGTCATGTGAACTGGGAGTTTTACTTGGTTTGGAAGAACTTTGAATTATTAGTAACTGTGGCGTACGGACTTCTTGTAGCATATATATATATATAGCAGGCTCGCCAAATGTGGCGTACGAATTTCTAATTTATGATCGCCAAATGTGACGTTCAAACTGCAGGCTGATATTATATGTAGGGCAGGCTCGCCAGGTAATTCAACTTAATTACCAAATCTTTAACTATAACTCACTGGTGTAGGTACTAGTATATAAACAACACAACTCTTAGGAGTGTACTTTACAACACTGATTTTAATGTACTATGATACAAATTTAGTGAAATAATATTTTACAAGTCTAACTATTCAAGTCTACTCTAAATATTCTTTAAAACTTCTCTAAATCTACAGGACCGACTATTCTAAGTATGCGGGGCCGACTCCCCACTCTCTCTGTGTGGGCCGCCCTCTGTCGAGATACATTCTGCGACCACTTTATAAAGGCTGCTGGGGTGCGAGTGGGACAGTAGTAGATAATCCGTGTGCAGAGGGGGGGGACTTAGTCCGTGCGTGGGCGGGGAGGTGGGATATCTAGCATGAGTCATTAGGGTACAGGAGACAGTAGATAATGGGACAGTAGTAGATAGTCCGTGTGCAAAGGTAGCGAGAGCTGATAGAAACAACTTTTAACTAGTATGGAAGGGGTTAAGTTTGACACGTTACATGGGGGGTGGGGAGAGGTGCGGTGAATTCTTGACGTAACATATCCATGGCCTTGCGTTACATTCCATGGTCAACTGATGAGGAGCGAGAGGGTCCGTATTGGCGGGGTAAATTTAAATTGGCAGTGGAGGTGGCAACGGGGAGGGGAGGGTAAATTCTAGATGTAACATTTCTGACCATGACCCTGGGTTATGTTCCATGGTCAACTGATGAGTCACTCGATACTGGCGGGGGGTGCGTGTGCAAAAGGGGGGGGGTAACTTCTAAACGTAACAGTAACTTTAGCAATTGTTACTTTAAGTTTTACTGAAATATACGTTACCTTAAGTAAGTCAACCAGAAATATCGATGGCCTGAAGTATATTTTGTTTGAAGTGTATTAACTTGTAGTAAATGTAGTCTGAAGTATATTTTGTTTGAAGTGTATTAACTTGTAGTAAATGTAGTCTGAAGTATATGTCGTTTGAAGTGTATTACCTTGTAGTAAATGTAGTCTGAATTATATGTCGTTTGAAGTGTAGTACCTTGTAGTAAATGTGGTCTGAAGTATATGTTGTTTGAAGTGTATTACCTTGTAGTAAATGCAGTCTGAAGTATATGTTGTTTGAAGTGTATTACCTTGTAGTAAATGTAGTCTGAAGTATATGTTGTTTGAAGTGTATTACCTTGTAGTAAATGTAGTCTGAAGTATATATGCCTTAAAGTAATGATGTGGTTAACGCAATTCACTGGTATAGTAAGTCCCTAGTCCTACTAGTTAAGCTTGCGAATTCCCGTGCAACCAATTAAAAGAGCCAAAGTTACAAATCTGAATAGAAATTCGATTACATTGCAGTCCTTTGTACTTTTGACTCTAAGTAAAGTATAACCACTATACAATTAAAGACTACATCACTGGCTTGAAGTATAAACTACACAAATTTCAAGCTACTTGAAGGACATGTATCTTGAGGTATGATATACATGTATATAGAATTGTGAAGAATTGATAACTACATTTCCAGGAAACACTGAATAGTTTAGATGTCACCTTTAGGGGTGGCAACAAAATGTGACCATCCAGGGCCCCGTGATAATTGCGTTTTGATGCGACATATGAGTACAGCCCCGGTTATAGGCAGTGGCGCCGAGAGCCAACACGGGCCCCAGGGCAGGACATCATTGCGGGCTCCTTAATAAACAATAAGTCGTGAAAAAATTGACATGATCGGGGCGGTCGGACCCCCTTACAGATGCGGGCCCCCTGGCAATGACCCCCGCCCCCACCCTCTCGGCGTGCCTGGTTATAGGTCCCCGTATCTGACGCCTACCCTGCGGCTCACGCATTCAATCAAAATGCTAAGACCAATATTATTAAAGACGTGTGAACGTGCGTGTTGCGATGAGTTCCTAATTCGACTATCCAAAAGACAGCGAGTTGTTCATTTTACTGTTCAATAGACAGTTCGATATATATTATTTCTCACATTCTAATATGAACACAATCGCACACATCGACTTCATTAAAATTTGTAAAAAAATAAATAAATAAATAATAATCAGTGGGTGAAGTTTAAATCCCTGAACAGCAGGTGGAAATGTTGGTGTATGTCTAGACCTCCAGTACAGTCTCTGTTCCCCCTCCCCCCGTCAGACAATTTGGAAGCTCGAGAAAGAAAAATGAACAAAGCCATGAAAATACATCAAGACACGGGATAGAGTTACCTGTCCTACCTTTTGATAGTTGATAACAGTTGCGGAGGCGTGGGAGGGGGCGGGGAGGGACAAGTTAGGATGAGAACCTGAGAAGGAGTCAGGTATTTTCTTACTGGTGATTTTCGGGTTACATCGACGTATCATAACATGAGGAGGTCACGTTCACACCAACCAATAAATTCGCTAATAACAATCACGTGACATAACAGAATTATAGTATCGATAATAACAGATAATAATATCAGCTCCGACATGCTGTTATGAACAATATAATACTCTAGTCGATAATTTTTGAAAGTTCTCTATCCATTCATTCTGATTTATATATTATATACTCTCCCAACTTAGTCAGGTACCCATTTAAAGCTGGGTGGAATAGGGGACTATCACCAGGACCTGAAACAATTCATAGGTTCTCACTGAGATTCGAACCCGGGACTCTTCGGTCGACAGTCGAGCGCTCTACACCACTCGACCACCCGTCCCCCTTATATATATATATATATATATATATATATATGTATATATATATATATATATATATGTATATATATATATATATATATATATATACATATATATATATATATATTAGGGTGATTCAAAAAATGAAGTTTTGAATTTTTCATGGGGCACCATCTAAAAAATGTTCCAATATATGAAAAAATAAATCAGTAAAATTTTTATTGATTTTGACACATGTTTAATGGTTGCTACCACATTGTGAATTTTACGAATTTCAATTATGTTACTCCTTGTTGGTAATAACGTGACTGCCTGACTATGCCCAAAACATATTATTAATTAATGTGAAATGATGAAGATACAATGTCACTCTTATTTATTTCAGTTAATTTTAATCTTTGCTGTTGATTATTCTTTGTTAAATTTTTTTTGTCTAATTTCTTTGGCCACGTTTACACAAAATCAATATTATAATATCACTCAGATTTTTGTATTTTATCTCTTAAAATCGTTTCAACTAGTTTAATAAAGATGTCCAGTAGTAGAGCAAAATTCACTGGAGCATGTGTCCTACTGGAGCGAAAGATGCAGAAGGAAATGTTGTGGCTGGCCTGTCGTCATCATATGCTTGAAATTATGTTGGAAGCAGGTGTGAAGCATTCATTTGGTCCTTCTACAAGTTCAGACATAGCAATCTTTAAGCGATTTAAAGAACACTTGCCACTAATTGATAAATCAACATCTCAGACTGTTTTAACAGAGGAGTCTAGTACATCAGTCGTTGTTGACATTGCTGAAGAAATTATCAAATTTGCACAAAAACAGCTAACAACTTTTCAACCTCGTGACGATTACCGAAAGCTACTTGACTTAATCATTTTTTATCTTAGAGGAATTCCAGCAAAATGTATATCATTTAAACAACCAGCTGGACTTCATCGTGCTAGGTGGATGGCCAAAGCCATATATGCCATCAAAATATGACTATTTCGGGCCCAATTTCGACTCACAGCAAAAGAAGAACGCGGTCTCAGAAACATATGCATTTTTGCCACAAGAATTTACACTACAGCCTGGTTTACAGCACCATCAGCCATTTCAGCTCCTCGAAATGATCTTTGGCTTATCAAAAGCCTACAAAGGTTAGGGTGAGGGTTAATATTAGTTGGACTAATTAATTTAATGTACCAAGTGAATAGTGAAATTGTTAATATTATAAAACTTATTGTATCATTTAAGTATTTGCTTGCAGCTATCCTGATTCACAGATTTCAGCGGTGGCTTTGAAAAAATTTCTAAGACACCTCTGGTATTTATCAGAAGAACTTGTTGCATTGGCTTTTTTTGATGATGAAGTACCACTTGACATAAAACAGAAAATGGTGAGATGTTTGGAAACAAATGGATTACCTGGCTCGTTGAAAAAAGCAACAATTGATCAATCTCTGATAGAATTCAAAGAACTTGATGATTTTGTTTCAAATAACACCTTTCGTATTTTTGCCATTTTTGGACTGTCATCTGAATTTTGAGCAGTGATCCAGATAGTTGGGAGACCAATGAAACCTTCAAAAAAGCAAATGCTGAACTATCCTCTCTCAGAGTTGTGAATGACATAGCAGAACTTGGAGTAGCTGTTATGTAAGATTACAATAAACTTCACACAAACAATGAAGAACAGAAACAGTACCTGCTGAGGGTGTGAAACAGTATAGACAGAACTGCCCAGACAGGAACAAGTCAACATTGGTGCAGTTGAACCAAAATTTAACTATTAATTTAATTGTTTGTATACTTTTTATTAAACAAGTAAAATAACTTTAGATTTGTTTAACTGGTAATAAATATACTGATTTTTTCATTATTATTATTTGTTAAAACTAAACATGGCGGTAGCACCCTCTTAATATTGTCCAAAAAATTTAAAATTTGTACTGAATTTTTTTTTCATATATTGGAACATTTTTGGGGGGTGCCCAAAGTTAAATTCAAAATTTAATTTTTTACCATATTGTTTTGAATCACCCTAATATATATATATATATTATTTTTATATCCGAGTGTCCACAGATATATTTGTGAGACGTTACAAATACAATGCAATTAGAAATCACTGAGAATAGTTTATTTAAATATTAATAATCCTCTTACTTTGTAGGTGTAGAAATACTTTTATCATTCACATTCGTACTTATGGATAACGATGTAATAATACTAGTAGTCTAAAGATTCACAAAAATAATATATATTGTCTGCAAAAGTACGTCCTTCCCTAATGAAGTTTGATAGTCGTCTGTTTTCTATTGTCTGCTAAAATCTACTTCCTATAGTGGCCAGTTAATTATAATAAATCAAATTTTCGACGCCAAATATAATTATTACAGATACAATATTGTTTTTGTATACCCTTAACAGATATGGTCGTTTGGAAGAACGAATGGACACATCAACAGATGGACACATCAACAAACATATATGTTCTGCTTTCATGCGTCCTTTCTGTGGGCTTATAGACTTTGTTGTGCCCATCATCTCTTTAAGTCATCGGCGAGTTTTTTTGGCTTTACCATAGATTGATTGATCCCTGTACCCTTTGCATGAGAGTCGAGTTCAGAAATGACTCTGACATCCAGCTCTATGTGGTAGGTATACAAAATATAAACAAGAGAAAATCTATATTAAATGTTGAGTACTATATGGTATGCAGGCCTAACAAGAGATAATCTATATTAAATGTTGAATCCTATATGGTATGCAGGCCTAACAAGAGATAATCTATATTAAATGTTGAATCCTGTATGGTATGCAGGCCTAAAAAAGAAAGGTTTTTGTAATTTTAAAACAGCCGCTTTGCAGAACTTGTGACATATCCCGGCCAAGTCCAATCGCTGACTCTAAGTGAAACAAACAAGTCTTAATTAAACAAACAAACAGGAATAATTTTCAATGCAGCTCAACGCACTCACAGAAACAATGTTCATATTTCTATTTCCACAAACTAAAGCGAGAAAAAACACAAAAAAAAAAAAAATAAAAAAATAAAAGGTATAAATTTGGCTCTCTAAGAAACAACGAAGAGTTTCAATTAAATAGAAAAAAATATATAAAAAAAAACATTTTAACTGCTGCTAAACCCTGACCAAAAAAAAAATGATTCTGTTTCCATTAACAAACAACATTAAAAAAAAAAATATCATTTAAAAAAAAAAATGGCGACACGCTACAAAAAAGATCTGATACGACGTTCATGTTGAAACATTGAAAATACAGACATTAAAACAGAAAAACTTGCGTATCCCATCCCCCCCCCCAATCCTCATCCACCACTTCCCCCAATATACAGAAGTTCTCTTTTGTTAATACAGCTTCCATGTAATGTTCTATGTACAATAATAAAATATTTATGCTGTGCGGATTACCGCACGGCCGTAAAGCCAAACGTAGAATGAAGTCTATCGGTACATCGTAAGCACCGCGGCTTTAACATCATTTTCATGGGCTTGGACACAAGCCTCCGTATGAATAGACGCAAGCCTCCGTATGAATAGACGCAAAGTCTCGAGGCAACATTGTCTATATAGAACGAGGAAATATGGTGCTATTTTCTTCTTTTTTTTTTTAAATATCCGTACGCTTTTTTTCAAGGGAGTCTTCCAGTATTAATATCAGTGAGCATATTAGAGAACCCACCTTACGCTACACAACTAAAGCAGCTGGGGCTGGGGGGACATTGGGGTAGTCGGACAGAATGGTCGGTAAAAAAAAAAGATATGTATGTGTAAAGCCTGATAATATACACATCTTGAGCACAGAAATAGAAGACGCACAGTTTACCTAGCACATGCGCAGTCAGGGCACACGTATACAACGTCATTATCTCGGCGATTCCTTTTACCTCCCCCCCCTCCCCCTTCCTCTTGCTTTTTCCATTTATCCTTGAGGCGAGTTCATCGTGTCTATTAGACAAAGACCTAATGTCGGTTGATTCTGAGGTACAAAAGCTAATCAAGTCCATCTGTGACTTATCGGGACATTTTTTTTTTCTTTTAGGGTCTCAGGTTACCAGTCAGGTTGTCAGTAGGTTATGATCGTATGGGGGTCAAAATGTCACAGTCTCGACAGTATTGTGGTCAGCTGTCCATCTGTGACATTCGTTTTGATTTTTTTGTGTACTTAAGTTCATTTACACGTGCGATAGATTTAGAAAATGATAAGTGTGGATGGGATCGTCAGTTGGTGAAATGAAAGGAGTGGGCTGGTGGGCAGCTTAGGATCAGCGATTTCCAGACTGAGGCTCACAAGGGAAGGATTGGGGTGTCTGATTGTTGAGGGGGGGATTTGATTAGTACGGGGAGGGGCGATTAAAAATGTGCTCATTAAATTGACAACAACAACAGCAACAGCAACTAAAGCAACACACGGCAACAACAGCAGCAACATTAACAACAGCAACAACAGCAAAAGCAGTAACAACAGCAGCAACAGCAAAAGCAGTAACAACAGCAGCAGCAACAACGAAAGCTACAACAATAACAGCTACAACAGCAGCAACAACAACAACAGCTACAACAACAGCAGCAACAACAACATCAACAACCATATGATACGGCCTAGTTGGTACCGTAGTACACATGTGATGGTGTTGAGACCAGTAATACAGATTGAAGAACATCACCTGGTCAGTCTATGACAACCACTGGAACCGTAGCAAGTATTTTGGGGCAGTTGTTTTTTGTTGAGTGTTTTTACAACATTTCTGTCCAAGGTGCGCAACTCGTCACAGGGTGATCTTTTTTTTTATATGTAAGAATGTCTACATTGAATTGCATTGGCTCATGTCATCACTTCATTCATGCTGTCCATCCAGACGGTAAAATTTACGAATGTGGCCCGCGACTCAAAAAATTGCCCACCCTAAACTATAAAGTGTAAGTAAGTAAAACCTATCTTGTTTCATACATACTACCATGTGTCTTATCATGTTTCATACATACTACCATGTGTCTTATTATATTTTATAATTACTACCATGTGTCTTATGTTTCATACTTACAACCATGAACTACAATACACAATAGAAGGAGAGAGGAGAGTTCAAACAAGAAATCATGAATGTATAAAGTTCTGTGAAAACTTTAGCCACGGCCATACATATTCTCACCTTTCTTCTGCACCCGCTGCTTGCTTTGTCCACCTGTGTCCACCTGTGTCCACAAATGGCCAACCGAACAATAGCCACTTTCAGCCTTATTAATGTCGATACTAAAAACTATATGCGAGTAATGACTGTGAGTTGCCATGGCAACAGTATATGACTATCGACACTTTATTTTTTTTTTTTGGTCAGCATTCTGTCCTAGAAGATGTCAAATTTGTGAGTGAAATTTTAAAATTACATTACATAAAAATACGGTCATCTGACCATGTATAATGGTATGTGTACGTTGGACGCCATGCTGCTGTTAGTAGAGCAGGTTTAATGTTTTTTTTTTAATCTGCTCGTCAGAGAGTTTTATGTGCCAGCGGGTTAATTGTACAGGTTGGATATTTTTTTAGGAAAAAATGTGAACAAGCTCTTTACTCTTTTTTTCACTACTTTGTAACATCTATAAACACATGTAAGACCAGATTGACCTACAAATCACCAGAACGAAATGGAGAGGAATCGGTCATTCCCCGAGGAAGCCACCAGAAGATATTACAAAAAATGGCTTTGCAGTGGAGCCGACAATGATATGTACACCTCAATAGCAGACCCGTAGCCAGGTCAAAGTAAGCAGGGGGGCACCAATACCCAGCAAAGGGGTACTTTCTCATTTTAGTTACTTTTTCTTTATTTTTTTCTCTTTATCTTCTTTTTAAGCGGGGGGGGGCACTCCACACTTAGCGGGGGGGGGGGCACGGCCCTCAGTGCCCCCCCTTGGCTACGGGGCTGCTCAATTGACAACTTTATTTAGGCAATAGAATAAAAAGAGCCACTGAATTATAAACAGCCGCACACGTTGGTCTTGAATCATAGGTACAACAGTATAGGAGGAGTTGTGCGGGTAGTGAGGGATGTGCAAATTGTGCGTGTTGTGCGGGATGTGCAAATTGTGCGGGTTGTGCGGGATGTGCTAATTGTGCAGGTTGTGCGGGTAGTGAGGCATGCGCAAATTGTGCGGGTTGTTTGGCCGCACAAGGCGCAGAACACGGAAGGAGCGCCAAAAAAAAAACGTTGTTAATAATATTATTATCAGTTTTACTTTTTACATATATATATGTTTGTGTGTGTGTGTGTGTGCGTGTGTGTGTGTGTGTGTAAATTAAAAATGTTATGGCAGAGCAGCGTTAAAAAAATAGAACAGCATTAAATGAGGCATGCATATATCTTTTTAAAACAAATTAATATGACCAGAATCTAGTGTTACATACGATACTAAAGTCATTATGTTACATACAGTAGTACTTAAGTCATTATGTTACATACAGTAGTACTTAAGTCATTATGCTACATACAGTAGTACTAAAGTCATTATGTTACATACGGTAGTACTTAAGTCATTATGCTTACATACAGTAGTACTTAAGTGATTATGCTACATACAGAAGTACTAAAGTCATTATGCTACATACAGTAGTACTTAAGTCATTATGCTTACTTTAAAAAAAAAAGGTTTCGATTCAGAAATTCATAAATGTGTTCATCTTTAAGTCAATCAATTGTAATGCAATAACAAATCTGACAAAATGTATATTTGGATTTAGGACTCTTAACTATGTTCATTTTTTTTCTAAAGACAACAACAGACGGGGGTGTGGAGGGCGGGGGGGTTGGGCCAGGTAAATATGTCAAGGTCAAGGACAAGGAGCTTACCTGACAACAGAGTTCCTTCCAATTGACCCTCCATCACAGAGTTGAAGTTTCACATCATTGTGTACAGTCCATGTGATGAACGTGAGACACTCGTTACTTCGTGTAGCACTTTGATAGCACCACACACACACGCCCTGTGTACATATTGTGTACAAGTAATACATTCAGATGCATTCTCTGCTGATAATATCCACATTTTATATTGGCCAGTGACAAAATATAGCCATTTTTTTTCTCCAGATTTAAATCTATACCAACAAAATCATTAGTGCTGTATATTTGTATCCAATGTGTATGTCTGTCATTCAGGAAAAGATCAACTTGAAGAAACTGTTGGAATCTATCAAAGAGTCATGACGTCTTTATTCAGACCGGGAAAATGCTTCCAAGATATAAATACACTTCGGGAACTTCCGCTTCTTCAATTTCGGCCTTCTTCAGTGTTCCTTCCACTTTGTAGAGATATGCGTCCCTGTTCTTCTAGCATCACTTTCTATGAAGTGCCTCTGAACTCGTCTCTCTTACCTCAAACCAACAACTTGAACTACTTGTAGTTTTTTATCCTCTTTTCTCCAAGTTGTCACAAACCAAATCTGAATATTAGAAAAAAAAATAGTAAAACCCAAAATGAAACCAAAAGTGAGATTAAAATTTATTTTTGTTTGAAATGACACAGTTTGATGTACAGAAGTCCACAGGAAATAATGAAAAAATATGAACTAGAAAATATTTTTTTGGAATGTTCTCTAAAGTAAAACTCCAGCACCGAATGAGGTGGGGCTAGAAAAGTGACTGAATCTTGTGAGGACCCACACAATTTATTCAGCAGACCTGAGATCTGATTACCCAGGCGGTGTAGTTAAAATTCAGCAGACGCCGATTAACTAGTTTCTCTCAGCAAACGGGAACAGGGGAGCATCTTATAGTGGCAGGGTTGGAAGGGAGAAGGGGGGGAGGGAATAATTTGGGGGGGGGGGCAAAAGGGATAGGGGGGGAGGACGATGTGACACCCACCACCCTGTGTGTATTTTTTTTTATTTGAAAACTAAAAGTGTTCAGGCTAAACAATGAGTAAAAGGAAGTTCATGAATAATATAAATATGTCATTAATGTCTAAGCGCGATGGTAGTAAAACCGCTGCTAGCGATCAGCGCAAACAGGCAAGCGCGCACACACACACACGCAAATACAGATCTGGCCTGCTTCTCCCTCCCCACCCCTCACACACCTACACAAGTGAAAGTGGACAGTGGGGGACACATAGGTAGACAGTGGGGGACACAGAGGTAGACAGTGGAGACACAGAGGTAGACAGTGTGGGACACAGAGGTAGACAGTGGGGGACACAGAGGTAGACAGTGGAGACACAGAGGTAGACAGTGTGGGACACAGAGGTAGACAGTGGGGGACACAGAGGTAGACAGTGGAGACACAGAGGTAGACAGTGTGGGACACAGAGGTAGACAGTGGGGACACAGATGTAGACAGTGGGGGACACAGAGGTAGACAGTGGGGGACACAGAGGTAGACAGTGGGGACACAGATGTAGACAGTGGGGGACACAGAGGTAGACAGTGGGGGACACAGAGGTAGACAGTGGGGACACAGAGGTAGACAGTGTGGGACACAGAGGTAGACAGTGGGGGACACAGAGGTAGACAGTGCGGGACACACAGAGGTAGACAGTGGGGGACACAGAGGTAGACAGTTTTTATTTTTTATTCAGCAGTGGATAGGGAATGGGGGGGGGGAGCTGGAACTCTCCTCACTGGCCTACATTCACACGATGAAGTTGTGTCATGAAACAGTGCGACGAGGAGTACGTCGTGAGTACCTGTTGAGTTCAGTCTTAACAAGTAACAAGTAACAATTATAGATCTCAACAGTGGAACATCTGAACCTTTGCCCCACGAAGCGTATTTGACGACGTTGACTGAATGTCATATCAGTCAGTTGACTGTATCATATCGCTGACCAACATGTCATGTCATGGACATATACGTCATGGCACTGGCCTATCTGTATGTCATAACATTGGCTTATGTGTCATGTCGGCGACATGTTTTCGTCATATCGGGAGTAACCTGTATGCTATTTCAGTGATCTATATGTCATGCGATCAGTCATGTATTGATCTAGATGTCATTCATTGATCTAGATGTCATATTAGTGAACTATGTGTGAACAACTCTCGCGTGAAACAGTGAGACTCACAGGTGTAGCTGTGTGTCCGTCCAGTCATCGCGATACTCGGGGTCGGTTCGAATATCTGCGGAGCAAGATACCCAATCCCTCAGTGGCATCTCTGTTGCCCTGGCAACCTTGTTACTCATAAGGACACATCAATACTGTATCATTACTGTCAATGCTGTGTCAGTACTGCGTCAGTACTGTGTCAATACTGTGTCAGTATTTACTGGTCGATTAGATTAGAAAGGGTCAAGTGAAGCATGGCTTATGAGACAGGCCGTCCATATGTGGGTGGCCCAAGGCAAAAGTACCTGTCGGGGCCCTGATAGCCCCATATCTCATAATAACCGGAAAAGGAATTAGGTACAGCGTGTATATCTATAAGAAAATCTCTGTTATATGGGAACGTTGAAATAGTATAGTGCACTGACATGGCAAGGACTGGATGAACATTCAGAGGTCAGAGGTCAGAATCAAATATACGGTGACCAGTGGCGATATTGACCTGACGTCATTTGAGTCACTGCATCCTAAGAGACTGATCTCCCTTCACTATACAGTAGAACTCACCTGGTCATCTTAAATGGACTTCTTTTTTTTTATTTGACACTGCCAGTCTTAGACAGAATTAGTTGAACACAAACAGAACAACACTTTGCAATCTCAGGCAGACTTTTGTAGCAAATTACAATGAAGCTTAATTTGGCAATCTTAAAGAGATTTATGCATAAATTATTAAAGACGTCTCATTATGCGAAAATCACTGATTGCATCCATCGACTAAAGTGATGTTAGTATTATGGAAGTGTGTCATCTCAGATTACAAAAGATTTTCAATCCTTTAGATCTTATATCATGCATGCAGCACAAAGTATACACACGTAATTTTTTGCACATTTGTAAACAGGAAGCATCACTTACACAAATAAATACCAGACGATTGTTCTGTAATAAATGTTGGCAAGAGATGGAAGTGTAGCACTACGCCAGAAAACTATACCAGAAGAAGGTGCTTCAATGACAGAAAGTTTCACCATCAGCACCAAGTGGAATGTAAGTTTCCGTACAAAAGAACAAATTACAGGGATTTTACACCCATAGCTACTTGGAACTAACACTTGTGAGACCAAACTAAATCGACAAAAGAATACATGAATAACAAAATCAGTTTCACACTGTGAGGGACAAACTTCTCAATAATTCTTAGTGCCCGTGGTACACCTTCCTCATCATCCAAGAACCGATCAGAGAAAAGTGATATGGTAAAATAAAGTTGATAACGGTGGAAAAAACTGAAACGAAAAATATGTTTAAAATGAGCTAAACACAACAGACTTATGAACTATTTTATGTCTAGTCTTGAATTCAATGTGTATGTGTATGTTTAAAATGAGCTAAACACAACAGACTTATGAACTATTTTATGTCTAGTCTTGAATTCAATGTGTATGTGTATGTTTAAGAAACTTTTGTTTAATCAGGTTCATTAGCTTGCTTTGAGATAAATTCAGTCTAGCCACAATATTTACAAATTTTCATAAATAAGTTCATAAAAGTTTATGCTCGCGTCAATTTACTCTCGTCAGTTTTACACATCATTCTATTTTCTTTAAATACGAGTATTTTCTAATATATGTGTACATAAAATGAGAAAATAATTTAACAACAACAATTTGAATCTAAATAGAATTTATTTTGTTTTAATATTTTTTTTAACAACCTTATATTTGAAAAAATGAAAAAAAAAAAATTTTGGGGTGATACTTTAGTGAGAAATGTCAGACATCGCTGATATAAATGATGTCCGAAATCTGTTGACATTTAGAAATAATACAAAGAAAGTCTTCGAAGACATATCCTCTGAACTGTACTTATTTACTATTTTGAAACATTCAAAAACTTCACTATTTGTCTTTCCTTAACCCACATATCTATCATTACGTCCTTTTTCAATTTTTGTGTTTTTCATGGAATAAAAAAAAATTGGGTAACCTGCGCTGGCAGCAAGTGTTATAAAAATGTAGTTAACACTGAGAGTTGTCCCTCCCTTCTCCCCCCCCCCCCCCAACGACCCCGGGGGCGATGTGTGGGGTGGCTCGGGCTCTGGAAGATATTATTTTAACAAGGAACAAATTTGTTTAAGATGAGACCGCGGGCAGATTTCTGGTTCACAACTCTGAATATAAAGACACACCCACTTTCATTGGCTTTCATTCACTTCTTTTGTATGTGTGTGGGGTGTATGTGTTTCTCTGTGTGTAAATATATGTGTGTGTGTTTCTATATGTGTAAATATATGTGTGTGTGTGTTTCTATGTGTGTAAATATATGTGTGTGTGTGTGTGTGTGTGTTTCTCTGTGTGTAAATATATATATGTGTGTGTGTTTCTATGTGTGTAAATATATATATATGTGTGTGTGTTTCTATGTGTGTAAATATATATGTGTGTGTGTTTTTTCTATGTGTGTAAATATGTGTGTGTGTTTCTATGTGTATAAATATATATGTGTGTGTGTGTTTCTATGTGTGCAAATATATGTGTGTGTGTGTTTCTATGTGTGTAAATATATATGTGTGTGTGTTTATATGTGTGTAAATATGTGTGTGCGTGTGTTTCTATGTGTGTAAATATATATGTGTGTGTGTTTATATGTGTGTAAATATGTGTGTAAATATGTGTGTGTGTTTCTATGTGTGTAAATATATGTGTGTGTGTGTGTTTCTATGTGTGTAAATATATATGTGTGTGTGTGTGTTTCTATGTGTGTAAATATATATATGTGTGTGTGTGTTTCTATGTGTGTAAATATATATGTGTGTGTGTGTGTTTCTATGTGTGTAAATATATATATGTGTGTGTGTTTCTATGTGTGTAAATATATATGTGTGTGTGTGTGTTTCTATGTGTGTAAATATATATGTGTGTGTGTGTTTCTATGTGTGTAAATATATATGTGTGTGTGTTTCTATGTGTGTAAATATATATATGTGTGTGTGTGTTTCTATGTGTGTAAATATATATGTGTGTGTGTGTGTTTCTATGTGTGTAAATATATATATGTGTGTGTGTGTTTCTATGTGTGTAAATATATATATGTGCGTGTGTGTTTCTATGTGTGTAAATATATATGTGTGTGTGTGTTTCTATGTGTGTAAATATATATGTGTGTGTGTGTGTTTCTATGTGTGTAAATATACATGTGTGTGTGTGTTTCTATGTGTGTAAATATATGTGTGTGTGTGTGTGTGTTTCTATATGTGTAAATATATATATGTGTGTGTGTTTCTATGTGTGTATTATACATTTTAATGAGGCAGTTAGAAGGTGAAGATTTATATATATATATATGGTCTTTTGTTTGGCTTAACACACATACATACTTCTACATGCTTTTTCACACTTCTTCATTATATGTCCATAATTTGGTGTGGTCTTCTTAACTGATTTTAAATTCTCTATCTGTTTTATTACGCGTTGGTCACGTGACAGAGTCATAACAATCATGGCCGACAAGGATATATCAATTCTATTCGGCTGACAGGTCAGCCAAAATAAAAATAAAAGAACACACCAATGGTATGAGAAGTTGATTCTACAATGTTACCTAAATATTCAGCCATAGATGTGTCCCCCTTCCCCCACGTGCCTCTGTGATAATAATTTGCACACAGATTTTTTATGTCTTATATCTACTATTTCTGCCATCGTTGTCTATGCGCAGATTTAGTTCGAAAAAACAAAATTAATCTGAAATGAGAAACATCGAAAATTTAATTTGAACATTTTTTTGTCCATAAAATTTTAAAAATCTCCAGATATAGCATCCACCCTCAACTCCCCCGTGACAATTATCTTATGAACACAACCGCGATCCCCCCCCCCTTCTCGACCCCCCTTACACTGACCCTCACACCCCCAAAAGTTCGTCAAGACATAAACACTCAATATAAACAGACAACAAGTACAAGTAATGAAAGAAACTTGTCCTCACTGGCCTGTATAACCCGAAGAATTTTTTCTTTCTTTCTCACAATTCTCTTCTTCCAGAAATTGTCCCTTTCCCCCCTCCCCCTCCCCTATAACCCTCTTTTATTTTTGTCCTGTCCAGGGAGACTTTGGGAGTGGGGGGGTGGAGGGAGGTGGGGAGAGAGGAGCGCACGAAAGTCACTTGTCCTTGCTCGTGATTAAATTATCTTGCTTCATTCAAAAACGTTCTAATGGCGGGACTCTGTTTGGTCATTTCATTACAGCCTCGCGGATACGCACGTTGTGGCCCCATTCCCCCCCCCCCCCCCCCCCCCCCCCCCCCCCCCTTCCTATCCCGGTCCCATTTCTACCCCCCGAGGCACCCTGGCACGCAACCTCCCACTTCATGCTATTCTCCACCGTGCTACAAGAGGGTAGCGCTTCTACCCTTTCCCCCCATTCCCCCGAATCTCCTCGGTCTGAACTCACCACCAGATGCTAGACGCGTGTGCTTTAAAAAATTGGAACATGAATACGAGTGGGAAAGTTTTCAGAGAGTGTGGGAGAGTGGGGTTGGGGAGGCGAGATGTAAGAATATCTTAATGATGAGTGCAATGGTCAGTTTGTTTATTTGTTTGTTTACAGTCTGGACAACAGAAGGTGGACACAACGACTTGATTTTGTTGATGGGATGTTGAATATCTTAGCCGGCCAATGACTTCGGCAATACGATGCCTCAACACATTTACTCTCACGTTATCACAGAAGGACACCACAGTACAATGGAAGTAAATGATAGGTCAACTTGTTGGTAATGTCCGGGACATTGCAGTTGATGATATGTGAGCTTGTATGTAATGACCGGGGCATTGCAGTTGGTGATATGTGAGCTTGTATGTAATGACAGGGGCATTGCAGTTGGTGATATGTGAGCTTGTATGTAATGACCGGGGCATTGCAGTTGGTGATATGTGAGCTTGTATGTAATGACAGGGACATTGCAGTGAATTATAGGTAAACCTGCTTTAAACAAGCTAACACATCTAACGAGCTCCATTGAGATGTATTTATTGACAGTACATGAGTGGAGGGTGACTTGGTGTGGCGCTTTGGCTGTGAGCTCTATTGTCATTCTGTAAGTTGTAGGTTCCGATCTCAGTGAGTTCAGTCATCGGTGTTTCCCGTGGTTCCTCCATTGCCATTGCTCACTCGGCTTGCTAGGGGATGGGGAAAAAAAGGCACTACAAAAACTTCTGAACTAGATAAACACTTCATCATTACATGGATTTCGAAAAAAAAAATTATTTCACCAGACAAAACTTTTACATCTTTATATGAAAACAGTGTATAGATACAGCTTGGCATAGCAGTTAGTCACATTGGACATAGTCTGCGTAAGACTTAACGCCGTAGTAGGATAGCTGAAGATAAACACAGATGAACAGTTATAGCTCTAGTCTGCACTCTTATAACAATGTGAAGAACAAATGCGACACTGACCAAAACATTTCACACAGACAACCACCTACCTGCTTACAGTAAAATACAAAGGATTTTTAAAGGTGCAAACGGATTTGCAGACTCTGGTCTCTCTGTCTGTTCATATGTCTGTCACACACACACACACACACACACTCACACTCACACACACACACACAGTAATACTGTATAGACAATTATTCTCTAGATAAATGAACTGTCAACTGTAAGCAGACCCTCTATGAATGAATGCTGTAGTAAGTTGCAATTAAAACCACATTTAAAACATTAAAAAGAATTTGTAAAACTGTCGGATGAAAGATGAGTGACGGGTGATTTATTTGTTGATGGTTTCAGTTTGTGTCAAACACAACAAAACAAAACAAAACGGTTTAAAAAAGTGATTTATATATTCTCCTTAACGCCAGAAACTTTCACCTTTTAAATTTGACGAGGCACAACTTGATATAGACACATCTTGATATAGACACAACTTGTTATAGACACAACTTGTTATAGACACAACTTGTTATAGACACAACTTGACAAAGACACAACTTGTTATAGACACAACTTGATTTATACACAACTTGATTTAGACAAAACCTTAGCGGTCTTTGGTGGGCCTTACATTTTTTTTTATTTAATTTTCTTTCTAGTTTAATAACCTTCATGGTTTCTTTCAACTAATGATGAAGTTGTGTACATAATGATGAAATTGTGTACATAATGATAAAGTTGTGTACATAATGATAAAGTTATGTACATAATGATGAAATTGTGTACATAATGATAAAGTTGTTTACATAATGATGAAGTTGTGTACATAATGATGAAATTGTGTACATAATGATGAAGTTGTGTACATAATGATGAAGTTGTGTACATAATGATGAAATTGTGTACATAATGATGAAATTGTGTACATAATGATGAAGTTGTTTGCATAATGATGAAGTTGTTTGCATAATGATGAAGTTGTTTACATAATGATGAAGCAATGTATACTTAAGTTTACTAATTAATAATGACAGCGCTGTAAAACAAAAAAATAAACTCTTGTATTCTCATTTTTAAAATGGTGACAGTGAATATTTATTTTTGTTTACTGAAGGTTTAGAATGATGAGCTGCCTACTATTCCCTCTGTCTACTGTAGTTTTAGAATGATAGTGTAATGTACATATGCTGGTTTACTGTAGATCTAGATTATTTAGCTTACTGTAGTTTTACTCTCAGAGATTTCAACAAACCTTATACAGTTCAGATGGTGCCAACCTCATTCATAACTGAAACAAACTTTATACAGTTCAGATGGTGCCACCAACCTCATTCGTAACTGAAACAAACTTTATACAGTTCAGATGGTGCCAATCTCATTCATAACTGAAACAAACTTTATACAGTTCAGATGGTGCCACCAACCTCATTCGTAACTGAAACAAACTTTATACAGTTCAGATGGTGCCAACCTCATTCATAACTGAAACAAACTTTATACAGTTCAGATGGTGCCAACCTCATTCATAACTGAAACAAACTTTATACAGTTCAGATGGTGCCACCAACCTCATTCGTAACTGAAACAAACTTTATACAGTTCAGATGGTGCCAACCTCATTCATAACTGAAACAAACTTTATACAGTTCAGATGGTGCCAACCTCATTCATAACTGACACAAACTTTATACAGTTCAGATGGTGCCAACCTCATTCATAACTGAAACAAACTTTATACAGTTCAGATGGTGCCACCAACCTCATTCGTAACTGAAACAAACTTTATACAGTTCAGATGGTGCCAACCTCATTCGTAACTGAACCCAACTTTATACAGTTCAGATGGTGCCACCAACCTCATTCATAACTGAAACAAACTTTATACAGTTCAGATGGCGCCAACCTCATTCATAACTGAAACAAACTTTATACAGTTCAGATGGTGCCACCAACCTCATTCATAACTGAAACAAACTTTATACAGTTCAGATGGTGCCAACCTCATTCATAACTGAAACAAACTTTATACAGTTCAGATGGTGCCAACCTCATTCGTAACTGAAACAAACTTTATACAGTTCAGATGGTGCCACCAACCTCATTCGTAACTGAAACAAACTTTATACAGTTCAGATGGTGCCACCAACCTCATTCATAACTGAAACAAACTTTATACAGTTCAGATGGTGCCAACCTCATTCATAACTGAAACAAACTTTATACAGTTCAGATGGTGCCACCAACCTCATTCATAACTGAAACAAACTTTATACAGTTCAGATGGTGCCAACCTCATTCATGACTGAAACAAACTTTATACAGTTCAGATGGTGCCAACCTCATTCGTAGCTGAAACAAACTTTATACAGTTCAGATGGTGCCACCAACCTCATTCGTAACTGAAACAAACTTTATACAGTTCAGATGGTGCCAACCTCATTCATAACTGAAACAAACTTTATACAGTTCAAATGGTGCCACCAACCTCATTCGTAACTGAAACAAACCTTATACAGTTCAGATGGTGCCAACCTCATTTGTAACTGAAACAAACTTTATACAGTTTAGATGGTGCCAACCTAATTCGTAACTGAAACAAACTTTATACAGTTCAGATGGTGCCAACCTCATTCATAACTGAAACAAACTTTATACAGTTCAGATGGTGCCAACCTCATTCGTAACTGAAACAAACTTTATACAGTTCAGATGGTGCCAACCTCATTCGTAACTGAAACAAACTTTTTACAGTTCAGATGGTGCCAACCTCATTCGTAACTGAAACAAACTTTATACAGTTCAGATGGTGCCACCAACCTCATTCGTAACTGAAACAAACTTTATACAGTTCAGATGGTGCCAACCTCATTCGTAACTGAAACAAACTTTATACAGTTCAGATGGTGCCACCAACCTCATTCGTAACTGAAACAAACTTTATACAGTTCAGATGGTGCCAACCTCATTTGTAACTGAAACAAACTTTATACAGTTCAGATGGTGCCAACCTCATTCGTAACTGAAACAAACTTTATACAGTTCAGATGGTGCCAACCTCATTCATAACTGAAACAAACTTTATACAGTTCAGATGGTGCCACCAACCTCATTCGTAACTGAAACAAACTTTATACAGTTCAGATGGTGCCAACCTCATTCATAACTGAAACAAACTTTATACAGTTCAGATGGTGCCAACCTCATTCATAACTGACACAAACTTTATACAGTTCAGATGGTGCCAACCTCATTCATAACTGAAACAAACTTTATACAGTTCAGATGGTGCCACCAACCTCATTCGTAACTGAAACAAACTTTATACAGTTCAGATGGTGCCAACCTCATTCGTAACTGAACCCAACTTTATACAGTTCAGATGGTGCCACCAACCTCATTCATAACTGAAACAAACTTTATACAGTTCAGATGGTGCCAACCTCATTTGTAACTGAAACAAACTTTATACAGTTCAGATGGTGCCACCAACCTCATTCATAACTGAAACAAACTTTATACAGTTCAGATGGTGCCAACCTCATTCATAACTGAAACAAACTTTATACAGTTCAGATGGTGCCAACCTCATTCATAACTGACACAAACTTTATACAGTTCAGATGGTGCCAACCTCATTCATAACTGAAACAAACTTTATACAGTTCAGATGGTGCCACCAACCTCATTCGTAACTGAAACAAACTTTATACAGTTCAGATGGTGCCAACCTCATTCGTAACTGAACCCAACTTTATACAGTTCAGATGGTGCCACCAACCTCATTCATAACTGAAACAAACTTTATACAGTTCAGATGGTGCCAACCTCATTTGTAACTGAAACAAACTTTATACAGTTCAGATGGTGCCACCAACCTCATTCATAACTGAAACAAACTTTATACAGTTCAGATGGTGCCACCAACCTCATTCATAACTGAAACAAACTTTATACAGTTCAGATGGTGCCACCAACCTCATTCATAACTGAAACAAACTTTATACAGTTCAGATGGTGCCAACCTCATTCATGACTGAAACAAACTTTATACAGTTCAGATGGTGCCAACCTCATTCGTAGCTGAAACAAACTTTATACAGTTCAGATGGTGCCACCAACCTCATTCGTAACTGAAACAAACTTTATACAGTTCAGATGGTGCCACCAACCTCATTCATAACTGAAACAAACTTTATACAGTTCAGATGGCGCCAACCTCATTCATAACTGAAACAAACTTTATACAGTTCAGATGGTGCCACCAACCTCATTCATAACTGAAACAAACTTTATACAGTTCAGATGGTGCCAACCTCATTCGTAACTGAAACAAACTTTATACAGTTCAGATGGTGCCAACCTCATTCATAACTGAAACAAACTTTATACAGTTCAGATGGTGCCACCAACCTCATTCATAACTGAAACAAACTTTATACAGTTCAGATGGTGCCAACCTCATTCATGACTGAAACAAACTTTATACAGTTCAGATGGTGCCAACCTCATTCGTAGCTGAAACAAACTTTATACAGTTCAGATGGTGCCACCAACCTCATTCGTAACTGAAACAAACTTTATACAGTTCAGATGGTGCCAACCTCATTCATAACTGAAACAAACTTTATACAGTTCAGATGGTGCCACCAACCTCATTCGTAACTGAAACAAACCTTATACAGTTCAGATGGTGCCAACCTCATTTGTAACTGAAACAAACTTTATACAGTTCAGATGGTGCCAACCTCATTCGTAACTGAAACAAACTTTATACAGTTCAGATGGTGCCAACCTCATTCATAACTGAAACAAACTTTATACAGTTCAGATGGTGCCAACCTCATTCGTAACTGAAACAAACTTTATACAGTTCAGATGGTGCCAACCTCATTCGTAACTGAAACAAACTTTTTACAGTTCAGATGGTGCCAACCTCATTCGTAACTGAAACAAACTTTATACAGTTCAGATGGTGCCACCAACCTCATTCGTAACTGAAACAAACTTTATACAGTTCAGATGGTGCCAACCTCATTCGTAACTGAAACAAACTTTATACAGTTCAGATGGTGCCACCAACCTCATTCGTAACTGAAACAAACTTTATACAGTTCAGATGGTGCCAACCTCATTTGTAACTGAAACAAACTTTATACAGTTCAGATGGTGCCAACCTCATTCGTAACTGAAACAAACTTTATACAGTTCAGATGGTGCCAACCTCATTCATAACTGAAACAAACTTTATACAGTTCAGATGGTGCCAACCTCATTCATAAATGAAACAAACTTTATACAGTTCAGATGGTGCCAACCTCATTCATAACTGAAACAAACTTTATACAGTTCAGATGGTGCCACCAACTTCATTAATAACTGAAACAAACTTTATACAGTTCAGATGGTGCCAACCTCATTCATAACTGAAACAAACTTTATACAGTTCAGATGGTGCCAACCTCATTCATAACTGAAACAAACTGTATACAGTTCAGATGGTGCCACCAACCTCATTTGTAACTGAAACAAACTTTATACAGTTCAGATGGTGCCAACCTCATTCATAACTGAAACAAACTTTATACAGTTCAGATGGCGCCAACCTCATTCGTAACTGAAACAAACTTTATACAGTTCAGATGGTGCCACCAACCTCATTCGTAACTGAAACAAACTTTATTTAACAAACTTCCATGTTGCTGTTAACTTTTTTTTATAAATTGAAAGATTGTGAAGTCAAAACAATGACCATTTATGACAATGACCAAACCCAGATCTCCATATCTGCTGCCCCCTTCCAGCCCACGTGAAGAACTGGCCATAACTGGGAAATTTAATGGATAGTTGCATCCCCTTGATTTATGCCCCACGAGGGAGAGATTTGCGTCACGACAGGACATAACAGTGGACATGATAGTGGACATGATAGTGGACATGATAGCCATACCCAGAGAATTCAGTTAAGATGATATGATGAACAGAACATGGAGATGGGTGGAGACTAGACGTGTACACTACGGTGGATGTTGATCTGTCGCTGCGGGTTAGAATGACTTGATGTGTCAGCATGTGATGGCATAAACAGATGTGTCGCTGTGCACTGGTATAAACAGATTTGTCACATTGTATAAGCATAAACACTAGTGCCACTTTGTATTGACAAAGACAGATGTATCATAGAGGTCAGTTATAAAGACGTTTGTCACAATATTTGAAATGTCACGATGTTACGGCATAAAGTTAAATGACACTATATGTCGACATACAATGTAATGTCAATTTATGTGTCGGCATATAATGAAATGTTTACTATATTTTGGTATAAACTAAACTTTCACTATTTGTGTCAACAAAAAATGAAATGTCAATATTTGTCGATATAAATATACACTTTGACCCATGCGTTAGTTCGAAATATGTTTCATAATTATTGTTTATAAAATTATCTGATAAAAGCACTCTATGTATATGTTTATATTGGGCAATAAATATTACCAGACTACAAGGGGAGACGGCAATCAATATGAATGAAAATATTTTTGTTAGACTTGTTTCATTCATAGCCGACTTAAAAGATTTTTTTTTATTTCTACGCCTGGTATATGATCAGTTATTTTAACTGTAAAATAAAGCTTCAAATATTTGTGCTTTAAGTACTGTCTGAAAGACAATTTGATAAAGGCTTGATTAGTTGCACAAAGGTCAAATTAGTTGCATAAAGGTCAAATTAATTATAGAAAAGTATGATTAGTTATTTAAAGGTCTTATTAACTATGTATATTTATTGCAGTATTTCCGTGTGTATTAAGGTGATAATTTGTGCGTACGTGTGTGTGTGTAAGTCAGTGTTAAATATGTGTGTAATTCTGTGTTTAACTATGTGTGCAAGTATGTGTTAAATATGCGTGTAAGTCTTTGTTAAATATGTGTGTAAGTCTGTGAAAGTCTGTATTGGTCTATTAAATATGTGCGTAAGTCTGTGTTACATATGTGTATAAGTGTGTGTTAAATATTTCTGTAAGTCTGTGCTAAATATATTTGTAAGTCTGTGTTAAATATGTGTGTAAATCTGTGAAAGTCTGCGGATGTCTGTTAAACATGTGTGTAAGTCTATGAGGGGCACTGTAAGTCTGTGTTGAGTCTATGTGTAAATGTCTGTGTTGAGTCTATGTGTAAATGTCTGTGTGTGTAAATGTATGTGTCAATGTCTCTATGTGTAAATGTCTGTATGTGTAAATGTCTCTATGTGTCATGTCTGTATGTGCAAATGTCTGTATGTGTACGCGTATGTATGTGTAAATGTCTGTTATTGACAGAATGTTTCAAGAAACAATAAGATTTATGTCTATTTATAGTATCGCACACAAAACACCACCCCCCAATCCCCTTCCCGCGTCCATTCCATCTCTCCAAAAAAAATTTCTTTGATCAGGACTATTCCGGTCACGTGCAGTACAAATGGATTGAAAAAGTTTTTCCTCTGGCATTAGTCAAGGTACGTACTGCTAGTTGTCTGGTTGGCGGGAAGTAGAATGTGTGTGGTGGTGGGGGGAGGGGAAGAAACAATCCCAGGCAAAGACGTGACCAACCGGTCGTCTGGTGGTCACCCCAGCCACACAATGAGCAACATGGATGTTTGGTGGCATAAATTAACGATTATGATGGTATTTAATCCTGTTCACACTTACACACACACACACACAACACACACACGCCACACACACACACACACAACACACACACACCACACACACACACACACCACACACACACACACACACACAACACACACACACACACACACACACAAGATTACCCACGCAAACAAAACTAACACATTACGAACTATATAATAAACCAATAGATGTGTCCCAAGTACAGCACGAAACCATTGCGTCATACATGTAACCTATCAAACAACAACACAGCAAGTGAAACTGTTTATGTAACTTTGACTAGAACTAATTGTCTCTCAGGCTGTACAAATCGACTAAATTGTGTCACCCTCCATTAAATGAGTGATGCATCTCGGTAAATTAACTGTTTGTTTGTTTTGTAAAATTGTTACAGTTTTTTGTTTAATTCAAAAATTGTTCCATTGTTTCCTACTCTGTCAATACCATGTGTAATTAATTTAACATATTCCGACGTTGGTTAGACGTCACTAAACATAATACACACACGATGTTAAGGAATTCAATTAAAAAGTGCAACTTTCTGCATCCTTGTTTCATCAATATTATTACCAATAACTTTGATTGGAAAGACAGGCATTCAGTGGCGTAGCGAGCTTTACTCGCGCCCGGGGCAAAATACCTTTTTAGCGCCCCCCCGCACTATTCGAAAACCATATAATATTACATGTAAAATATACCATTTGCCGCCCCTTTGTGAGTAGCGCCCGGAGCATGATGCCTACCCCTTTGCCCCCCCGTTACGCCACTGCAGGCATGAGTTTACATTTTTATTGTGTTGCAAAAAAATATTTCAAGTGAAGTGAAATTGAATCAATTTATTTGTATTTATACCAACATTAATTTGATACATATTTCCTATTCTATCACTAACAAATGTCTGTCACAACATATTTCCGATTCTATCACTGACAAATGTCTGTCACAAAATATCTACTATTCTATCACTAACAAATGTCTGTCACAACATATTTCCGATTCTATCACTACCAAATGTCTGTCACAGCATAATATCCTATTCTATCACTAACAAATGTCTGTCACAACATATTGAGTGCAGTTTATTTTTTTCTTATTTACTTCCTGTACCGACAGTAAATTAAATTTATTTTTTATGAGCTAATTTTTAATATAATAATAATTTTTTTATTTGTGAACATTAACTTTTTAAATTTCGATAAAAGTTGAGTTTGCTGGAAATGCGAAACAAAGTTTTCAAAATTTTAGAGACACCGATTTAATGAAACATGAACTACGCTCCTCAATACATTTGTTGAATACCAAACAGCGACCCAACATATCTCGGTGCCTATCATGTTTACAAGTTTTACATTTGTTACTTGTAACATTTTACACACAGGACCGTGATTGTCGAACTTAATGTAATTTCAGAGTGTGTCGGTTCCACTTTGTTCCTCTGTGTAATTTCCGAACGTGTCGGTCCCACTTTGTTCCTCTGTGTAATTTCAAAACTTGTCGGTCCTACTTTGTTCCTCTGTGTAATTTTAAATCTTGTCGGTCCCACTTTGTTCCTCTGTGTAATTTCAAAACTTGTCGGTCCTACTTTGTTCCTCTGTGTAATTTTAAATCTTGTCGGTTCCACTTTGTTCCTCTGTGTAATTTCAAAACTTGTCGGTCCTACTTTGTTCCTCTGTGTAATTTTAAATCTTGTCGGTTCAACTTTGTTCCTCTGTGTAATTTCAAAACGTGTCGATTCCACTTTGTTCCTCTGTGTAATTTCAAAAACGTGTCGGTTCCACTTTGTTCCTCTGTGTAATTTCAAAAACGTGTCGGTTCCACTTTGTTCCTCTGTGTAATTTCAAAAACGTGTCGGTTCCACTTTGTTCCCCCGTGTTGTATTTTCCTCCCAGTTGAAAATGTCGCCCCAGTCTCAGGGAGCCAGTCACTGCTAAATGTCCGGGATTGTCCCTCAAGAGAATCCAGATAATTGATGACTAACCTTGACGAGCCCTCGTCTGCCCCTCCAGCCCTGGAGTCCACCGGGCATCTTATGCTCGTCACGGACTCCCCCCCCCCCCAGCTTCGACGGGGGGATGGAGGGGTGGGTGGGTTGCTCGTGTAAATTGAATTCTTTCGTCCGATACTTGTGTTTTTGGTGGCCGGTCGGCGACAGCTGTTTCTGGGTACTGTCTGAGACTACTCAAGGCTAAACACACAACAAATAGACTTGGGGTGAGGGTGAGAAGATGTGGGTAATGGATGGGGTGGGGTGGAGGCGGGATCGAGGAGGATATCGCCAGGAACAAGGAAGTAAAAACAAAAAAAAAAGGAAGAGGAGTGTGTCGGTGGGTAGTGGTGGACAGAGTAAGTGTTAGAGGAGGGGGGAGAAAGACCTTTGACCTTGTAACTCTCACTTCTACTCTAAGGTGACACTATTACAAAGACGTCAAGGTGACATTGATGACTGTTACATTCTATAGGATAGAGAGAGAGAGAAGAAGAAAGATAAAAAAAAGGGGGGGGGGTTGGGAGGTGGAGAGAGAGAGAGAGAGAAAGAAAGAGAAGGAACCAAATATCTTTTTCTCTCCTTTCACGTTCTATAACTACACGAGTAATTGAGATGTAGATTGTAAAGAGGTGAAGGGACTCAGGAGGTGACCTATTTAAGGCTAATCATCAGGTACGCGGTGGGGGGGGGGGGGGGGGGGGTTGGGAGGGTGAAATTATCCCAGGTTTAGGCGTGGATAGTAGGCCCTGTTGTACTTCAGGTCAAGCCAGGGGGTCAAAGGTGTTAAAAGTAACTTTTGAGGTCACCCCGTTGAGGAACCTGTTTGCATCATCGTCACATGACTTGAAGGTAGAAATATTTTGATGGACGCAGAGCCGAGGGGTGAATGGTCAACTGGCAGTTAGACGTAAACAGAAAATGTCGTCCTCATTTTCAGATGTCTATGTATGTATGTATGTATGTATGTATGTATGTATGTATGTATGTATGTATGTATGTATCTATCTATCTATCTATCTATCTATCTATCTATCTATCTATCTATCTATCTATCTATCTATCTATCTATCTATCTATCTATCTATCTATCTATCTATCTATCTATCTATCTATCTATCTATCTATCTATCTATCAGTACATACGTCTGTCTGTCTGCCTAAAAGCAGTTTGTGTTGAAAATGTTCATTTGATACATGTTTGATATAAATATCTATGAGTAGGCTGAGTACTTTATGTTATAGAGATATTTTAACGTGCAGCTTATAAAACCTGGAGGAAGAAGACTTATCAACCTTTAACCTGGAGTAAGAAGACCTATCAACCTTTAACCTGGAGGAAGAAGACCTATCAGCCTTTGGTTCTAGACATGATTAAGAAAACAAGTTCGTAAAATAAATACATTCATAGTGAGATAGTTTAGTTATGAAATCTAAATATTAATGAAGCGGGTTGTGTATAAAAAGCAGGGGGACAGCATAAAGCAGTAGTGAACAGCAGACAGCAGCATAAAACCGTTGTAAACAGCAGGGCATAAGTTGTTATAACTAATCCAAGTCTACGTTGTTACATAATACCTCGACCACCCGTCTCGTTAAAAGAATTCGTCCCTAACCTGGTGTGTTCTGTCTGAGAGTTGGCAGTAGAGCAGATATGAGGCATAGGACAAATAGGCCGAGTCTAACACTTATAAAGTCAAGATTTATGCTTATTTCTGTGTGTATGTACCGATAAAATATTCATATAACTTTCATATGACCTTTACCCCTAGATTTAAAATGAACTTTTATCTATTATCATAATTTCTTTAAACTAAAGTCAACTATGGATAGAACAATGGGTAGGAGGAAGGAATTCTTCGAAAACATCGTCCCTATCGCTGCTTTGCAATTCTTTCTGTTCGCTGTCCCGACTGTTGGATGTCCCGACTGCTGACTGTCCCGATTGTTAGATGTCCCGACCGCTTACTGTCGAAACAGCTGACTGTCCCGACTGTTGGCTGTCCCGACTGTTGGCTGTCCCGACTGTTGGCTGTCCCGGCTGCTGGCTGTCCCGGCTGTTGGCTGTCCCGGCTGTTGGCTGTCCCGGCTGTTGGCTGTTCCGGATGCTGACTGTCCCGACTGTTGGCTGTCCCGGCTGTTGGCTGTCCCGACTGTTGGATGTCCCGACTGCTGACTGTCCCGATTGTTAGATGTCCCGACCGCTTACTGTCAAAACAGCTGACTGTCCCGACTGTTGGCTGTCCCGACTGTTGGCTGTCCCGACTGTTGGCTGTCCCGGCTGCTGGCTGTCCCGACTGTTGGCTGTCCCGGCTGTTAGCCACGCACGTCTTACAAAATGTTATGTGTTCAGATAATTCAGAAAATTTGTTCTCAAAAAAAAAACGACAGCTTCAATTTCACATGTCTATTGGGCTGCGACAAAACAAACGTCCCGATAGGGGGGCCCCCTTAGCAGCAGGGGCCCCAGGCAGCCGCCCAGTCCGCCAACCCGAAAGAACAGCTCAGCACGATACATATAATTTGTTATTTTGTCCCCCCTTGTAAAATCTTGAGCTGTATTTCCCCCCCCCCCCCCCACTCAATACTACTATCATGTTGTGTGATACGTGTTAATATGCAGGAATGCTATGTACACGTAGACAACGACGGGTGGGGGGTATTGGGAGGGGGATCGTGATGTGGGGTGGTGGAGGTGGTAGTCAGATCCAGGGGAGAAGAACACAGCAATAAAAGATTAGCAGCGCCGCAGTGCTCTCTTCTTTCAAACCAACTCTACTCACAATAAGAAACTCAAACTTTTTTTGCTAATTCTACCATCTCGGGTTTCACAGGAGTACTCAAATTATAAAGATTTGTTCTTTTCTTGTTTTTTTTTTTTACTTTTTTAAACCGTTCATAACCCAATCATTCGACAACCGACTTTTAAAAAAATGTATTAAACGGTTTTTTTTTAAAGGGGTTTTTATTAAGTGATATGGAAGTATGCATAAGTGAATGAACATATATTGAGCTCAAAACACGCAGTTCTCTTCGTACAACAATTCTCTTCGTACAACAATTCTAGAAACATGTGACGATCTCTAGGGTATAACATGATTATTTGATAATTCCAACATACTTTAGTTATCCCGCAAATCATTTTCTGTTCAGTTTTTCAACTTTATTCCACAAAACTCTTTTGTTTTTTTTTTGTTTTTTTTTTCAAAATTAATTTGTTAGCTCAAAACAATAAATATTTGACGTGAAATACAAAAAAGTAATGATCCAGTTGAGTGCAGCATAAACATGGAGGGTCAACAACACATTGACCAACGGTCTTAAGACATACGTAAATAGCTGTCTCAAGAGCATCCTAAAGATAAGGCGATTGGACAAAGTAAAGAACTGACTTCCACATCTCTCACACAATGACTCTCACATGTCTCATGCACTGAATCCCACGCACACTGACTGTCACATACCAGACACACTGACTCACACACACCAAACGCACTGACTCCCACAAATCACACACACACACATAGACTGACTTTCAGACACCACACACTGACTTACAAATGTCTCACACGCTGACTCCCAAACTACAAACACACACTGATTCCCACACACCACAGCACTGACTCCCACACCACAAGTACTGACTCCCACACCACAACCACTGACTCACTCACCTCTCACACACTAACTCCCACAACTCACTCATTCACAGGTCATAGTGACAGTAAACTCCCAGTCCTCTAGGCTAGCATACGACATTAGCTCATGAAATAATGCCTCCAGAAACATACCTGGTCTCACCCTTTCTCTCTCTCTCTCACTCTCTCTCTCTCTCTCTCTCAACTCTAACTCATGTTATATTTTTCAGTGGACCATTATAAAGTGAATCATAATATCAATGAACTTTGACCCTTTGTCAAGGTCATCATGACCAATTAACACTTCAAGACTTAGGTTATGAGGGGGGGGGGGGGAGACAAAAGAATCGACTTAAACACAAACACACACGAGATTTTACTTCAGCAACTTTATATATACATTTTAACATTTTATGTTACGAACTTTTTGTGACTGTTTTTATTAGCAATGGTTGGCTAAACTGTGCGATATTTCTAGAAACTCAATTCATTCAAACAGATCCAAGAATAATGAGGAAGAAACTATACATTGAACATTCAGTCATAATTCTGTTATATATATATATATATATATATATATATATATATATATATATATTTATTCATTGACATAATTCAATATACTTTAATTCTTTACTATACGTGCTGCTGTTTTTAAATGTGTCTGTAAAATCGCCTCTAGTAGCCCCGCTACTTTTAACAACCACCTGGATACAATCAGAGGCGCGTGAAGGTATTATAGAGCCTTAAGCAAATTATTATACACCACATTGATGCGTATAACAACAGATGAAAAGAGATAAATGTACTGGTAGGGAGTAGCCAGTGGGGGCCCAGTGAGACACTTAGCTAGTGGGGGCCCAGTGAGACCCAGCCAGTGGGGGGGGCCAGTGTCACTCTTAGCTAGTGGGGGCCCAGTGAGATTCAGCCAGTGGGAGCCAGTGTCACTCTTAGCTAGTGGGGGCCCAGTGAGATTCAGCCAGTGGGGGGCCAGTGTCACTCTTAGCTAGTGGGGGCCCGGTGAGACCCAGCCAGTGGGGGGGCCAGTGAGACACAGCCAGTGGGGGGCAGTGAGACACAGCCAGTGGGGGACCAGTGTCACTCTTAGCTAGTGGGGGCCCAGTGAGATTCAGCCAGTGGGGGACCAGTGTCACTCTTAGCTAGTGGGGGCCCAGTGAGACCTTTGGCCAGTGGGGGGGGCAGTGAGACACTTAGCCAGTGTGGGGTCAGTTTGAATATCCTGTAGAACGGCCTTAGATATGCTTTATTAAGATATATTAGCTTTTATACCCCCCCCCATTGTTTTATGTTTCACATGCAATAAAATCTTGTATTATAGATGAATAGTATTTCTGATTGTGTTGGATGAAAATATATTTTTAATTCAACACTATTTAATATTCTAATAAAAAATAAGGTTTTATAAGGTGTTACTTGCTGTGGGACACATAGCTAATGAGGGGGGGGGGGGGGGGGCTATGAGATTCTTAGCCAATGTGGGCCCAGTAGTCACTCCCTCCCCCCCCCCCCACTGTGTTGAGTCTATTAAGTGGTTATGATGATCTTTTAATCATGACATACTTACAAACATGATCTTTGGCCAATACCTATGAAAGACTCAGGTAGAATAATTAGTTTGAGATATAGGAGGCATAATACACTGTGCTGTTGATTAGATCAGTTGTGTTCTTTAGACGTTTACAGCAACTACTCGCGATATCTGCAGTACATTAGCACGGCCTCTGATCCAATTAAATTGCCGTTGGTCAGATTTATCTCTCATCTGTCCACTAAACACCTTATAATGAGACCAATCATTACGTCCCCCTAATGTCTGGCCCCGGAATGAAGGATTCGACCCTTGTCGCCCTTGCCGTCGCCCTCTCTTTAAAGGTTTTGCCATCTGGACCGAATCCTAGACTCTTGAGCTGTTTTGATGCGCACGCACGTCTGACCAGGGACGACTTTGCTCACGCGTAACGACCCTGGCAGGGCACTTCGACCTTCCGCTTTAAACTTGGACGGAAACCAATGGAGCGGGGAGAACGTCTTTCGGCTGTCAGACTTGAGCGAACGTGACTTACTGGTGACTGAAGACCATCGACTGATTTGTGATTTGGGTCAAATGGTTTCTATTGGTCAATATTGGTCAATATTTGGGGGGGAATCATAAACGTTTAGTTCTTCGTCTCCTAGTCGTTATGTTTGGTTTTTTTACTTTCTTGTGGACTTAACATTTAACACTAGCAACGTTCTTCATGTGGCATGTGATATCTATCTATCTATGATATCTAATTATCTTTATATCTATCCATCAATCTATTAATAAATCCATCTATCTGTTATCCCTTGTTTGTTTTTTCGGACTTTTTTTGTCTATCGGTCTGTCCATCTAACACGATCTCGATATATCTATATATCTATTTGGTGATCTGGTGGGACGGATGGCCGAGTGGTGTAGATACTCGACTGTCAACCTGAGAGTCCTGGGTTCGATCCACGGTGAGAACCATGGGAATTTTCCCAGGTGAAATGTGTTTCAAATGTCTTCCCACAAGTCCACCCAGCTTTAAATGGGTACCTGACTTAAGTTGGGGAAGTAAAGGCGGCTGGGCGTTGTGCTAACCACACAATCCCTTTATATGCCGAGGTTATAGAAACAGATGAATTCTACACTTCATCTGCCCCGATGGCCCTAAACATAAACATGAAGTGTTCAACCATATTTTTCTCGTTTGTATTGTGTGCTAATGTTTGTATTGTGTTCGAATGTTTGTATTGTGTGCTAATGTTTGTATTGTGTTCGAATGTTTGTATTGTGTTCGAATGTTTGTATTGTGTTCGAATGTTTGTATTGTGTGCTAATGTTTGTATTATGTGCTAATGTTTGTACTGTGTGCAAATGCTTGTATTGTCTGCTAATGTTTGTATTGTGTTCGAATGTTTGTACTGTCTGGACTAACATACCCATCAACTCACATTTTTGTAACTCAGGGTAACTTTCAAATGCATACCTCGCTCACCCTCACATAAAACAATGACCAACCCACCAACTGCACACTATTAATATTGTTTACCCCTGATGTGTTTCTCACAATCCAATTCTGAAAACCTCGTACGTTCATCCCCTGTAGTATCTTGGCACAAAGAAATACTTGCACCTAGTTCATTAAAGGTTTTAGCTGAGCCTCGGACACGAAATAAACCAATCGAATCAAATCTTTGAGGCCATCAAGTACAAAACTGATTGGCCACATGCGAACTGAACACAATACATCAGCACTGACACATATTCACGTTGCAATCACCTTGTGCTTTTTGTCTCGCTTCAACAGTTCGGCGTTCAGACATTTGCAGTAAAATAAAACTTCAGATAAAAACATGGCCGGATACGGTGATTTGTATCACTCTGCAAGGCCGGATACGGTGACTTGTATCACTCTGCAAGGCCGGATACGGTGACTTGTATCACTCTACAAGGCCGTTGAGTTATTTCTCTCTGCTGAGAGATGCACTTCATAGTTTTACAGGGTTGTTTGAACTTAACCCATTGACGACTGGTGGTTGGAGCATCAAGGACTGCAGCATTGAATGCATACAAAACACTACCTGAAGAGTTTATGTAGCTCGCTAACAACAAACTTACATTTTACTGGTTGGTGGGTGTTCACTTCACAGCACTTTTCAGTACATGACCGATGTAACCTTAACATTTGGTTTCATTTACTACAGCTGAGATAAATAGAAGTACCAAATGAATAAATAAAGTTTCACAGTTAAATTGATGTTATAATTTATATAGAGGCAGATGATAGATATATAAATAGATAAACAGACAGATAAACAGGCAGATAGATAAATAGATAGATTAATGATGTATATATATATACATATATATATAAAGAGAGAGAGAGAGAGAGAGAGATAGATAGATAGATAGATAGATAGATAGATAGATAGATAGATAGATAGATAGATAGATAGATAGATAGATAGATAGATAGATAGATAGATAGATAGATAGATAGATAGATAGATAGATAGATAGATAGATAGATAGATAGATAGATAGATAGATAGATAGATAGATAGATAGATAGATAGATAGATAGATAGATAGATAGATAGATAGATAGATAGATAGATAGATAGATAGATAGATAGATAGATAGATAGATGACTCCAGTACTGAATGTCGCTTTCCACCATTGTACTGAGGACTAAGGAAATCCCTTTGCACTCAGTGGAAGACAGGTTTATTACTTCCGTTATTTCAAACTGGGCATGCGCCAAAAGTCAAGGCTTCCTTCTACCTTTGTTGGGCTACTCTCTAACACGAACTTGTTCTTGCTCTGTATATGTTTTATTATTGTCCTGGCCACATCTCTCTGTCTCGCTATATTTAAAAAAAAAAAACCGTTAAAGTTCAGCCTACATCATGGACACAGGTTTCACATAGTTTGGTGACATCATTACCCTAAGTTTTATTTAGTTTGGTGAAATCATAGAGAACATTGCCTCAAGACTACTAATACTGTTGTATTGCCTCAACTCCTTTTTTTCGAATAGACTTACTTCCATCAAAGTACTGTTCTACTATCACACTATTTCCACCAAAGTACTGTTCAACCATCACACTATTTCCACCAAAGTACTGTTCTACCATCACACTATTTCCATCAAAGTACTGTTCTACCATCACACTATTTCCACCAAAGTACTGTTCTACCATCACACTATTTCGATCAAAGTACTGTTCTACCATCACACTATTTCCATCAAAGTACTGTTCTACCATCACACTATTTCCACCAAAGTACTGTTCTACCATCACACTATTTCGATCAAAGTACTGTTCTACCATCACACTATTTCCATCAAAGTACTGTTCTACCATCACACTATTTCCATCAAAGTACTGTTCTACCATCACACTATTTCCATCAAAGTGCTGTTCTACCATCACACTATTTCCATCAAAGTACTGTTCTACCATCATATTTCCATCAAAGTACTGTTCTACCATCACACTATTTCCACCATAGTACTGTTCTACCATCACACTATTTCCATCAAAGTACTGTTCTACCATCACACTATTTCCATCAAAGTACTGTTCTACCATCATATTTCCATCAAAGTACTGTTCTACCATCACACTATTTCCACCAAAGTACTGTTCTACCATCACACTATTTCCATCAAAGTACTGTTCTACCATCACACTATTTCCATCAAAGTACTGTTCTACCATCACACTATTTCCATCAAAGTACTGTTCTACCATCACACTATTTCCATCAAAGTACTGTTCTACCATCATATTTCCATCAAACTACTGTTCTACCATCACACTATTTCCACCAAAGTACTGTTCTACCATCACACTATTTCCAAAATTACATCAATGTAGTGCTGCCAGTAGTAAACCCATACGCCAATCAACAAGAAACTACTCACAACTCACCCACAACTTCTGCATTCCACATTAAATACTCATCAATTTTCACTCAACAGTTATTGCACGTGCCATTTTTCTTGACGTGTGTATCAGTCACACAACCTCGCACACACACACAGACACACACATGGACACACACTCAGACACACACGGACAGACTGACCTCATTCGCTGTCCGTCTACGGTAGCAATAATGAGTGATGATATTTTATATGTATAAAAAATGTTATGAAATTGTTCGAAAGGAGACAAAATGGCTGATTGTTGATTCACATTTCAGGTTAAACAGCAATGACAGTTTGGAGCAAACTAAATGAATAAATTAGAACATGGGTATATTAGACCACAGTTTTAGTTAGTCATGCCTCTCTGTGTGTTTCTCTCAAATGTCTATTACTATCTCAATTTATACAAGTCGATTTAGGCATAGGATTTTTTTTTATATGCATAAATTATCTAATATAGGTATATTTGATTCTCAGCTTATATACGCATCGCAGAGAGTATCACCACCATCTCACAAGACTTGATTTAGTTTAAGAGTAATAATTTAAGTACTCACACTGTGGATCACGTTAAACGTGTAAAGGAGAAAGTATAAATATCTAAATGTACAAACCAATGAGATTTAAAGAAAAAAAGGGTATAAATACTATAAGATCTAGAAATTATACATACGGCTGTGATGAAAGAAGGAAGAGGTATAAATATGGAGAAGGTATACGCATGCAAGAAATGTAAAGTCAAGACTAGGAAGAAAGAGGTCTGTTATAAAACGGGTGTAAAGAAAAACCGTAAGAACGAAAGCTGTCTAAATACGAAGCGGAGATATAAAGACGGAAGAGGACATTTCCTCCACCACTCCTGGACATTTTCGAGCGCGAGAGTTAAAATGTCGATAGCGTGCACATTGCAGGGCACGTGCAGATGTTATGGGCTTCATGGGAAGAGAGAAATAATTAAGACTCCCCAAACTATAAGCCCCATTTAGCAATATTTCAGACTACCGCCCCTGTCAAGTTAGGCGTGCTGAGGCCAGAGCTGCATGGCTCGTTCAGATGACTATACTTGAGGTGCTGGACGATGGGAATATCTTGTGTCTTTAGTTTTAGTCTACTTGACACATTTGAACAGTGTAGTATGTTCAAACAGAATGAACTATTATAAGATTTAAATTCTGTTCAATGGCTGATTGATTTCGGTATTGACTAAATGTCAGATAATTCTATTTGTGGTTTTTACTTAGATATTATATAAGTGATTTTAATTAGTAATTCTGTAATAGGTTTTACTGAGCTATTTTTAATTAAATAAACTACAATAAATTCATTAAGAGTTAGTAAATTGTTTAGTACCGACATAAAACTTTGGTGTTTATTTTAATTTTCTCTTCAATTTTGTGTATTACATTTTTACACAATATTTTACATGGAGGGTTATTCTGTAAAGTAAATATTGCTCTTATCTCAATATTGCATTAATAAAATAATAGCGATTTGGGTTCTGCGTTAAATGGAAAGTAAAGAATTTATACAACAGTATTGCAGTTTAAAATACAATCATGAAAAAAATCGGATCTGCCCGAAACCAAAAATAACCTAGCCTACTAATCAAGTAAAGGGGATATAACTCTACGCAAAGGTTTTGCAGGGAACAGCTAGTAATAATAATAATATGTGTAAAATGGAGTAATAAAACAAAAATATCACTTTCATTGATTATAAATAATTGCAAGATCACCACCATTTAAAATATTAAAAAGTAAAAACTTTGTTACAAATTAAACTTCTTCCGAAATATTGACACTAAAATCTTTCAATCAAAATGTATCACTTTTTCTTTGTGATCATTCTCTTGCCAAGACTCCATGCGAGTGTGTAACATGACGTAGTGAACATACCAAACTGCACAAACTTTGACTGTAGTGATGTGAACGCGCCTCTCTCGTCAACTCTGTAAAACGAGCTTACTTCTAGCGTGAGTAAAAATGGCCCCAAAATGAAGGCAATTGAGTCGCTGTCACAGACAGGCAAAATGATTTATTGGGAGAATTTGGGAGCCGCTCGCCCCCCCCTTCCCTCCCTCCCGCCAATGATATTATTCCCGTTGCTTCTTTTGTTAGGTTATTCCCCCCCCCCCCAGCCAATAAAAAAACAAAATTAAAGAAACTAAAGTCACGGAAATTGTTCGTTTTGAGAGGCAATTGTTCAAATAAAAACTTGAACAAGAAAATGTTCAGTTCAGAAAAGAGAAAGAAAAAAATAACGGTTTGTCTACACATGAGAAAGTGCTGGCAGTTGTGTTAAAAAAAAATAGGGTAAATACATCATAGAGTTGTTAGACTATAAGAAATAGATTTATTATTGTTTAAACTACAAGCAGTAGTTCTAGAATTTAGACACCTAAGGTATGGAAGTATAATGGCTCAATACATGTGGACGTCTTTCTCTCAATACATGTGGACGTCTTTCTCTCAATACATGTGGACGTCTTTTTCTCAATACATGTGGACGTCTTTTTCTCAATACATGTGGACGTCTTTCTCTCAATACATGTGGACGTCTTTCTCTCAATACATGTGGACGTCTTTCTCTCAATACATGTGGACGTCTTTCTCTCAATACATGTGGACGTCTTTCAATAAATATGGACGTCTTTCTCTCAATACATGTGGACGTCTTTCTCTCAATACATGTGAATGTCTTTCTCTCAATATATGTGGACGTCTTTTTCTCAATACATGTGGACGTCTTTCTCTCAATACATGTGGACGTCTTTCTTTCAATAAATATGGACGTCCTTCTCTCAATACATGTGGACGTCTTTCTCTCAATACATGTGGACGTCTTTCTCTCAATACATGTGGATGTCTATTTTTTCTCTCAATACATGTGGACGTCTTTCTCTCAATACATGCGGACGTCTTTCTCTCAATACATGTGGACGTCTTTCTCTCAATACATGTGGATGTCTATTTTTTCTCTCAATACATGTGGACGTCTTTCTCTCAATACATGTGGACGTCTTTCAATTCATGTGGACGTCTTATGTTTCACTTCCCCCTGTTTTCGTTTAGAAACTGTCACATTAAGACTAAGGAAGGCTCACTTAATAACTGCCCGGGCAAAGACATTCACTTCTCTTCTGCCGGATTGTGGCACATCACCCCAGATTAAACTCGTTCGTCACATTGCCTTTGACAAGATAAAAATAGACGTCACGTGACAACTGTATGAGTTTCAAAACAAGTTCACATTTTAAGATGAAGTTCATATTTCTTGAGGTCACTTGTGTTTCTTAAACAGAACCATTATTATTATGTAACTGGGGTCCTTGTCATAGAGTTCTAAAGATATTCGGGGCCCAAGACAAAAGTACATGCCAGGGCCCTCTTTGGATTATAATTAATGGGGATAGCTACCGGAATGGTCCTTTTTAGCGGGTAGGGCCTTATGGCCAGCCGCAAAGTTTGTCCGTTTTGAGCGTCTAGTTGGTCTGTCCTGATGAAAGTATCAGACTGTGGATATTAATATTATTAGCTGTACTTGTTTATGTTTGCTGTTAAAAGAAATGTTCGCTCAAGTTTATAGAGCCCATTCCAAACATGTTTTTTTTTTTCAACGCTTGTGTTAATATTTCACCCAGACCTAGACTATATTCAAAATGTTTTTGTATATTAAAAAAAAACGTTAGGAAATTGGTCTTGATATTTGTATAGATGGGCAGAAGTTTAACCAAAAATCTGATCTAATCAGACCATTGTTGTTGTTTTTTTTTTTAATTTTTGTTTAACTTAAACGAACTGAAATAGCGTGGTTAATAGACGAATGTCCTAATGATTACACCGATAGACAGACAAATGTCCTAATGATTACACCGATAGGCAGACGAATGTCCTAATGATTACACCAATAGACAGACAAATGTCCTAATACAAGATACGGACGTTGAACACAACACATGTCAGATATGGACGTTGAACACAACACTACACATGTCTGTCAAGTGACAAATGTCTGTAAAGATGGCTCAATGTCTGTAAAGATGACTCAATGTCTGTATTGTTTACAAATGTTATTTCTCTGCCTGCATCAAATCGTAACACCGGTCTCTCAATTAGGTGTTATATTGTTTCATGTTTTCACACTTCGCCCCGGTAAACTATAACTCTAATTTGACCACAAAGCCTCGTATTGCAGGCAACATTGTCCCAGTCAAAACACCCCCATGTCGGGTCAGCATGAAAATGTTTTTCCCCCCACAGTACCACAGTAACCCCACCCTCTCTCTCTCTCCCTCCCCTGTCCGTTTCAAGCCCATTTATTTTTCAGGGAAAGTTTTCACAATTTATTTGTTGATAAAAAATATATGTTTCTATTTAAATGGGTTTGAATAACTTGTTGTGTGCAATTGTTGTTTTCTCTTTGTTTTGACGAATGAGTAATGGATATATGTGTGTCTATGTGTGGGTGTGTCTGTGTGGGTGTGTGTATGTGTGGGTGTGTCTTTCTGTTTAGCCTACTATGTGAGTACACTTATAACATACACACACAGGTGTGAATTGTTCTGGTAAGTGTTAGTTACAGGTGTGAATTGTTCAGGTAAAGTGTAAGTTACATTGTATCATGTATAGCCAAGTTTTATTTTTTAAATAGTGAGCAAGAAGGGAAGTCTATTTGCTCTAAAGTGTATCATAGAATATGTCAGCTCAAAACCCGACTGAAAAAGACAATTTACCCAACTTCAGTCATAGTACTTCTAATGTGACATAAATCCTTCTGTGACATTTTAATTATTCAGTTATATTAATTATTCATTTTAATTTTTTTTTTCAATTAGAATTTTCTGTGCAAGTTTAAGTACTCATGACTGTAAGTACTCATGATTGCAAGTACTCATGATTGTAAGTACTCATGATTGTAAGTACTCATGATTGTAAGTAATCATGACTGTAAATACTCATGACTGACTGTGTTCAAGACTGGACTGCAGTGACCATGACTGGGAAGTACTCATGAGGATCAGGAATACTCATGACTGGGATAAAGTACTCATGACTAAAGTACTATGACTGTAAGTACTCATGACTGACTGTAAGTACTCATGACTGACTGTAAGTACTCATGACTGACTGTAAGTACTCATGACTGGGAATACTCATGACTGACTGTAAGTACTCATGACTGACTGTAAGTACTCATAACTGTAAGTACTCATGATTGTAAGTACTCATGATTGTAAGTACTCATGATTGTAAGTACTCATGATTGTAAGTACTCATGACTGTTAAATTACATTCCAGTGACAAATATAAACTTGTAACAATTCTATTTATTATTGATATGGGTGTTTAATTATATTGTCTTTTTTGCTTCTGTTCAGGCAAACAAACAAACAGACATACAAACAAAGAGACTGACATACAAACAGACTGACAAACAGACTGACATACAAACAGATTGACTAACCGATCGACAACCAATGAAGTATTGCAACTGACCAGCACAATAAAAATAGCTTTCTAACATCGGAGGCAGGGAGGACGGGGGTGGGGGTAGGGGAGTCAATTGTTAACAAAACACGGTCCACTGTGGTCACCCTTGAAATAACCCCCACGGTCCGGGACCACTTTGTTTTTCATGCTTAATAAAATTGTCAACAAGGTTATGACCTTGCCAATATTCCACTCCCTGCCTTGCCTCCTCCGTTTAAATCATGGTTGGGGGGGGGGGGGGAGGGCGCAGTGTAATATATGGACCAATCAGGCAGCGCGAAGTGTTATTAAAAGTTTTAAGATGAAACAAAAAAAATGGGACCAATTTAAAGTTTTGGTCTATTTCCAACTCGGGTCACCTGTAACACTCAGCTGTGGTCTCAACCTGTCACTTACCTAGAGAAATAACTTGCTGTTAATTTTCACACCTTGATGTTTTGACTATCATCTGGCATCATAGATCCGTCATCAGATATGGGACCAAACTTTTTTTTTTATTTTGTCAGACAGGTGGTGTATGATGGGGAGTCTACGTAGGTCCACCCTCGGGCGATGTCCCAGTAGCCAGGTCAAGATAAAAAGTCTCCACCCTCTTCCCAACACTGACAGTCAAAATGTTGGCCAACCGAAACGGCGTTCCTCTGATCTGGATCATTGTATGTAGAAACAGAAAGGGCAGACAAATACAGACAAAATAGGAAATGGTGACAGAAGACAAATACAGAACAAAATGTGGGATGAGTGATAGACAAAAATACAAAAGACAAATGAAAGGATGGTGACAGACAAATACAGACAAATGTGGAATGGTGACGGAAAAGAGACAAATGCATACCAAAAATAGGGACGGCTGATAGACAAATACATACAAATGTGATGGTGTGACAGACAAATACATACTAAATGTGGATGGTGAATAGACAAGTGCAAGAATAAAAATGTGGATGGTGACAGACAAATACAGACAAATGTGGAATGGTGATAGACAAGTGCAGACAAATGTGGGATGGTGACAGACAAATACAGACAAATGTGGAATGGTGACAGACAAATGCATACAAATGTGGGATGGTGATAGACAAATACAGACAAATGTGGAATGGTGACAGACAAATGCATACAAATGTGGGATGGTGATAGACAAATACATACAAATGTGGGATGGTGACAGACAAATACAGACAAATGTGGGATGGTGACAGACAAATGCATACAAATGTGGGATGGTGATAGACAAATACATACAAATGTGGGATGGTGACAGACAAATACATACAAATGTGGGATGGTGACAGACAAATGCATACAAATGTGGAATGGTGACAGACAAATGGATACAAAATGTGGGATGGTGAGACAACACATACAAATGTGGGACCAGTGACAGGCTCCAAATGCATACAAATGTGGGAAGAACAGCAGACAAATGCATACAAATGTGGGATGGCGACAGACAAATGCATACAAATGTGGGATGGTGACAGACAAATGCATACAAATGTGGGATGGTGACATACAAATACAGACAAATGTGGGAACTGTAACCTTGTCTAGGGCCCCCAGAATGTAACCTTGTCTAGGGCCCCTAGAATGTAACCTTGTCTAGAGCCCCCAAACCGTAACCTTGTCTAGGGCCCTCGAACTGTAATCGTGTCTAGGGCACCCAAACTGTAACCTTATCTAGGGCCCCCAAACTGTAACTTCGTCTAGGGCCCCCAAATTGTAACCATGTCTAGGGCCCCCAAATAGGCTTTTGCCAACCCCCTTCTCACCACCAACACCCACCTAAAAAAACAGCAACATAAGAACAGCTCTGGGTTAAATCTTTTGATAAGAATGACGTATAGTTGAGGTAAATTACATTGGGAGGGAAGGGTTGAACATTTATACTCATCCTCTAACCTGTACCTACTCACACTAATGTCATATAATGTGTTCGTTAGTTTATACAATCTTATTTATGTCTGTTTAGTTCTCATTGACAAAAGAGCAAAAAGAAAAAAAATGTTTTGCCTTTGGTGGTACATTGACCTAGGCTTCTGGGGCAAAAGGTCAAAGCTCTACATTTTTAGAACCACCGATTAACGTATTGATTGATGATCTCTGTGTCGGTGTAGGTATGAATGTGGCAAGTGTTCATTTATTTCTGTCTCATTGAAAGTCTCTACACAACTGTACAAATGGATAGACCATTGCACGTGACAGGTGACATCTGGATGTAAAGATGTCGCGATCTATAATTCAATTAGCGGGTCTCAACAAGGCAGAGAACATCTTTGCTTGTCCTCAACACGTTTCATGTGCAATGTACAAAGAGGAAACACGAAGGGTGTTGATATAACAAAGTTCACAATACAAGTATATGGATGAGATGTTACCGGAAGTTTATAGACATGATGTAAATATCAGTATTAAGTAACTGTAATGGCAAGACATGTCTGCAACATATAAACACAACTCCAGACTGTAATGTTTTAAAGTAAGAAAGACGCAGTAAGCCAAGTGTTAACGCATCTGCTGTAAACACCATTAAAACACCAGTTAAACACCATTAAAACACCAAGTTACATGGCCAGATGTTTGAACGTGAAATACGTGTGTCAACTATATGACATGCAGAGATGATTGAGGTACTGGCTATGCAAGTACACAGGGTGCAGGCACACAGGGTGCACGTACACAGGGTGCACGTACACAGGGTGCAGGTACACAGGGTGCAGGTACACAGGATGCAGGTACACAGGGTGCAGGTACACAGGGTGCACGTACACAGGGTGCAGGTACACAGGGTGCAGGTACACAGGGTGCAGGTACACAGGGTGCAGGTACACAGGGTGCCAGTCAAGTACCAAGTACCCCCATCTCTGATGTTATGTACAATGGCGATACTACTACTACTACTAATAAAACAGAATGCTCAACTTTGCCAATGACTAGGCATCTCCGATTTATCAATTGTACTCTCTTCCATTCAGTTACAGTATTATGATTTCATCTAATGTACAAGATCTAAATATCGATTCCCTACCACTGAGTATATACATTGTGTCTATCATGCATACAGGTTATATAACACTGCTGCACACTAAAACATTTATTTAGCACCGCTGTACACTAAACCATTCATTTAGCACCGCTGCACACTAAAACATTTATTTAGCACCGCTGTACACTAAACCATTCATTTAGCACTGCTGCACACTAAACCATTCATTTAGCACCGCTGCACACTAAAACATTCATTTAGCACCGATGCACACTAAAACATTCGTTTAGCACTGCTGCGCACTAAAACATTTATTTAGCACCGCTGCACACTAAAACATTCATTTAGCACCGCTGCACACTAAACAATTCATTTAGCACCGCTGCACACTAAAACATTCATTTAGCACCGCTGCACACTAAAACATTCATTTAGCACTGCTGCAAACTACAACATTCATTTAGCACCGCTGCACAATAAAACATTCATTTAGCACCGATGCACACTAAACCATTCATTTAGCACCGCTGCACACTAAAACATTCATTTACCACCGCTGCACACAAAAACATTTATTTAGCGCCGCTGCAAACTAAAACATTCATTTAGCACTGCTGCACACTAAAACATGTATCACTGACTGCTTCTTTTCAATGAATGGTGCATAATATAAACTATACAGAACATAAACTATACAGAATATGAACTTTACAGAATGCGCATCATCTAATTCCCGCCATATTTGTGTATAAAACTCAAGTGAGACAGTACCGTGCATTCATAACAGTAACATAAACAACACAGTTCATTGTAACTTATACACATATTATCTTAACTTATCCTTGTATCACTTTAACACAAATTTCACGCCATCAAATTAACCCGGCAACATTTGTTAACAATAAATAACCAATTTAAATGACAACATGTATCATCTGCTAGATTTTCAAACCTACTAATTCATCTCCCGCGAGAATTAAAGTCTCTTGTCTCTAGGCCTCCGCCATGTTGAGTTCATGGATCAGTGAAAGAAAAGATAGACGCGCGATCGTCTGCTAACAGATTGAACCAATCAAATGTCAGGTGAAAAAAACAAAAAAAACAAATGGTTCCTGCTGAGAAAATCTGTGACATTCTAGTCCCCTATCAGTGGACATCAATGAGACATGATTCAAAAGACGCGGTATCCCGTGGTGCACCGGCCACTGGCATGCTCTAATCATGACGTCATTACTGTCGATTCCCCCGTTTGTCGTTTGAAGGAGTTTTAAAATTTAAAAACATCAACAATAGCAAAAGTTGACATTTGTTATCACAAAGATGTACATATTTATCTGTAAGCCGTAATATCTGTAAATGTAAGTTGTACTAATGTATCTGTAATTTAAGCTGTACATATTTATCTGTGCTTGTAAACTGTGCATAATTTATCTGTACATGTAAACTTTGCATAATTTATCTGTACATGTAAACTTTGCATAATTTATCTGTACATGTAAACTTTGCATAATTTATCTGTACATGTAAACTTTGAATAATTTAAAAAAAAACCGACGGTGCACAAAAATTACGGCCCTGCACCGATACACATGTTCACCCCCTCCCTCCACCACGGCCCTGCACAGATACACATGTTCACACCCTCCCTCCACCACGGCCCTGCACAGATACACATGTTCACACCCTCCTTCCACCACGGCCCTGCACAGATACACATGTTCACACCCTCCCTCCACCACGGCCCTGCACCGATGCACATGTTCACCCCCTCCCTCCACCACGGCCCTGCACAATTACACATGTTCACACCCTCCCTCCACCACGGCCCTGCATCGATACACATGTTCACCCCCTCCCTCCACCACGGCCCTGCACAGATACACATGTTCACCCCCTCCCTCCACCACGGCCCTGCACAGATACACATGTTCACACCCTCCCTCCACCACGGCCCTGCACCGATACACATGTTCCCCCCTCCCTCCACCACGGCCCTGCTCAGATACACATGTTCACCCCTCCCTCCACCACGGCCCTGCACAGATACACATGTTCACACCCTCCCTCCACCACGGCCCTGCACCGATACACATGTTCACCCCCTCCCTCCCACCACGGCCCTGCTCAGATACACATGTTCACCCCCTCCCTCCACCACGGCCCTGCACAGATACACATGTTCACACCCTCCCTCCACCACGGCCCTGCACAGATACACATGTTCACACCCTCCCTCCACCACGGGCCTGCACCGATACACATGTTCACCCCCTCCCTCCACCACGGCCCTGCACCGATACACATGTTCTGTGGTGTCTCAAGACGCTCAAAATGTTTGTGTTTTTTCTTAAAGTCAAAACAGAACTCTATCTCCACGGTACGTAAAGAAGTGTCCAGGGAAAAGGTCAGATGGTACATTGTTTAGTCAGTTCAACCCAGTTTACCGGTTTAGTCAGTTCAACTCAGTTTACCGGTTTAGTCAGTTCAACCCAGTTTACCGGTTTAGTCAGTTCAACCCAGTTTACCGGTTTAGTCAGTTCAACCCAGTTTACCGGTTTAGTCAGTTCAACCCAGTTTACCGGTTTAGTCAGTTCAACCCAGTTTACCGGTTTAGTCAGTTCAACTCAGTTTACCGGTTTTAGTCAGTTCAACCCAGTTTACCGGTTTAGTCAGTTCAACCCAGTTTACCGATAGTGAGGTAAAGAGACACACCACACATTTAAAATAATGTGTTACAATTTATTATCTACAAATGTGCACATTATGCTGTTATTAATTTTTTTTAATGCATTTCATGCCCTTCGATTCATGCCCACCGACAGAAATTTCGTGCCCCTGGGCAGGGCTGTCACAGGCCCCCCCCCCGTGCTGATAATATTTTCAAAAGATGATTGGTAAGCTCAGTCCGCCACACCACCCCCCCCCCCAATGCATTTCCCCCCCCCCCCTCATCGGCACTGCCTCGATTAACATTTGCGATAAAATTTCAAGAAATAAATTTCCGTTCAAATATTTACATTTTTTATTACACCATTCACAAAATAACATTCAACCATTTTTTTTTTTCCTGATACCTTTTTTTTTAAAATAAGATATATAAATGAACGACAACCTCCATTTCTACTGAATCATCAGTTCAAAGTTTGGATGTTTTTATTCCATGTGAATAGACTTGAAGTGCGACAACGATATTCAACTATCTGACTGGAGCAAGGATAATGTCCCAGTTTCTTTAAGAACCCCTTCAAATTTTGTTTCTTCGGTACTATGAAACAAAACAAGAAAAAAAAAATTGAAAGAGAAAAAAGAAAAGAAAGGAAAACTTTGAAAAAAAAAAGGAACAACATCTTCACAGTGATTGTCGTCTGCTAGACTAAGGTCACGTTGCTCTGACTGACAGGGTATTAGCTTTCCATTTGTGAGTCAAAAAATCCGGGAAAATGGAGGACCCCATTGACGGCTGTCTCGAGGAAATTGAACAAAAACATTCGGGATCCTGGTCCCCCCTAAAGCAGAAAAAAAAAACTGGTCAATTTCCTCGTCAAACGCTCTTCAACTTCAAAAAACCCCAGGAATGACGCCATTTATTTGGTTCGCTACGTAACTTCCTGTCTCAAGCAAAGGGAGGGAATAACGTGGCGGTGGGCTTGGACGTTGGCTAGAAACCTGTGTGTGTTGAAGATTTGTATTTTTTCATTTATTCTATTGGAACATAACGTATAGGTCTCATTATACACAATCGAATCAATCAGTCCTGTTATTTATAAAAATTCGTTCATAAATTGCTCAAACTTAAAAGAAATCAACTGTAAAATTAAGCATAATTTATGTAACTTCCATGTAAAGTATTTTTTTGAAAATATTTTTCAAGCAGATTACTCAAAATTGAAAACGAATAGCGACTGTAATAATGTTTTCGTGTATTGAAGTGTTGAAGCATTAAATATATGTTTGGATCAAATAAAGATGTCGACTCCTTAATGTTTATAAAAAAAAAATTAAATGAAGATGATAATGATCGTAACGTATCCGATATGAATCAATATTCTTTAAATCATTAAAATTGTTCAAATGTCTTTTATTCTTCTTTGATGATGAGAATGTCAATCAAAAAGTATTTTTTACGCTGGGATTCAAACCCTTGTCATTCACCATACATGTTGCCACCATTCATTGGTAAATAATACCAAAACATATGATTAGAATGGCACACAGAGAGACAACTATATAGATGGATGGATATGTTGGTAGGTAGGCAGATAGATAAATAGATAGATAGATAGATTGATAGATAGATAGATAGATAGATAGAAGTGAACTAATTTTTTTTATCTGATTATCATAAAAAGATTATCTTCCCACCATTAAAGTTTAAATTTCAAATAATTAAAGAGAATTTTGTCAAACAGCTTGCCGGTCACGTGACCAACAGCTGCTCCCCTAAGCTGTTCAGTGTCCTCACCCCCCTCCCCTCCCTTCCCGGCTGTCTACCTGCCACATCGCTCACCCACCAAATGACGTCTGCTATGTAACAATGATATGTATCAGCCATTAAATTGAGTACACTTCACGCCATCTCACAAACAACAACAGTATTGATACACACACACACACATACACACACATACACACACACACATACACACACATAAACAAACACAGAGTATAATGCCTCCTCAACTCCCCACCTCTTTTCAGTCACACGTGACGAGATAAGAACAGGTCAGTGTTAGAGAGCCTTTTGTAACTTTGTGAACGGTTTTTTTTTTTCATCTCAAGTCATCTTGGTTGGGTTGCCTCTCCATCTCGTCCCGGCCTAGCTATTGCTTGCTTAATTTCCTTGGATTCTTCGCGGAGCAAAAGTGTCTCAGCATTAACTGTCCAGCGCCCTCTGTCTAGGAAGGACTCTAGCAACTCTGCAATCCCTGTTCACAAGACCTCATCCAAATTGTCTTTTGGCGGCAAACCCCTTTCTCTGATCTTGGGGTTTCCACTGCAGAGCAATTTCTGTAACGTCTTATGTTGACTTCCAAAATGAATGGTCAATCCAACTCCATTTCATTCTGTATAGTTGTAGGTCTATGAAGTCTTGATTTTGCAGGTTGCCCGAGATTTTCGTTCCTGAATGTATCTAGTCGCCTTATCTTTAGAACGTTCCCTGAGACAACCATTTAAGATTGAGGGTCTAAAATTCTTATAACAGGACGAATTTACTATTGAGTATTAAGAGTTTAGCAGCATCAGGGAAAGAAAGGAATGTCTTGTCTTGTTATATCATGTCTTGTTTTTTCTATTCTGGCTTTGGCATCCGGCTTCCTTTATTGTGGTCTAAAGTAGTTTAGTGGTCTACAGTAGTTTAGTGATGGATGGGTGGTCGAGAGGTGTACAGCTCTCGTCCGTCAACCAGAGAGTTCCTGGTTCGAACCGACAATTTCCACAATTCCTGGTAAATGTTAAGTCCACCAGCTTTAAATGGGTCAACCTGACATTAGTCGGAGACGTAAAGGAGGATGGACGTTATGCTAACCACACAATCACGTGACTATAGAAACAGATGAATTCTACTCTTCAAATATCAGGTGTAGTGACCCTTTCAACCAAATTTAAGGTTCGAATATTCTAAAGTAATGTCATCTTGCACCCAGATTGCATCTATAGAGACACATATTGCACCTATAGAGACACGTATTGCATCTATAGAGACACATATTGAACATGTAGAGACACATATTGAACCTATAGAGACACATATTGCACCTGTAGAGACACATCCTTGTGTTGAAATTCGACCCACAGGATGTTGGAAGGTCTCGCCGCCTAGCGACGCAATAAAATCTATTAAGTCAATTTAATTGCTTAGATATAACACCCCCCTCCCCCCTTCCCATCTTTGCTTAGAAGTGAGGGTTAATAAACTGGCAGGCAGCTGCTGTCAGTGAGCACCAGACATAGTGAGTCTATCACCACCTCCATCTCGGTACTTCGTCACATCTATCTACTATCAACTCTATTGGGTATATCACAGACGATTGCATAGATAGATAGATAGATGATCATCTTCCTATGTAAGCTGATCTCGTAAAGAAACGAAGTCGAACCTCTCTGCCAGACCAAAAAAAAAAAAATCAGCACGCAAAGCTCTGAAGACATAAAGAAAAGTTATAATTAATTTTGCATTAAATTACACTAAGAAATTGCTTTTAAAAAAATACAAAAACGTTTCTTCCTCTTCCATGATGAGCCCCCCCCCCCCCTCTTGTATTCTTATCGAAGGGGACACTTCGCTGCGCCTGTGTGTATGTGTGGTAGAGGGATGGGGGGGGGGTTGTATGGGAGGGTGGAAACAAGCGCGTAAAATTCTGTTGAAGTGCTATCAATGAAAAAGACCGCGAGTCCGGACAATGCGGGCGATTTCGCGAGGCGATAGCGAGGAAAAAAATCACCGGAGCGCGAAACTATAAAAATGGATAATGAAATCATCTACATTATGGTCGTCCATCGTCACTTCATTTTATTCAGGGGGAGACCTGCAACATCGCGCCGCTCAACAAATGGACTGTTGCCATTTCAGCAGTCACAACCAAGACCCGTGAACCACTTCCCTTCAGTTTTATCTCTCCAGTTTTTTTTTTATTATTTCGCTTCCCTCATATCTTAGCGCGTGGCTTTTTTTAAAAATAAAAAAAAAATTACACTTTATTCTTTTCATCGTCTGCACAGTTCTTATCCGTTTTTTTTTTCATCCGTATAACAGACGAAGCCTCCCCCCCCCCATACACTCTCCCCCCAAACCCTTTACCCTAACCCTATCCCCTTAACCTATTTTCTGCTGTCAACTTGTGCAGATATTATATAATACAAATATAAAAAACAACTAGTGTGGCAGTGCTGAAGAATTATGGGTAGAAATTAATCCTATAGGATGGACTGACCTCAGATGTGTTTACAAAAAAAATTACACAGGGATCTTTAATTTTTGAGGACTTGTGAGTAGCTTGCTGTGTCTGTGCTTCTGGGTGATGCTGATGGGTATATAAAAACTGGGACAGATAATATGTGGCTGGTATATAAAAACAGGGACAGATAATATGTGGCTGGTATATAAAAACAGGGACAGATAATATGTGGCTGGTATATAAAAACAGGGACAGATAATATGTGGCTGGTATATAAAAACAGGGACAGATAATATGTGGCTGGTATATAAAAACAGGGACAGATAATATGTGGCCGGTATATAAAAACAGGGACAGATAATATGTGGCCGGTATATAAAAACAGGGACAGATAATATGTGGCCGGTATATAAAAACAGGGACAGATAATATGTGGCTGGCATATAAAAACAGGGACAGATAATATGTTGCTGGTATATAAAAAGAGGGACAGATAATATGTGGCTGGTATATAAAAACAGGGACAGATAATATGTGGCTGGTATATAAAAACAGGGACAGATAATATGTGGCTGGTATATAAAAACAGGGACAGATAATATGTGGCCGGTATATAAAAACAGGGACAGATAATATGTGGCTGGTATATAAAAACAGGGACAGATAATATGTGGCCGGTGTTGAGAAACCCAGTTTGACGGGTTGCGCAATTTATGAAAGAAATAAACTGGACACAACCGGTGTACTGCGAAGAAAAAGACCAGTAGCCAGTGACAGTAGTTGACGTAAATATGTGGCCTTGCAAGAGATCAGTCAGTTAGGACGACTATGAAATTGAACGACATACAAAGTATATACGATTTCAATGTTAACACTTTGTCATTTCATTAATACAAGAAATACAATTAGTCAATGTAATTTCTATCAATATTTGTATGATCGTAGCATTTTAAAAGTTGTTTTCTTTTTTATTGTAAATATAGGAGTGAATGTGACCAGTCGGATTACAGTTGTATACTACATGAGACTAACACATCACAATGATCACAACTAGGGATCGGTATCGGTATCGGACCGATATTGGCACTATCGGTTAATATCGGATCGGCCGATTGTTGTAGGGAGCGACCGATAGTCGAACCGATATTGGCACTATGGGTTAACTATCGGACCGGCCGTTTTTTGGCTGCCGATACATTGTTTTTTTTTCACAACAGAGTTGCAGAAAAAAAAATCAGTAAATAACCCAATTAGATAACCAGATCAGACAAGATTTAAAAAAAAGGAAAAAAAAAACCCGTACACAGAAATTGTCACGTCTACATCAGAGATATGACCTTGAAACAATAGGATTGGCATTTCTTAATTCTAATGTATGACCTTGAATGATACAATTAGTGAACATGTGTGTTTATTTTTTTTTGGGATGGGAAGTTGGGAGGCACGCGTGGGCGAAGTGTTACAAAATATGTGAACATGGGTTGACATACGTCATACAATCACGAGAAAAACACGTGTTTGGCATTGTTGTTGCTTAAGGGGCTGTCCATTAATTACGTCACCAAAATAGGGGAGGGGGGGTCAGAAAATTTTCGACAATTGTTGACAAGGGGAAGGGGGGAGGTCAAGAAAAGTTGACGTCAACAATGTTACATTTTTAAATTTAATATAATTACTTAATAAATAGGAAAATTAAGCAGCGTTTGTAGTTCTGTGTTACACACTCGCTTAGCATTCAGTATTTTAATTAAACTAACTATATTCCTACTAATTTTGCCACATAAACATTTTGGAAGCCACCTTTTTTAGGGGGGAGGGGGTAATCAAATGTTGACGTAATTTTATAGGGGGGGGGTCTCTGGAAGTTTGACAAGTTGTTGACAAGGGGGAGGGGGGAGGTAAAAATCGCCAAAAATTTGTTGACATAAATAAAGGACAGCCCCTAAAAAGAAAATATCGGTATCGGTATCGGTAAAAATGCTGGGGGAAAATATCGGTATCGGACTATCGGTAAAAAGGCATATCGGTCGCTCCCTAATCACAACCAAACTAACTGGTATTATAATTGTACTTTCTAGTCACTTCATCAAACTGAATGAGAGTGTTACATAGGCTGTTTATTTACATGGGCTGTATATCACAAGGGCTGTTTATCTACATGGGCTGTTTATCTACATGGGCTGTTTATCTACATGGGCTGTATAACACATGGGCTGTCTATCTACAAGGGATGTATATCACATGGGCTGTTTATCTACATGGGCTGTATATCACATGGGCTGTTTATCACATGGGCTGTCTATCTACAAGGGATGTATATCACATGGGCTGTTTATCTACATGGGCTGTATATCACATGGGCTGTTTATCACATGGGCTGTCTATCTACAAGGGATGTATATCACATGGGCTGTTTATCTACATGGGCTGTATATCACATGGGCTGTTTATCACATGAGCTGTTTATCTACATGGGCTGTATATCACATGGGCTGTCTATCTACATGGGCTGTTTATCAACATACTAAATCACTGTATTGTGTGGGGACCTATTACCTATGTTGGGGCTGCATCTCCTTCCTGCCTCAAGGTGGGGCCCTCATATCTAGATAGATGTGACGCACATATTGTGCACCTAGTCTGGTGTGACACAGTTTGTCTACACAGGTGTGTAGCGCAGTGTCTATGTACATGGTGTATTTGCTATACAGTATGTATGCTGCACAGTTTGTGTGTGTGTGTGTGTGTGTGTGTGTGCTACACAGTGTGTTAGACGGTTAGACAATGGTATGCTCTCTGGTACAGCTGGGCTCTGGCGGGGACTCAGTACAGCTCAGTGTTCAAGGTGAGGTATCTACAACTGTCATCAGTCCTCGGGGGTCATCCAGCTGCAGTTTGTATTGAACAGGTAAAAGACGAGAGAGTGGGATGGGGGAGGAGGGGGGAGGGCGTTGAAGTGTAGCACAATTATTTTTTTTTTAAAGTCATAATGACTAGGTTATTTTATTTTGTTCACTACAGGTCAAAGGAAGTTTGAACACAATAAAAACATGCAATGACATGGTTAGTAAAAAAAAAAAAAGTAAAGTTCTTCCTTTAGCCCTTAAGGACAATAGGTTCAGATAAACTGTGGAATGTATCTGCTTCTATAACCTCGGTATATAAAGGGGTTGTGCGGTTGGCATAACGGCCAGCCACCTTTATTTCTCCAACTTAAGTCAGCTACCCATTTAAAGCTGGCTGGACTTGGTGGACTTAACTCAGCATTTGCCAGGACATGGGGGGTGGACTTGGTGGACTTAACTCAGCATTTGCCAGGACATGGAGGTGGACTTGGTGGACTTAACTCAGCATTTGCCAGGACATGGGGGTGGACTTGGTCTTGCAAGCAACTTTCTCTATGACCTGTACAACTCGGGACTATCAATAGTACAGTCCACTACACTCCACCATTGATCACCCCATGACGTTGGTTATACTTAGTTTTTTTTCATTCATCCACTTTTCTGAAAAAAAATTAATGATTATTTTTATCCACGAATTTTTTAATTCAAAATCAGAAAATTTTAACCGTCTAATTCGGTGATTTTTATATATAAAATAACATAGTTTTATTTTTAAACCTTTAATTGGACTGTGAATCACTGCATCTGGTCGAAGGTCAATAGAAAACAAATTGTTATAAATAGTAACAAGTTTAATTTGTTTCATATGGCATGTCATTTTAAATCAATATTAACAAATATTAACCAAAGATGTTTATCATAAAATATTTACTTTGTAGTTGTTTTCATGCGGAACTTCAATGTATCAACACAAAAAGGAAAGAGAAAACAATTACACACAAAACCGAAGCTATCAAAGTCTAAGGGAACTTTACTTACTTTACTATGTGAGGCGTTTAGAGTTAAAGCAGTTTAACCCCACATTTGTGGCTAGCCTGGCTTAATGCGTTTCACTAAATATTTCGTGAGTTTGAAAACGTTTGGTACAAACAAAATTATTTACATCTAAAACTATGATTTATTGTAAAACCTCAATATAGAGTTTAAGTCAAACCTACTTATTGCTCCAACTAAATTATTATTAACAATGTGTATCACATATTTAAAAAAAAATAATGCAAAAAAAAAAATAATAATAATCAAGCAAGTCGAATGAACATAAAATGTTTTAGAACTATTAACTCAGAGCAGCCTATCTGATTAGTGAACCTGTCTCCCCCCCTCTCCTAAACCTTTCACTTGATTCCAATCTTGACCTGAAGGTATACTCTCCTCATCACAATCTACCATCAGAAATAATCTCCACGCTAAATTTGTTGATCGCCTACTCTCTTCTAAACAAAAAAATTGTTTGAGCTGGTAAGTAGAAGAGAAAATAATCAGAGCGGCAGATAGCCATCGGTGTGTATCGTGGTCACTCTTTGTCCAGTAAGACAGTCTTAGGGGGGGTGGGGGTAAGAGGTATGACCTGTATCAGACTGGGAAGAACGCGGCAGATAGTATCTATTGAATGGATCAACGTATGTCACATACAGTGGGTAAAAAAGAGTGGTGGGGGTGGAATGATGTTAAGTGGTTGTACTGACATGTCCGACATAACGCTAATGATAGGTAGGTTCAAACGAAATACAGCCCTGAAAGGAACAGCTCTAAACGGAACAGCGGGGTTCTGACTATACAATGTATGTGTGACTTCAAAAACATAGACTCCGTAACATAGGAAACATAACAAAAGCAAATTACCAATAAGGGCACTAATATATTTTTCAAATGTTTAAAATAGTCATTTTTTTTTTAAAAATTACAGTAAAACGGCGTTTATCCGAACGTTTATTTTTCGAAGCGTCAAATTTACAGTATCAGTTGGTTTTTTTTTTTTTGTCAACTCTATGCACTGTACATGAATCAGTGATTATTTTACATTAAAAAAAAAAAGGTAAAATTGCGACATTTTGCACCCATTTTGCTTTTTCTTCAAGCACGTTTCCCGCATGTGATGATTTTCAATATTCGTATAGTGTCCGGTGTCATATACTGCATGGCTGGCATTCAGTTTTCGGTTATCCGAACAATCGCTTATCTGAACGGTGTCCGGTCCCAATTAATTCGGATAATTGACGTTCTACTGTAGTTGAACTTTGTTGAACTTTCTTTCTTGACAACGGTATGGTTGTGAACATTATTCATATATTGTCGTCAAAACTGTCCAATATCTCTGCATTGCCTTTATTATTTGTACAAGTTACGTCATCAGCTGTTTTACAGAGACATTGAAGATCACGTTAGAAAAAAAGATTCAATAGAATTAAAGAAAACAAAAATCAATGTAATTGGCAAATATTAACGATGGCATGGAAGTTGTTCGCCAGACTGGCATACTTCATGTTCAGGTTCGAATCCTATATTGTCATCTAGTTTAGATACAAAGGTTTAGCCCCTACTATGCCTGCATTGTAAATACATCGATTATATTTGGGTTTAAAAATAAAATTGACTAATTACTAGATATCAGTGGGACGGATGGCCGAGTGGTGTAGATACTCGACTGTCGACCTGACAGTCATGGGTTCGATCCTCGGTGAGAACCATGGAGTTTTTCCAGGTGTTATTTGGTACAAAGTCGTCCCACAAGTCCACCCAGCTTTAAATGGGTACCTGACTTAAGTTGGGGAAGTAAAAGCGGCTGGGCGTTGTGCTAACCATACAATCCTTTCATATGCCGAGGTTACTGAAACAGATGAATTCTACACTTCATCTGCCCCGATGGCCCAGTAGGGCTAAGGGAACTTTACCTTACTGTTTACTAGATATCAGTAATTATATGCTGTTGGTAAATAATCCACACGGATACAACGTTTACTCTAACATGACCAACTTCAATAAATGACTTTAAACGGCATGAAGCATCGAGCACAACAACACTGGAGCGGCTGATCTATGAAAGATGAAAAGATCATAGGGCAGTCAGAGAGTGGATCATTGTTACATGAGGATGACTGACGGGGAAGGTGCACTGAGTCGAGGCTAAACACTTCAAGGCCTACGTGTGATTACAAAAACTATGGATGGAAGACAGACGGGTACAGGGCTTCAGTCGAACTGATCAGCTGATAACTTGTACATCTATGAGCCTCCTCGACCCCGACCCACCCCCGCCCCCGGGCTGGCGGTTTCGTTAAGTTTTGCAGATTAAAGTGATTTCAGTGTATGTACCTGCAGGCTGGGACTGTTATTGAAAGTGTTGGGTCTCAGTCACACGAGGCTTGGTATCACACAAACAAGCACACACACATACACACACATACACGATCAGAGGCGGCTATATGCGCGGAGCTCGAGGGCGAGTACCAAACAAGGGGCCTAGAGATACAAATGTAGTCAATGTGTCGTAAAAAAAAAAAACTAGTCTTTCACGGGGCCTCCCTTGAGCCGCTGGGTCTGGGGTGGTTGACCTAGGCATCACCTAGAATACACTGGACACCCCCCCCCCTGATGCTAGTGTTTAGTAGAATTAAGTACAGTGATGGCCCCGCGGTGTAGAGCGTTCGACTTCAGACCTCTGGTTTTTTTTTTGGAGAAAGTTTCCAAGTCTACCCAGGTCTATTTGAATATTTGAAATTAGTTGGGAAAGTACGAAATAAAATGGCAAGACATGGTACTGTAGGGAATGGCAAGACATGGTACTTTAGGTAATGGCAAGACATGGTAC
>JAGDYQ010000001.1:12351949-12446251 GCA_021962125.1 Bulinus truncatus | reverse complement strand
TACGTAGTGTAACTGATATGTAACGTTGTGAATCTAATATGTGACGTTGTGAATGTTTCTTTATACTTTACAGAGCCACAACATATATATGTATACTAATATATCAACGCCAACGCTTGGTCTACCAACACAACATATACTTTAATGGTTACTAACATAGATGAATAGATATACAATATATAACATAAGTCCTTGTCTAGTTATGTCTTTACGTCTACTACTACACTACAACCTACAACTACTACACTACAATCTACAACTACTACACCGAACTTCAACTACATCCAACTCATATGACTGTCAGCACCATACTAAATAAAAAGTCTAAGGTCACTAGCATCCTGTCAAAACATCAGGTCAAGCTACGGTCGGGGGGGGGGGGGGGGCGGGGGCGGGGGGGGGCGTGGCAAACTTACTACAAAATATTTTAACTGCTGGGACCTGGACCCACCCAGCCATGAACCTGGAATGTGTAGGATGACCATTAGGATGGGGCTGTTAGTACCTTTAGTACACAGGGAGGGGGTGGGGGTTAATTCTACACAAAATCTACACGTCACATATACCTCCCTTCTTTCTAAGTTTTACATCGTAAAACAAACTATATCATGAAAAATTATATTATAAACAATTATATTTTAAACAGCAATAGCAGGGAAAGTATAACATCATATTGCTAATGGTATGCATGTCAAATCAATAACAAAATAAAAAATTGACAAAATAATTATAAATTTAGTTCATAGTTTCTTCTTGCTGTCCTTGACTGTGTAGTCATCTGTGATGGTTATGCAATGTCTGATTGACTGCAGGTGGTCAACAGGTGAGAGGTCAAGTAAGAGGCTTGGACTGGCTGGCCACTGTTTTCAACAGTAAAGGAATAACTCATGACTCTCATCACTGTTCTGCTGTATGGTAGACATCTGTGTATGACATAATCGTCTCTGGCTCCTCTCTGGCTTGGTGGGAGAGGGTAGTAACTTTTGATGGCTTTGGTCAGTCTGTGAAAAACTACTCTATTTATAGAATGGGACAATTTTGCTTACTTTTAAGAGGGGAGGAAAATGTTGGGCTTATTACTCTTAGTGCACTTAGTCAAACAAACAACACAACTTGACTTACCTTGCATCCTTCTGGCCCTAACTGATCTTACTTAATTCAGTTACTAACTATAGTTCCCTATATCACTTACCTTGTTTCGTTCACCTCTTCACCTCACTTTTAATCTATAGAACTCTTCTAAATCTTAGATTACCTTGGTATCTTAGCAACATTTACATTTCACTTTACAGTGAAACTACAACATTTTCTTTGGCTAACTTCTCTAACCTATCTATATTCTTAACTGGGACAAATATTTTTATATACATTAAATTATGTACAACGTACTCTCCAATTACTGTTTGTACTTCTGTCCGTTGTGAAAGGGAAACCATATTTGGATCTTCTTTCATAATTACAGTTGTTGTAGTTATTCTTGCACAATGTTGACACATACTGCATATGTTTACCATGATAGTGCGGCCTAAATTCTGGCTCAGCAACATGTTCTCTCTGTCTAACATGTGAATTCTTAACTGTACACCTACTGCAGCTTCTATAAGTTGAACGTCCAATTGTGTCAAAATGGTTGTGTTGTCTTTTAGATAAAGCATTCCATTCACGGTTAATTTTTTCTTTCATTACTCTTCCATAAGGCCTTACGTATTTATTTCTGACTTCGTCGACATCTTGTCTGTATTTATTGATGGGTACTTCAAAATAACGTTTCTGTTTATTGGGGCCTTCAATGGGTACACTGTAGTTTTTGTCTCTGTGACAATAAGAGTTATTTCTTTCTTTCAAAATAATTATTCTTGGGGTTTGGGGGTTCCTAGACATATAGTGTCTTCTGTGGCATTCAGTAGTAGACGGAACTGAATGTTTCAAAACTGAGATTGTAGCACAATGTTTATGTTTGATTTCTTTACTTATGTGTTCTCTTGCTCTATTCTCTGGATTCAGTAGTTTATCATATTTACTTGTGTGTATAGCACTGTTAAGTGCTTGTCCATGATTAGCCTCTTTATATTCTTTGTGTACAACCACTGGCGATTCTACTTTGTTCAGCCTTTTAATTACGTTATTCAAATTTTGGTCAATCTCTGTTTGAGAGGCTGCAACCAGATCAACTACTTCCATTTTCCTAACAAGTTTATTTAAAAGTTTCTCTATAGCATCCACCCTTATTGGTAGGCCTTCTAAAGAACTGCTAGTCTTTAGTTTACTATGTGCGTCATTGTCCATGATTAATCTATTTAATTCAGCCTGCAACATATCTTTCTCTGATCTAAGTTGTTTATGTTCTAATCGTAGTTTTTCATTTTCTTCTTGTATCTTAGCTCTAACATGTTTCTCTTTTTCTAATTCTAATTCTTTGATTTTTAATTGGGTCTGAGTTATTTATAGACTACGCTCTATTTCTAATCTAGTATGTTCCTTTTCTAATCTAGCCTGTTCCTTTTCTAACTTATCCTGCGCCCATTTTTCTAATTTCTTTGTTTCGATCCCTAACGATTGCCCTAGTGTCACAAAATGCTCGAATGATGACATTTTTCTATACCTAGATAGACTACGAGCTAAATATGCTACTGTGACTTACCTTAATATATAACTTTAATCTACTCAAATGGTACTAATAACTATTTGATATACACACTATTTAGTTAAACAAAAAGAAAATTCCTGGGTACAAATACAGTACGAATTACACAAGACAAAAGGCAGAGAAGAACCGATAGGCACAACAAATAAAACAATGACCGTATGTTATAATACTGTCATACAAGTACAAACTAGACATAAACGATCTAACAATAAAATGTTTTGTAATCTCTCCGAGCACCGATTTGCCACTCTGTTACACAATTAATAAAGAAGTGCTCAGGAAGAGACTACTAACAAAATATCTATAGGATTCAAAATAAATATTGATTTAACATAAACAAGACATTTGAATGTGCACTAAGATAAAATAGTAAAACTTATCTGGTTTTAGGAGGTGTTAGCACAGACTGACTGACTCCTCTCGTTGCTATATCTGCTCTCTTAGATTCTGTGAGTCGGTGTGACTCTGGTGAGCTGTTGAGTCGGTGCGACCTCTGGTAGATTCACTATGAGTCAGTGTGACTCCTCTATTTGCTCTCTTAGCTGCTGTTGAGTCGGTGGGACCTCTGTTACGTAGTGTAACTGATATGTAACATTGTGAATCAAATATGTGACGTTGTGAATGTTTCTTTATACTTTACACAGCCACAACATATATATGTATACTAATATATCAACGCCAACGCTTGGTCTACCAACACAACATATACTTTAATGGTTACTAACATAGATGAATAGATATACAATATATAACATAAGTCCTTGTCTAGTTATGTCTTTACGTCTACTACTACACTACAATCTACAACTACTACACTACAATCTACAACTACTACACCGAACTTCAACTACGTCCAACTCATATGACTGTCAGCACCGTACTAAATAAAAAGTCTAAGGTCACTAGCATCCTGTCAAAACATCAGGTCAAGCTACGGTCGGGGGGGGGGGGGAGGGGGGGCGTGGCAAACGTTACTACAAAATATTTTAACTGCTGGGACCTCGACCCAGCCCAGGGTGAACCTGGAATGTGTAGGATGACCGTTAGGATGGGGCGTTAGTACACGGGAGGGGGTGGGGGTTAATTCTACACAAAATCTACACGTCACAGGAATGTAGACAAATAATTGCACACATCATGTTAAAAATTGATTTTTCATTTAAATTTGTCAATTAAGCTTTTAAAAATAAGGAGTTTGTTTTTCAATAGAATTTTTTTTTTTAAATCTTTACAACCATGAAATGAGCCATGGGGATAAAAAGTAACTCACTAACCTCAAAGACAACAACAAAAGCGAGTCTTGCTGCTAAAACATGCCAGAAAGCTGTAGATCTCCTGTATTCTGTATCTTCCCAGGGAGGGTTACGAAAATCTTTGTACCTAAAAATTATAATAATTTCATTTATTGCTCTTGTTATGCACTTGAAAAGATAAATGACATGAGAACAAGGTGACATGATGCATCAAATGTTTTTTACATCAAGGTTTTAGATTTGTAAAGTAAATACATGTAATAACAAACAAAAAAAAACCAACTAATCACCTGCATATACTAACTACACCGAGATGAATGTCCTTTGGTCTGTCAGAAGGTGCGAAGTCTGAGGTATTGAAGTAAGCCATGGTGAAGTTAATGTAACCAGAAAGTGATTCATCAGGACTGTAGCGTGAAGTGTAGACCAAACGAGGTATGAACTCTGAGGTCAATGCTATGATGAATGCCTAGAATAAAATATCTCATTTAAACTCTAGAAGTTTGTATAGGAATAAACATAACACACATAATGAAAAATGTTTCAATTCAGTAAAATGAAAAAAAAATTCAGCTTGTCTTATGAATACAATAAAATAGTAATTATAAAAAAAAACATAAAACAAAAAATGTATAAATTACCATCTTAGTATTTACGGTCAATCCATTAAAATAAATTCACAAAGCAATAATTTTTTTACAAGTACAATAGTAAAATAATACTGTACAGATTAAATGATATAATAAAAGAATTACAAATTTAAAACTCATTGTTACTCACATTTGAAATAATGGCTATTCTGGAGATACCATACAATACACTGTACCAGATGCCTGAAATAACCATCAGTAATAAGTAGACAGGAACATAATTTTAATTGCAAGACAAATCAATCTAGGTTAACTAGTGTTTTATTAGTTACCAATATTTACCAATATTAGCAGATTTCTCTGCAAGAGGTCTTCTTAGATGTGTTGTGAATTTGTTGGCATCAACTCTTATCTCAACGATGTTATTCAACAAAGCAAACAGAGGGGCCAGTGGAAATGCAGCACAAAATATGGTCAAAAATCCAAACTGCAAAACTAAAATAAAAAAAAGTTCATTCCAAAATTAAATTATTGCATGAAAAAAAATTATTCTACAAATAATCTAACAAAAATTTCATTTCACCATTAGACCTGATCTTGAATGGCAGTTGAAAAAAAGAAGTATACATTTTTATCTTAGAGACCATACTAATGTGCCTAAATGATTTAAACCTGAATGTTCTGAGTATGCTGAACTTAAATTTTTAACTGAAAAAATATTTTCAAATTAACACATTTTACATTTTGATTTATTTTTTCAACGTACTGGAAAGAAATTGGACAATTAAAAAAAATATGATCAGAAAATATAATGTAAAAAATTAATTTCAGTTATTCACTCATCTAGCCAGAGGAAGTGGAAAGCCTGTGATATTGTATGCAAAATTTTTGCGATACAAAGTTTATAACATTTAGAAATTACCAAATTATCAAAAAACCTAAATGTGATATATTGTCTATAAGAAAGATACAAGTCTCAATCTAAACATACCCATTTCAAGATATTCATAAAACAATGACATTGATTCTGCTGGAGCTAGAAGGTAATCTTTTTCCCATGGAGTTTTTGCTAATTTCTGCTCACTGGTCTCTTTAGAACACTTGCGCTTTACTAATTTGATCAGTTTTCTATGAAAAACAAATATATGTTAGAATTTGTCATATGTCGTAATTTACAAAATATCATATGGCTGATAATTATGTAAAAGAGGATCAGTTTTTAGCACTTGTAGCTTTTTTGTAGAAAACTATTCAAAACTTTTAATAGCAACATTCAAATTTTATTTATAAATATCAAAATAAAAAAAAACTACTCACGGGACAACAATTTCAATAAAGTTATTCTGAATGAGCTGTTTGCCCACCATGATAATAGCCAGCTGGATACATAGCTCTATAAGACAACCTCCAGCCTCACACTGAAATTTCAAACATATTTTGTTAAATGTATTCAGTACTTAAATAAAGGAAAGTTTCTAGAAAAATTAATAAGACAATTTTCTACCTCTTCTTGACGACCGCCAAAAATTGTGCGATATTTGCCTGGCCGACCAACAAATCTGTAAAACATTGTTATCAATTGTACAAGCAAAATACTAATTCAAAAAAATAGACTAACAAGTAAAAAAGACAAGTGCTAAAAGAGCATGAGTCAGTTGTAAAGATTAATGCACTTTTCATCACTTTCACCTAACTTGTTGATTAACTAACTACAAAGAAGTTATTTTTTTATGCTGCAGCATTGGTTTAAGATATTTTCAAACTATGAAAACATTATTCTTAACAATTATTTTTCTAACACAGGGCTTAGATACATGTATTTCACACATTATAAATAATGAACTCAGCTGTAACTTACTGTCCTTTGAAAAATGCTATGTAGAATATGGAACAGAAGTAATTGACAAACTGTAGAGCAAACAACTTGATGGTAATACTGCTGTCATATTCACTTTGTGTACGCAGACATTCCCAGTCTGTTAGCCAGAAAGCCAAATAGCCATAGATCTGTAAACAGATAATACATGTGTATGTTGTCAGATAATCAAAGCTGGAACAAGAATCATACAAAATAACAGTGAATGATTTATTTAAAGCAGTTAAGCACTGATAGCAAACATGTAAAATTTTCATTAGGCAACATTATGAATTTAGTGCATTTGATTAAAATGACCATTATTACTACTAGAAGTGTTAAATAATTAAAATGCAATGTGAGGATGGATGGTCAAGCTCTAAACTGTCATCCTGAAAGGACAGTTTGATCTCTGGCGAGACAAGGATTTTTGTCAGATCTGGTGATAGTTATTAAGTCCAAAGAACTAAAAATGGGTACCTCACATTAGTTGGGAAACCGTGGGCATTATGCACCCATGGTCTTTGTAGTCCCTCCCCCAGCTATGGTGGAGATAAAAGAGGGGAACTAAACTAAAAAAAATTAGGATATATTTTTTTTCCTTAATATTTTAATTAAGTAAAACAGGTAGCCAGTTATTTAAAAAAAAAATTACTATTGTTTCCAGCACTTTGCTGTATAGAGATCTGACATATAAATAAATGCCTGCATTTATCAGTGCGTATCGTAAATTACTTACAGTGTTGAGAATAATGATGATGGCTAAATTGATAAGAGCAGCTGTAACAGTTGTCACTAAGCTGGCATTCTCATAAATCAGACCAGCTGTCGTTGTGACAACACTGCTATTGCTGGAGACTCGCTGCGGGATTAGCTGCAGTGCCGCAAGCATGGAAACTCTGTAGGCTATGACACCAATGACAGCTGTCACCGCCACAGCAGCCTAAATTAAATACAAGGCACAATGATTACATATGTATGATAGTTATATGAAGACAATGAGCTATTGCCAAAAAAAAAACAACATAGAGACAATGAACAAGTGTGTAACAATAATATAGAATAACATTGAGCTATAATATCATGACATTGAACACATAATAAAACAATAGAGTAATGTCAATAAAAAAATGTCTGAGCAAAAATAATTTTTTTTTTTACCAAAAACAGCATGAGGGAATATGATGCTAAGAAAATAGGAAAACGGCTTTTCCAAAATGGCAAATGAGGTTCTTTGATCTGAAAATAATAAATAGCAGAAATCAAATGTATTTACTGACAAAGTTCTGCGATGCACTAATTTATACTATTTATTATGCAGATGTAGATGTTACAGAATAAAAATACCCAAAACTAACCCCTGTTATTGGGTTAACTTTCATAATTTTCCAGTTTTCTAGTTTCGACAGGTATTCCGGTCTAGGTGGTTCCTAATAAGATATTTTTATTTAAAATATGAAAAATTAGTAAGGTTAAATAAAGCTGATTTCACATCATATATAATAAATATTAATATTTATTAAAAACTAAAAAGCTTTAAATATAATGCACCTCAAAGCCTTTCTTTAGAAAATCTCTTAATCATAGCATAAAACATAAATGAAACACATATTACCTCTTCTTGGACAAAAGTTGTCAAATCCCATTTATACTGGATTGTGGCTTCTTTTCTCTTCCAGAACTCTAAAAATAAAGTTCCTGAGAAAGAGAAGAATGCCGAGATTTCTGGGTTAATTTTATTATTTAACATGTACAGATAAACAACTCTAGTAAAAGCAAAGACTGTAAACAAATAATACAAGGAAATAAACTCAATTAACAAATAAAATAAAATATTTACCCCATAGTGACATGAATATGGCGAAGAAGACTGTGGCACCATTGTCAAAAATTCTACTGGCTTTGGCATGGGAGCAGGCGTCACTTAGTTTCCAGTAAGGACATCGAGCATCACACAGAGGACACATAGTGATGTTATTGTGGGGGTCGCAGAGTTCCTTACTACAATAGAAATCATCATGACAATAATGGAAAAAATTACTAGTACTAAATAAAAGGTAAAGAAACAAAATTACATTTGTAGTTTACCTGGCAATATTAGTAGACATAATGGCCAGGCCATAAAAAAAAACAGCCAATCCAACAATAGTGGCGGGTACCAACATCAAAGTGTAGAATCCCAACCAAGCAAAATACAAGGCAATTTTTTCACCAAAATATAACCTGTTCAGATATGGAAAAAAATAATTCTTGAGCTTTAACTGCTGAATAAAAACAAATTACTAGAGAATTCGCAGTTTGTTTAAATATGAAAGCAGTAGAGGGAATCTGAAGTTTTGTGTGAATGTGTGCACAGAATATGACTTCATCAACAATCTATAAAATTTCCCTATTTTTTTCAGACTTGCTCTTTTGTCATTTGTTTGTAAAACAATTATAACAAACATGCTGTGAATAATTAATGCTGTTATATACAGAGTGATAATGAGATAACCGGAAATGGGTAGTGCATGTAAATAGGAACAAATTATCTTTTGAATTTAATTTCACAATATAAACTTGGATACAAGTCGGATTAATAAGTGTGAAGGGCTACTTTGTTTTTTTTTTTCACTATTATACTAATTAAATATTTGCTTTGAAAGATGACTAAAAAGACATACCTAATATAAAAGTACAATTTTTCTTTTTACCAAACCTCACAAATTTTATCTAAATGTTATAAATACTTTTTAAAAAAAAATTAGATGAGTTGATTACCTAATATAATCTATAGGCTGAAACTTCAAACAGTTTTTCCAGTTGGCCCAATGGTCAAATAGAATTTTGCGAGGATTGTCTGCTGAGCCAGGCTTCCAATGTCCCTGGAGAGAAAGTAATTAACGGTAGTTGATTAAATAAGAAGTTAGTTTCTTCCTGGGCTTGCAATTTTTTAAAGTTCTAAAAATAGAGCAAACCTCATGGAGTGGATAGGCAGCAGAATAGTAGCCATCTGATAACATCTTTCTGATGCCTATAATTAGAAACAATATTTATTAGTGGAGTCTTATAGCTGTGTTTTGAATCTTAGTATGACTAAAATGCTGCATCAGTAGAGTCATGTAGCTTTGTTTTAAACCTTACTTTAGTATGACATGTAATGATAAGAAATATATTATGGCTTTTAAATAAGCAATACATGATAAACAGGTTTACTATAAATAATTCAGATAATAATGTTTATAACTAAATAATGTTTTACAGCAGTATGCCTTATAAATAGTGTAACAATAGTTTTCTTATCTTGTCTGTTAGCAAATTATAGCAAACCATTTATCCATTAGCAGGAATTATTATTTTATTTATTTAAAAAAGTTTTATAATTTTTGTAAAGGCTGATTAATTTTGTTTAGAATTAGTCTCCTTAGTCTAGGAAATTATGAATGAGATTTTGAGAAAGCCAACGAATGAAGTGTATGTTTTAAAATACTTTATTGGAATGAATATATATATATATATTGTATGAAAAATGAAGTCAACTTAGTTACTGTTACAGATATATAATTTATTACTTACCAAAAGAAAAACCTCTGTTGGTGGATGGACTAAAAGATTGTCTTCTTAATACATAATCGACTATCCAACTTCTAATGGAAACACTAAAATATTCATCTTTATTGTCAGGGATATCAAACCTAAAGGAAACCAATTGATTCGAGCACAGAAAGGATTACCATTGGTGATAAAGCATAGCTATGGATGGGATATAAAAAATGACATTTAACTTATGCACTTAATGTAAATTTTTTTAAAATAAGAACTTACAGATATTCTCTACTGGCTGAATATGGACAAGAGTAAGATTTTTTAATGGGTGGTAGTATAGTTTCATCATAGTGGAAAGGCACAAAGAATTTTCTTGCTAATCTAATCGTGTTGTTCCACAGGCGGGCGCCAACAGAAGGTAAAGGACTCTGGAAATCAGGGTAGAAATAAATTAAAAAATAATATATCATATTAATAGGCTGAGTTTTTTCACATCCATAAAGATGACAAATATTTTGAAATGATATAAAAATACAACAAAACACTTTGGTTACTTATAGCTACAAATAAAACACTTTGGTTACTTATAGTTACAAACCTAAATTCTATTAATGTATAGAGCCAAAACCTATTTGCAAAAAATATCAACTAAATAAAGATAAATAATTATAAATAAATTATAATAAAATCTCATTTGAAATATAATTTAAAAGCAAAAAAAAAAACTAAATTAAATAAGGTCAAACCATCTGTTGAATTTAATTAAAAAAAAAAAAGGAAATTTTTTTATAGTTCCAAAAATATTAGTAATAATCAAGGCTACATATTTGGTAATAAAAATAAACCACTAAAAAACTTTAAGTGTTCATTATATCCTGTACATGAATTTAATTTTCAAACTTTTTTTTTTACTGTTGCTAATGCAGTTGAAGATATTAATCATATCTATTTCTGATATTTTCCAACAGAGAATCATTCACGTGACTGCTTTAAAGACAAGTCTTTAACAACAAAAAAAAAAAAGCATACAATTGGCAGTAACATGTTTAACTTGTCATCCCCACACAGTGAGTCAATAGACCAGTCCCAGCATGCCAATTAATTCTTGGTGCACTTTTACATTTTTTTAATCCGGCAGAACAAAATATCCAGATCACAAGTATATTCAGCTCCTTGAAAGTACTGAAAATCCAAGATTGATTGTAGAGAAAAGCTGAAGCTGCTTTCTGCTACCAACACATGTTATTTACAGCCAAATTTTTACCCTATTAACAAACAGCATTAATGCAAATCCATGGTTTGAGTATATAATTATAAATACTGATAAAAGCTGAAAAATTAGTGGAAATATCTAAAAAAAAGCTCAGCAAGGTGTTAGATGTGGACTTTGTAAACATAGCAGAGGCAAATAGCTATATGGTCTAAATCTCTTGATCTAACAAAAAGAATTATTTTATTCTATTTTGATAGATATTAATTTTCAATAAAAAAAAACCCTGAAAAATGCATACAAATTTATTATTGAGCTCTTGAATATATAAGATTAAAGTTATCCACAGACCACTTTACTATTTCTCAAGAAAAGGTTTCCTCAGCATGAAACCCTCGCATTCACAAAGAGGCCAAAAGGAAAATAATCAGCTAATCAGAAACATCGCTAAATATAATCCCCCCCCTCCCCCAAAACCTTAGATGTTGGCAAAACAGTGTTTGATAAAAAAAAAATTAACTTTTTATCTCTTACTACAAAAGATTAATAGGTTTAATAAAAAATTATCATCATAATGATATATATCATAAAATATTACACGCTTTTGTAAACTACATGTATTAGTTATTTTTCATAACTATAAGCTTTTTATGGCTCAGTAATACAACGGCTTTGTGCTTTGATAAAGTGGAATTTATAAACAGATTGAATATACATCAATTTTGAAATTTTTTAAGTTGAGTCAATGTCTTTAAGAAGCCAATTTTGGTTTCTTTAGCAATGCAAAAAATTTTATCCGGAGGAAAAACTGAAGGCAGCAAATTTTTGTAAGCAGCTTAAATCTGCCCCTTAGTCTGATTAAAATTACTTTCTGAATGCTCGAGAAGGACATTGCAGCCAAAAAGAGAAATTTGCCAGGTTGCTAAATATCCTAAACTGGCGTGGTATGTGAATAATTGAAGCCAAACTTAATTAAAAGATGAAGTCACCTTAGTTGTAAAAAAATGTACAAAAACTATAGTGCATTATTAACTAGTTAGTTTTCAATATAAAATGTTAAGACAGCTGTTAAATAATAAATAAAATATAAATGTATGTACTTTATACACTATAAATATATTTCTCTATATTTTCTTTAAATTATTATATGTTAAAAAAATCTGTTACGTTAGATTAAAACTTCTGATCAGACCGAAAAAAAAAATTTGCTTCTTATCTTACCCCAGAGTTGATGTGTCTAATCTAAAGATACCAGAAACCAGTGCTGTAAAATATAGACATTACTATCTACAACTAAAAGATTTATGCTCAGATATCCTGAAGGTTTAAAATAAATAGTATAGATTATGCAAAAGTTATACACTCTAATTTTATTTCCCTTTTATTGGTTTAAAGTTAACATCGAGATGGTCGAAACTTTCATTTTCTTAGCTATTTTAATAATAATTTTTAAATAAAATGTCACATATCATAAAATGTAAACATATTTAAGTGACTGTCATGGAAAAAAGCCAATAAAAAAAAATTAAGTTCGCCTGAATAAAAAAAAAGTTAAGAACAATTTCTGAAGTATGCTTTTAATGAAAATTAATTTATTAAAAACAAAATGTAATGTGGTGCACAGTGTGTGTAAAAAATATTACCACCATACATTTACTGTAATAACAAGTAGGAAATAAGTATATTAAGATACCAAAAAAAAAATAAAAAAATTCATGCAAATTATGGACATTTACACTAACTGAAAACTTCCACCACCTTCTAAACCAGCCATCTAGAGAAACTAACTGAATTACTCAAGCTTCATGTTTTTGAAAATATCTTAATTACCTAAAAGTAAAAAAAAAAAGTATACTTAAAAAGATGTTATTTTTTTTTTTCATTTTTCAATGACAGATATTCATGCTCTGTATATCATTTGCAGCAACGAGTATTATTTAACAGAATGATATAGTCCTGATATTAATCTGAAATATATTTTATTTTCCAGAAATTTAACCTAACTTTATTAAATAATATATATGTGTGATTTGCTAACCTCCCAATCAGAATAATTCTCTTTAATGTGCTGCTCCGCTATTGCCTGGATCCAATGAGCCAGCCAAACAGCAATAATGATGAACAAAGAGGCATTCAATATGATGATAGAGGGTGACGAAAACACAAGCAGGACAAATATTCAAATCATGGAAATAAAATGTGCAAAGGTCATTTTTAATTGGCTAAAGCAAAGTGAAATATTGATGTCTTAAAATTTTTATAATCTAGGAACAAAATGTTCTCTTTTAAGACTCTTAATAAAAAGAATTTATAATAAAATCATAACTGAAAATAGATCAGAGAAATAAAAAAGTGTGTTAGGCGATTCTCTGCATGGTCCAGAATAATATGAAGGTAATAGTACAGCCTCAGATTTTTTTAATGATCTGTATACATTCTATATAGAAAGTATGGACTGGATAAATTAAATCTTTAATAACAAAGCCCCCCCAAAATAACTAAAATGATCTTTTATTAAATATCAATGCATTGGTACTGCGGGGGGGGGGTGTTAATGATGTTTGTTGGTACTGGACACGAAGTTTAGGAAAGGTAAGATAAATCGATTAAAAACTATATTAAAATAATGCGCAAATGGACAAAACTAAAGAGAAAACAAAATATGGTTCTAATAAATAAGAGAGCATGATGAGAGAACAAAAGAAGATACCTGTGCAACAAGCGAGAGGGCCCCACTGATGATACAAAGTACAAAACTTTTCAATATTTGAGCCAAGAAATTTAAATAAATACGAAATTGCAGTTTATAATTGTCTTTTCTTTTAAAAGGGTTTCTTTAATTGTCATGTTGAATCAAACAATCAGTTTTAAAAATGAAGGAGTGTTTAATTATTGGTTGGCAAAGAGATATATACTGTTTAGTATGTTTTTTTTTTTCAAATATTATTTGTTGAGAATATTTAACTAGCAAATAGAACAGCAATCATAAAACAATGAGTTCCACTTTAGTAAAAAAAAAAAAAAAGTCCATTTATATAGCCCAGACCACAGAGAATCGCAATATTTACTTTGTGAAATTACAGTGTCAAAAGATTGTAACGTATTAAGATTTTTAAGGCTATTCAGAAAGCAAAAATGTAGCTAAAATGCCAAAAGTCTCAATCTAACTTCATGAGTTTTAATTAGCCAGCAAAAAAAAAAAAACAACCCATTTAAAATATAACTATTAAGCTCAATCACTTTGTGTTATACATGTAGTCAGAGTTTAAGAACAGTAATTAAATTAGATGTAACTCTCCTTGGAGTTTTAAAAAGATAATTCAACAAAATAAACATTAAATGAATTTGAAAATGATGATTTTAAAAAAAATGTTCTAATCACATTGTAAAAAGTGACAATATGAAGATAGAGGATGACATGTTCCTAATACTACAGATACCAAAAAGGAAAAAAAAACGTAGCTCTTCTACATTGAATCTTAAACAAAAAGAAATAAAATCTAAGCAGCATGCGAAAATATTTCACCTCTTTCATGGGCATACGCAGTTTTAAAATATCAGCATATCTTTTCAGTACATCAAAAGGGGCATGTATTTTGACAAAGTTGTCTTCTTTACCTCTCTGGGAAAGGAAACAAATAGCATTAAGATTACGAGATATTTCATTATGACCTTTCTTCCATAAGCTCTCGATGCCATTTCCGACATCATAATGTCAATAAATAATGATATGCTGATCAAAGTAGATATGTCACAGAAAAAAAATATTATGATTTGTTTTCATTAATAATCATTGCTCTGCTTTACATATTGATTCAAGTAGTTTATTAAGCAAGGATTATTATTAAAATATAGGATGCACCTGACATCCCCTACATCATTTTAAGAAGTAAATTTCAATGAACCTCAAAAGAAAGTATTTGCTGGGTTTGTCTGTGGAATTATGGAAAACAGACAATGATAAAAATTGATCTACTGTGTTTATATTTAGAGCAGTGTTGTATCAATTGAATCAGAATTAAATAAATACGACATTAAAAAAATATGTTGCTATTTATTCATGGAAATCTGTGCCTTGAATTTCATCACTGAAAGATTTGAGTTTGAAGTGAAAAATTTAACTAGATTAAAAAAAAAATTCGATTCTTGCAAAAAATACAGATTTTTTCAATTCCCGATGAATCACTAATTAAGATAGAAAATAGAAATAATATCAGTCGTTAAAAATAAATGGCTAAGCACATTCTGGACAACAAAAGATTTTTATTTAAAGATTTATAAATAATGCTGGACACTTACTGTGTCATATTCTAATTGTAGGCCTTCTTTTCTCAAGTTTTCTTCAAATACTTCACGTGCCGCTCTGGCTGCCTCAGGTCTTTTGTGTGTTATATTCCATGATAAGATAAAATCTATCCGGCGTTGTCCATCTTCAAAAAACAAATTTCTAACCTGTAAAAGTTCAGGAGAAAAAGTTATTTGTTTTCACTTCTTTCTACTTTTTTTTTTTTTTAAAAATTTCAGTCAACTTAAATTGATTAATACATAAACAGTGGGTATTCGGTTAACGAACTGTTCGGACAGCGAACAAATCGGACAACAAACACTTTCAGGAAAGATTTTTGTGTTCGGATAACGAACAAAAACTAATTCTAACAAAAACGTCTCGGCTCTCGGAACACCCGACATCAGTCCTCAATTTGTCCTGAAAATGGATGTGCGCGTGCGCTGACACATCATCATTCATACTACGTAGCAGTGAGGCAGCACCGTACGACGCTTAGGATAGTGTGCGACAACACATCGTCAATAGTGTATCATACATGTGTAGTTGGTTTATGTCCTTGGGATTTTTTTATGTGCTTCTCTAAACGCCTTATAAAAAACCCCTGAAAATTTGACAATATTATGGGACCTGAAAAGAGTGGAGTGTTAAGAACTGTGCTCACCATAAAAACCAAGCAAGAGATTATAACTAAAGTAGAGAGTGGACAAATAATGACTGATGTTACCAAGCATTACGGCTTGAACAGGTCTGTAGGCACAATCTAGCTAAAAAAGATAAAAGAAGGACTTAAGCCGCTAAAGGAGTAACGAAAATTACATCTGAGAAGCAAAAAAAAAAAGTGTCATCCATGATAAAATCGAGAGTTTGCTTTTAGTTTGGATAAATGAACGGGAGATGAAAAGAGATGTAACTAGTAGGGCCATCATTCAAGAGAAGGCTAGAGATTTTTTTGAGAAATTGAAAGAACAAACTCCAGGCTTGTCCTCTGAAAATCTAGAATTCAAGGCTACCACTGGCTGGTTTACAAAATTTAAAAGGAGATCTGGCATTCAACAAGCTGGTGTCAATAGGGTTGCTGATCTCCACAATGATATTGCTATCAATCATTTCCTGAAAGTCCTGAAGGAGAGAGAAAAACAACCGACATTGGACATGTTCTGTAACACCCAAATAAAAGAAAAAGAACTGATTAATAAGCAAGACTATATGTATGTATCATATTTGTAATAAATAAACTTACTAAGAAATTATCCTTGTACATGACAATTTTTTTTAATTTAATGTTTAGGATCTCCAGAAAGAATTATTCGAATTTCCATTAACATATATGGTAAATCAATGATCGGTTAACGAACGATTTGGATAGCGAACATAATTGTGGAACGGATTGAGTTCGTCAACTGAATACCCACTGTATATGTAAAATGATATCTTAATTGGTCAAAAATGTCTTAATTCATACCCTGATTTTTTCATTAAAGGTTCTCTTGATACTTATTATATAAAAAAAAATTATAAAAGAAAATGTTAACGAATGTGCAAACACAATTACTCATTTGCCCGTTATAAAATATCACAGACAAACACAAACACTTGCAGTCAAAAAAAAGAAAAGATTTTTTTTTTATCTTGAAAGTTAGCAGTTAGTTTTTTTTATTTCTATAAATAAAAGATGAAAAGGTGAATTAAAATGTCATTAATGATAATGGTTTTCAATAAGATTTGTATAATGTTAAATTCCATGGCAAAAATAACTGCATGCATCAGTCAAATAGTTGAAACAAATAGATTAATGAAAGACATTCAGTATTGAATAGAACTAAAAATGTTGGTTTATATCTTTTTTTTTTCCATGCAGTGAATAAATTTAGAAGAGAATTAAAAGAAAAATAAAAAGAATTATTTGACTAGAATGGTTTTTGTCTTTTTAGTAAAGTTGTAGAATTAACCGTTTATGCAATGAAAGATCGTTTTCGCACTTATTTTTGCTGCGCTCACGTAAATAATAAGAAAATTGTCAGTGACAAAAAGGTCTAAACTGCAAAAGAAGTTCATGGTAAAATATGATATTAAATTCAGATAAAATAGAAATGTAGAGTAAAAAAGATGAAAAAAAAATCCAAAAAATACGTAAGTGTTAGCTGAAGACAAAGTTGTTTTAAAAAAATCACAAAATATCAATATTGAGCTATATGCAAAATGAATCATTAAAGACTCAGATCAGATTCCATGAATGACAAAGACCTTTCATCATGGTTAGTCTCAACTTATAATGAATACTGGGCTGAAACTCTCCTAGTCCTCTCCTATCTATCCGAACTTTATAAATAAGCTTATCTCAAAAGGATAAAAGGACTCCCTCCACTTCAAATTAGTAGAACTGATTTTATTATATTTTATTCTTGTCTATTTTTTTTATTAATGTAAGTATCCACATGATTTTTCCTTCACTATTTGCACTTGTGGAAAAAATCAAGAAGCGCTTGATTAAATTATCATGAATGTAATAATAAATGCAGTCACAAATTATTTATTTAATTTAATTGATGTAATTATTACCAATTAGCGTTAAAGAATGCATCTTATTCTCTGAGTTTAATTTCAATTATTCATATTCACCTAAAGTTGATCAGATGTTAAAAAATTTACTAATATCTTCAATAACGCGATAATTTTTAGCTTCGCATCAAGTATTTTTGTAGTTTAGAGCTTTCAGGCATTTCAAGTTGAAATAAATATTTTACTAAGAAATATTTTGTTCTGTGATACCCACTTGTTTTCAAATGATTTTAAAGAACCAATTAGAACAATGTCACAGCTCAATGCATTTATCGCAATGTGTATTGGTTACATTCTAGTACCACTTTCTCAAATAAAATCATATTTGCCCAGAATTGTTATTGAAATTTAAATGAAATGTGTAAAATATATTGCAGTACTAGTTAAGACTAGATAACATCTAATAAAAATTATATACATATATATCTTCAGCAACTCACAAATTTTCAATCAGCTGATTAGTCGGGTCACAAATATTATGATAATGCACACCATTATAAATCAAGTTATTCTTTTGTTAAAGTCTATTACACACAATTGTACACATGATGAAAAATACTTACACTAGATTCAGGCTTAATTAGTAAATAGTAATAGAAAATTAATTTTAAAGAATAATTTAACCATATGAAAAACTGTATTCAACTACGATAAGTAAAATGAGGAATTTACTAAGATTCTCTCAACCCCCACCCCCTTTCAAAGAAATGGGATCTATCTTTTTTTGATGATTTGGATTTATAATTGAAATAGAAAAGGCTGACATTTAGAATTTAATTACAGGTAATACAGATATATTTGTGTATGTATATATGTATGTGTGTATATACATTTATATATATATATATATATATGTGTATATATATATATATATATATGTATATATATGTGTATATATATATATATATATATATATATATACATATAAATTTACACACAGGTATAATAAATATATATATATATATAAAAGTACAAAAAAATTGTGTCAAATAAATAATTTATGAAGAAAAAAAAAATATACTTGATAGAAGGGAACTAACTCATTTTACATTCAAAACTTTCAAGAACTAAATAGTCAATAATAAAACACTTGGCATACACAGCTAAGTCTAATCAGTAATTAGTGAGTATTAAAAAAAAAACTTCTGTAGTCACCTTTGGTTTGTCTCGTGATCTGTTTGCTGTATGACCGTCAGCATCTTCCTCCTCATCAGCATGTCGAGGTGCTTCTTCATCTACACCATTAGCTGTACAACAGGAATGAAAACACAAATTGAAGTGTTGATTAAATACTTTAACAATCAAGCTGTGATATGATCAATACATTTTTTTTATTTAAAAAAATAAAAAAAATAATAATGCTAAAAAAATAACATAAATTAAATGTTTTAGTTTAAAAAAAATTCCACATTAATTTTTGTGAAATACTGATTTAAAAAAAATCACCAATCAATACCAAAAATATATCTTTATTCCAATTTTTTTTATTACACAGTTAGATATAGTTTAAAATGCTACATTTTATTATTAGAATGGAGTACACTGAAATATGTATCACAGCCTCTCACTCTAATGTAACTAAATTGAATGAAAGCAACAAAGTGGTGATTTTTTTTTTTACTTTCCTAATATTCACTGTGAATCCTCAATTAGTGATTTATAAAATAAAGTGAATTTTTCAATACAACTTTAAAAAAAAAAATAACAGAACCCACTTAGTAATATATTAGTATTGGCATCACTAATAGTTATGGGCCACTCATATTAGAAGGGGCCCACCTAAAGTAATTTCCTCTTGTAGGGGTAACTAGAGTCAGGGACCCCCAGCACCATGCCTCCATATAACAATCCCAGTGTTTATCTGTAGTTTAATTGATCTGTGTATCTGTAGTTTAATTGATCTGTGTATCTGTAGTTTAATTGATCTGTTTATCTGTAGTTTAATTGATCTGTGTATCTGTAGTTTAATTGATCTGTCTATCTGTAGTTTAACTGATCTGTTTATCTGTAGTTTAATTGATCTGTGTATCTGTAGTTTAATTGATCTGTCTATCTGTAGTTTAATTGATCTGTGTATCTGTAGTTTAATTGATCTGTTTATCTGTAGTTTAATTGATCTGTGTATCTGTAGTTTGATTGATATGTGTATCTGTAGTTAAATTAATCTATCTCAGAGAAATTAGAACTAATTTCTCATTCTAAAGATACACTATTAGTTTAATAAAAGATAAACATAAAAAAATAAATGAATTTAATTCACAACTAAAATAAATAATAATTCCTTCATTCTTTACTATTGCAGATTGTTTATCTGGTGGGTTACATAAACAAGAAGAGGAATATGTCCAAAAAATAATAATCAGACAAGCAGAGTTTGTATCTCATAGAAATATATGTATATATTTATACCTATATATGATTCATATAGATGTATTAATAAGGAAAAAAGCAGCTGTCTAGAAACATGACCAGGAAGCAACCAATATAAAACAAAAGATATGGGTAGTAGTAGAGATGAAACAAGTCATTTGTGTTTACGAAATCATTTAAGATTAAGGAATGTGGTAAGTATTACTTTTTCCCCCTCAAAAACAAACAGAAAAGATAGGCTGTATCAATGTGTTCAGTTGTATTTACTTCACACCCACCCACATTTCTCAGTCCAATAACCACTCCTTTAAAATTAAGTAAATACGCTGGGACAGCTATCGTCCAGTATAGACGAATTACCTATGTGCAGTTTAGGCGTATTCACGTTCAGTATAGGCGTATGTATGTACGTTCAGTATAGGCGTATGTATGTATGTACGGGCAGTGGAGACAATTATCGGTGAGTGCTCACACACAGTTTACCTCTAGAAAATGTCTGTAGTCTGACTGGGCCGGGTGTGTACCTAGTAGCCATGACCCAGATTGTACGACTTTTTATTTCCGTTACAACCGTCACAATCGATCTGAACGAATGACAGCTAACGTCATAAAGTGACAAGTTAAGATTGTCACGGCCTGGATTATAAACATGAACAAAATAATGGTTGAATACACACACACTTAATGAAGTGGTATTTGCAAGCCTTCTAAACGCATCGTCACAATGCGAGACAGTTGTTTGTTTGTTTTACGTCTTTGGCTAATCTATCCTATCCCTTAAATCTGATATTCACTGACAACAATCGTAAGAAACTCCTGACTTGTTCAAGTAATCCTTGAAATATATTGTTCCAAAGAAACACAAATAATCCGCGGGAGGAATAACCGGGGTGTGATCATTTGTATTGTTACCGCCCTTGTTTGGGGGGAAGTACTCCGTGAAAGTTACAAAACAAAACAAACTATTACAAAAATCCGTCTCAATATTAACACACACAGAATTACACGCGCGCACCCACACACACACACACACGTTAAAGTGATGTGCTCCTTACTACTGCCTCAAGCAAACTTCATATATAGGTCAGACCTGTGACTGAATTTGGCAACACCCCGTTCTTTACCTGTCTGCACATACCTAATGAAACCCCCTCCTTCCTCCACCAACCCAACAAAATAGATCGCTAAATATTAACACACAACACAGGTTTCTATTACTCAATATTCTCAATTTCAGTGTCAACAAAATGTAGTGACGTGTGAAATAAAAAGAGACGAGAAACTGTGGATAATTTTTTTTCCCCACACAAGTCAACAAACTACATGCACATTCAGTCCCGTACAGTTCAAACAAATCCCGCTAATGTTGCCAGGCTCGTGGTCAATTTTCAACAGGTTATTAAAACAAATTCTGTACAGGTATTGATGAAGCCAATCAATTAAAATCAAACTCAAAGAGATTGAATAATGACGAAAGGAGGGGTGTGGATTGAACGCCACAATTTTACTTTTTCAACACTGCTAATTGGCACGACACATTCCAAAAGTAGATTATGAAACTTTCACGTGACATATAAACTAATGTCTGATGGTGTGATACGATATGTCATAAAAGAAGTGTAATAAGAGTGAGCATGAAATGTACTGTGTAGCACATTTAGACCATGAGTACCCTTACTGACACAGAGTACTGTCGGTCTGGCACCACAGCTAGACCATGAGTACCCTTACTGTCACAGGGTACTGTCGGCACCACATTTAGACCATGAGTACCCCTACTGACAGAGTACTGTCGGCACCACAGATAGACCAAGAGTACCCTTACTGACAGAGTACTGTCGGGCACTACAACGAGACCAAGAGTACCTCTACTGATACAGCCACCCACAAGAAGGAATTAACTGTACAATTTGCTTGAAAGACGGTGCTAACTAAATGTTATGATAATCAAAATTACGTTACGCGGCAATTCGTTGTTATAAAAAAAATCAACAATAAGAAAACATCAGTTGAAATGAAAACAAACGAAAATTTCGTTTTACCTAAATTCAATGTAAAACATATCTCTATTCATCATTTAGCATAGTGGTCCACAACCTTTTTCTCGCCGCGGACCGGTCAACGCTGATGGGAAAGGGGGGGGGGAGGGGAAGATTATTATTTATATTTTAAATTGTTTTAATTTTACGATGCCACTGCCGCTCAATGCCGATAAGCTCTCGGTTAACCCCTTCTTCAAGGAAAGTCGTACAATCCCGAGAGAAATAAACAACAGTGAATACAGAGGAAATAATTGAATGTTTCTTGGGTGGCCCAGTCCCATTGGTTCCACGGACCGGCACGCGGCCCGGGGGTTGGGGGACCACTGATTTCGTAGAGTTGTGTTTATTTTACACGCGCCCCTTTTAATAATAGTCAGGATGACTTCTAAAATGTCAAACAACATAAAATGTATCTTCCCATTTCTCCCAATAATTAAGGCCGCTAAATCGTATATATCCCCTACGTTATAAAAGTCTCTTAACGCAATCTAACATTGTCAATCAACTTGAATCAACCATATATATATATAAATGAACTGTAAATGTCTTCAACTTCTAGTAATGTAGGCTACGTTGCAATGCACACATAATATACATAAAAATAAAGTTTGAACAATAAACCACATTCCTTCCAGTGCTTCCCACGTGATATGGCTGACTTGCTCTACTTAATAGGTTTGAGGTGTATTATACAATGATGCCCACCACCGTACATTTGACTTTATTTATCAGGTCTCGCTAGATGTGTTCTGTATGATCTACTCTCAGATCACAACTGAGAATTGTTCATTTGTATAAATGTGCACCGTGCAGACGCGAGACAGTATGTCTTACAAGTTATGTTGTAGACAACACAGTGTGACAGCTGTCAGCGTGCGCATACATATTATGTAAACGCAGAGGCTTCGAATACGACCGGTATTAAAAGGATACATTCTGAAAAAAAAACACAATAAAAAAAGTTATGTTTCTGAGAGGAATCGAACCTGGATATAGTCAGCATAAAAATGAGTCACAATCCAAACGGTTTCGCCATTGTGCCAGGAGGACACAAAAGATGCAATTTTAATGTAAAAGTAGACAAAATTACTCGTTCCCGCGAAAAGAAAATAACTTTAAATCATAAGAGTTCATTCTGTTTACTGACGTCATCAAAGTTTGTAGGTCGTGTCTCGAAAAAAAAATACGTAGTACGGCAGGTCGTATTCGAAGCCACTGCGTTATGTAAAACTAACACTGGACGTTTCTCCTAGTTGCCATTTTCCATTTTCAATAATGTGCAAATACAAGACAATGTGCCAAACATGTCATCAGTGGCGTCACTAGGGGGGTGCGGGGGGGGGGGTGCGGACCGCACCGGGTGACACCCTCACAAGGGGTAACACCAAAATGCAAAATATCTAGATTTAGGCCTATATTCTTATTTTGTAATTTAAAATAATTCAAAGCCGTATTTGATTTTTAAAAATAAATAAAAATATCTCCGATTGTTAACAGCAAATGACTTTATAAGTAATGCCAAATATAAAAATATCTCCGATTATTAACAGACACTGCGTACTTTTTATTATTAATTATTTTAATGCGATTATTGGTATACTTGCACTGACCTATAGATATCAATTATTTGTTCTTCTATTGTCGTTGTAAATTTATTTATAAATTTTGCTAAGAATGCTGTATGTCTATGGGGTGTCATGAGAGGCGTGAAACCATGAGTTACCGCACCGGGTGACACCCACCCTAGTGACGCCACTGCATGTCATCTCGTAGACAACACACTGTGACAGTTGTCAGCGTGTGCAGACACATTACATAATACTTTCTCTTTCTTCTGATTAGAGCCGCCTAAAGTAGATTGTAATTATTGGCATGCCGCAGCTTACACCAACCACCCTCCTCCACAGAGGCAATGCCCATACTAAAATCTTAAAAATTAAATACTGCATAAATTGTTCACAACAGCACACAGCTGTACAATGTCTAAAAATATGTCTGTTACTTAATGCTTTTCTCGGGGCTTTCTTCTTACAGTGTTGTAATCAAATAAATGACTTTTTTATAAGGGGGGAGGGGGCAAGCGGCGATGGGCAAGAGTAAAAAGGTCTTGGTTGCATCAAAGCTGAATTACTTAGATGTGGGTGTGTGGGGGGGGGGGTGGAAAGATGGGCGTGGAGATGAAAGTTTTACAGAACGTGCCATTGGGTTGGTTCCAAATAGTCTCCACCCCCCCAACAAGAAATTATCCAAAATGACTAAAGTTGTGACAGCTAGTACATAATGTGCTAAAACAACACAAGTTTGGTAAAGGTACACATTTAAAAAAAAAATCTTTGTAACAAACCAATCACAAAAATGCTATCAACAAACGTGTAGACAAACAGCTTTAAATGGGTACCTCTGAGACTTTAAGTTGGGGGAGTAAAGGCGGGGGGGGGGGGGGGGGCTGGGCATTGTGAGAACCACACAATCTCTTCATATGCCAAGGTTACTGAAACAGATGAATTCTACACTTCATCTGCCCTGATGAGTTTTCTTAGGGGCTTAAGGGAACTTTCCTTTATAATGAACAAATCTGTATACAGTATGATCTGTACCCAAATAAGACTGAGTGACATTCAGTTTAGTTGACAGTATATCATTTTTTGTTTATGAATGTTTGAGTTTAAGAAATTATTATTTTCACCTTTTATTAGATGCCAAAATTTTTTTTTACTAATTCAATGCATCCAATATTAAATCTGATTGATTTCTCAAACTATACTGGATTAAAAAATATGAACCTGAAATGTTAATGTATGACAGACGTGCTCTGATCAGCTTTATAAACACAGAGATATAGCAATAGCTTTAAAGCAGGTATTAATCTGAATAAATATGTAAGCTTATATACAATTTATATCAGTATGTTTGATAGATTTATAGGTGCAATAGTTATTAAAGGATTTTTTTCCTCCTAAAATATAAATATTTTAAGCAGCAATGAGGTCAAGTAATCAAACCAAAACTCCACTTCTAAATTATTTATCAGGAGGGGAAAGGAAAATGTGATAAAAATGAAGAAAAAAAAACAGGACCAAACGAGAAATTGAATAAAATAAATAATCTATGGGAACATATAACAAGTCAGTGATGTGGGATAAGAAGTGAAGACTTGGTTGAATATAAAGTCAAAGATCATAATGGGTAAAGAAAAAAAAAAGCAATTCCTACATGAGAGATTTTAATAAACAATACTTTAACTTACATCGGCAGTAACTGTTTAATATAGTCACACCAAAAAAACAAAGTATATATATATACACATTTATCAAGATCTACTAACATAATTGAACAGACAGATATGAGAGATTTGAATCCTGATAATTTATGCTCCACAGACTACTCTTTTTCTTGTTTGTGGATTATGTGACAAAAATATTTCATGAGTAAATGGACAAGACTACAGGTGCCGCTAAAAGTACAAAAGGTAAAATGAATCAATATCTTATTGTACAAAATATTCACAGCCTGATTCAATTAAGAGAAAGAATTACATCTGATGTGATGAGTTTTTTTCATTACAAACTCATGATATTATAGTATTTGTTTTGTTAACACAGAGTGAGGGGAGCAAAAGTAAATAAATGAGAAAGTATGTATAAATAGGTTTGAAATTGAAAATTATTATTCATAAAGAATACATTTTTTAAACAATAGATAATAAACGAAACAATGCTTACGGCTCATCCTAATGTTTACATGTTCCCCAAATACAAAGAAAAAAAAAATACATCAAATTAGCCAAACAGTAATTCTTGAAAAAAAACAAACAAAGAGCTTATCAGTATTATTTTCTGTAATGAACTAATTACAAAACATTTACAAAAGACTTACATTTTTCATCTGACAGCATACCAAGTCTCACCTCTTCATCACCTATATTTTTAGCCATTTAAAAATTTTTTTTCACATCCAGACACCTGTTAAAATGAAAGAAAAAAATGCTCATTGATAGATAGACATTTCGGTTTGGCAGTCAAAATACTACCTATACATTTTTTGTCTTCAAAAAACCTACAGCTAAAAGCATTACTTAAATCATTTATGCAAACCGACTGAGAGCCAGCTGTTACTATAAAAAAAGTTTAAAATAAGTTGAAGGTTACACAGAATTTAGAAGTAAGAGAAAAATGCCCACGTATTAAAACAAAGAAATGAATAATTTGTGCAGCTTTGATGTAAATGACAGTGTGTGTGTGAAGTAAGTACAAAACAGAATGCCAAAAGCTATTTTTGTATTTTTTTTCTGGATTATTTAAATAACTGGGTTATTTATTAAAATTTTTGTGTAACATTTTATCGCTAGAAAATTAATTTTAATGGTTGCATTAAAAATGGGTCACTTACATAGGGGTGGAGGGAAGTGAGGAAAGTTTTACAGAGTGCTTAATCATAAGTAGGGATGAAGTGTTCTATGCTGCAATTAAACTAATACTTTTATATACATGTATTTATACATATTTTATATAGCATTTTATTGCTATAAAATTAATATTTACATAAGTTATGAAGGGTATGTCATTAAAAGATCTTTACTGAAATACAAAAACAATGTTGCTTGAAATATGCAATGTAGTATAGCACTTTGATTTTTACTTGACAGATATTTCAATGGTTTTGTTTTTTAAAAGAAATACACAATGTGTGCTGTGTCATGTCAGCAAGTTAAAGCTAAGTTCAAATCCAGAAGATTCTTGCTTTAAGATTTGTGCTCAAAACTAAACATCTGGACAACAACAAAAGTCTTGATACACTGACTTCTGGCTAAGAATACAATGCCAGGGAATTTGTGAAACTTTAAAAGTTTTAAGCTCTTGTTGTCCCATCTTAAGTTTTATGGAAGTGGCTACGGTTCCAAGGAAAGGGACTCCGTATTATTTTTTTCAGGGTCCAACTACAGATGCGCATGCCTGGCAGACAGACTGCTTATTATTGCATATTTTTTGTTTTCGGGGCTAGGGTTAGGAGCAATATCTATAGCCGGACCCCGGAAAAAATATTTGGAGTCCGGCTATCGCGCATGCGCACATCTACAGCCATAAAAAAATAAAGTCATTCTAGAGCGCATGCGCATCTATAGTTGGACCCCGGAAAAAAATAATACGGAGTCCCGTTCCTTGGAACCGTAGCAACTGCGAAGTTTTATTTACAAACTTTTAGATTTGTTTCATATGGTGAAATAGAGTTGTAATTCTCCATCCAATAGTCATGCATTAAAATTTTATTGCAACCCTAATTATAGAATTTGCTTAAGACCCACACTTTGAAAAACACTGGCTTATTGTGATTTTTTCTTTGTGTGTGTTTAGCATGGAAACTTGACAGATTATGTTAGATAGATTCACCCCTCACATTGATATGCTTTACTAGTAAGATGTTTCCAACATTTTGAACAGCTCCTATAATTAAACTTTTTATCCCTTTTTTTTCAATGGTAAATTTGTCACGGTTACTGCACAGTTCAACAATTTAATAAACAATACATGTTTGAAATTGTGAATTTCTGTTGCAATCTCTGATAGCTTTTAGAGAAAAAGGGACAATATTTACAGAACCCATCCAGTACCTTGCATATGTTGATGACATAACATTGATAGGAAAACAAAGCAAGGATATAGCAAAAGCATTCATAGAATTAGAAACAGGCCAAACAGCAGCTCAGAAAGCAGGTTTAACAGTAAATGAATCTTAGACACAATACATACAATTACAAAGAAATGAAAAAGACAGAAAAGAAAAAAATTCAAAATTAGTGATAGAGCATTTGAAAGAGTAGAAAACTTTAAACACTTGGGATCAACTATAAGTGAGAAAAATTATACAATGAATAATAATGATAGACATCAAAAACAGACTAGAAGTAGGGAACCCCCCGCACCCCCCTAGTGACGCCACTGCAACAAAGGTCCAAAAGCAATATATAAGGCAACACCCAATAAGAAAAGGCCTAAAGGGCAGACCAAGAAGCAGATGGTTAGAGGAAGTGGAGAAAGACCTTAAAGCCGTAGGACTGCAGCCCCGTAGCCGGGGATGGGGGGCTGTGCCCCTGCTAGGTGTGGAGTGCCCCCGCTTAAAAAAGGTTAAAAAGAGGAAAAAATAAAGAAAAAGTAAAGGTGCCCCCTTGCTGAATATTGGTGCCTCCCTGCTTACTTTGACCTGGCTACGGGCCAGCATAGGAGTGAGAGAGTGGAGGAAGAAGACCATGGATCAAGAAAAGTGGAGAAGAGTAGTATGGTAGGCAAGGGCCCTAAAAGAAGAAGACTGAGTGATTAATCTAAAAACTATTTGAAAATCAATAAAAGTATTTTTTTTTTTAATTGTTAATATTTGTTGACATAAATTAAATGTATCATGTAATTCTAGTTATGAACAATGTTTACGGTTATTCATTAATTAAAATTTATTAACAAAATATGTGGAAAAATGTTCTTACTGGTTTAAAAATGCATCAAAACATAAGTATTGATTGCAGAATTTACGCTGACTAGTGCAATTGTACAGTAATTACCAATTAATATCGAAGTTGCCTGGCTGTTGGATGGTAAACAATTTAGAGTGGAGGATGTGTACTATTTAAGCCAATTAGTTCACAAACAAAACCGTTTTGATAACTCTTTTTAATATTGTATTCAGAAAAAAAATAATAAAAAGATTACGTCTTACCGTTAATAATTTACACTTGATCTCGTGGAAGACCATACCCGAATGAATAAATAATGCAAAAATGTTGATAATGTTATCTCCCCTTTTTTCGAACATTGATAGAACACTGACATATATATTTTCTTATTTAATGTTTACGAAAAAATTCCATAAAAATGGATTGTTTTAAAACGATTTTCATTAAAATTCATTATGTAATTTATAGCAGAATATTTTTTTCCATTGGTTAAGATTAATTAAAGTAAAAAGAAATTATTGAAATTTCTGCTGTACGAATTTCAAACTGCGTTCGAGCATTGTTTTAGTCACTGTTAGTTATATAGTACAGGGGTCGGCAACCTTTTGAGACGCAAGAGCCAAAAGTTTTAATTTACAATTTTCTCAGTTTTTAAAGAGCCACTAAAATTGTTGTTTCAATACTATGGTATCTGATTAGGATTAGGTGTATAAAATAATATAGTATTAGTTATTATTATTTGCACATGGAACTGGAAGGCGCAATTTGACATCGAAAGAGCCGCAACTTGACATCGAAAGAGCCACGTGCGGCTCGCGAGCCGTAGGTTGCCGACCCCTGGTATGGTAAAAGATTCTCTATACAATGCGTTGGCAGGAGCAGTGCCGTAGCGAGCTTAACTCGCGCCCGGGGCACAATACCGTTTTAGCGCCCCCGACCCCCTTTTCGAAAACCATAATATGATATATAAAATATACCATTTGTCGCCCTTTTGTGAGTAACACCCGGGGCATGGTGTCCCCCTCCCTTGCCCACCCCTCGCCACGCCTCTGGGCAGGAGCGCTATTTAGGGTACAGCTTGGAAAAGGGGGGGGGATGATTTGGTGGATTTGTACAAAACATAATGCATACAATTTGAAAATAGAAATACACTTTGACACGCGTTTCGGTCGTTTTTCTTTTTTTCAGTTTTGCCCATGTCTGGTTTCTATCAGGGTGGCCTATATCAGGGTGGCCTATATCAGGGTGGCCTATATCAGGGTGGCCTATATCTGGGTGACCTATATCAGGGTGGCCTATATCAGGGTGGCCTACATCAGGGTGGCCTATATCTGGATGGCCTATATCAGGGTGGCCTATATCAGGGTGGCCACACATAAGGTTGATGAAAACCTCACTCCGGTTTTTTTAATATAGCAAAAATAAATAAAACAAAATAAAATAAACAATAACAAAAACTTTAAAGAGCCGCACCATTGTTAATTTATCTGAAGTTTGAGAACTAAAGTGAATAAAATAATAGAAAACAGGCTAATTGTGCGCTGCACAAAATGCACAGTGCCAACCCCACTAAATGACGACAGTGGGGGGGGGGTACTCGATTTAGCAGATCCCACATTGTGTATTGTTGACTCTACAGTGGATCCCTCATAGTGTATTGTTGACTCTACAGTGGGTTCTGCATTGTTTATTGGTGACTCTACAGTGGGTTCTGCATTGTGTATTGGTGACTCTACAGTGGGTTCTGCATTGTTTATTGGTGACTCTACAGTGGATCCCGCATTGTGTATTGATGACTCTACAGTGGATTCTGCATTGTGTATTGGTGACTCTACAGTGGATTCTGCATTGTGTATTGGTGAATCTACAGTGGATTCAACATTGTGCATTGGTGACTCTACTCTGGATCCCTGCACATACAATGACATCCCATTCCGTGCAAAAAAAAAATGACTTGGGTACTAGGAATGGGGTACTTCTTTTACCAAGTAACTGTAATCAAATACTACTCGAGTAAATTTTTGGAGTACTTGTACTCGTACTTGCACCTTGGGTAATTGTACTTGCATGGTAAGTACTAGGATTATCTATGGTCCTATAGTTAGGACTCTCTCACCATCACTGTCAGTAACTCCACTATTAGTAACAGAGGTGTTCAGACCCACCCCTCAGGGTTACAAAACCTAAAAAAAAAAGTTTTGTTTCTGTAGACCTTATTCTCTCACCATCACTGTCAGTAACTTCACTATTAGTAACAGAGGTGTTCAGACCCATCCTCATCAGGGTTACAAAACCTAAAAAAAAAAAAAGTTTTGTTTCTGTAGACCTTATGTATGTGTAAGATATTTGGTCATGATGGCACTTGCCTGATTTATTTATGATAATGAAAGCTTGTTGTTCGGGCCCATGCCTGGAGGTTTGTCCATCGGTTCAATACGTTGAAAAGACGCCCTTGCAAGTATCACCGTGAATTTGAAGTCCACGCCATGGGATTTAGAGCCGCGAAGTCTTTGAGCGTGGGTTGTGTGTGTGTGTGTGGGGGGGGGCTAAGGCTGAGATTTTAAGAGCTATTTGTGCGCTTTAGCACCAGATTCTATAGGAATGTGTTAAATAAAGGTACTCCTTTTTGCAGGCGGAGGGAGGGGGAAGGGGTAGCCATGAGCAAACTACGGCCCTCGGGCCAAATCCGGTCCGCCGGACTGTTTAAATGGCCCGCCATTCGATCCACAGCAAAAGTCTTTTACGTTTTACATTTAATTGATGCCAGTTCATGTAAACATCTGCACTTGGTCTGGTCCGTCCATCAAATTTACGAACTCAGTGTGACCCGCAACTTAAAAAGACTGTCCATCTCTGGTTGGAGTACTCGTAAGAACGGTTCTGGATGCTTGGTGTAAATATATCTCATGTGCCGCAAGTAAATTTCATTTACCTGATTCGCCTTGAGACGAAAAGAACATTTGACAGCTACTAAGCTCTGCCAACTTTACATTTACGCTTCATTGAAAGAAGATAAGGGAAGTAATAAATGTATCATTAGAACACGTAAATAGTGATAATCTCAAAGTTACTCCCCGTTGCACACGAAACAGGGTGTTCACTGATGATATGCATCAATACATGTATAAGTCTGTTAATGAGTGCAGTACACTTTTTTTTATTGTTAGTAATTTATAGACTTATCTGTGAAGACTATGTGGATGTCATTTGCCTGACCTTCGAAAGTATATTCCTCGGCTGAGAGCAGATAAACAGCCTTTACAAAAACCATGGGTGTTTACTACAGCTGAGGTGGGTCTCATTTGTTACATTTTCCTTAATGTGTTGGCTCATAAATATAGTATACAGTAGACTTTAGACCATGTGTGGGCTAACTACCTAACTGTATATATTGTTCAAAAAGTACATCTAATCATTTATCTTTTTGGCGAGCCACTTCAAATTAGCTCGCGACCCACAGGTGGTTTCCGACCACCACTTTGAGAATGACTGTATTATGACGTTTACATAGAGTTAATATTTATTATTGATTTTATGACATCCCATTTATCTGCTCGCGGTCCGGCCCTTCCGTCACATAGATACATCTATTATATTTCTATTTAAAAAAAACTGAAATATAAATCTAGTTCTATGAATGACAGATTAGATATAAAAGTTTTATAAATAACTGACAATGTAGATCTAACAATGTTATATGAATATATGTAACTGACTATTCAAATCTAACCCATTACTATGAATAACTGCTTTAGGCTGAAGCTAGAAATGCGTTTTAGTACAGAGCTTGGTACAAGGACGAAATAAATGACGTTTAGTAAATTTACATATTAAAAGAGACAACCAGTGATAGCGTCAGGCTCTAACAGAATCTGAGGCGTACGGATGAAACTGAACGTGTGGCGATAGTTCTAAATGAAAGCTTCTTCAGAAATTACATGCATAGCTAAAGGTATTTAGGCGATATAAGTAAATTCATTATATTTTAATGTCTCAAGAATGGGGAAACAAAAAAAAATGTGAAAACCAGCGAAGTCACCAGGGGTGTGCGGCCCGCACCGGGTGACACCAGCCATAGTGACGCCACTGGGTGTAACAGAGTGCAGTAAGACTAGTGCTGGTTAATTGGATACATTGGCCTGCCGTCTGAATTTCTATTTTAAAAACGCTTTTGGTAACTGACCGATCAAATAATGACTGTTTTCTACTTAGTTTAGAACTCATATGTAGACCAGAGGATGAGTCAACGCGACCAGGGCCTCATCCAGGCCCGTAGCGTGCGGGGTGGGCCTGGGGGGCACCCCCCTGCGTTTTGTTTTGCCCCCCACTGCTTGTTTGCTCTACTTAGTAACATTTATTTCCTGGCCTCTTCCCTGCTATTGGCCTGGCCCCTGCTGTAGAATGCCTGGCCCCTGCTGTATAATGCCTGGCCCCTGCTGTAGAATTTTCACGCTACGGGGCTGGCCTCGTCTGGCTTTAATCCGCCTCTGACTGAGACAGACGCCTGTCGCTGACTTGGGGACAGTGAGGCCGCAGATGCTACCAGGGACGTGAAAATAACTATAGCCATTCTTATCGATAGGCTAACTAAGCGATCGAATAGGCCCCCGCCTCACTCTTCCAAAGCACACCCCCCACCCGCCGGCACATGCCTATTTTCCTTTCAAATATGATGCCATAGGGACCCGATATTACTCTTGGCTAGGTCTTCCAAATATTTCTTAATGATGGCTTTCAAATCTCCCTAATATCACTAAATGATAGATTCCAAATGTCTCTATGGATGGCTTCCAAAATATCTCTGAATGTTAGCTTCCAAATATCTCTAAAAGTTAGCTTCCAAATATCTCTAAAAGTTAGCTTCCAAATATCTCTAAAAGTTAGCTTCCAAATATCTCTAAAAGTTAGCTTCCAAATATCTCTAAAAGTTAGCTTCCAAATATCTCTAAAAGTTGACTTCCAAATATCTCTAAAAGTTAGCTTCCAAATATCTCTAAAAGTTGACTTCCAATTATCTCTAAAAGTTAGCTTCCAATTATCTCTAAAAGTTGACTTCCAATTATCTCTAAAAGTTGACTCCCAAATATCTCTAAAAGTTGACTCGCATATATCCCTCCAAGTCTCTGCCAAATGCTCTTAAAATTGACTGAAGGGGCGAACCAAGAGAAGATGAATGGAATGTTAGAATGAACTTAAATGAATAAAAAGTGAACGTCACTGAAGTGAGACGGCGAATGAATAGCGGGAGCTCTGGCCTGACATAACAAACAGACCGTACATAGCTCGCAAGCCGTTATTCGCCAATGTCTGGTATAGTTGAAACAGACAATTGTCTGTCACACTTTATAGTGATAAAAAATAAATCCAATACACGCGGTGCAGTCAAACTTAATGAATTAGAATAACATCCTTAACCATAGTGGCAGGCCCGTAGCCAGGTCAAAGTGGGGGGGGGCCCCCCCCCCCCCCCCCCCCCCCCCCGGGTTAGCAACCCGATACACCACTGGATTACGAAGCCAGGACAATCTAAATTTAAAAGAAAGCTGAAATAATCGAAATTATCAGTTTTCGACTCATGAACCATACAACAGTAATAGTAATCTGTCTCTTTCGAAATTGAGTCTTTCCCCATTCATATGGTCTCTTCCCATTTCTCCTGCATTTTTATTTAGTCTTTAAATATACACTTTCAGTTCCGAATGATTCCAACCAGGGGCGGCCTTAGCTTTACGGTTCAGTGCATGGGACCCAGAGCTAGGGACAAATGTGGGGTTTACAGCCATAGATAGATAGATAGATAGATAAATAGTGAAAGGAAAACTCATATTCTGTAAGGGAAGTAGTATACGAGCCTATTGCTTAATACGTTCTTATTTGTTTTGGTTTAACGATATGAAAAATTCATTCGCTCAAAGGTCAAATTCTACTGATGTTTGTTGTTTTTAAGTTTAGTAGCGGAGAACTGAAACGTTGTTTGACATCCTAGACAGTTGTGATGGCCGATGCGTGTGTGTTTGTGTGTGTTTGTATTGGTGTATTGTGTGTGTTGTGTGTTAGTGTGCTTTAGTGTGTTTTTTTCCGTGTTAGGATGTATACATTTCGGCAATAAAACTGTCATCTAACCAGGGCTTGGTCGTGCATTAAGGTTTTTTTTTTTACTAGACAATGAATTAAATTAACAATAAACCAGATGGCTATAACTTGAATTGTAAAGTTGATAATAACAATGTCGACACGATTAACAAAATGGGACAAGACTTATTAAGAAAGTCTACACAGAGACCTTGGAACAGTAGTAGCACAATGGACAAACTGTAGTAGCACAATGGATACACAGTAGTAGCACAATGGACAAACTGTAGTAGCATAATGGACAAACAGTAGTAGCACAATGGACAAACTGTAGTAGCACAATGGACAAACTGTAATTGCACAATGGACAAACAGTAGTAGCACAATGGACAAACAGTAGTAGCACAATGGACAAACTGTAGTAGCACAATGGACAAACTGTAGTAGCACAATGGATACACAGTAGTAGCACAATGGACAAACTGTAGTAGCACAATGGACAAACCTTCGGGTGTGGCACCTGGGAAGACCGTTCCAGAAAGGGTGGTGAGGGGGGTCGCAAACAATCGTTTTGGTATGATGCCTATCTATCTATCTATCTATCTATCTATCTATCTATCTATCTATCTATCTATCTATCTATCTATCTATCTATCTATCTATCTATCTATCTATCTATCTATCTATCTATCTATCTATCTATCTATCTATCTATCTATCCATCCATCCATCCATCCATCCATCCATCCATCCATCCATCCATCCATCCATCCATCCATCCATCCATCCATCCATCCATCCATCCATCCATCCATCCATCCATCCATCCATCCATCCATCCATCCATCCATCCATCCACCCACCTACCTACCTACCTACCTACCGACATATTCATATAGGCTATTATGGTTTCAATCACTTACAAGCTCCCACGTTTTGATTATTAAAATTCATTTTACAGTAAAAAGATTTTGCAGTGAATCACAGTTGCTGGGTTAAACTCACTATACACTGCCTGCGTCCCCCCTCCCTCCCATTGTCTTAAAACGAAACTGTGTTATTTAAAAATGGTAAATACCATACAATCTTTAGAAAAAACAGGTGCTTGATAAGGCTATCAGTTTCTAAAGGCCGATACCTCATACTTGGTTCAAACACATTGGCATAGTCAGGCAAGCCACTCTAAAATTGACAGCCGCATCCCAGTTTTTCAATAGTCAACATTCTTTTTAATACCGCACCATTGGCAACGAAACAAAATTGTTTAATGAAACAACAGAATTGACTAAAAGTCTTAGAGAACTGCATTAAACTTAACGAAGATAAGCATGTCGCTCTAATGACCACATTTGGCTTCCATTGGCTCTAGCTGTGGTTTAGTTCAGCATACAGGCCTGATATATTGTCATATTGCCAGCATTTATTGAAAAAAAAAACCAAAACAAACAAACAAACAAACAACGTCAGACAGCGTATAGTTGAAATTTAATAATAATAAAATTGTATTATAATACAATGTAGAGACCAGGGCTCGATTTACCGCCGGGGATGCGGGGATATCTAAGCCTCATCCCGCAGTTTCACTGGGAGAGTTCAGAGAGAGACCTGTCATCCCCGGCTCTGCTTTAGCTTAGAGGTCTATATCCCAGCCGTGGATGAACTCATAGACATTTATCCCCGGCTCTGCAGAAATATTTTTTCCTCCCCGGCACTTGTTTGTTTTTTTTAAATCGAGCACTGGTAGAGACTATACATGTAGAATATAAAGACTATACATGTAGAATATAAAGACTATACATGTAGAATATAAAAACTATACATGTAGAATATAAAGACTATACATGTAGAATATAAAGACTATACATGTAGAATATAAAGACTATACATGTAGAATATAAAGACTATACATGTAGAATATAAAGATTATACATGTAGAATATAAAGACTATACATGTAGAATATAAAAACTATACATGAAGAATGTAGAAACTATACATATATAATGTAAGGACTATACATGAAGAATGTAGAAACTATACATATTGAATGTAAGGACTGTACATGAAGAATGTAGAAACTATACATGTAGAATGTAAGGACTGTACATGAAGAATATAGAAACTATACATATTGAATGTAAGGACTGTACATGAAGAATGTAGAAACTATACATGTAGAATGTAAGGACTATACATGAAGAATGTAGAAACTATACATATTGAATGTAAGGACTGTACATGAAGAATATAGAAACTATACATGTAGAATGTAAGGACTATACATGAAGAATGTAGAAACTATACATATTGAATGTAAGGACTGTACATGAAGAATGTAGAAACTATACATATTGAATGTAAGGACTGTACATGAAGAATGTAGAAACTATACATATTGAATGTAAGGACTGTACATATAGAATATAAAGACTATACATGTAGAATGTAAGGACTGTACATGAAGAATATAGAAACTATACATGTAGAATGCAGAGACTATACATATAGAATATACAGCACATGTCAGAAATACCTTTAGATCTAGAAAATAAATTAAAAACATAAAGCGAGAAATAAGTTTACTAATGTAAAACACGGAGAGGTCAATTCTATTTTAAGAATGAAAACATCTATAGATAGAAAACTTCAAAGACTATTCTTAAAAAAAAAAGAAAAAGTGTCTTAGGCCAGGACATCTGGACGTATTCAAACAATTGTTGTAAAACTATGTCATTCAGGTAGATGTGCGTCGACTGAGATCAAAGTTAAATCTACTTACTTTTGATAGACATATTACTTCGTTACAATAAGACCACTGGAATACATTATTTTTTTCTATCACCCATACCTCGCTTTACGGCCTAGATACGTTCCACGAAATTTGGCCGCTAAGCGAAAAGCCGTATAGGGAATCAATTATTCTAGTATAAATCCATACATATTCAACGAGATCGGCTCCAAGTTGTTTAAATATGTAACATGGTTTTTCATTCAAAATGTATTTTCTCTGTTTATTTCATTTCAATTAAAGCTACATACATTTGTGCATGAAATAATAACCAACTCCAACAATCAACAATAGTCTATAAACAAACATGAAACAATTTCATGGTACATAAAATATGAATATGTATAATTTTAAAAAAAAAATGAAGACAATGAAGAAATGGAAACCTGCAGATCAATGACGTCATCATTTTTCGATGGTAAGGATGGGCCTTGCTTACAACAATTGTCCAACGTTGCTTGTCTTGTCTTCTTGTCTAGTTCATTCTTCAATGAGTTATAACTGCTAATGGCTGAGTTAATTCTTCCAGAAATTGAGCGCTACGTCTGACGTCAGGATCGTTTTCAAGGAGGAGGTTCCCCATCAGCTTCAAGTAGAGCAAGCACATCACGACCGTTCAAACCTTCCAAGCCGAAATCTTCTACTAAATCCAAAATATTTTGCCTAATTTGAGGAAAAAATTAACTTCTGTATCCAGTGCCGAACATAGGGATTTTAGGTCCCCTCTTTGGAGGCCCCTGCATTTTGACATTCGACAACATGACATGAGATAATGTACTTTATATTTAATGTAAAAAAATATTTGGGGGTTCCTCAAGCTAAGGCCGGGGGGACTTTTGAATTTGGACCCTCCTCCCCTCACGCTTCTGTCTGCATCAGCACTTTTTACACATTCTGGCCATATTTTTGTTCATACATGGTTCATTGTTGTCAGTTTTAATTCCTTCCATCATTCACTGATGCTGTCAACAGTATCCTTGATGTATTAGTTTTTCCAAAATGTTTTAATTGAAGATTCGCCATTGGTTTCCTTTCTGCTGAGTTGTCGGAAAGTTCGGTGTAGGTAATGTGCCTTAAAAGTGCTTATTGCACCCTTATTCATTAGTTGGATCAGTGCTGTTGCATTTTTCAGAAGGTACTCAATCATGACATCTTAAGATGGATAAATTAGTAGGATGCTCTGGTGCATTATGCCAAATTATCAATATTTTTTCACTTCTGTACAAAAGTGTGTTTTTTTTGGCCGTTATAGCGAAACATTTAGGCCTTAAATCGAAACCTACTTGAATTGATGAAGGCCGTTATAGCGAAATGCCGTATAAAGCGCGGCCGTATAGCGAGGTATGAGTGTAGTGACCAGAATGTCAAAGTCACAAAAAATAAAACGCGTTCTAAGACTAACAAATGATTTACATCCAGCAATCTACAGAAACTGATGCAAAGAATGTTATGTTTTATATTGTCTAATTGAAGTTTACTATGTCCTATTGTAGTTTACTATGTCTTATTGAAGTTTACTATGTCTTATTGCAGTTTACTATGTCCTATTGCAGTTTACTTTACCGTCTCCTATTGAAGTTTACTATGTCATATAGTAGTTTACTTTGCCGTCTCCTATTGAAGTTTACCATGTCATATAGTAGTTTACTTTGCCGTCTCCTATTGAAGTTTACTATGTCATATAGTAGTTTACTTTGCCGTCTCCTATTGAAGTTTACTATGTCATATAGTAGTTTACTTTGCCGTCTCCTATTGAAGTTTACTATGTCACATATTAGTTTACTTTGTCCTATTGTAGTTTACAGTCTCTTATTGCAGTTTACTGTCAATTATTATAAGTTAGTTGTAGTTTACTGTTTTATCTTAGTTTACTGTCTTAGCTTAGTTTACTGTCTTATCTTAGTTTACTGTCTTATCTTACTTTACAAGTGTCTAAAATACAAATAACTAAACAAAAAATACTAATATGATAAAAAAAATATAATACACATTTTTAACCCAAGAATGGTAAAAGTAAATAGGGACGTAACACAGTTCATTCTACCTGACTTGTTTGCAGCATTAATATTTAACTCAAACTGTTCTTATTGTCTGCACTTGGCATTTATTTCAGTGTATTTCTCTTTTCTCTCGTGTTATTCCAACAGGGGGAAAATGCCTGAATGGTTTCGGACTATTGTTGTGCAAAAGCAATCAAACTAGGGGGTGTCAAGTTACATGACTGTAGCTTTACCTAAAAAAATGCTTACGTCCCTTATTAACTCAATGCGGCAATACCCAACAAAGGTAGGGCTGATAACTATGGTTATTTCATTTTTTTTTTAATGTCGATCTAGTCCAGCCATGGGCACACTACAGCCCGCGAGACAAACCCGCCCCGCTAGACTGTTCGATATGGCCCGCCACTCGTTTCACAGTATAGCATAGCACTATCCTTTTACGTTATGTCTTTTACAATCCATCAATTGGTTCTTGGTCCAGCCCACCTATCACATTTACGTACTCAGCGTGGCCCGCGACTCAAAATATTTGCCCACCTCTGATCTAGTAAAAACACCATATTATGTGAATAGCCTTACAGTTGTAGAGTTTTCTTCTGTTAGATAAAAAACATTATTATTTTAGAAAAAGGGAGAGAGAAAGAGAGAAAAAGAGAAAGAAAGAGAAATATAGAGGGAGAGAGAGAAAGAGAGAGAGAGAGAGAGAGTGAGAGAGAGAGAGAGGGAGTGAGAGAGAGCAAGAAAGAGAGAGAGAGAGGGAGTGTGAGAGAGAGAGAAAGAAAGAGAGCGATGGAGTGAGATAGAGAGAAAGAAAGCGAGAGAGAGGGAGTGATATGAGAGAGAAAGAATTAACACATTCAATGGGCCATAGTTACAAATCTCTTCATTTTGTACGATTAGATTTTAAAATAAATGAGCTGATTTACATACCTTTAAAAAATAATGAATCAATGGTAAAAAATATAGGTTATAGTGGTCATATTTTACTTTTATACAAATATTAAATCAGCTGCCAATGGCAATTAAAAGAAAAAATAAATATTCTATTATCATTTTTGTATTGTATAAAATCCATTGAAATGAAAGTGGAATTGTATGTCGAGATTTTTCAAACGCATCATTGTGGTCAAGGCACTATAAAAAAAAAAAACAACAGCTTTGTTATGACTATTTCGGTGTTAGGAAGAAAAATAAGTCGACATGCAGACACAATCAAAATCAAAACAAGTTGGGTCACCAATGTTGACTTGTCAAAAAGTTGGAATTTAAGTCAACAGACAACTAACAAACAGACACAGACAGAAAGTCTTATTTTTTAACGCAGTGAGGAATGCCAACGAAATTTAGAAAAAAATAACAACGAAAGAAAAAGATATAGATGATTTATTTTCGTAATACAAGTGAGATCAGCTACATAGCATAGCAAATACAGTCAAACAATCGACCTATTTACAAAGCAACGCACCAACAAAACTGCACGGTCTATCTCAACTTTACCACGTAGATACCAACTAACATGTGGCGTTAATGACACCCGGGGTGAAATCTAAAACAATGCCGTCCCCCATTTCTGTGTAGAAAAGTACTAAAACGGTATGAAAAGCTGCCCCCCCCCCCCCCGGTTTGTGGCATTAACAAATTATAGTTTGAATTTACTACCCAAAGGGGTATTCATTATTTCTAAAAACAACGCTATGATCTCTGATATTATGGAAGGCCTACATTGCTATGATCTCCTGTATTATGGAAGGCCTGCATTGCTATGATCTCTGATATTATGGAAGGCCTACATTGCTATGATCTCTTATATTATGGAAGGCCTACATTGCTATGATCTCTGATATTATGGAAGGTCTACATTGCTATGATCTCTGATATTATGGAAGGCCTACATTGCAATGATCTCTTATATTATGGAATGCCTACATTGCTATGATCTCTGATATTATGGAAGGCCTACATTGCTATGATGTTAAAATGACTTACCAATCAATGAAGGTTGTCGCAGTGCCCCTAGCACATCGGGACCTTTTATAAACAAAGGAAAAATATTACTGGGTTAAGATTTGCAAACGGCAGTTTTGACAGCGTTATTACCTGAGACTTACACAAGTACATTTGTGTAGGGAACAAAAACTAAAAATCCCTTTGCCTAGGTTCCCCTAAAGTAAGATCGACTCTGCCACAGTTAACTGGCATCTACATCTAACCTGCATCATCATGAAGTGTGGCCCCACGACCTCACTGGAGCCATCCCGTCATGTCACACACATGAGCCCTATATTCTTGTATTGATACATGTTTCCTTTTATTACTAGTGTTTGTTTTTCTTCAATCGTGGTGTCTATCCATATTGTACTACCGATAACCCCCTATAACAATAAGTAAAGCAGAGAGAATAAATTATTCACAGTACAGGCAATTCAATCGCCTCGCTGCTGTCTACTTTTGATTGGTCTAGTCACCACTCTTGTATTTATTTATTTACAGGTTGTGTTGGCTGAGTTGTGATATTTCTTGATATGGCTTAAGGTAGGTGACCTTTGGTGTCGTATCAGATAGGCAACATTTACTGTTAGTAGTTTTTTAAAAATATATTTTAATGTTGGCTAATATTTTCTATTGATGGTTACATTCCTATGTTCTATTGATGGTTACATTTCTTATGTTCGATGGTTACATTCCTTATGTTCTATTAACACACTTCGGTGGAGATTTTTAAATTCAATGTCTACCTCAGGCCCGTGGCGTACGGGGGGCCAGGTGTGCCGCCCCCCCTCATGCGTTTTGTCTGCTTGTTTGCTCTATTTATTAACATTTATTCCCCCCCCCCGCTATTGCCTGCCCCCTGCTGTAGAATTTTCACGCTACGGGGCTGGTCTACCTGTTTGTAATGTTTCAATAATTTTAAACGTCAGCTGTGGCTCTTAGGCAACTATGGAGAAATAGTTCCCCCAACGACCACATCGGTTAAGGGTATGATGATGATGATGATGGTGATTGATGATGATGATGATAATGATGAAGATGATGATGATGTGGTGTGGTGATGATTATTATGGGTGGGGGGGGGTGGTGGTGTTGTGGGTGTGTGATGTATATGTTTATACCCATTTCCGCCCCTGGGGGACACCCTTAGGTGGTTGTTCCCCCTATTTGGGTAGTTCTTACGTCACCTATTGGTCTGATTAGCACAATTAGGAAGAAGCGGAGGTAAGGGATTGGGGGGGGGGGTGGTTGGGTGCTGCGGCCCGCCCCGGGTGACATTTATTTTGCCTTTAGAAATGGGCGGCATCTTCACGAGTTATTATTTTTTTTTTGGCCCTGGAATGATGCGGCAAATTTTAATCCGCCTCTGGCTAGTTACGCCACTGATTGGTCTTCTTGGTTTCCAAACTGTCTGTGCAATGTTTGGCGAATGTGAAGTAAAAATAACTGTTCAGTAACGGAATAAAGTGTGACATGACCACCATATACATTTCTAGTCACGTTTCATGAAATTCAAACTAGAAACAGCCCATCACTTTATTTGCATAGACAACGCTAAAGGCTCTTCCTGCTCATTGTTTGCACACCGCGCATGCGTCTTGACTATCATTTCCTTTTTTAAAATGCGGTGACGCGGAGCTGTCAGTGTTGCCAGAAGTTTTTAACAAAAAACCGCCCAAATCCCGCCAAATTAATAGGAATAGGAGAAAAAAAAAGTCTAAATTTACTTTTTTTTTAGTGTGTATTTACCTAATGTAAAACGTTGCGCCACCCTCCCCCATCAAAGAACCCGCCAACTGGTTAGTGATTTAAAACTCTGCCTGGAAAAACACCACCTACACAGGGCGGGAAACCCGCCAGTCTGACAACGCTGCCCATTGTCGATAGTATTCCTAGGGGGAAACGGGGTTGTGATCTTTTTCCCGCCCTGGGGTAACAGCTTCAGGAAAAGGAAATTTAAATGATAAAGGCCAGATTTAGGGGATGGTTGGTTGTGTAGTGTGATATACCTGGATGATTTCACCGGCATTACGATGTATTTAAATGACGGATTCTGTGTTGTATACATGTTGCTGTGCAAGGTAATTGCCACTATCACCATGTTTTCTAGTTATTTTATAAAGCAATAGACATTTCTTGTACATTTGTATAAGCTACATTTCTATTTTTCGATCTGCCGTTTTAAAAGTAATATTTTACATAATAGACTATTCATATTAAATAAACATATGTTACATTATAATTTAAAAAAAAATATAAACAAAAAACTACAACAAACAAGCAAAAAAAGATTTTTGAAGAAAGAAATTGGATTATTTAGGGTTAGGAAAAATATTATTAATAAATAAACAACAGTTTAGTTTAGACGACTGCATTTAGGCCTAATGGTAATAACAGTATTGATAACATTATCATGAAAATTCATACCAACAGTTAATTCCCTTTACTGTATAATGAGATTGGTCACTTTTATACTACTTAAATGAGAGTTCTGATTTTTACCATCAGTTTTATCAGCAATTTTCAGATTTGACCTATAAAAGTTCCCTTAACCCTAAATGGCATATAAAAGGGATTGTGTGGCTTGCACAACGCCCAGCCGACTTTAGGTCCCCTACTATAAGCCAGGTACCCATATAAAGTTGGGTGGACTTGAGGGACTTTAACACCTAATTTCACCTGGCAAAATTCCCTTGGTTCTCACCGAGGATCAAACCCGGGACTCTCAGGTCAACAGTCCTCCCACACTGAGCTATGGCCACACGAACATCTCCTATATGTTGACAAAGTATACACTATGTATAACTCTAATATTTGGACACAGTATACGCTATGTATAACTCTAATATTTGGACACTGTATACAAAGCCGTAGCCAGGATTTTTTTTTGGGGGGGGGGGGGGCTGTGCAAAGAGTTTTATATAAGAAAAAATTGGAACACAATGATAAAGAAGTATATTTTATAATAAAATTTGATTTTTATAATTAATTGGGGGGGGGGGAGGGCTATAGCCCACCCCTAGCCCCCCCCCGGCTACGGCCTTGACTGTATAACTCTAATACGCAGAACAATAACGATATAACCGTTAAGTTTATTTATTTTTAAGAGTAGATTTGTACTACATGGTGAGTTCTCTATCGATGAACAAATAAAATGCAAAATTGTTTTTTTTTATACATTTTAAATCTTTCATCATATGTTAACAACAACTGTATTATTTTTATTTATAGATTCTTGCCTCACCAAGAGGGACCCGCATTTCAAAATGGCATTGATTGAGCACATGATTTCTGACCATCTAACGGCTATAGCTGTAGGTGTTCTAATATTTGTTATTTTGAGACGGTACATTCAGAGAAGGAAGTCGCCTCCCGGACCATGGTCAATTCCTTGGGTCGGTCATCTGTTTTTGCTGACCAAAGGAGACACTAGAAAAATATTCAGGTAAAATTTTTTCCAAGTGAATATTTCTTTTTTCTATAAAATACTAAAAAAAAATAATAAATGAAATGTTATGGTTGTATAATTTAGCTCAATTATTATTACGAATGGAAAGTCAACTTAAGTTCCATTGACAACAAAGTAGTCATTTTTAAGCATTGCCGAATCAGTGAACGTTTTCTCTTTAGAATTCAAATGATTTATCATTGGTCAGTATTCATTTAAAATATAGGTCTACCTAGTTTCTTGGAATTGAAAAAAAAAACAAACACTTCTCGTTTCAGAGTGAAGTACAAATGTCATGACATTTACGTTTTATTATATCATGGCAACACTCCATCCATTTGTTCTTGTTCCGGCACACAGGTCACAGTAATGAGCCCGATGCGGCCCGCGATTTAAAATGTTTGCCTACCTCTGGTCTAGTTTATAATTCTAAGTTGAAAGTCAAACTGAAAAACTGGGGAAAAAAACGATTATTAATTTTAATGCTTCTAACCCAAAACACGATATCTCATTCTGTGTTCTCCCGCGGGTGTCAGTAACTTTATTTCACAATATCTCATTCTGTGTTCTCCCGCAGGTGTCAGTAAATTTATTTCACGATATCTCATTCTGTGTTCTCCCGCAGGTATCAGTAACTTTATTTCACAATATCTCATTCTGTGCTCCCTAAGTGTAAAGTATCTCTAAACATGATCCGTATTTTATTCAGCACTAGAAACAAAATACTTTTCTTTTTAATAGACTTGTTTCCAAATGGACCTAACAAAAGTACACGTTGATACTTGATAATACAAATCAATATTTTGTTTGTTTGTTTATAGGCAGCTAAGAGCCAAATATGGTGATCTAGTAAGTCTTTCACTGGGCAGCCAGTCCATACTTGTGGTCAGTGGTCTGGACATGCTGCATGAAGTGTTCGTCAAACACGGAAAGTATTTCAATAAACGCCCACAGGTATTCACTACAATTAAAATTGGACAAGGGAAAGGTAACTACTAACTTAACTCAGTTTAGACTGAAGGAGGGGGAAGAGTCTTTTCATTCTCGATAAACTACAAGTAAATCAATGCACCAACAAATAATATCGATAAACTACAAATAAATCAATGCACCAACAAAGAATATCGATAAACTACAAGTAACTCAATGCACCAACAAATAATATCGATAAACTACAAATAAATCAATGCACCAATAAAGAATATCGATAAACTACAAATAACTCAATGCACCAATAAAGAATATCGATAAACTGCAAATAAATCAATGCACCAACAAATAATATCGATAAACTACAAATAAATCAATGCACCAATAAAGATTATTCATGCACTTTTGTTCTTTTACTATTTCATTAAATAAATACACTAATAGCATATTTTTGATGTTTTGATAATTAAGTGTGAATGTTAAATATTTCTATCTTAATGGAAGGTTATGTAAATATAAACACACCATGTTGACTGAATTGAAAGTTGAATGTGTAAATGTCGCATAATACTGCGTGAAGTGAAGATTATATTGTGTGATTGTTAATATGTGTGTACTATGTGATTTACAGGTGACATGTGCGAATTTAATATAACATTAAATGAATTAAAGATAATACAACGTGAATTTAAAACTAATTTGTGAATATAAGCAGTGGCGGCTCTAAACAACTAGTGGGGGGGGGGGGGCAAAAATTTACGGAGAAAGAGGGGGGGGGCATGGGCGCAATCGATGTACGGGTCGTGCGGGTCCGGACCCTACCAAAAAATCAAGCCACTGGTTTTCTCGACTCTACCAAAATTTGGGTGGGGGGGGGGGGGCAGACATATCAATTTTCATCTTCCCTAATATTTTGGACCCTACCAACTTCAACATACTGATTGCGCCCCTGGGGGTGGGGGGGGCGGAGTCTCCACAAACAACAGTTACAGTTCTTTCATTTACGTCCCAGGTGTTGTCAACGGCTCGGGGCCTGCCTGGAAAGAGCACAGGACGTTCCTCGTGAACAACATGAAAGAAATGGGCATCGGGCAGATCGACTTTGAGCCCAACGTCATCGACGAGCTCAGACCTTTCCTAGACCTCCTGGCGTCCACCCACGGGACGGACTTCGACCCCAGGTACGCCCTGCAAACGGCCACCTGCAACATCATCTGCTCCATCTCCTTCGGCCGGAGGTTCGACTACGGCGACCCAGAGTTCGTGGACATACAGGACGTCGTGGAGTCCAACATGAAGCTGATCGGAGCCACCTCCATAGTGAATTACTTTCCCTGGCTGGAGCGCATCCCCGGGGATCCGTTCAAATGTAAGCAGTGTTTGGGCAACGTGGACAAGGTGCAGAGGATACTCGCGGCGTGGATAGAGCGCCACAGGGGCACCTTTGACCCTAGGAGACCACGTGATATCATCGATCTGTACATGAGGGATATGAAGAATAAAGCTGAGGCCAACATAAGTACAACAATGAGTGGTAGGTGTATTTTTTTTAGCACTACATAAATGCAACATTTGCGTGTAAGAAAGGCATTGGCGAATACAGGGATACTCGTGTAAGAAAGACATTTACAAATACAGGAATACTCGTGTAAGAAAGACATTTACGAATACAGGAATACTCGTGTAAGAAAGACATTTACGAATACAGGGATACTCATGTAAGAAAGACATTGGCGAATACAGGAATACTCGTGTAAGAAAGACATTTACGAATACAGGGATACTCGTGTAAGAAAGACATTTACGAATACAGGAATACTCGTGTAAAAAAGACATTTATGAATACAGGGATACTCGTGTAAGAAAGACATTTGTGAATATGTGCAGTCACTATAATAGGCCTATATTCTCGTTTTTTTCGCACGTTTAAACCCCAATATGTGGCAACTTTCAAGCTATAAATCAAGGAATTGCCAGATTGTATAACTGTTGTAAGCTGAGTCGCCATTGATTTGCAAAAAAACTGAACAGATGAGTTATACATTTTGTACACGCATCTAGAAAGTTCCAATAAATAAAAAAAGAGATTCTTACAAAACATTAATTTACGGTTTTGTCTGTACATGCCCCCCTTTTTGTAAGAACGTATTCCCGCTAAAATAAAACAAAAATATTTATGCTATTTTTTTGTGGGGATCGCAAGCATGTGTTTGTAAAAAAAACAAGCAATTTAAGTCTTTCCGTTTCGGACAAATGTCAATTTAGAGCATTTTCGATAAATAGAGAGGGAAGTAATCATGTTGAATAAATGTTACAAAAATAAATAATGATTACGCCCCTTTGATTAGCTTTTATTATTTATATTTAAAATATAAGCAAAAACGGTACTTAAAACGCCACCTTTTTCAACCCTCAGAGGTCAGATCGCGAAATGTATACTTGGCAGGCCAAGACCTACAAAATGATATTTACATCATGGGTCTAGGACTTATGGTTGTTGAGATCTAGGGTGATGACGGACAGACAAAACGGGGACAATAGAGCATTTTTTTTTATAAAATGCTCTAAAAATGGGGAAAAAAAACAAAACATCCAACATGCTAAGTCAGTGGTCATCTACCCCCGGCCGCGGATCGGTACCGGTCCGTAGATCAAATTGTACTGGGCCGCACAAGAAACATTTAATTATGTCCTTTTTATTTATTTTCTTCTTGCCATTGTAAATTTAAACAAAATCTAAAATATAAATAATCAACGCCCTCTTCCCCAGCGGGCCGCGGTGAAATTATCAAACATTGAACGGTTCGCGGCGAGAAAAAGGTTAGGGACCACTGTGCTAAGTGAATGACGTGGGGGCCCCAACATGCTGGTCTCCCTGGGGCCCACTAATGCTGTAAAGATGTCTCCTGGGATAGGAATCAAGATTTTGATTTTTAAATTAATATAGCACACACACTATCTCGTATTATTTTCTGAACATTCACTCACTGACATGTCAAATCGTCTATAGATACATTTACGAAATTAAATTGAAAGTCTTTTTTTTGTTAAGATAGATAATGGCTAACTTTTTGTGGTCGTTTTGTTTCCAACAGAAGAGCAGTTGCTGAAACTTGTTGGGGATCTGTTCGTGGGTGGAACTGAAACCACAGCCACCACGCTGAGGTGGGCACTTGTGTTCCTGGTCCATCACCCGGAAGTCCAGGAGAAGATACATTCAGAGATAGTGTCCACGCTGAACGGCGAACAGCTGTCCGTCCTGGACCAACCGCTGATGCCTTACACCGGCGCCGTCATCCTGGAGACACAGAGGCTCGGAGACATCGCTCCGTTCTCTTTGCCCCATTCCAGCACGGAGCAGGTCAAGGTTGGCGATTACGTCATTCCAGCCGGAGCGATGGTCATCCCCAACATCAATTCAGTCCACATGGATCCCAGCATATGGGAGGATCCGACCCAGTTTAAACCAGGCAGGTTTCTAAGTGAAGATGGCACTTTGAAGAAAAGCCCTGCGCTGATGCCATTTTTCATAGGTTAGTATTGTTTGGTTCGTGAAAACGGTTATTTGTTTTTCTGGGAGAAAATATTGGCCTGATAACCGGATTTTATTCGGGATAAACAAAAGGCTATTTTTTGTTTACTAAATCTGGGATAACGATATAAACTGATGTTGAGCATATTTAAAGGAATTTTAAATCGGTGACATCGGGGAAGGGGGAAGGGAGGGAAAGACAAAAAAAAAAAGTAGAAAAGAAATACTGATCCGAGTATGAAAAAACCCCTTAAGACAAATTGTAAAACAAACTTGTCATTTCAGAACTGTGCGAGTCAAACTTAGCAATATTAATAAAATGAGTATTTTTTTTAACTTAATATTACCGAAAAGTTTGGTAGAAAACTAAATGGATCTATGGTTTAGCCACACTGAATTTATGGTTTAGCCACACTGAATCTATGATTTAGTCACACTGAATCTATGGTTAGTCACACTGGATCTATGGTTTAGTCACACTGGATCTATGGTTTAGCCACACTGAATCTATGGTTTAGCCACACCGAATCTATGGTTTAGCCACACCGAATCTATGGTTTAGCCACACTGAATCTATGATTTAGCCACACTGAATCTATGGTTTAGCCACACCGAATCTATGGTTTAGCCACACTGAATCTATGGTTTAGCCACACTGAATCTCTGGCTTAGCCATTTTTTAAAACAATCTTTACTATTTCTTTGTTTTCTACACCCCATGAGACTTCGAAACATTTAGGCTCAACAGCTAGCTAAACAACTGGCTCAACAGCTAGCTAAAATACATCAACAAAGTTAATGAAAATTGACTACAATAGCTCAGATTCTAAGTTTACTTTTCCATGTTGAAACTGAGTTGATAGTTTTCAAACAATTGCAAGTATAGCTGTCAATTCAATTTTTGAAACTATAGGCCTAATGCTTTAAGAAAAAAAAAGTAAAAGTAAAGTTCCCTTATCCCTAATACGCCATCGGGGCAGATGAAGTGTAGAATTCATCTGTTTCCATAACCTCGGCATATAAAGGGATTGTGTGGTTAGCACAACGCCCAGCCGCCTTTACTTCCCCAACATAAGTCAGGTACCCATTTAAAGCTGGGTGGATTTGAGGGACGACTTTGCACCAAATTTCACCTGGAAAAATTCCGTGGGCCTCACCGAGGATCAAACCCAGAACTCTCAGGTCGACAGTCGAGTATCTACACCACTCGACAATCCGTCCCACTTTTAATAAAAAGTCAAAACTTTAAATTAATCCAAGTTGTCATAATGACTAAACGTCGACAGGTAGATGCTTTTAAGATAACTATACATTTTAAAACGAATCTTGATAATCTAGATTATAAAGAAAGTTGTAGTTGTTTAAATATCATTGCTTACCCGTGATTGTTTGTTGAGACAGGCACACGTTAAAATGACTGAATTCATTTGAGCACTTTCATTTTCTATATCAGAATGAAACCTTATATTTGCAAATCTTTTATTAATAACTTAAAATGTAATGAACAGTATCTGACTTTCTAGCATAATAGCGACAAAATTTCTTCACTGGGAAAAGTTGGGCCTTGTGTGTGTGTAAATATATATATATATATATATAAACCAGGGACGAGTATTGCCGGTCATAGTCATATTAATAGATATTGGTATATAATGGTACTGTGTTTATGGAATAATAGGATGACTGCAAGTTTAAATATATATAACTTTCATTTATATATAAATTATATATGTTGTTAGTCTAATAATTTATAGAAATATATAAATCTATGTTCGTTTGTGCTTTGAAAATAGCATTAAGACATCAATTAATTTTTTCTCTAAGAGTTATGACCGGCAACACTCACGCCTCGTCCCTGGTGTATACTGTGAAGTAGAGATAACGACTCATCCCGAGATTAGCGAGACAGAGACCACTTATATAGTTCACATATGCTATGAGTTGCTGTGGAATCAACATTTTGTGTTGAGCTTTCGTTGATTTTTAAAGCAAAATAATTTTTTTGTTGTGTAATATCAGAGATATACGACGAGGTCTCTGTGTTAAAACAATGTACTTTAGGTAGACCAGAAACTTTTGGGCTTCCTTTTGATAAGGAGTGAAAGATTAAAAAAAAAAGATGATTAAAAGTATAAAGTCGCTTTATTTTGGAGAGATGGTGAGCTCCGTCTGTGCTGCCATTGAATCTACAGCTGCCCAGGAATACAATTGTACCGAACTACTTTGTTTCTTTGCTATGATACAGGGTCGTAGCTAGCTACTGTGGCGCCCTGTGCAAGTCACATTTTTGGCGCCCTCCTACCAATCTGAAAAGTAAAGTGCAAAACATTTAACAGTTTCTTTTTTGGCGCCTCTGTCTAATTCGGCGCCCTGTACGGCCGCACAATCTAAAGCCCCCCCCTCCCACGCCACTGTCTTGTTAAACTGATTCTGTGTCCACTGTTATGTTAAACTGATTCGATTCTGTGTCCACTGTTATGTTAAACTGATTCTGTGTCCACTGTTATGTTAAACTGATTCTGTATCCACTGTTATGTTAAACTGATTCTGTGTCCACTGTTATGTTAAACTGATTCTGTGTCCACTGTCCACAGGTCCACGGATGTGTCCAGGTCAGAGTCTAGGTAAACTCGAACTGTTCCACTTCATCACTTCCATTGTCCATCACTTCAGGATTCTGCCATCGCCAACTGAAGGTTTACCGCAGTTAGAAGGTCAACTTGGTCTGACCTACATACCGCAGAATCATACATTAAGATTTGTCCCGCGATAAAGAAATAAGTTCAAATACATGTATACAAAAATATTACTTTTTTTTTTAAAAACTGCTAATCTACAAATCCTTATTTTCACCTGCATTTCATCAAAACTAACATCAAATAGTTTTATCTATATCATAAAAGCAATGCAAAAAATGAAACGCTTTTTGTAATATTATACCGTTAAATGATCTCATCTTTAACACTGAAATGTAAACATGATATGCGACTTATTTTTTGTTGTTAGAATTACTTTCTTAGTAAACCAAGTGTCTTAGTTGTATCCATATTCTCTAATATATCTTAAGATTTATTTTATACTAATTTACTGGATGTAACTAGAACAATATTTCATAGTACACTGTATGCGACTGACTATGCAAACATTATTTATTTACTAATTTCATGATTATTTCCGAGTTAATTGTGCAGTTTATTTTTATCCGTCTTCAGTTCATTTTCACATGATCATGATTTCGTTTCAAATGGCTATCATAAAGGAATGTGATTTAAAAAAACAAATTACGTCACTCATGTAGCCTACATTTATTTGTTGACATTTTATTTGAAATCCTGTTAAGAGAAAAGAGAACTGTAATTACAATTTAATATTATGCAATGGATCAGGGCCAACTCCTCATGGAGGGGAGGGGGGAGAGGAAACTAGAACATCTATCAGGGGTCCGAGATTTGGGGGTGGGCCCCCGACAAGTTTGAAAATTAAACTTATTAATATATTTTGATGCAGCAAAGTGGGACCGTGTGTGTGTGTGTATGTGTACGTGTGTGATATTGTGTGTGTGTGTATGTGCATGTATGTGTGTGTGTGTGTATATATGGGGCCGGAGTTGGTGACAGGGGGCCTCGATCTCCTGACTGTCAGAGTCTCTGGATTTTCCGACTGCTTACCTACTGAGATAACAGAATTGACTAAAGTTATTTACCGCTTATATTTACATTCATATTATCAATACGTGAATTTTGCATAAAAGTAATATGGGCCTTTGCAACATGGACCTATATGTTATGTTATTCGTAGCCCATGTATGATAACAAATTCTCAGTCTACTAGCAGCCAAAAAATAAATAACACGGTCTCTATATTAAATCAAAAACCAGTTTTTATCTTGATCTGTCGAAACATGTTGCCACACGCCAACGAAGGAGGAGACAACCCAATTAATTGTATATCTTGATTTGACCAGTTAGCTTTCTTTGCCAGATTTTAAAAATCGCTTTACTGTAAATAGATTATGTTCTTAGGTCGTGCAAAAAATACAACTCGTTTCTTATTTTGTAAATATTTATCGCAATAATATCTTTACATGTTTATTATGTTTATTAGTTGCTTTGTTTATTAAATCGATAGCTTATTTTTGTACATGTGCATTCTTTCCACATGACTCTTATGCTTAAATGTCTGCTATTCATTTCAATTTAGATGTTTAAGCTACTTTGAATTTACGAAAGGTACATGACAACCTGTCATACATTTTTTTTCAACCAATGACTACATGATTCATATTATATTTGTTATATATCTTTTTATAACGTAATATCTTTGAAAAACATTGTGTTGTTATTATTATAATTTATCAACACAGAATAAATTTAATTTTGTTAGCGAATGATGTGGATTGAATTGTAAATAAATATTATTGAAAACCTAAAAATAAAAATGAAATTTTCAAGAAAGTAGTATTTTTTACAAATGGAACAAAATGACAGGTTGAAAAAATATCTGATTAACCCTCATGCAAAATAGGCCTGCATTAATTATATTAATTTACCGGATTTTAAAGATTTAAACAACAAATAAATAATTAGATACAAACTTTAGGGAAATATGGCTGCCTGTGGTGAAAAGTTAAGGTGACCTAAACTACGTTACACATTATCACTTTGAAAAGACTGAACAGTTCTATAGATATGTTTATAATGCTAAGCAAAGACTGAACAGTTCTATATAGATATGTTTATAATACTAAACAAAGACTGAACAGTTCTATATAGATATGTTTATAATACTAAACAAAGACTGAACAGTTCTATATAGATATGCTAAACAAAGGAAAAAACATACCAAAAAAAAAACAAAAAACAACAAAACATAAGCTGAATTAGAAAAAAAAACTATTTGCCTTACAATATAATATGTGGCTGTTGAACATATTGGCTGATACCAACATGATATCTGTATGTTTTATAGACATAAGAACAATGTTTCTGACAGAATTAAATTATTAACATGTTCCCCACCCTGGCAACAGGTGGTCTGGAATTATCTCCATCATGGAAATATCAGAGGAAAAAACGTGGAACATTTCACCCCCCACCCAGAAAGTCAAGCTACAACAACATTGATCAAGCAGGTCAAACTATTGTGTAGTCCACTCTGACCGTGATCTGACTGGACTGGTCAAACTATTGTGTAGTCCACTCTGACAGTGATCTTACTGGACAGGTCAAACTATTGTGTAGTCCACTCTGACAGTGATCTTACTGGACAGGTCAAACTATTGTGTAGTCCACTCTGACAGTGATCTTACTGGACAAGTCAAACTATTGTGTAGTCAACTCTGACAGTGATCTTACTGGACAGGTCAAACTATTGTGTAGTCCACTCTGATCGTGATCTGACTGGACAGGTCAAACTATTGTGTAGTCAACTCTGACAGTGATCTTACAGGACAGGTCAAACTAATGTGTAGTCCACTCTGACCGTGATCTAACTGGAAGGTCAAACTATTGTGTAGTCAACTCTGACAGTGATCTGACTGGACAGGTCAAACATTTGTTCATCTATCTCTGACCGTGATCTGACTGGACAGGTCAAACATTTGTTCATCTATCTCTGACCGTGATCTGACTGGACAGGTCAAACATTTGTTCATCTATCTCTGACCGTGATCTGACTGGACAGGTCAAACATTTGTTCATCTATCTCTGACCGTGATCTGACTGGACAGGTCAAACATTTGTTCATCTATCTCTGACCGTGATCTGACTGGACAGGTCAAACATTTGTTCATCTATCTCTGACCGTGATCTGACTGGACAGGTCAAACATTTGTTCATCTATCTCTGACCGTGATCTGACTGGACAGGTCAAACATTTGTTCATCTATCTCTGACCGTGATCTGACTGGACAGGTCAAACATTTTCATCTATCTCTGTTCATCTATCTATCTGACCGTGATCTGACTGGACAGGTCAAACATTTGTTCATCTATCTCTGACCGTGATCTGACTGGACAGGTCAAACATTTGTTCATCTATCTCTGACCGTGATCTGACTGGACAGGTCAAACATTTGTTCATCTATCTCTGACCGTGATCTGACTGGACAGGTCAAACATTTGTTCATCTATCTCTGACCGTGATCTGACTGGACAGGTCAAACATTTGTTCATCTATCTCTGACCGTGATCTGACTGGACAGGTCAAACATTTGTTCATCTATCTCTGACCGTGATCTGACTGGACAGGTCAAACATTTGTTCATCTATCTCTGACCGTGATCTGACTGGACAGGTCAAACATTTGTTCATCTATCTCTGACCGTGATCTGACTGGACAGGTCAAACATTTGTTCATCTATCTCTGACCGTGATCTGACTGGACAGGTCAAACATTTGTTCATCTATCTCTGACCGTGATCTGACTGGACAGGTCAAACATTTGTTCATCTATCTCTGACCGTGATCTGACTGGACAGGTCAAACATTTGTTCATCTATCTCTGACCGTGATCTGACTGGACAGGTCAAACATTTGTTCATCTATCTCTGACCGTGATCTGACTGGACAGGTCAAACATTTGTTCATCTATCTCTGACCGTGATCTGACTGGACAGGTCAAACATTTGTTCATCTATCTCTGACCGTGATCTGACTGGACAGGTCAAACATTTGTTCATCTATCTCTGACCGTGATCTGACTGGACAGGTCAAACATTTGTTCATCTATCTCTGACCGTGATCTGACTGGACAGGTCAAACATTTGTTCATCTATCTCTGACCGTGATCTGACTGGACAGGTCAAACATTTGTTCATCTATCTCTGACCGTGATCTGACTGGACAGGTCAAACATTTGTTCATCTATCTCTGACCGTGATCTGACTGGACAGGTCAAACATTTGTTCATCTATCTCTGACCGTGATCTTACTGGACAGGTCAAACATTTGTTCATCTATCTCTGACCGTGATCTGACTGGACAGGTCAAACATTTGTTCATCTATCTCTGACCGTGATCTGACTGGACAGGTCAAACATTTGTTCATCTATCTCTGACCGTGATCTGACTGGACAGGTCAAACATTTGTTCATCTATCTCTGACCGTGATCTGACTGGACAGGTCAAACATTTGTTCATCTATCTCTGACCGTGATCTGACTGGACAGGTCAAACATTTGTTCATCTATCTCTGACCGTGATCTGACTGGACAGGTCAAACATTTGTTCATCTATCTCTGACCGTGATCTGACTGGACAGGTCAAACATTTGTTCATCTATCTCTGACCGTGATCTGACTGGACAGGTCAAACTATTGTGTAGTCCTCTCTGACCGTGATCTGACTGGACAGGTCAAACTATTGTGTAGTCCTCTCTGACCGTGATCTGACTTGACAAGTCAAACTATTGTGTAGTCCTCTCTGACCGTGATCTGACTGGACAGGTCAAACATTTGTTCATCTATCTCTGACCGTGATCTGACTGGACAGGTCAAACTATTGTGTAGTCAACTCTGACCGTGATCTGACTGGACAGGTCAAACTATTGTGTAGTCAACTCTGACCGTGATCTGACTGGACAGGTCAAACTATTGTGTAGTCAACTCTGACCGTGATCTGACTGGACAGGTCAAACTATTGTGTAGTCAACTCTGACGGTGATCTGACTAGACAGATCAAACTATTGTGTAGTCAACTCAGACGGCGATCTGACTGGACATGTCAAACATTTTTCATCTATCTCTGACCGTGATCTGACTGGACAGGTCAAACATTTGTTCATCTATCTCTGACCGTGATCTTACTGGACAGGTCAAACATTTGTTCATCTATCTCTGACCGTGATCTGACTGGACAGGTTAAACATTTGTTTATCTAACTCTGACCGTGATCCGACTGGACAGGTCAAACATTTGTTCATCTATCTCTGACCGTGATCTGACTGGACAGGTCAAACATTTGTTCAGCTATCTCTGACCGTGTTCTGACTTTACAGGTCAAGGATCCAATCATGTTTGAAACGTTGGGGGTGTTCTCTTTTCAGCTTGTAATTAACGACATATCAGACATTTTTATATTCTTACATTCATTTCTACATAACTAACGTAGCTAACAATGGTTTATCCGGCACCTGGGGGTCGCTGGGGGTTGTATTAACTGGACCATGCACGTCAGAACGTAAGCGTCACCCACAGCAGAGTCGTACTTAAGGGTTGACAAACAAAAGCAGTCGCCTGTGCCCCTCCTCCCAACCCTCTGCCTATGGGGCATCTTCCGGTAAGAATTCCTATAAAATCTGATACAAATGTGGCCCATAAACTTTTCTTTTTCCTAGGGCCCCCAAATATGTCCAGGTCTCTGTTTAGACCTCCCCCCCCCAATTATGTATTTTTATATACAGTGTTACTGGAGGTCAGTGCTTGATTTAAGAAAAAAACCAGTGCCGGGGAAGACAAAAAATTTCTGCAGAGCCGGGGTTAAATGTCTATGGTTTCATCCCTGGCAGGGATATATTAGATGAAGCAGAGCCGGGGACGACAGTTCTCTGTACCGGCGATATCCCCGGCATACCCGGCGGTAAATCGAGCCCTGCTTGAGGTGATAAAAAAAATGCTTATTAACTAAAATTGTGTTTATTTATATACTTTGTTACATGTAGGCGTTAAAACAACGCTTATCAACTTAAATTGTGTTTGTTTATAATTATATAGTTTGTTACATGTAGGCGTTTAAACAACGCCTAGCAACATAATTATTTACGTTTCCATATTTTGTTATGTTAGCTTTAACTATAAGCCTGACGTTCAGGTGTAAAACAACGTTAGATTACATTGATTTATTTAGTTTTTGTTTATATAAGCGTCTTCACCTCCAGTCATAAATTGTACATGCAATTAACGAAGGAAAGTTCATTTACTTACTGGCCCATTAGGGGGTCTCTCGGTGTTAGTCTTTACTTCTCGGCTCAAATTAATTGTTTTTTTTTAGTCACACCGTCAATAACTTTACCGAAATATAACAGTGGTTCTCAAATCATCATGACACACACACACACACACACACCACACCACACTTCATGGGATTATTTGGAATTCAAACTCTAATTTCGGTTTCCTCATATTTACAGACACAAACACAAGTATATCGATGTTTTTTTTTTAATCAGATAAGATTGAGAGGGGAAACAATCACGTAATAAAATTAGGATAAGTCGTCTTATTCCGATAGAGTTATCTGCTCATGAAGAGAGAGAGAGAGAGAGAGAGAGAGATCATTGACATCTGGGTGGATTAGGGTGATCATTGTCATGAAGGTGAGTAGTTCGTTAGTACAGTGGACACGGATCCAGCCTGTCCCTAGTGTTTAGGAGAGGCAGTTTAAACATCGGTGACGTGTATAGCTTCCACGTAGCTGGTTGTACGATCGTGTGTCCTCAATAAGTGTGTGTGTGTGTGTATGTCTGTGTCTTTTTGTGTGCTGAGATTGCATTTAGTTTTTGAAAATAATTTTGCATGTTTGCAAGTCTGTCCCTTATATGGGTACATGCATGTATGTGTGTGTGTGTGTATGAATGTATGAATGTATGTATGTATGTGTGTGTGTGCAGTGGCGCAACCAGGGGGGGCAGGGGGGGCTTGAGCCCCCCCCCCCAGACCAAATCATCATACATATGTTACTATATAAACAGCCAAATGTTGTTAAATGTTGTTAAATGTTCGATATTGAGCCTAGTGCATACGAACCTTACAGGAGCGTCAGCATCATAGTTGACCCGCCCTGGGGGGGGGGGGGGAGGAAGGAGGCGGGCTAGTCTTGCGGCTTAGAACGCGCGACCGTTGCTCTGAAGGTGCCAGGTTCGATCCAAGGAATATATATTCTTTAAGGTTCCACCGAAGTGACAGTTCGCAAGCCCACCCAGCTTCAAAAGGATACCTATCATTGTTGGGTAACGGTGGGCATTTTTTTTAGGCTAGTCACCCAACTATGTCTTCTGTGGTGTGTAAAGTCCCTGTAAGGATGAGATGAAATCCCTTAGATCCTATAAACCACTAATGGGACGGTTTTATGGTGCCCTTCTTTCATCCCCACCATAGCCGATAGTGCAATGGCCATGGAGGCCTCTTCTGTGGTAGCGCCATCCATTACACTCTCATCTATTTTAATGATGACACCACAATAAAAAAAAAACAAAAAACAAACAAACAAAAAATAAAGTCCCACATAGTCGTTTATATGAGTGTAATGGGAATTCCCCATACTTTAGGGTAGTCATAATGCGATGTAACCTCAACAATTATCATGGGCTCTTCCATATATTGATCCCGTAGGGTCTATTAATCTGCTAGAAAATGATTTGATGATTGCATGGTCAGAAAGTGGGCCCCAGTTTGATTTGATAGTCAGGGGTTTATGACTAACTGGCAGCCGACCTTCATCCTTATGAGGAATTTGAAAATAAAATACTGTAGGGGATGCAACGAACTCTACTTTTTTAAAATTCTAAAATTGAATGAATTATATTCTATACGTATTTTAAAAACATAAATTTATTCTCCCATACAATGTGAGCTTTTATTATGAGCTGTGTGGCTTTATTTTATCTTGATTAAGTATCACCTCTCTTGTTGAGCATCATTCCAAGTCGATTAATCCCTTATTCTATATTTTTTGTTTTAAAATTTATACTATGTATCAGCTTTATATCCTACTGAATATAATGAGAATATTGATTCAAATAGCTAACAGCGATCGGTGAAGTAAAAGTGATTCAACGTACATAATACATTATCGAATACATTTTCAAAATAGTACGAGTCTTGATTTTTTACCAAACCAATTAGATTACCTTAATACTAATAAACCAGGGTGTCATTGTCTGGGGGTTAACGAATACCTCATTCTAGTTTTTCTTATCGTATGACGTACAATAAAGAGCCATATCTTAGTTCAATAAGATCTAGTACAAAACAAATGATATAATTAATACAAATTTATGTGGAAATAATACAATAAAAAGTAAGGAATAATAGAAGTTTCTATAACTAATGACGATAAATTGTAGATAAAGATTATAAGGAAATGGTTTTAATATGTATATGTGGCGGGAACACTCACCTCGCCTCTCTGTCGGCATGGCAGTCAAACATCATGCACTGCCATTAAAGCAGGTGTGACAGGCTCTTAACACTCTGCCAGGCTAGCTGTGGTGGCGCAAACAAAGAGCTACAAGCACACACGTTGCCATTCTAGCTATAACAACACACCATGCTGACCTGACCGTATTGACAAGTGACACAACCAACATTCGTCCACCTTGGTGATATGCACAGCACACTCTGGCACATTGTAAGTTATGGTTCAGCACAACACATCATAACGAAACAAAGACCTAATTCCACCCCCTAATTCCATTTGACTAAAGTTTATATATTAGACTACTGACTTCAGACAATAATGCAGTCCATATTACAACAGAAGGCCTAGGGGAAAAAAGAGATCATGCATACATTCAAAAAACGATTCATGTGGCGGTTAAATGATTAGGAGGGGGGGTGTGATGGATGTCACATGGCACCTCCTTTTCCCGGGAAACGCCGGGTTAAACAGCCCGGTATATTATAAAAAAAATAAGCCATAATAATAATAATATATAAATCAACCATTTGTTTACAAACTATGTGATGTTTTGATGTAATGCATCCCACAGATTGTGATTCTATTGGTGTCCATCATCAACATTTGTCCAGGATCATGTTTCATCTGCACTGAAGTAAGTGACGAGTTCACTACATCTGATAAATTGAACCCTAAAAACTGACACTATTTAGATCCGCAATTGGTTAACATAGTTTAAACCCAATGAAGATATTGATTCAATTTTGTTTATGATAAGTCAGTCTGATTCATTTTATAATACATAGCTATTCAAAAAAAAAAAAAAGAAACAAACTACAATTGATAAAGCTAACTACTTACATTACACATTTTGGAAGCCCGCAGGGAAGGGGGAACAACTCGAACAGTTGTTAGGGGCCCAAAGCTTCCAAGATGTATTTATTTAGATGCAAAATTGTGAGGGTGACAGAGGGGGCCCTAGTTGTAATATCAGGGGGGTCCATAATCCCATACTGCGGTCCCACATTAATGACAGGGGGTCCAAAATCCCATACTGCGGTCCCACATTAATGACACGTTTTACTAAAAACCTGCTAATTAAAATGTTCATATTTTTTGTTTTATATAATTTTCAGACATGCTCCTCACAAAGTTCACTTTTACGATGTTCAGTGCCATCACCGTGTGAAGTGAAGAGTGACACAGAACAATGTCACGGTGAGTAATGAATAATGGCATTTTATTTGTCTGATATATCATAAACTGCAAGAATCTCTGGGCTCAATGCCAAGTATGACATATCAAGGCTGTCAAACTGCTGACATAAATAAGAATCTGTCAGTCTGTCTGTCGGCCAATGTAGGCCTACATATTAGTGTAACCAAATAATTGTTGTTAATAATTTTTGATTAATTATTTTGTGCCTTTCCATCTGTGTAACTATACCTGTGTCATCACATCTGTTATATCACATATGTGTAAATACATATGTGTTATTACATCTCTTATTCCACATTTGTGCTACTACATGTGTGTTTTCACATCTGTTATACCAAACATGTGAACTATACGTGCTATCACATATGTCTTATTTGATTGTTTTCATTACATTAGTGTGTTTTTATTCGGTTTTTATTCTATCTATGATTTATTTCAAAATATTTTCAATACTTTAAGTGAAAACAATGTACATGTAATTAGTTGCTTAAATAGTATACCGATAAACAGAAGCCTATTTTAAGTACATAAGACAATATGATGAACCATTGAGCTATCTTTAAACCATCCTCAAAATCATTAATTTTGTGTTTAACCAATCAGTGAGACACAATCGCACCATGTGTTTTCTGACCAATCACTGAGACACAATCGCACCATGTGTTTTCTGACCAATCAGTGAGACACAATCGCACCATGTGTTTTCTGACCAATCAGTGAGACACAATCGCACCATGTGTTTTCTGACCAATCAGTGAGACACAATCGCACCATGTGTTTTCTGACCAATCAGTGAGACACAATCGCACCATGTGTTTTCTGACCAATCTGTGAGACACAATCGCACCATGTGTTTTCTTTCTAGTACCTAAAAGATTAGCATGAATCTGTTTTTTTTCCCCTTAGATAAACAGTGTCTGGAGTTGGTCATCGGTAACACTGGACATAAAGTCAAGGAGACGACACTCGTTAACTCTCCAGCTTCTAATTTGAAAATATCCAGTGTAGAGCTTATAGATGGTCATGTGACGTCAGTCAGAAGGTCAGTCAAGTGTAACCTGGGAACGTCCATCAGATACAACCGGACAACTGTCTTTATTGACCCTGGATGTAAGGTCAACCTGCTGGTTTATCTACAGGTGCATTACGGGAAGGCACTTGACCTGAAAGCACTAACAGGCCAGTATACTGTTGACCAATGAACTCACCCAATAGTCAATTTATCTTTATATCTTATGGTTTAACTGTGGATTTACCATCAATTGAACGCTCTCTATAACATTGATACAGTTTACGCAGCTTTTAATCATAAGTAAAATCAAGTTATTTCTTTTTTACAGCTTATTCAGTGTGGCATCAAGTATTAATCCCTATTTAATAGGACGCTTAGACGGACCTGATGGTTCTTTTTGCCTAGAGCCCCTACACATCATTGAAAGCATCTGCCTAGAGCCCCTAAACATCATTGAAAGCATCTGCCTAGGGCCCTAAACATCACTGAAAACATCTGCCCCAAGGAATGACTGTGGAGATATTCTAGTAGAAATTACTAAACTGACAGAGATCCCAGCTCACAATGTGTACAACAATAGATGCAATTTAAATGTAGAATATGTAATTTGTGGTTCAATGAATTTACAGCAGTAGATGTAATTTGTGGTTCTACCATTACTATTATAAGATTCTCAACCAAGATGAGAACGCGCTTATTTACTGTACACAATTCAAAGCATTAATACAAATTTACACTGCTTCCTTTCAAACTTCAAAGATGTCAATAAAAAAAAAACACGGAGAGCACAGTCTCATTTCTCACACTCACCTACCGCAGATAATTGTAAAACAGCTTTTGTTCAAATAATAAAATCTATCTGATTAAAGTAAGTTTTTATTCTTCCTTGTATTCTTTCATTACTAGACGGTTGCGAAAAAACCAAGCCTTTATCTAGGACGTCGAGAATAGTTTAAGTTCCCTTTGCCCTAAAGTGCTATCGGGGCATATAATGTGTAGAATTAATTCATCTGTTTCTGTAACTATTGCATATAAAGTGATTGTGGTTAGTTCAATGCCCCAGCCACCCTTTACTTCCCCAACTAAAGTCAGGTACATTTTAAAGTAGGATGAACTTGAGGGGCTTTTAGTTAACCAACTTTCACTGGGACCTTGAAAATTTTCTTGGGTTTCACCGAGCATCGAATCCAGGACTCTCGGGTCTACAGTCGAGCGCTCTACATCACTCGGTCATCCGTCCGTCACATGTAGGACAATGACTGATTTGAATTGTCAATTATTTCAGATGACTGTGTTACTGTCCACCTGAGCAACAAAGGTCCTCTGAAGATTGTATCGGCAGACACAAACTCCAGACACATCTTATCAATGACCTTGTTATTCGATGATGACAACAAGTGCATCTTCGGCAAAACCTTCGGATTTTACAAGTGGCACGTTTTTACTCGTCAAGGATGTACAGGCCGTTTCAGAGTCTGTTTACAACCAACCAGTGCTAGTGAAATCACGGCATACGAAGCGATACCAGATGGTAGGCTAACTGTTGTCCTATTTGAGTGATATCTTTGCTAGCTTTTAGAGTATTCCATCATTAATTGTGTTTGAAAATTTCGATCAATCTGGCTATGCCAGGAGTGGTCAATTAAAGGGGGTTTGCTAAGAGCCACATTTGGGCTTCTCTTAATAGTAAACGATTTATTATAGCTAGCTGAGCCCTTCAAAACCCTTGCATTGAGATATACCATAGTTCAGCTCTGAGGTCATCATGAATAGGTCAATGTAATTATATGGCTCTGTTTATTTTATGTTAAGAGGATTTAAAAAAAATAAAACAACTATCGAATCGAGACGTAGGTTAAAGGTCATAGTTGTTTATTTAAACAGGAAACAATATACAGCTGACAGAATTGAGACGGGTATTATTTATATAGAAAAGACGAAACGGAGTAAATCAAACAAGGTTGAAACAACAAGTAATGAAATAATAGAACGAATCATTAATGAAGGCCGCACTAAGTTCATGGAAAAGTTAGAAGTGCCGTAACCATGATTATAAGTCAAAGAAAACTTTCTTCTGTAATTTTACAGTTTATGATTTTTAGTTGATTACTGCAAAATTTGCAGAAGTATCAGATATAATTCAGAGTTAGCTAAAAAAAAGTTTTCATCAAGAGATTAGTTTGTTTTTGTTTTCCAACTTGTACATGTACACAGGGAATCAATGCATTGATTACGTTCACTAGTCAGGCATTAGTTTTGTCATTTGATCAATGTTTAGGTTTCAGTTTTTTAATTACTCGGGGGTCACCAGAGGACTTTTGAAAAAGATGAAATATAAACTTACAAAAACAATTATTCAATTAAAATGATAGAAAACTGAAATGATTTCAATGCACTGTAAGTTCAATGATCATTTATAATCATAATTATTTACTGCTATTGATAAATGCGTTAAATAAATGGTCCAGTCGTGTAGACCTTAGAGTCTCGGGTTCGACCGTTGGTGCTTTATTTCCAGGTCATGGTGAAAGTCCTCAAAGTTCACTCAGCTTTAAATGGGGTTGTAGAAGTAGCTGGGGTTTAGTTGGGGTTGTAGAAGTAGCTGGGGTTTAGTAGGGGTTGTAGAAGAGCATTAGTTATATCGACCGCCACATACCATATGTTTACATAAAATCAGAAATACAGAACAGAAAAGGCTATCCCATTTATAACAATTTATGAAATGCAAAACATTTTTGAACGATAAAAATTCCTTACGTGCTTGTAACGTAAATAATTGGCGGTGGCGGGGGCGGTATTTTCTCCACTTAAATAGTATTTGGTTCGGTATTGGGCTGGTGTTTTGAGTCCTCCATTGGCCACTAAAATTAGTTATGCGAATGATAACTAAAAGAGCAATTTTGATTCTACTGTATTTTTTTTTTCAGACAAGTTTATGATGGTAAACAATTAATCATGTATATTCTCTTTGTATGACACATTCCGTTCCGTCTGTCTATCACCAGAATCGGAAGGATATGGTGGACAAGGTGGTGGTAGATCTGCACTGACCTGTACAACTATTAGACTCTTGAGTCGCCTGAACCGGCCAGTGGAGATGAGGATCACTGATACATATGACAACGACGTGGTCGTCATACGCAGCCTAAAGCTTGTCCACCAAGAGTCTGAAACGGACTGTACAGAGGAGGAGACTTTCAATTTCTCTGATGACGTGGTCCACGCCTGGGGAGGCTGTCGGGGAACATTCCAGGTCTGCTATGAATCTTCTGCAGAAAATTGGGTGAGCTTTACAGACTACAACAGTGGCCAGGTTAAACAAGTATTAGACATAAATAGCATGTTGACTTTATGGGGGGATCAGTAATAATCAGATCAAGATTCAGCAGACTTCACAACTTTTGGGTTTTTAGAAGTTAAAAATATAATAAACTTGTACTTATGACGTGATACTGCAGCTTTTCATAACAGTTTTCGTTTCTATATTTCGGATGTTAAATATAGTATTACTAGCTGTACCCCGCAAAACCTTTGCTTAGAGTTATATTCCCTTAGGCTTAATAGGTAGGCTAGGTTATTTTTGGTTTCGGGCAAATCCGATTTTTTTCATGATTGTATTTTAAACTGGTATACTGTTTTATTAATTCTTTACTTTCGATTTAACGCAGACTCCAAATCGCTATTATTATATTATATTTTTTTCATTGGCACCTGTGATGTTTTTTTTTCCCATTTGTTTCAGAAGTGATTGAACAAAATGTTATCCAAGATCTATCGGACAATGAAACAATGTATTTGACCTTATTTCCTTCGCGGATTCTCAGTCGTCCACAGTTCATAGACCAAAAATAAATAAATAAATAAAAATTAAACTTTTATTTTATTATTTGTTTCATATTATTAGTTCTTATTTCTTTTTTTGGGAACCTTTTATACTTTAAACAAAAAGCAACAAATGAAAAATAATTTCTTTTCTTTCTTTTTAGTTTAGATTTGAAACTATCAGACTGAAATAATAAGTTAGATAAAAAAATAATTTAGTTCCTTTATTTTATTTGACATTTCTTTTCTAATGAAGAAAAAGTGTTACTTAGTTGAAACAAAAATTAAGCCTGTAAAAAGAGGACGTTTCAGAGCATTTTCATGTATAAATACAGAGGGAAGTAAGTCATGTTTTATAACTGTTACAAAAATAAATAATGATTACGCCCCTTTGATTAGCTTATAATCTATATATAATATATAAGCCCATTAGGAACCCTGAAGCCCGACCCTAAGAGGTCCTATTGCAAAATAAACTTTAGATGTACACATGGCAGGCCAAGACCTACAAAATGACATATACATCATGGGTCTAGGACTTATGGTTGCTGAGATATAGGGCGCTCCTTTGTTAATATAGCTTATATAGTAAAAAACGGTACTTAATTAGCCCCCTTTTTCGGCCCTCAGAGGTCAGATCGAGAAATGGACTTTTGATGCACACATGGCAGGCCAAGACCTTCAAAATGATATATACATCATGGGTCTAGGACTTATGGTTGTTGAGATCTAGGGTGATGACGGACAGACAGACAGACAGACAGACAAAAAAGACATTTTTTTTTCGAAAATGCTCTAAAAATTCCGCGATTTAAGATCAGTGTTCCCTCTAGTCTGTGCGCTAGTCTGCACGCATACTCACGTTGCCCAGTGAAGAAAGTTTGTCGCCTAGTAAGCTCAAAATTCAGACACTTGGCCATAACCAAGTTCATTTGATTTATACTGTCCGCGCTAGGTTTTAAAAGAATATTTGCAATGTAGAATTGCACCGTCTCATTCTGATATTCAAATTAAAGTGATTTAATGAATTGAGTAATTTTAACGTTTGACTGTATCTAATTTTTTTAGAAATGTAAGATGGCATGGCTGAATTTTACTGTGACATCGTCAATTTAATAATTGGTATGAGAAGAAAGTAAAATATGAAAGTAGTATTTTATGAGGTTATCGCCCCTAATTTGTACTCATTTACACAGTTTTATATTATTTATTACTTTGGTCTAATAAAGCTAATCCTAATATTTAATCAGTTTCTAATGAATTTTCCAGTAATTTTGAGTTCAGATCTACAAGTTTCGGAATAAAATGTTAGTATCACATTACGTCATGAGTTTTGTTTTTTTTAGAGAAAGAAAGAAAGATTGGTGTATATTTCTACTTGTCGCCCAGCCAAAAAAGTGCTCTGGCTTATTGAGGTCGCAATAATACATCAAAAATAGAACGTACATATGTTTTGTTTTGTATTTTTCTATTTACCGTTAAAATACTCGCAAAATAAATACAAACATTTTCCCTTTCCATATTTGCTCAAAATGTCTACATTCATCTGACGCGCAAAAAAATTAGAAAATTAGAGGGAAAATACAATTCTGTTGAAGGGATATTGTCACGGATACTTCTTTCATCAATTTAAAATAAAAAAAAACTAATTGATTGTTGAGGTGAACATGGTTTAGAAAGTAGCTGTTGCCATAACAGTTACTGTAGTTATACAATTATCTTTGTAGTTATACAAGTTTCTGTAGTTATAAAATTATCTATATAGTTATACAAGTATCTGTAGTTATAAAATTATATATGTAGTTATAAATGTATCTGTAGCTATAAAATTATCTATATAGTTATAAAAGTATCTGTAGTTATAAAATTATCTATGTAGTTATACAAGTATCTGTAGCTATAAAATTATCTATGTAGTTATACAAGTATCTGTAGCTATAAAATTATCTATATAGTTATAAAAGTATCTGTAGTTATAAAATTATCTATTTAGTTATACAAGTATCTGTAGCTATAAAATTATCTATATAGTTATAGAAGTATCTGTAGTTATAAAAATTATCATTAGTTTCTTTTTAAAGTACCCTGTGTCTGTGAGTGTGTGTGTGGGAGGAAAGGGTGGTGGGCTAATAAATGATGGGTCCACCTTTGATATTAACAAAACACACCGGATGATGGACATTGATTTTTTCAAGGCTCTGTATTTATAATAGAAAAATGCCTTCATTAATGTGCATTACTAATTAAGTCCCTCCATGTTGTAAATGAAGGCGACATAATGGATTGGCGGTTTATATTTCGCCTAGCTTTTTTTACAGTAAGAAAATTGCCAACATTTATTTTAATGATAAATACTATACATAATTAAAACTATATAGGTCTGGCTGCCAAAAGCAAATAAAAACATTACTTTATTTTATATGATTTGTATAAAAAAAACACATTTGAAGCGAAAATGTAAAAGTTCATGAAATAGTTCTTGGGTAAAATTTTAAATAGCCTACATATTAAGAAATGTTCATGCTATTATTTTGTTTCTTTAAAAATATATAAATGAATCATTGTTTTATTACAAAAATATTATTACTTCAGGTTTCTTCGGCAGTTTTATTAGTTAGTGCTAATCCAGGTAAGCCACATTTTGTTTTATTTACATTTGGAATTCCCGTATAATGTTCATTCTTTGATTTACAGTTTAACACCATTTTCTCCTGTTCAGTCGAGAAAAAACTAACATCTGTCTATTTATCTATCTATCTATCTATCTATCTATCTATCTATCTATCTATCTATCTATCTATCTATCTATCTATCTATCTATCTATCTATCTATCTATCTATCTATCTATCTATCTATCTATCTATCTATCTATCTATCTATCTATCTATCTTCCAGTGTTTTATCTATCTATCTATCTATCTATCTATCTATCTATCTATCTATCTATCTATCTATCTATCTATCTATCTATCTATCTCTACCTACCTACCTACCTACCTACCTACCTACCTACCTACCTACCTACCTATCTATCTATCTATCTATCTATCTATCTATCTATCTATCTATCTATCTATCTATCTATCTATCTATCTATCTATCTATCTATCTATCTATCTATCTATCTATCTATCTATCTATCTATCTATCTATCTATCTATCTATCAATCTATCTATTCTTCCAGTGTTTTTTATCTGGGTATCTATCTATCTATCTATCTATCTATCTATCTATCTATCTATCTATCTATCTATCTATCTATCTATCTATCTATCTATCTATCTATCTATCTATCTGTCTGCCTGCAGGGGCCTATCTATCTATCTATCTATATATCTATCTGTCTGTCCATCAGTCTGTCTAGCTAATATATCTCTATTCCTGTATTCTATTCTGTCTGTGTCTCTGTCTCTATATATAGACAGTCGTTCTTGCGCTTTGAGGATTCTTAGGCAAAGGGACCCTTGGTGCAGTCCCTTGCAACATTTCGTTGGTCTTTAAAAATTTTGGACAAATGAGGCCTCCGTGCCAGGGTTAGCCCATTGACCTCCTGAGAAATCCTTAGATTGCCTTTACTTGAGGATTGGGGGAGGGGAGGAAAGGGCAAAGAAGTCCTGAAAAACTTAACCTTTAGAATTTCTTTTATATCTTGTGATACACCTATAAATTAGCAAGATGGCATAGGAATATTTTTTTACCTTTAAATATCAAAAGATGATGCCTTAAAACTTTCATCGAATTACAATAAAGGTTCTACCCGGAGGGAGGAGGGGGGGCTAGGCAGAGAATTTCACTTATACTAGTCAAAATAACAAGGGAACCGGGTGGTCATGCGGTGTCGACTGTAGACCTTGGGGTTCAGGGTTCGAGCCACACAGAAAGAACCTCGGTATTTGATCAGGTCCACGTGAATGTTCCCAAGTCCACTCAACTTTAAATGGGTTTCTTACAAATGTTGGGGGCCGATTAAAACAGATTGATCCTAATTGGACCCCGCGCCTGACAGGGGGCCCCGCAATTTACATTAAGCGTATCACTTCTTGTATCATGTTCTTGTAAAACTAATTACAAGCTGGGGCCGCGCATTCATCAGTTAAATTGGGCCACACAATTCGTAAGGCCCGCACTGTGTACGTATGTCTATGTGTGTGTGTGTGTGTGAAAAAAGTACAAGTGAACTTTTGATACATCTCTTAAAGAGATTTTGATGATTGTTTACTAAGATTGCCGTAAAGTCCACCTGAAGAGTAAACCCCACCATCCGGCCAAGAAGTTCATCAAGAATGAAATAGTCAGCTTTACCTTGGTGAAAAAGGACCACGACTCCAAGAAATGCAAGAAAGATCACGACTACGGCTTCAAGCCGGGCGTCGTCTACGCCAAGCACGGCTGCTGTGGAGTCTTCAAGCTGTGCGTGGCTAAAGCTGATGACTACTACAGCCCGGCCGAGTACTCTGGATACCAGCCTGCGCCCAAGTACCAAGGATACAAACCGTACGGACATAACGTGCCGAAAAAATATTACGAAAGCTATTACAAACCACAAAAGTCGTACTATAGATCTAAGAAATCTTATTATGGATCCAGCAAATCCTACTATAAACCTACAAAATCTTATTATGGACCCAGCAAATCTTACTATAAACCTACAAAATCTTACTATGGATACAGTAAATCTTACTATAAACCAACAAAATCTTACTATAAACCAACAAAATCTTATTATGGACCCAGCAAATCTTACTATAGACATAAGAAATCTTATTATGCACCCAGCAAATCTTACTATAAACCTACAAAATCTTATTATGGACCCAGCAAATCTTACTATAAACCTACAAAATCCTATTATGGACCCAGCAAATCTTACTATAAACCTACCAAATCTTATTATGGACCCAGCAAATCTTACTATAAACCTACCAAATCTTACTATGGACCCAGCAAATCTTACTATGGAGCTAGTAAACCTTACTATAGATCTAAGAAATCTTCCTATGGACCCAGCAAATCTTACTATGGACCCAGCAAATCTTATTATGGATACAGCAAATCTTATTATGGACCCAGTAAATCTTACTATGGACCCAGCAAATCTTACTATGGACCTAGCAAATCTTATTATGGACCCAGTAAATCTTACGGTCCCAGCAAATCTTACTATGGAGCTAGTAAACCTTACTTTAGATCTAAGAAATCTTCCTATGGACCCAGCAAATCTTACTATGGGCCCAGCAAATCTTACTATGGACCCAGCAAATCGTACTATGGACCCAGCAAATCTTACTATGGACCCAGCAAATCTTACTATGGACCCAGCAAATCTTACTATGGTCCCAGCAAATCTTACTATGGACCCAGCAAATCTTACAACGGTCCCAGCAAATCTTACTATGGACCCAGCAAATCTTACTATGGACCCAGCAAATCTTACTATGGACCCAGCAAATCTTACTATGGAGCTAGTAAACCTTACTATAGATCTAAGAAATCTTCCTATGGACCCAGCAAATCTTACTATGGACCCAGCAAATCTTACGGTCCTAGCAAATCTTACGGTCCCAGCAAATCTTATTATGGATACAGCAAATCTTATTTTGGACCCAGTAAATCTTACTATGGACCCAGCAAATCTTACTATGGACCCAGCAAATCTTACGACGATCCCAGCAAATCTTACAGCGGTCCCAGCAAATCCTACAACGGACCCAGCCAATCTTACTATAGATCTAAGAAATCTTTCTCTGCACCCAGCAAATCTTACAATGAACCTAGCTATAGACCAAGTAATTCAGTATATCGACCAAGTAGCTCCAACTATAGACCAAGTAGCACTTATGATAAACCCAAGAGTTCTTACTACAGCTCCAGCACTACGGGCGATAAATCCAGGAAATACTACACTGGTGGTTCATCTAAGAAGTCTTCCTCTCAAAAATATTCGGGGAGAAAGCGTCGCGCAGCGGAGTATTCCGAATCGAAAGACTATGAGACTAAAGAGTATAAATCTTATAAACCGGCTTATGGGAAATACGAGAAGGATAAAGATGATGAGTCATATAAGCCTGCTTATGGGGAATATGAGAAAGATAATGATGATAAGCCTACTTATGGGGAATACGATAAAGATAACGATGATAAGCCTACTTATGGGGAATACGATACAAATAAGGATGAAAAGCCTGCTTATGGGGAAGACGATAAAGATAAGGATTATAAGCCTGCTTATGGCAAATATAATAAAGATGAAAATTACAAGCCTTACAGGCCTTCTTATGGGAAATATGATAAAGATTATAAACCTTACAAACCTGCATATGGGAAATATGGCAAAGATTATAAACCTTACAAACTTGCATATGGGAAATATGGCAAAGATAAAGAATACAAGCCTTATCAGCCAGTATATGTCAAGTATAAAGAATATAAACCTAAGCTAGCGTATGGAAAACCAGGCAAGTATAACAGTTATAAACATTATAAGCCATCATATGGGAAACAAAAGAAATACTACAAATCTGCTCCGAAGCAATATGGCAAGGCCAAATATGACAAATACTATGAGCCTGCATATACGCCATATCAAAAGAGTAAACAGTACGGAGCCTACGGCTACAAACCCAAGAAGGCGTACTACAAGCCTTACCGACCACAACGCAAGTACCAGGCCAATAAAAAATACGGCCGCCGCTACCGACCATACAAACCCAAACGCCAATACTACCAGCCTCTCTACAAACCAAAGAGCTACGACCGGTACAGCAGCTACAATCGCAACTACAGGCACAAACACAAAAGGCGCAAACACTACCACAGCGGCAACAAGCACCAGTACCAGAAGCCACGGCCGTACGGAGCTGCTAAAAAAAGGTATGGTGAAGGTGAATATGCCCCTGCGGACGAGTATGAGCCACGGGCTCAGTATAAGGAGAAGGAAGTCCAGTATGTGGATAAGTACCAGCCTCTAGCCGAAACTGAAAAGAAAGAGGAGCAATATGAGGCGCCATCTGAGTACAAGAAAGAGCCACAGAAAAAAGGTAAATATATATATATATATATATATATATATATTACTTTACAAATAGGTATGAAACAATCCACTTCAAGATTATCTAAAGGATAACAAAATAAACATTAAGAAGGTTAACTTAAGGACATTTTTTCCCTCAAACATAACTATTGTAATGTTCATGTCAGTAGCCACACTAAATAATCTAGATCAGTGTTTGCACACACTTTTTGCGATTAGTGCGATCCAGTAATGTTACTGATGTCGTGTACAATTAAACTCAGAAGTCTCCTATATCAACATTACCTATATTTATGTAGAATATCAAATCAACATTACCTATATTTATGTAGAATATCAAATCAACATTACCTATATTTATGTCGAATATCAAATCAACATTACCTATATTTATGTCGAATATCAAATCAACATTACATATAAATATGTAGAATATCAAATCAACATTACATATAAATATGTAGAATATCAAATCAACATTACCTATATTTATGTCGAAAATCAAATCACAGTACTTATATTTATTTAGAATATAAAAGCAACACAATGTGTTTCTCAGTCATGTGCGCTAATATATAACTTTACCAACCTAATCAATTGAAATTGTTTTAATATAAATATAAGTTAATATTAAACAACTGATTTTTTTAGTCTTTCGTTATCACATTATGTACACCACTTGGAAGTTTATAATAACTATACAAAAAAAAACAACAACAATACAAATACTATGGAAATTAATAATATAAAATAAAAAAACTGAAAAAACTTTAAAAATATTTACTAATATTTATATACATTTTATTGACTCATTTAAAAGCGTGGGCGCCAGAAATACTTGAAATAATTAATCCATATTGGCGCTCACCTATTTTTAGTCAATATAATCTGTATACATATTTGTATGATCTTAGCCATTTAAAATAAGAGTCTTTTTTAAAATATATTTTTATATGTATACTTAAAAATATGCATTGAGATTTGTTTAAATATATTTTATCATAAATTTTGTGGGCAACTATCCAGTTTAGAGTTTTTGGAAATAATTGCTCTGCTGTTATAATGAGTTGGTTATGTTTAAATTAATTGACAGATGGGAGTAAAACAGAAAAGTAGATCTAGATAAAATGTACTAAGAGTGGCACCAGCAGGAGTTCTAATTATACTTGTGGCTGTGTTATAGTGTATTGACCACATCCATAATTAGATAAACACCAAGGTTGGCGTGTTTATATACTTTAAACACCAAGGTTGGCGTGTTTATATCTTTTAAACTCCAAGGTTGGCGTGTTTACTTTAAACACCAAGGTTGGCGTGTTTATATACTTTAAACACCAAGGTTGGCGTGTTTATTTAATCTAAACACCAAGGTTGGCGTGCACACACACACACACACACATATATATATATATATTTATATTTATATATATATATAAACATAATATAATTTGCAATAATTATAAGCTCATATATCATTCGAACTTTTTCACAGAGAAACCAGCTGAATATGACGACAATGATGAAGACAAGGATGACGATAGTTACGCTCCTGAAAAAAAGAAAAAAGAAAAATATGGTGACGATGATGAAGATGACAGCTATGCCCCTGAAAAAAAGAAAAAAGAAAAATATGGTGACGATGAGGAAGATGACAGCTATGCCCCTGAAAAGAAGAAAAAAGAAAAATATGGTGACGATGAGGAAGATGACAGCTATGCCCCTGAAAAGAAGAAAAAAGAAAAATATGGTGACGATGAGGAAGATGACAGCTATGCCCCTAAAAAAAAGAAAAAAGAAAAATATGGTGACGATGAGGAAGATGACAGCTATGCCCCTAAAAAAAAGAAAAAAGAAAAATATGGTGACGATGAGGAAGATGACAGCTATGCCCCTAAAAAAAAGAAAAAAGAAAAATATGGTGACGATGAGGAAGATGACAGCTATGCCCCTGAAAAAAAGAAAAAAGAAAAATATGGTGACGATGAGGAAGATGACAGCTACGCACCCAAAACAACGAAGAAAAAAGAAAAATATGGCGACGAAGATGATGAAGACGATGGCAATAATTACGCTCCTGCAAAAAAGAAAGGCCATTAGGCAGATGCAAAAGGTAAACCGCTCATTAAAGTTTCAAATACTAGAATGAATCAGGAAATGAAATAAATACATACACTATACTTTAAGTATTTAATAAATTCATGTCTCAATTTGTACGGACTCCTTTACACCACATTAGGTTGTATTTTGTTAATAAATAAAAAAAAAATGCTGCTAAATATATACTAATCATGGTTATCCTCATTATTTATTACAAATTGGAAACATTGGTTTTGCCCCACTGGTTGAAAACTAAAGTAATAATTCTAAGTATGGGACAAAGATTACTGAAAACTATTTGTTAGTTATGGTTTATCCTTTTTCCTAGTGAAATGAGTAATAGTCTCATTTTAGGGGAAAGCCTAATGTGTGGAATTAAAAGAACATCAGTTTTGAAGTCTCTACTACTGTACATGTATAATTCTATGTTTGTGACATTAATATTTGGTGTTTTAAACGCTATTTTCAATGTACGATTGTATTTTTGAATTTTTATTGTGTGTCTCATTGTGTGCAGGCTGCTCGACTAGTATTTAACAAAATAAAAATGCATTTTTGAATCATTCAAGTTGATAATTTTATTATAGTTTTGTATGAGTACTACTGAATTAATGTTAATATACTGACATACCAGAGTATTATGCAGGCAGGCAAACGGACGGACGAACTAACTGAGGGACGGATAGAAGAAGAGATATACAGTGGGAAGGATTGGAAGAAGCATTATGTGGATTAGACAGAGGCCTAGACAGACAAAAGCTCAGATAGTGGACAGAAGTCAGACAAACAAAAAAGACAGACAGACAGTGAGCAGAAAAAGGTTTAGACAGACAAAAAAGACAGATAGTGGACTGACAGACGTCTTGACAGAAAAAAATAGACAGTGGGCAGAGGTCTAGACATACAAAATAGACAGATAATGGACTCAGCGAGATCTATACTATACAGATAGCTACTAAACAGACAGACCAATAACTGTTTGTCATGTAAAATATGATTTTGTGTACTCAACAGTATTCTAAGATACATACCAAGTGATTTCAATATATTTCACAGCAACATATTCAAGGCATGGAGTGTAACGAGGCATCTGTTGTATTAAAATATCTTTTAAAAGATTTTAAAAAATGAAATGAATAAATTATATCTAAATCGAAACTGTAGTGTTTTCTTGTGAGTATTTTTTATATGAAAAATGGTTCGCCTTCTGTTCCATTGTACACACTATTCCTTCATGCTGCATCTATAGGTGTGATGCAGTCTTGGTGTACAAGGTGCCTCATGGGAAACATCTATCAGGTGAATGTTACTGCACCTAGGTGTGATGTAGTCTTGGTGTACAAGGTGCCTCATGGGAAACATCTATCACGTGAATGATACTGCATCTAGGTGTGATGTAGTATTGGTGTACAAAAGGTTGTATGGGAAACATCTATCAGGTGAATGATACTGCACCTAGGTGTGATGTAGTCTTGGTGTACAAGAGGCTGTATGGGAAACATCTATCAGGTGAATGATACTGCATCTAGGTGTGATGTAGTATTCGTGTACAAAAGGTTGTATGGGAAACATCTATCAGGTGAATGATACTGCATCTAGGTGTAATGTAGTCTTGATGTACAAGGGGCTGTATGGAAACATCTATCAGGTGAATGATACTGCATCTAGGTGTGATGTAGTATTGGTGTACAAAAGGTTGTATGGGAAACATCTATCAGGTGAATGATACTGCACCTAGGTGTGATGTAGTCTTGGTGTACCAGGTGCTGCATGGGAAACATCTATCAGGTGAATGTGCGCTGACACGGTAGTTTTAAGGCACTCGTTGACTACATGGATGCCCCATAGAAGAACCAAACTAGGTTGACTCGGCTTAGACGCTGCCATGACCAGTGCCGGCTGAGAGTTGTCAAACGGCACCCAGTTTAAGGGGCGCCTTAAAACTATAATTAAAAAGGGCGTCGAAGTTTAAGTTTGCTATGGCGCCACCCTGGCCAAGTATCGTTTTTTTGTGTGTGTTGAAATTCACTTCTCAAAACTGAAGATGGCTTAGGGAAGAAGATAATGGTACGATTTCAAGACTTTCAAATCAAGTGCATTAATAACGTGCATAGTTTATATTGGTTAGTGAAGTCTATAATGAACTTGACTCAATGCATAGGGTTCTGGGTTCAATCATTGGTAAAGCCAAAAGTAGCTAAGAGAAGATGAGCGCCACTCAGTCAATAAGCCCTCAGAAAGGACGCCCAGCTGATTTTACTCCCTCAACTTAAGATCCGACACCCTTTTAAAGCTGGGTGGGGACTGGGGGGTCTTACACCAGGGTCTGTAAAATCCCAATCTTCTCACTGAGACTCTAACCAGGGCAAGTCGAGTGCTCTACACCCCACGACCACCCGTCCCCTTCAAATAGACCAAGCTCTGTCAAAAAAAAAAAAAAAAGAAGTGCCAAGATTTGAGTCAACATTATTTTATCAAACTACTGGCCAGCAGGTTACAATTAAGTGTGATACATTTAAGTTTTTTTATTGCCTTCAGTTAGTTAAATTCATTTTGATAAATGTGAGACAAATAACGTGTGACATTTCCTTTTGCCAAACAAGTTTTGAGTGACTCTGATTAGAGTATTTGTTGATTTAGGGAGTCACATTTGGTGAGAGTTAAGAGTCAAGCTTTATCCAGAACAAAGCCTTCACAATCGAAACAATTACCTGAAATAACTAAATTACATCAGTGGAGATACATACATTATGAGCAAAAAAAGTAAGTTTTAAAATAAAGTATGTCCTCAACCATACCTCAACAGTTGAAATATTTTGGTCTGCCATTGATGCTCACGATTTGTGCACTTGAGCAAAATAAGTTCTACAAATAATTTCTGCTCTTACAACTTTGATATTTATATACAAGATTGATTTGCAGCATTACTCAATCATCCAAAATATTTCGGAAAAGAAATGTATTTTTGGAATCATAATTCTATCTCAAAGTTATGACTTTGACGCCAATCAAATGCTGCCGCACGGGTGTTTTGCACCCCTTCGCACTTTAGAACGGTGCAGCCATATATATATATATATACACACACGCACGCACACACACTTACACGGTTCCCAACTTACAAATTTTGTTCCTATAATTTAGAAAATTAATTGTGTCAATTTTGAAGTTATTACATTTTACTGGTAGCTGAACTACATCAAAGCTTATATTACACTGGTAAACAGTGAATTCATTGCCAGTGATATTTGAATCATTTTATACAAAGTCAACTATGCTGATTTAGAATATGTAAGTGCTTTTGCTAGATTGGCTCTATTTTTCGAGATAATTAAAATTAATGAAATAATGTATGTACCGTGTTTGAAAATTGTCAAGAATTGCATGAATTAAAATAGTATACTTACAAATAGTAGTGAAACTGTTTATGGTCATGCAGAAATTTGTTCAAAAATATGTGTAATAGTGTTATAGAGGAAAACATTTTTATTTGAAAAACTAATTATGTCTAATTAATTAATTAATATGTTTATTGTCTATGGTAATGCATTAGCAAATCGCTGTTTGCTCGACTTCCTTTTGTGTGTGTCGTTGGGTCAATTGCGCTGGAGGCTCCAACAGTTGTCAGCCATCATATGTATGTCCCATCTTCCTTGATATCTCACCTCCATCACCCTCATATCCTGATGAAACCTCTCACATTGTTCCTCACTGAAGTCCCCAAGGTTACCTGGAAATTTGTCTAAATGATAGTGCAGGTAATGTACCTTGATGTTCATATTTGTTCCAATGTTTCTGAAGTTAGCGAGCATATCTTGCACCAGTTCTTCGTAATTCTCTGATCTGTTATTACCTAAAGTTCCTGACAACTGAAACAAAACTGTTCCATGAAGAAGCTTCAAGATGATCCATGAAATTAGTAAAATTTCGATCGTTGATGAGTTTCCGAATCTGAGGACCGTAAAAAATCCCAGCTTTCAGCTTCTCCAGGCTCAATCCGGGAAATGATCTGCAAATATACTTGAACCAATTGCCATATTTGTCCAAAGCCTTAACAAATTGTTTCATTAAACATAATTTGATATGAAGCGGTCAGAGAATTATCTTATTTTTGTCAACCAGTGCCTTGTTGATGATATTTTCTTTATCTACAGTCATGGTTTCCCTTGCAGGCCATGTCACTCTTGTCCAATGATCTTGCCTTGCTCTGCTATCCTATAGGCACATGCAGCATGGGTATTTAGTGTATCCTGACTGCTGCCGAAGCAAGAAGTTTACCATTTTTAGATCAACACAAATTGACCACTGATGCTCATAATAACGGACTTTCTGCTATAGTGTTTTGATATTCTCATACTCTTCTTTAAGTTTTGTTGAGTGGGCAATGGGAAAAGATGCATAACGGTTGTGTAACCGAACACATTTCAAGCTTGTAGTCCCATTTGGAGCAGAAGTCCAGGGATGTCATTACAGTAAACAAGATCTTCCTCTTGGCTGAATTATGGAAGAAAAACTCTTCTCTTTTCCGATAAAATGTTATTTTAGCTTCTGGTTTGAGAAAATTTCTTTCATTGAGCCTGGACGCTTTAAAGCTCATATGCTTGCTTGGACAGATTTCGGTCTCGTATTAGGTCATTGAGTTCTTCTTGGCTGAATGGTTGAGGTGTTGAAGAACTTCCTTCATAATCGCTTCCACTGTTTTCACCTGCAAAAACTCCAGATCTTGCCCCCCCGTCGGAGTCTGATGGTGAAAACTCTAATAATCCAGCAAACACAGGTATAGGAACTTCACTGCTATGTGGAATTGGTCTCCTTGCAGATTCGTGATCAGGATAATCCCACTTAGATTTCTTGTGGCGATTGAAGCCTTTAACATTCACAATACAAAAATAACAATCACCAAAATGGTCTTTCGGCTCTCGTACACCGAAACTTAGAGTTTTCTTCTCACCATTTGTCCACTGCCGTAGGATCTCCACACAGTTTTTGCAGACCTTATGGGGAGCCCAAGACTTCGTGATGAACTCATGATGTCTTTAGAAAGCAGCATAAAAGAGAAAAAAATAAACCAAGTTATAACTTGGTATAGTTAAATTAAACAAAGACACCAAACTTATTGCATTTGTTTTACACAAAGGGTATAATCATATTTTGAAGGATGTCCAATATCTCAGAAACTAGAGCCAATTTAGCAAAAGCAGTGGCAGTTTTGAAATCAGCACCCATGAATTGTTATAAATTCATTCAAACATTCTTGGCAATTCGCAAAAAAATTTTTTTGTTGAGCTGTGTTATTTAAGCTTTTTGCCAAAATAGGGCATTTTTGTGTATAAACATCAAATGAGTGAATACATTGCATATTCAGTAGTTAAATATTTATTTCTTTTATTACTGATATTTGTTGTTTTGAATGTTAAAACAATAATAATACATTTGAGGTGTCAACTTACTTATTAACTAGTGTAAAATTGTATCTTCTGATATTGTCACCATATAAGTGGTACAACAAGACATAGTCACAATTAGCAGATAAATTATGACAATATTTAAACAGTAATGTATTTTCATTATGGTATTCAAATCCTTAATTACAATTGGTAATAAAATGGGTTGTGGCCAGTTGTCATTTTAATTATCTGTTATCGTAACATTTGTGAAATGTCTACTAGGTAGACTCTATCACCTTCTGATCCACATTATGCAAGGATAGTACACGACAGAACATCAAACTGTTGCACGCTGTAATATATATCACAGGAGACAGTTATATTTATTTATCTTGCAGTTCTGTATCCTCAAGTAAAAACAATAAAATTTATTGGGTTTGACAAGGGGGTACAAAGTTATCGGGTGAATACCGTGTTGTAAATAAGGAGGCGGGGAAAGGTGACGGTTCATTGTTTTGCTGCCTGAGAGTGGTGACGTTTTGGGGTATCCAGTACCGTGATACTAGGAGAACAAACATTTCACGCATCATGAAATTTTTTTCAAATTATTGTTTCCCCTCGTGAAGTTTATACAATGAAAGAATTTCCACACAAAAAAAATAAAAAAATAAACAAAAAATCAACGATTTTACAAAAAGAAATTTCGCCATTGAAAAAGGTTCACATAACTTATGCCAACGCAGGGGAGGCGGCATATGTTAATTACTTCAGAATCTGAAGATAATCCTTCTAATTTCAAATCGGTTTTGTGAGATTATAGTGGGACGGATGGCTGAGTGGTGTAGATACTCCTCTGTCGACCTGAGAGTCATGGATTCGATCCTCTGTGAAAACCATGGAATTTTTCCAGGTGTTATTTGGTACAAAGTCGTCCCGCAAGTCCACCCAGCTTTAAATGGGTACCTGACTTAAGTTGGGGAAGTAAAGGTGGCTGGGCGTTGTGCTAACCACACTATCCCTTCAAATGCAGAGGTTGGCGTGTTTATACACTTCATCTGCCCCGATGGCCCAATAAGGCTAAGGGAACTTGACTTTTCAACATTATCTGACATTAATCCTTTGAAATCTAAATCGATTTTGTATGTGTATTTTTTGTGCGGCATAAAAAAATACTCATACAAAATCGATTTAGATTTCAAAGGATTAATGTCAGATAATGAAGTAGTTAAGCACTGCAGTTGCTGCCCCATTCGATGACAGAACGTAAGCTATAACGAAGTGCAACAAATGCCGGATGTTTAAACCCAATTTTTTGTGGGAATTCATTAATTTTATATCATTTATAAAGCTGGAAAAAAGGGTTAAAAACTTGAGCGATTTGGAATTCGAAAATTTTTATATGGATTAAGGTCTTATTCTGAAGTATCACTTAACTAAACAACCAGAATGCCGACACACTCATAACGTTGGTTAAGTGAGGCCAAGTATGTACTCCCAACCTCCCGCCTATCAACGCCACTGCTATGTAGCATGTTAAATATTTTATGTCGTTGTTTAATAAATACAATGTAGCTCTTCAATTTTTTTATGAAAGCAAACATTTCAAGAACCACCTTTTTCTCTAAACGTCAACTGCAGTTATCTCTCCCCCCCCCCCCACATACGTTAACAAAACTTCATAAAAACTCACAATTATTTCGTTCTTTTTGCAGTTTATATTTTTTTATTTACTTTTAAATCAAATGATGAATAATGCAGACCTTAATATTTAGTTTCAACTATGATGATTTGTGCATACTATACAACAGCCTGAGATGTATTGAGATATATATACTGAGAGACACTCAGATATACTGATATATGTATATATATATATATTTATATATATATATATATATGTATATATATATTTATATTTATATATATATATATATATATATATATATATATATGTATATATATATATATATATATCAGCTCCGTAGCATGAAAATTCTACAGCAGGGGCCAGGCATCTACAACAGGGGTCAGGCCAATAGCAGGGGTGGGCAGGAGATAAATGCTACTAAGTAGAACAAACACGCAGATGGGGCCTGCCCCCCCCGCACGCTACGGACCTGATATATACATATATATATATATATATATAATGAGATATAATGATATAGATATACTGAGATATACTGAGATATAATTCAACTAAAATGTTTGTACGAAGATTCAGCTTTCTTTACCATGTTCTTGTTCCCAACCATTACATACCCCCCCGTGGACCAACGTATTGATTACCATTCGGCCATTAGTTTTATCAAATAATCATTTTGTAGGTTACAGTTTTTTTTTAATTACTCAGGGGTCACCTTAGGGCTTTGAAAAATAAAAATAAAAATTGTTTTCAACAATAAATGAAGTTACTGAATGTAGAAAACATTGCATTTCATAAACTAAAACGTAAATGTTCAACAATAAATGAAGTGAAGTTACTGAATGTAGAAAACAATGCGTTCCATAGACTAAACGTAAATGTTCAACAATAAATGAAGTTACTGAATGTAGAAAACAATGAAGTGAAGTTACTGAATGTAGAAAACAATGCATGCATTTCATAGACTAAACGTGCAAATACAAAGTTGATTTGGACTACTAAAAAGATATAAAGTAATTCTGGCTAATTAATATTTAAATATTATTAATGTATAATTAATGTATAATTAATGTAGGCCTATATTTAATTATCTAATACATGCATGGCATTTATCGCTAAGGGCAAAGGAAACCCGTTTTTTTTGCAAAAGTGCACAACTTAACTTACTAAATAAAAATACAAGTACTGTTTTCTCTCTCTCTCCCCCTCCCCCCCCCCCACACACACACTAAAGACACAACTGTAAGATGAAAGATAATGCAAATCAACAAAAGACAAATGCAGGTTAGCAACGAATTAGGTGTGTGGGGAAGGGGGTGTGAGGTTCCACCCAGGGAGACTTTCACAGCGCCACCAGACAGGGGCGGCATTTATACATTTTTTTTTTATACCCGTTTAGAATTACATAAGCACTCTTCATGTATGAAACATTCAGTTTCGGCTGTCTGTTCCCAGGATCGGAAGAATACTGACAAGGAGGTGGTAGATCTGCACTGAACTGTACAGCTATTTTATTAAGTCGTCTAAATTGGCCAGAAGGTTTACGGATCACTGACACATATAATAACGACGTTGTAATTAATGAAATTTAACAAAAGTTAGACATGCTTACCTCAAAAGAAGACAGGGGAAGAATAGATTTTGGGTCCGCCTTTGATACTATGGGAATACAATGACAATGACATTGATTTTTTTTTTGTGGGTAAGGTCTTGTATTTATAATAGAAAATGCTTTAATTAATGAGCTCTACCAATTAAGTTCTCCGTGTCGTAAATGAAGCGGACATAATGGATTGGCGAAATATAATTCGCCTAACATTCTTAACTGTAAGATAATTGTGAACAAAACAACATTGAACTTTAAAAACATTAAATAGTTTGCATAATGGAATAATAAATATTTATCTCAATAAATAGATATTAAAAAAAGTTAATTTTCTTGATTAAAAAAAAAAAAAAAAAAAGTTAATTATTTTTGTAAAAATCTTTTTATGGTTTCATTCAAATTAAAATACATATAGGCCTAAATGTTTTTTTTTTAATAATAATAAAAAATTAATCACTGTAAAATCAAATCATCGCTACAGGTGGTATCATCCGCAGTTGTATCGGTTAGTGCTAATGCAGGTAGGCCAGATTTTCCTTGGGTTTTTTTTTTTTTTGTGTTTATATTTTGTCTTTCCCTTTGTCCCATTAATTATTTAATCGACCTTACACGCATGTTTTCTGTTAGTGATTTTCCTCAGACTCCAGAAGAGGGAAGGGTGTGGGTCGGGTGTGGGTCGGGTGTGGGTCGGGTGTGGGTCGGGTGTGGTTCGGGTGTGGGTCGGGTGTGGGTCGGGTGTGGTTCAGTGTTTTGAACCATGGTCACACAACGGACCCTTAAAAAGGATGAAGGGTCCTGACCAAGGGGCAAATTGGATGGGTCGTTTATATTAACTAAATATAAGTATTAATAAAATGTAATCGTCGTTACTGTGTACGACCCAGGTGTGTATGTTAGATTTAATCACAATGATGCCGACCCGGCCTTCCATATAAAAAGCTCCCTTAGCCCTAACGGGCCATCAGGTCAGATGAAGTGTAGAATTCATCTGTTTCTATAACCTCGGCATATGAAGCCTCGTAACAGCTACCTACTACCTAGCTACTTACCTCCTACTTACTTACCTACTTACCTAAATACTTAACTTCCTGGCTTTCTATCTATCTATCTATCTATCTATCTATCTATCTATCTATCTATCTATCTATCTATCTATCTATCTATCTATCTATCTATCTATCTATCTATCTATCTATCTATCTATCTATCTATCTATCTATCTATCAATCTATCTATCTAATCTATCTATCTATCTATCTATCTATCTATCTATCTATCTATCTATCTATCTATCTATCTATCTATCTATCTATCTATCTATCTATCTATCTATCCATCTATCTATCTATATATCTATCTATCTATCCATCTATCTAAATTTATCTTCTATCTATATAGATATCTATCTCTCCCAACTTCAGCATTTTTAATTAAATTCATTTAACAACAACAACCAATCAAAACACAGATGGACACGTACAACTTGATACAAGAGCCATCTGGCGTCACGTCGGAAATGAATGATTACAGATGGTGGGCCCGTACACATATTAATTTACATTTTGAGGTGTTCTTTTTTTGTTATTGTTCGTAACTTCATAGAATAGGAATTGAGGTGGGCTCGGTGATTTCATCATATTGTCTAAAACTTCATTTTAGTTTTTAATATATTATGAAAGTTACATCTAATATAAAAATATAACAGCTTGATATAACACCCAGTTAAATATAACACCCAGACGTAATAATATAACACCTAAATATAACATCCAATGGCATCACTATACAGTAGTTGGTGTCATCCAGTGCGGAGAATTCAGGGTGACCCCTCCCTCCCCACCCCCCCTCCCAAGACTTCCTCCATGAGCAATGACACATATTTCGAATTTTCATGCACTAGACCTTAAAGAATTTACTTTAAAATACTTAGGGATAAAAAAACGTTAGTATTACTGACAGTATTTCAGAAAGATGTATATATTACTGACAGTATTTTAGAAAGATGTATATATTACTGACAGTATTTCAGAAAGATGTATATATTACTGACAGTATTTCAGAAAGATGTATATATTACTGACAGTATTTCAGAAAGATGTATATATTACTGACAGTATTTCAGAAAGATGTATATATTACTGACAGTATTTCAGAAAGATGTATATATTACTGACAGTATTTCAGAAAGATGTATATATTACTGACAGTATGTCAGAAAGATGTATATATTACTTTCATTAAACTTGACTATATGCGTACTTTTTTTTAGCGTTTACAAATGACTCCGGAGCATATTTATATTGTATTCATTTACCTAAGCTCAAGACGCCGGATATGGTGACACCCTGTGTTACTGCTATGCATGCTGACACACTGTGCTACTGCTATGCATGCTGACACCCTGTGATACTGCTATGCATGCTGACACACTGTGATACTGCTATGCATGCTGACACCCTGTGCTACTGCTATCTATACATGCTATCTATACATGCTGACACCCAGTGATACTGCTATGCATGCTGACACCCTGTGCTACTGCTATCTATGCATGCTGACACCCTGTGCTACTGCTATGCATGCTGACACCCTGTGCTACTGCTATCTATGCATGATGACACCATGTGCTACTGTTATGCATGCTGACACCCTGTGCTACTGCTATGCACGCTGACACCCTGTGCTACTGCTATCTATACATGTTGACACCCAGTGATACTGCTATGCATGCTGACACCCTGTGCTACTGCTATCTATGCATGCTGACACCATGTGCTACTGTTATGCATGCTGACACCCTGTGCTACTGCTATCTATGCATGCTGACACCCTGTGCTACTGCTATGCATGCTGACACCCTGTGCTACTGCTATCTATGCATGCTGACACCATGTGCTACTGCTATGCATGCTGACACCCTGTGCTACTGCTATGCATGCTGATACCCTGTGCTACTGCTCATGTTTTTAACTATGATCGGTTATAAAAACGAATATACCTGCTATGAAATTTAGAGCTGTTCATTTCGGTGTCACCCCTTAAATGGTGTCACCCGGCGAGACCCGCACCCCCCTGCGCCCCCATAGTGAAGCCACTGATAACACCCAGATATAATATATCACCCAGATATAATATAACACAGCACCCAGATATAATATAACACAACACCCAGATACAATATATCATCCAGATATAACATATATCACCCAGATATAATATAACACTCAGATATAATATAGTACCCAGCTTACTTTATAATTAAATCGCTAGTAAATAATAAGGTAACAACCAAATAGAGCAGAATATCAACACGTAACCGTTGTGACAATACCAACAAGCAGTTGTTACAAACTTAATGTTATTTGTTAATATTATGGTGACTACCAGCCCGTTCTTAGAGAATATCTTCTTTTCGTAAGTTGTGTCCTCATTCTAAATATGTCCTTCCCTCGAGATATGCCCTAACAAGTCGGACTGTTTAAAATTTGAAGATGAAGGCCTATTCCAATATAAAAGATGGAGCCCTATTTCATATTTGAGGATGAAAAAAAATCCTTTAGAGGTAAAATAATTGACTAAACATATGTTCATTGTTTTCGTCTTAACGAGTATAAATTTCATTTCGTTCAAGGAGACTATCACTATACCTTATATTGTTGTTGTGTTTTTTTCGTAGCCATTTAAAGTTTTCTTTATTGTTAGTAGATAAAACATGTGCAGTGCCGGCCCTAACGCTGTAGGAACTCAAGGATGGCTACATTGCAGCGCCATCTAGATGTATTAAATATTGCTATAAAACAGAATAAGTTTCATTTCCCAATCATTGAGGTTATGGCGCACCTTAGCCCATGGCCCCCTTCGCGGGATACAACCCGAGTTTCGGGCACTGTATTTGTTTATGTCTGTATGTGTGAACAGTTTCGACAAATGAATGAGATATAAAATTAAAAACTATTTATCATGTTTGTTTACTAAGAGAAGTTTTGATACATCTCTTAAAGAGATTTTAATGATTGTTTACTAAGATTGTCGTCATGTCCACCTGAAGAGTAAACCCCACCATCCGGCCAAGAAGTTCATCAAGGATGAAATAGTCAGCTTTGCCTTGGTGAAAAAGGACCACGACTCCAAGAAATGCAAGAAAGATCACGACTACGGCTTCAAGCCGGGCGCCGTCTACGCCAAGCACGGCTGCTGTGGAGTCTTCAAGCTGTGCGTGGCTAAAGCTGATGACTACTACAGCCCGGCCGAGTACTCCGGATACCAGCCTGCGCCCAAGTACCAAGGATACAAACCGTACGGGCATAAAACGAAAAGTTACGGATATGGCAGCTATTACCAAAAACCCCAACCATATGGACACGACAAAAAACATTATGACCACTACGAGCCAAAAAACTATTACAATAGCTATCATAAATATGACTATAAACCTAAGAAATCTTATTCTGGACCAAGCAAATCTTACTATAAGCCTAAAAAATCTTACTATGGACCCGGCAAATCTTACTATAAGCCTAAAAAATCTTACTATGCACCAAGCAAATCTGACTATAAGCCTAAAAAATCTTACTATGGACCCAACAAATCTTACTATAAGCCTAAAAAATCTTACTATGGACCCAGCAAATCTTACTATAAGCCTAAAAAATCTTACTATGCACCAAGGAAATCTAACTATAAGCCTAAAAAATCTTACTATGGACCCAACAAATCTTACTATAAGCCTAAAAAATCTTACTATGGACCAAGCAAATCTTACTATAAGCCTAAAAAATCTTACTATGCACCTAGCAAATCTGACTATAAGCCTAAAAAATCTTACTATGGACCCAACAAATCGTACTATAAGCCTAAAAAATCTTACTATGGACCAAGCAAATCTTACTATAAGCCTAAAAAATCTTACTATGCAGCAAGCAAATCTTACTATAAGCCTAAAAGATCTTACTATGCACCAAGTAAATCTTACTATAATCCTAAAAAATCTTACTATGCACCCAGTAAATCTTACTATAATCCTAAAATATCTTACTATGCGCCCAGCAAATCTTCTTATAAGCCTAAAAAATCTTACTATGGGCCCAGCAAATCTTACTATAAGCCTAAAAAATCTTACTATGGGCCCAGCAAATCTTACTATAAGCCTAAAAAATCTTACTATGGGCCCAGCAAATCTTACTATAAGCCTAAAAAATCTTACTATGGGCCCAGCAAATCTTACTATAAGCCTAAAAAATCTTACTATGGGCCCAGCAAATCTGACTATAAGCTTAAGAAATCTTACTATGGACCCAGCAAATCTTACTATAAGCCTAAAAAATCTTCCTATGGACCAAGCAAATCCAACTATGGACCTAGTAAATCCAACTATGGACCAAGTAAATCCAACTATGTACCAAGCAAATCCAACTATGGACCTAGTAAATCCAACTATGGACCAAGCAAATCCAACTATGGACCTAATAAATCCAACTATGGACCAAGTAAATCCAACTATGGACCTAGTAAATCCAACTATGGACCAAGTAAATCCAACTATGGACCTAGTAAATCCAACTATGGACCAAGTAAATCCAACTATGGACCAAGCAAATCCAACTATGGACCTAATAAATCCAACTATGGACCAAGTAAATCCAACTATGGACCTAATAAATCCAACTATGGACCAAGTAAATCCAACTATAGACCTAGTAATTCCAACTATGGACCAAGTAAATCCAACTATGGACCAAGTAAATCCAACTATAGACCTAGTAAATCCAACTATAGACCTAGTAAATCCAACTATGGACCAAGTAAATCCAACTATGGACCTAGTAACTATAGACCTAAAAATTCTTATTACAGTTCCAGCAACTCTTACGATGAACCCAAGAAATCTAACACTTATTCAGGTGGTTCTAACTATTTCCCAAAGAAGTCTGTGGGGAAAAGCTCTGAGTCTGATGATGATGATGATGACGTTCAGATTACATCTTATAGTAAGTCTGGCAAAACGGGTAAAAAGTCAGGCCGAAAGGGAGGTAAATCAAGGAAAGATGACAATAACTCTCCGACATATTCAGGGAGAAAGCGTCGCGCGGCCGTGTATTACGATCCGCAAGACTACAAGACAAAAAAGTTGAAATCTTACAGTCGTTTAAATGGGAAATATGGTAAAAATAAAAGTGATAAATCTAATAAGTCTCCGTATGGGAAATATGGAAAAAAATATAAGCCTGCTTATAGTAAATACGGCAAAAATTATAAGTCTTATGGGAAATATGGAAAAGATTATAAGCCTGCTAATAGTAAATATGGCAAAAATTATAAGTCTTATGGGAAATATGGAAAAGATTATAAGCCTGCTAATAGTAAATATGGCAAAAATTATAAGTCTTATGGGAAATATGGAAAAGATTATAAGCCTGCTAATAGTAAATATGGCAAAAATTATAAGTCTTATGGGAAATATGGAAAAGATTATAAACCTGCTAATAGTAAATATGGCAAAAATTATAAGTCTTATGGGAAATATGGAAAAGATTATAAGCCTGCTAATAGTAAATATGGCAAAAATTATAAGTCTTATGGGAAATATGGAAAAGATTATAAACCTGCTAATAGTAAATATGGCAAAAATTATAAGTCTTATGGGAAATATGGAAAAGATTATAAGCCTGCTAATAGTAAATATGGCAAAAATTATAAGTCTTATGGAAAATATGGAAAAGATTATAAGCCTGCTTAAATAGTAAATATGGCAAAAATTATAAGTCTTATGGGAAATATGGAAAAGATTATAAGCCTGCTAATAGTAAATATGGCAAAAATTATAAGTCTTATGGGAAATATGGAAAAGATTATAAACCTGCTTATAGTAAATATGTCAAAAATTATAAGTCTTATGGGAAATATGGAAAAGATTATAAGCCTGCTAATAGTAAATATGGCAAAAATTATAAGTCTTATGGGAAATATGGAAAAGATTATAAACCTGCTTATAGTAAATATGGCAAAAATTATAAGCCTTATGGAAAAGATTATAAACCTACAGTAAATACGCCAAAAATTATATGTCTTATGGAAAAGATTATAAGCCTGCCTACAGTAAATACGCCAAAAACTATAAGTCTTATGGGAAATATGGAAAATATTATAAGCCTGTTTACGGTAAATATGGAAAAAAAATTAACACTGCTTACAGTAAATATGGCAAAAATTATAAGTCTTATGGAAAAGATTATAAACCTGGTTATAGTAAGTATGGCAAAAAATATAAACCTGCTTATAGTAAATATGGCAAAAATTATAAGTCTTATGGAAAAGATTATAAACCTGGTTATAGTAAGTATGGCAAAAATTATAAACCTGCTTATAGTAAATATGGCAAAAATTATAAGTCTTATGGAAAAGATTATAAGCCTGCTTACAGTAAATATGGCAAAAATTATAATTCTTATGGGAAATATGGGAAAGATTATAAACCTGCTTATAGTAAATATAGCAAAAACTATAAGCCTGCTCACAGTAAATATGGTAAAAATTATAAGTCTGGTAAGGTTAAACATTACAGTTATTACAAAGCTGCCTCCAAAAAATATGGCAAAGGAACCCATCATAAATATTATAAACATTCATATAAGCCATATAGCAAGGCTAAATATTATAAATATTATAAGCCTGCATACAAACCACACACAAAAGGTAAACAATACGGAGCCCACCGCTATAAGTCGTATTACAAACCATATCGCCCTCATGGCAAGTACCACGCCTATAAAAACTACGGCCACTACAAACCATACAAACCCAAGCACCAATACTACCGCACTCAGTACAAACCATACAAACCTAAACACCAGCACTACCAAACTCAGTACAAACCAAAACACTACGGTTCGTACAAGCCATACACCCCGGACAGCAAATACCACATCGACAAATATCAGAACCAGAAGCCTAGCGCGTACGGAGCAGACAAAAGCACGTATGGTGAAAGTGAATATGACGTTGAAGTTGAGTACCAAGCGCAGGCTCAGACTGAAGGAAAAGAAGTCCAGTACGAGGAACAGTATCAACCAGAGGCTGAATCTGAAGAGAGTGAGGAGCAATATGAGGCGCCGACACAGTACAACAAGACACCAGAGAAAGAAGGTAAATACATACTTAGATACCTCTGGCAATATTTAGACAACTTACTCTAGTCTTAAATCAAAATTCAAAATAACTTTCTAATTAAGCGGCTTTCTCGTTACATAATATGACAGATAAATAATTCTCATGTTAATTTTTAGTGTGCAACAGTAGACCTAAGAGTCCCGAGTTCGATCATTGGCGAGCACCAATGGATATTTTCCACGTCCTGGTGAAAGTTGGCTCAATTTCCCAAGTCCACACATTAAATACACACTCTAACTTGAGTCGGGGCTGTGAAGGTCGCGGGCGTGGTGCGCTAGTCTCACAACAAGTAAACACGCAGTGGCTACAGTAACAGAGGAAACATACACTTTATCAGCGCTGAAGGTTCAAAATGGTTTTAAGGGAATTTTTCGTTTCCCTAACAGTCGCCCCTTTAAGGACCAGTTTTTTTTTCAATTTTTTTTCTTTGCAAAAATATGACCAATTTTTTAGTGCCCTCATTTTCATTGTAACAAAATGACCAATCTACGTGAGTCCTCCTTTTCGTTGTAACAAAATGACCAATCTACGTGAGTCCTCCTTTTCATTGTAACAAAATGACCAATCTACGTGAGTCCTCCTTTTCGTTATAACAAAATGACCAATCCGCGTGTGTACTCCTTTTCATTGTAACAAAATGACCAATCCGCGTGAGTACTCCTTTTCATTGTAACAAAATGACCAATCCGCGTGAGTACTCCTTTTTATTGTAACAAAAATGACCAACCTACGCGAGTCCTCCTCCCCCTTCTCATTTTAAAACGTTGGGCATCTCAGATTCACACGAGGGTTAAAGTAATTGTATGAATCATATCCAACGTTATACCCACCTGTGATCTAAGAAGATAAAACACAAAGGATATCAAATTTAGAACTATAATTTGAATGGATTTGTTTATTATCAGATGACATTAATCTACGCTAAAATAATCATGAGTCTATCTTCATGTAAAAGATTTTTATCCTCAACTATAATGGCACATTTCATGATCAGTATAACTGAGAGGAACGACTCGATTCTTTTTCTTTGTAGGTTGGACTTTGTAGTTTGGATAGCTTGCATGACAGAACACAACATGACTGACACACACACACACAAACACACACACACACACACAAAAGGTCGTAAGACATGCAGACGAATAAATCAATATACATATGAACACAATGGAATTTATCGAACACACACACTTTATCTTTTTCACAGACAAACCAGCAAAGGATAAACACACTGCCGGTGATGACGAAAAAGATGGTGATGACGGTGATCATGACGTTGGTGGTGATAGCGATGATAGTGCCGATGCCGAAAATAAGAACAAAGAAGATGATGATGATGATGATGATGATAAAGATGGTCAAAGTAGGTCTGCCCTTCGAAAAAAGAAAAATGAAGACAACAAGAGCTCCGATCGTGGAAAAAAGAAAAAAGGTGATAATGATGATGACCAAAATTTTCTCGCCCTTCTAAAAAAGAACATTGATGATAACGGTAAGAGTTCGGATCCTGGAAAAAAAAAAGATAATGACGTAGATGACGATGCTGATGACGGGAAGAACAATTTGGTGTTCCTGAAAAAGAAAAAGGTGAAAGATGACAGTTCTGATTCCGGAAAAAAGAAAAAAAAAGATGATGATGCTGATGAAGATGCTGACGATGGCGA
>JAGDYQ010000001.1:12339483-12351449 GCA_021962125.1 Bulinus truncatus | reverse complement strand
AAAAATATATTACTTTACAAATAGATATGAAACAATCCACTTCAAGATTATCTATAGGATAATAAAATAACATTAAGAAGGTTAACCTAAGGACATAATTTTCCTCAAATTTTGTAAAACATAACTATTGTAATGTTCATGTCAGTAGCCACACTAAATAATCTAGGTCAGTGTTTGCACAATCTTTTTGCGATTAGCGCGATCCAGTAATGTCACTGATGTCGTATACAATTAAACTCAGAAGTCTCCTATATCAACATTACCTATATTTATGTAGAATATCAAATCAACATTACCTATATTTATGTAGAATATCAAATCAACATTACCTATAATTATGTAGAATATCAAATCAACATTACCTATATTTATGTAGAATATCAAATCAACATTACCTATAGTTATGTCGAAAATCAAAACACAGTACTTATATTTATTTAGAATATAATAAAATCAACACCATTTGTTTCTCAGTCATGTGCGCTAATATATAACTTTACCAACCGAATCAATTGAAATTGTTTTAATATAAATATAAGTTAATATTAAACAAATAATTTTTTTAGTCTTTCGTTATCACATAATGCACACCACTTGGAAGTTTATATTGACTATACAAAAAAAAAAAACCCAACAATATAAATACTATGGAAATTAATAATATAAAATAAAACAAACTGAAAAAACTTTAAAAATATTTACTAATATTTATATACATTTTATTGACTCATTTAAAAGCGTGGGCGCCAGAAACACTTGAAATAATTAATCCTTATTGGCGCTAAATTTTTTAGTCAATATAATCTGTATACATATTTGTATGATCTTAGCTATTTAAAATAAGAGTCTTTTTTAAAATATATTTTTTTATATGTATACTTAAAAATATGCGTTGAGATTTGTTTAAATATATTTTATCATAAATTTTGTGGGCGACTATCCAGTTTAGAGTTCATGGAAATAATTGCTCTGTTAATGAGTTGGTTATGTTTAAATTAATTGACAGATGGGAGTAAAACGGAAAAAGTAGATCTAGATAAGCTGTCCAATACATTATAAAATGTGCAAATAGTGGCACCAGCAGGAGGTCTAATTATACTTGTGGCTGTGTTAGATTGTATTGACCACATCCATAATTAGATAAACACCAAGGTTGGCGTGTTTATTTTATCTAAAGCTCAAGGTTGGCGTGCACACACACACACACACACACACACACATATATATATATATATATAAATATATAGACTTTAATACATAATATCATTTGAAATATTTATAAGCTCATATATCATTTGAAATTTTTCACAGAGAAACCAGCTAAATATGACGACAATGATGACGATAGTTACGCCCCTGAAAAAAAGAAAAAAGAAAAATATGGTGACGATGAGGAAGACGACAGCTATGCCCCTGAAAAAAAGAAAAAAGAAAAATATGGTGACGATGAAGAAGACGACAGCTATGCCCCTGAAAAAAAGAAAAAAGAAAAATATGGCGACGATGAGGATGACGACAGCTATGCCCCTGAAAAAAATAAAAAAGAAAAATATGGTGACGATGAGGAAGACGACAGCTATGCCCCTGAAAAAAAGAAAAAAGAAAAATATGATGAAGACAAGGAAGACGACAGCTATGCCCCTGAAAAAAGGAAAGAAGAAAAATATGGTGACGATGAAGAAGACGACAGCTATGCCCCTGAAAAAAAGAAAAAAGAAAAATATGGCGACGAAGAGGAAGATGACAGCTACGCACCCAAAAAAAAGAAGAAAAAAGAAAAATATGGCGACGAAGATGATGAAGACGATGGCGATAATTACGCTCCAGCAAAAAAGAAAGGCCATTAGACATGCAAAAGGTAAACAGCTCATTAAAGTTTGAAATGCTAGAATGAATCAGGAAATGAAATAAATACATACACTATATTTTAAGTATTTAGTACATTCATGTCTCAATTTGTACGGACTCCTTTACACCACATTAGGTTGTATTTTGTTACAAACTAAAACTCACGAAACATTAGTCACTGCAAAGAAAAAAAAATAAATCTAAGAAAATAATAGCGATTTGGGTTCTGCGTTAAATCGAAAGTAAATGATTATATTAATGCAACAGTTTTCCAGTTTAAAATAAATCATGAAAAAAGAATTGGATCTGCCCGAAACCAAAAAATAATCTAGCCTACCGATAAAGCCTAAGGGGATATAACTATATTGCAAAAGTTTGCAGGGTACAGCTAGTTAATAAATAAAAAAAAAAAGCTAAATATATATTAATCCTGGTCATCTCATTATTTATTACAAATTGGGAACATTGGTTTTGCCCCACTGGTTGAAAACTAAAGTAATATTTCTAAGTATGGGACAAAGATTACTGAAAACTATTTGTTAGTTATGGTTTATCCTATTTCCTAGTGAAATGAGTAATAGTCTCATTTTAGGAAAGCCCAATGTGTGGTATTAAAAGAACATTTGAAGTCTCTACTACTGTACATGTATAAGTCTATGTTTGTGACATTAATATTCGGTGTTTTAAACGCTATTTTCAATGTATGATTGAGTCTTTGAATTTGTATTGTGTGTCTCATTGTGTGAAGGCTGCTCGACTGGTATTTAATAAAATAAAAATGCATTTTTGAATCATTCAACTTGATAATTAATTTAATTATAGTCTTGCATGAGCACTACTGAATTAATGTTAATATACTGACATACCAGAGTATGTATGCAGGCAGGCCAACGGACGGACGAACTAACTGAGGGACGGACAGAAGAAGAGATAGACAGTGGGAAGGATTGGAAGCAGTGTGTGGATTAGACAGAGGCTAGACAGACAAAAACACAGATAGTGGACAGATGTCAGACAAACAAAAAAGGACAGACAGACAGTGAGTAGAAAAATGTCTAGACAGACAAAAAAGACAGTGGACAGAGGTCTAGTGAGGAAAAAAAGACAGACAGTGGGCAGAAAGAGGTCTAGACAAAAAGACTGACAGTGGACAGACAGAAATCTAGACAGACAAAAAAGACAGTCAGTGGGCAGAGGTCTAGACAGATAAAATAGACAGATAGTGAACTGAGCGAGATCTATACTATAAAGACAGCTACTATACAGACAGACCGATATCTTTTTGTCATGTAAAATATGATTTTATGCACTCAACAGTATTCTAAATTACATACCAAGTGATTTCAATATATTTCACAGCAACATATTCAAGGCACGGAGAGAGTGTAACGGGGCATCTGTTGTTTTAAAATATCTTTGAAAAGATTTAAAAAAATGAAATGAATAAAATATATTTAAATCGAAACTGTAGTGTTTTCGTGTGAGTATTTTTTTATATGAAAAATGGTTGGCATACTGTTACCATTGTACACACCATAGATATATAAGATGGTACACACAAAGGAGGTTGAATTACCGGAGGCGGCATGACGTCACTAGGCTGAAACCAGTGGGCGTTGCCTATCGCCGCCATGTTCGACTCAAAACATTGGTAGCTTTGTAGTGTGTATGTTATATTATTGTACTATTTTGAACGTTATAAAACACTGTGTAATAATTTTTTTAAAAAGTAATAAATGCCCTCTTGTTTGGCGTACGGTTGTGCACAACGACGACAAGAAAACGGGATATTGCTTCATCAGTTAGGCACTATAATAATAATGCTAATTAGTTAATTTGTTTGTGCTTAATGCTGTTGCTGTAAAGCAGTGCTGTTGTGATATGCAATAAACAACTAGATGATGACACAATGCCGTTGGCAAAAAGAGAGCCTAACGTTTATGATTGTTGCCGTCAATGGTTCATTTAAGTTGCCTGTTGGCTATGCTTTAATCGATGGATTAGGTGGCATTGAGAGAATGAAACAGAATGTACCAGAATGTCCCAGAATGTCCCACAATGAAACAGAATGTACCAGAATGTCCCACAATGTACCACAATGTCCCACAATGTACCACAATGAAACGGAATGCACCAGAATGTCCCACAATGTCCCACAATGTACCACAATGTCCCACAATGTACCACAATGTCCCACAATGTACCACAATGAAATATATATATATATATATATATATATATATATATATATATACAAACACGCACACACGCACGCACACACACACACACGTTCCCCTTCTACAAATTTTGTTTCTTTAATTTAGAAAATTAATTGTGCCAATTTTCAAGATATTACATTTTACTGGTAGCTCAATGACCTCAAAGTTTGATATAGTTTAAGCTTTTTGCCAAAATAGGGCATTTTTTTGTAAGTAAAAACATCAAATAAGTTGATACATATTGCATTCTCAGTAGTTAAATATTAATCTCTATTATAACTGACAAGCTGGTCAGTTTCATTTATAATATAGGTATAGTAGGTATGTAAGTAAGTAGGTAGGTAAAGCGGAAAAAATGGTTCAAAACCTGAACGATTTGGAATTCGAACATTCTTATTCTGAAGTATCACTAAACTTAACACCCAGAATGCCGCCTCACTCATGAAGTGAGGCCAGGTATGGACTCCCAACCTCCCGCCTATTAATGCCACTGCAACGACATTGTTAAATATTTGTCAATGTTAAATCGTTGTTCAATAAATACAATTTAGATCTTCACTTTTGTTCTCAAAGCATTTCAAGAACCATCTTTTTCTCTAAACGTTGATTGCAGTTATAAAACTACGTTCTCTCTCTCTCTCCCCTCCCCAAATGTAATAAAAAAATTACAATTATATTATTTTATTTACTTTTAAATCAAATGATGAATGATGCAGACCTTAATATTCAGCTTAAACTCAAAGATTTGTGCATAATTTACAACATCCTGAGATATACTGAGATATAATGAGATATGCTGATATAGATACTGAATTACAATGGATATATATATATATATATATATATATATATATATTTATATATATATATATTAGGGTGGCTCACTTAAAATGGAAAAAATAAAGTTTATTTTTTATCATGAGCATTTTAGTTTTCTGGTTCACTGGGATTTAAAACATATATATACCAAATTTTATGGTATTCGGCAGTTGCATTAAATGAAAAATTTGCATGTTTAAAATGCTGTTTTTAGATACAAAGAACAATTATATTACACAGTAGGAATTAAACAGTAAAATAATACTAGTTGCAAGACACATTAACCTGATTGTATTGCAGAGTAGTTCTAAGTACGCCATTCAAAAATACACTTTAAAAGTTTTTTTGTCTGTGCTTTCTGAATCCTGAAGTTGCAATATCTTCAGCAGAGTTGATTTTTTTGCATCTGGAAACTCTTTACGATACTGTTCAACAATTTGGAGCAAGTACTTTTCCTCCTCTAATTTGGTGAGAGATGAGTTGAATGATGACGCCAGTGCAATTCCCCGCTCGACACAGTCATTGACAACTTTCAAGGAAGAGACCGTTGCTGTTGCCTTCTGAAAGGATGAAGTTTGTTGCCAGGTGGAAGCATAAGTCATGAGAAAATTTGTCACAAAATCCTTTAATGTCACATTATGAAGTGCTGAAGGATCATTTTGTGCTGCGGATGCACCTTTCTTCTTTCTGATCATCAGAAAATTTGATGACGGAAGAGATAAAGCTTCATGATGCAGATTATTTTAGACATCTACCTTGCATGGTGATAAGCTCCTGGAACACGAAAACGCACCCCAAGGGGGGGGGATTCCTCCCAGGAAGATAAGATTCAGAGTCAGAAGTTCTTTGTTATCTTCACGTGGCAAATATCTTGAGTTGTCTTTCATTTGGAGGATATTTGAACAAAATGTGATGACTTCTTTTAATGGCTTGAGATTTTGCTCCAGTCGAACATCGTGGCATATACTAAATTCTGCCTGTCTTATTTTTGGCCAAAACGTCTTAAAGCGTTTGAATAGCAGCAAATCCGGTCCAGTTGTACTACCCCCAAATGTCTTTTTATAGACGGCTGTGTTTGTAACCATACCATTGTAGGCTCAAGTAGGGGAAGTAAACATAAACATTGGCATGTCCTCTGGAAGGTATACAAGCAAAGAAATAGGTCATGAAAAAAGTGTACCAACTAACTGTCATACGGCTGTGTTTGTAAACATACCATTGGTCAGTAGGCTCAAGTAGGGGAAGTACCTAGCTAAATAAACATTGGACATTAGCCGCAACATTTGATCGTATAACACTTGATTTTTATAACTAAATTGAAATGCACTGGTGAAGATGGCTATTTATATGAAAATCAAAACTTCTAGAGATTTCTAGAATTTCACGGAACCTTCTCAAGGTTTCCAAGTTTTTTCTAGAAGCTTCTAGAACCTTCTAGAGATTTCATAGAACCTTTCAGAACCTTCTGGAATTGTATAGATTTTTCTAAAACTTTCCAGAACCTTCTAGCATTTTCTGTCTTTTATATATACATACTCACATTCAAAATTCATTCAAAATGATTTAAAACTTCAGTGTTGATGAGGCAGTACTAAATAAAGTCATATATTCATGACATTTTTTCTGTGCTGTTTTGAAGTCAAAGGAAACACAAAAATCAAAATGCTCAAAAAAAATTTGACAAAAAGTTATTTTGGGCCACCCTAATATCCACTATATATATATATATATATATATATATATATATATATATATATATATATATACAGTGGATTCCGCTTAATTGGGACACATCGGGACCGAGGCTTTTTGTCCCAATTAAGCGGCTGTCCCAATTAAACATACAAATTTACTATTGGCTTCTTGGTTCGGTTTCTTTGAGATTTGTCCCAAATAAGCGGCTGTCCCAATTAAGCGGAGTCCCAATACTGAGATATACTGAGATATAATGTCAACTAAAATGTTTGTACGAACATATAGCTTTCTTTACCATGTTCTTGTTCCCCACCTTTACATACCTCCAGTGGATCAACGTATTGATTACCATTCGGGCATTAGTTTTGTCATATAATCATTTTGTAGGTTACAGTTTGTTTTTAATTGCTAGGGGGGGGGGTCACCTTAAGGCTTTGAAAAATAAAAAATGTCATGAACAATAAATGAAGTGAAGTTACTGAATGTAGAAAACAATGCATTTCATAGACTAAACGTGCATAAATAAAGTTGATTTTTACTACTAAAAATGTTCATAAGATATAAAGTAATTCTGGCTAATTAATATATAGTTATAATTAATGTACAATTAATGTATGCTTATATTTAACTATTAATTATGGCATTATTGCTAAGGGCGAAGAAAGCCCGTTTCTGCAAATGGGCACAGAATAACTTACTAAATAAAAATACAAGTACTGTTTTCTCTCTCTCTCTCTCCCCCTCTCCCCCCCCCCCCCACACACACACTAAAGACACAACTGTACGATGAAAGATAATACAAATCAACAGAAGTAAAATGCAGGTTAGCAACGAATTAGGTGTGTGTGTGTATGTGTGGAAGGGCGGTCCACCCAGGGAGGCTTTCACAGCGCCATCAGACAGGGGGCGGCATTTATAACACTTTAGTGACGTTTCGGCATCGGGACAGGGAGGTATACTGGAAGTGTCCACCACGGATGCCACTTACGTTAGTTGGTTTACACCCCTTATACATTTATATTCCATAGGCGTTGTTTCAACAGTGTTTTCATTGGTTTAGGCCAGTTTATAATATATTCAATAGGCGTTGTTTCAACAGTGTTTTCATTGGTTTAGGCCAGTTTATAATATATTCAATAGGCGTTGTTTCAACAGTGTTTTCATTGTTTTAGGCCAGTTTATAATATATTCAATAGGCGTTGTTTCAACAGTGTTTTCATTGGTTTAGGCCAGTTTATAATATATTCAATAGGCGTTGTTTCAACAGTGTTTTCATTGGTTTAGGCCAGTTTATAATATATTCAATAGGCGTTGTTTCTACAGTGTTTTCATTGGTTTAGGCCAGTTTATAATATATTCAATAGGCGTTGTTTCTACAGTGTTTTCATTGGTTTAGGCCTGCTTATAATATATTCAATAGGCGTTGTTTCTACAGTGTTTTCATTGGTTTAGGCCAGTTTATAATATATTCAATAGGCGTTGTTTCAACAGTGCTTTCATTGGTTTAGGCCAGTTTATAATATATTCAATAGGCGTTGTTTCAACAGTGCTTTCATTGGTTTAGGCCAGTTTATAATAATATAAGCACTCTTCATGTATGAAACATTCAGTTTCGGCTGTCTGTTCCCAGGATCGGAAGGATATTGACAAGAAGGTGGTGGATCTGCACTGAACTGTACAACTGTTAGACTCTTTGAGTCGTCTAAACTGACCAGTAGGTTTACGGATCACTGACACTTATAATAACGACGTTATAATTAATGAAATTTAACAAAAGTTACACATACTTATCTCAGAAGAAGACAAGGGGGGAGAATAAATGTTGGGTCCGCCTTTGATACTATCGGAACACAAGGACAAAAGCATTGATTTTTTTTTTTTTGGTAAGGTCTTGTATTTATAATAGAAAATGCTTTAATTAATGAGCTCTACCAATTACGTTCTCCATGTCGTAAATGAAGCGGACATAATGGATTGGCGAAATATAATTCGCCTAACGTTCTTAACTGTAAGATAATTGTGAACGAAACAACATTTAGCTTTTAAAAATATTAAATAGTTTGCATAATGGAATAATAAATATTTATCTCAATAAATAGATAATAAAAAAAAAGTTAATTTTCTTGATTAAAAAAAAAAAAGTTAATTATTTTTGTAAAAATCTTTTTATGGTTTCATTCAAATTAAAATACATATAGATGTTTTTTTTTAAATAATAAAAATTTAATCGTTGTGAAATCAAATCATCGCTACAGGTGGTATCATCCGCAGTTGTATCGGTTAGTGCTAATGCAGGTAGGCCAGATTTTCCTTGGGTTTTTTTTTTTGTGTTTATATTTTGTCTTTCCCTTTGTCCCATTAATTATTTAATCGACCTTACACGCATGTTTTCTGTTAGTGATTTTCCTCAGACTCCAGAAGAGGGAAGGGTGTGGGTCGGGTGTGGGTCGGGTGTGGGTCGGGTGTGGGTCGGGTGTGGTTCGGGTGTGGGTCGGGTGTGGGTCGGGTGTGGTTCAGTGTTTTGAACCATGGGTCACACAACGGACCCTTAAAAAGGATGAAGGGTCCTGACCAAGGGGCAAATTGGATGGGTCGTTTATATTAACTAAATATAAGTATTAATAAAATGTAATCGTCGTTACTGTGTACGACCCAGGTGTATGTTAGATTTAATCACAATGATGCCGACCCGGCCTTCCATATAAAAAGCTCCCTTAGCCCTAACGGGCCATCAGGTCAGATGAAGTGTAGAATTCATCTGTTTCTATAACCTCGGCATATGAAGCCTCGTAACAGCTACCTACTACCTAGCTACTTACCTCCTACTTACTTACCTACTTACCTAAATACTTAACTTCCTGGCTTTCTATCTATCTATCTATCTATCTATCTATCTATCTATCTATCTATCTATCTATCTATCTATCTATCTATCTATCTATCTATCTATCTATCTATCTATCTATCTATCTATCTATCTATCTATCTATCTATCTATCTATCTATCTATCTATCTATCTATCTATCTATCTATCTATCTATCTATCTATCTATCTATCTATCTATCTATCTATCTATCTATCTATCTATCTATCTATCTATCCATCTATCTATCTATATATCTATCTATCTATCCATCTATCTAAATTTATCTTCTATCTATATAGATATCTATCTCTCCCCAACTTCAGCATTTTTAATTAAATTCATTTAACAACAACAACCAATCAAAACACAGATGGACACGTACAACTTGATACAAGAGCCATCTGGCGTCACGTCGGAAATGAATGATTACAGATGGTGGGCCCGTACACATATTAATTTACATTTTGAGGTGTTCTTTTTTTGTTATTGTTCGTAACTTCATAGAATAGGAATTGAGGTGGGCTCGGTGATTTCATCATATTGTCTAAAACTTCATTTTAGTTTTTAATATATTATGAAAGTTACATCTAATATAAAAATATAACAGCTTGATATAACACCCAGTTAAATATAACACCCAGACGTAATAATATAACACCTAAATATAACATCCAATGGCATCACTATACAGTAGTTGGTGTCATCCAGTGCGGAGAATTCAGGGTGACCCCTCCCTCCCCACCCCCCCTCCCAAGACTTCCTCCATGAGCAATGACACATATTTCGAATTTTCATGCACTAGACCTTAAAGAATTTACTTTAAAATACTTAGGGATAAAAAAACGTTAGTATTACTGACAGTATTTCAGAAAGATGTATATATTACTGACAGTATTTTAGAAAGATGTATATATTACTGACAGTATTTCAGAAAGATGTATATATTACTGACAGTATTTCAGAAAGATGTATATATTACTGACAGTATTTTAGAAAGATGTATATATTACTGACAGTATTTCAGAAAGATGTATATATTACTGACAGTATTTCAGAAAGATGTATATATTACTGACAGTATTTCAGAAAGATGTATATATTACTGACAGTATTTCAGAAAGATGTATATATTACTGACAGTATGTCAGAAAGATGTATATATTACTTTCATTAAACTTGACTATATGCGTACTTTTTTTTAGCGTTTACAAATGACTCCGGAGCATATTTATATTGTATTCATTTACCTAAGCTCAAGACGCCGGATATGGTGACACCCTGTGTTACTGCTATGCATGCTGACACACTGTGCTACTGCTATGCATGCTGACACCCTGTGATACTGCTATGCATGCTGACACACTGTGATACTGCTATGCATGCTGACACCCTGTGCTACTGCTATCTATACATGCTATCTATACATGCTGACACCCAGTGATACTGCTATGCATGCTGACACCCTGTGCTACTGCTATCTATGCATGCTGACACCCTGTGCTACTGCTATGCATGCTGACACCCTGTGCTACTGCTATCTATGCATGATGACACCATGTGCTACTGTTATGCATGCTGACACCCTGTGCTACTGCTATGCACGCTGACACCCTGTGCTACTGCTATCTATACATGTTGACACCCAGTGATACTGCTATGCATGCTGACACCCTGTGCTACTGCTATCTATGCATGCTGACACCATGTGCTACTGTTATGCATGCTGACACCCTGTGCTACTGCTATCTATGCATGCTGACACCCTGTGCTACTGCTATGCATGCTGACACCCTGTGCTACTGCTATCTATGCATGCTGACACCATGTGCTACTGTTATGCATGCTGACACCCTGTGCTACTGCTATGCATGCTGACACCCTGTGCTACTGCTCATGTTTTTAACTATGATCGGTTATAAAAACGAATATACCTGCCATGAAATTTAGAGCTGTTCATTTCGGTGTCTACCCCTTAAATGGTGTCACCCGGCGAGACCCGCACCCCCCTGCGCCCCCATAGTGAAGCCACTGATAACACCCAGATATAATATAAAGTATCACCCAGATATAATATAACACAACATCCAGATATAATATAACACAACACCCAGATACAATATATCATCCAGATATAACATATATCACCCAGATATAATATAACACTCAGATATAATATAGTACCCAGCTTACTTTATAATTAAATCGCTAGTAAATAATAAGGTAACAACCAAATAGAGCAGAATATCAACACGTAACCGTTGTGACAATACCAACAAGCAGTTGTTACAAACTTAATGTTATTTGTTAATATTATGGTGACTACCAGCCCGTTCTTAGAGAATATCTTCTTTTCGTAAGTTGCTCCTCATTCTAAATATGTCCTTCCCTCTCGAGATATATGCCCCCTAACAAGTCGGACTAATTAGTTTAAATATTTGAAGATGAAGGCCTATTCCAATATAAAAGATGGAGCCCTATTTCATATTTGAGGATGAAAAAAAATCCCTTTTTAGAGGT
>JAGDYQ010000001.1:12325605-12338983 GCA_021962125.1 Bulinus truncatus | reverse complement strand
TATATGTATGTATGTATGAATATTTTACTTCAGTAGCTCCTATGTCCAATCGTGCAATACATATTTGTAAAAAATCTATTTATCATTTATTTTTTTTTACAATTATTTTGAATTGCTTTTTTTGGTTTTCAGTTTTAGCCTTATTATTATGGAAGGTTGTTATCCTATCTTTTGTTGCAAAGTGCATTTTTGTGATTAAACACAGTTCACTTCAACTGTAATTGGCACATAACTAAATGTGTGGTCTAAATGAAAATATCCAGTATAAAACTGGGACAGTCCTGTCCTGCGAGAGTCGGGGCAATGGAGAGGTCAACGTGGCGTCCCTGAACCTGTCCAGACTTAATGGGTACATGACACACATCAGGGATGGTACCATTCCCTGGACATTTGGCTTGTGGACGTACACACTGATAGCCGTTGGACGCTGCAATGATGCTTTACTTACGTGCCTGAGATTCAAAGATTAAAACAACATTCAATAGAGACACAGACACAGACAACAAACAATCAAACTTGTACTATACAACAATTGTTCAATCGAGGTTTAACATAATAATATAGTCAGTCCACATACATATAGTCAAACACATGTAACGTTCATTCCATTATAAATCTAGACAAGAAATACATTTACAGGGTCGAAAAATACACGTTTTAGAAAATTAAATACAACATTTAGACAATGAAATACAGTATTTAGACAATGAAATACAACATTTAGACAATGAAATACAACATTTAGACAATGAAATACAACATTTAGACAAAGGCGTATACAATTTAGACAACCATATGCATTTTAGTCAATCGAATGCTAGATTTAGAAAATGATGTACATTTAGACAATCACATATAACATTCAACCAATCATATACAAGATTTATTTAATTTAGTTTATCCTTGACCGCCTTGTCACCATAGCCTCACAATGGACTTGTGAACAAAAAAATAATTTAGACCGACGTTTGTTATTTTGTAAAAGAAGCACACAAAAATGTTTCCGACTTCAGTTTACTTTATTTTAAATATTTTGGTTTCTCCGCACTTATATGTATCGAGAATAATATTCTTTACTTCTTATGTGAAGATGTTGTATTAAAAAAATGTTTAGTTCACAGACCCTAATAAGAAGAATCACTTTAATATTTGTGTGTGTGTCAACATGTAAACTAAAAAGTTCAGTGAAATATTAACGTCATTGTATTCTTCGAACAATTTATTTTAAGCTTAAGTTGTTTTTTACATCACTGGGTCGTGTGACCAAAACAAAGAAAAAATTGAAATGTTGGCCATAATGGATGTCAATATAACAAATGTCAAATAAATACAAGTAGGAAATTATATAGCCGGGTATTAGTTTTAACTGTGTTTTGTACACACATGATCTGTAATTTGAGATTTAATATCTACTTAAATGAACAAACAAAACTTTTAAAATGGAACATTATTAGCCTAATTAGGATTTAAAATGTTTAATGTCGTGTATTTATTGTCCTTAATCTCTGCCATTTTTTTTTTATAGCAAGAATGAGCTCAACTTTCATTTTCTTGGTTCACCGGTCGTATTCTTGCATCAATATTTTTTTTATCTCAGCTCAAATTGCTATCAGCTACAATCATACAGTCTTTCAAATTGTAGTCAATTTCCTATTTATCCTTAGAACTGTTCCGTTCAAAAAAAAAATGTCTTGGTTCGCTCAAAGCCAAAACTACAATCTGTCCGATGTTTCATGGCTCACTCCGGTAATCTTTTGACCATCTAGCTACCCATCCCCCTCATTCGTTTCTCACTCTGCTTTCTCTCTTCCCCCCCCCCCACCACCAACCCAAACTCCCTCAGCCAAAAACCCAGACACACCAACACACTTTCGGGGAGAACTATGTTATCAGGGAGGCCAAGTCCACAGATCGATAGCTCGTCCCTTCCCTCTCTCCATCCACCCACATCCCCACCACCACCACCCCCTAGTCTTGTGCCGAGCCTGCAGAACGTGATGGGAATACGTGGCGTGGTTCTAGCACTCAGCCCACTGGCCGGACATTGCAGCCTCCAATTAGAAAGCATTGGGGACTCGTGCTAAATTGAAAAGTCAAGTCTGACGTACTTTTTGGGGACCAACAAATCATTTTTTATCGTGGTTGGTCTGTTGATCTGTTGGTCTGTTTCTTCAGAGTTTGTTCTCTACTGCTCTATTTCATCATAGTTTTTGTTGTTTGTATTTTGTTTGTGTATATTGATTGATATATGGACAGACATATGTATCCATACTTTCACTGTATTGTCAACATTGCATGCGTGTTTCTGTTTAACATTGTTCTTTAAAATAATTAAAATATTTGAAAGGATATCTGCTCATTGATGTATTCATATTTGAAAGGAAATCTACTCATTGATGTATTGATATTTGAAAGGATATCTAATCAATGATGTATTGATATTTGAAAGGATATCTAATTATTGATGTATTGATATTTGGAAGTATATCTGCTCATTTATGTATTGATATTTGAAAGGATATATATTCATTGATGTATTGATATTTGAAAGGATGTCTGCTCATTGATGTATTGATATTTGAAAGGATATCTAATTATTGATGTATTGATATTTGAAAGGATATCTATTCATTGATGTATTGATATTTGAAAGGATATCTAATCAATGATGTATTGATATTTGAAAGGATATCTAATTATTGATGTATTGATATTTGAAAGGATATCTATTCATTGATGTATTGATATTTGAAAGGATATCTATTCATTGATGTATGAATATAAACAGCTTGAAATAAGAAATGTATTCGTATTTGTTTAGGTTCTCGTTTAGATAAAATACTCCCAAAACTATTTCTCGGTTCTTGATAGTTCCCTTTGTGTTTCACTTTATCTGATAAAAAAGTCATTATTAGCATAGCAATAGTTGCAGTTAAATTTACTAAGAACAACAACAATTGTATGAATGTTAACTAATTTAGGCTCGTTTTTATTTCTTAGTTTGTTCTTCAACGAAACAGATAGGATAGCTCTCTCTATCTTATTAGATTTAAACTTTTGTGCAACTTTTGTATCCAGAATGTAAATGACATCAACAATATCTCTTTACCATCACTTTGACTTTATCAACATTGTCAGTTTGTCACTGCACCAACAATGTCAGAGCATCAACATTTGACTCACTGTTTATTACACAAGATTAAGAAAACATTTTGGCAACATAAAGTTATTTATTATAGTCAAACTTCGATCTATGTTGACATCGGTTATTGTCGGTTAATGTCGGTTATTGTCGGTTATAGTCGGTTTCAATATTTTTGTCAATTTAGGTCCGATACATGTGATATCTGTCCAGGTCGACATGATTCATTTCTCATTTCTTTCACCTTACGGCTGGTCTTAGTGAAAGAAAACAAAGACGTGAAACGACCTCTTATAGTGACCATTAGAACCAATGTCTTTATGAAGGAAGGAGGGAAGGATTTTTATGCAAACTATAAAATCTGCCTATTGCTTTCAATATGCCAAATGATCCATTATTTTTTTTACGTTAGAGTTTTATATTCATTCAATTCTAAGTTCTTATTGTTTATGAGTAACACACGTGAATAATCCATATGTATTCTCTGTACAATGGGTTGCACCATGTATTTTAAAATAATCAACATTCTAAAACGATTTACAATCATTCATATAAAGATAAAATGTTGCCTTAATTTTGGCCGGTTTCAGACAGAGTAAAGTAGTTTTAAAAGTGATTTATTTACCTTTGTATCTAAGATAACATTAGTGTGAATCTTTTTTACGCCTTTAACAATCAGTTCGATTTGTTTTTATAAATATCAAATGCAACTGTGTGAGGTTGAAGGTTAGGTCATTAGCTCCTTTAGCTGGTATTGTCAATCAACATTTCAAAAGTAGCTTTAAGATAAATCAAATTGTATCTCCTTACAGATTGTTCTACGAGGGAAAAATCAAGGGAGAAAAATAAAGTTTTAGCAGGTAGGTTAGTGTTATGTTAATATAGTTTGTGTTATATTCATAGAGTTTGTGTTATGTTCATAGAGTTTGTGTTCAACGAGTTTGTGTTATGTTCATAGAGTTTGTGTTATGTTAATAGAGTTTGCGTTATGTTCATAAAGTTTGTGTTATGTTAATAGATTTTGTGCTATGTTCAAGGAGTTTGTGCTATGTTAATAGAGTTTGTTCTATGTTCAAGGAGTTTGTGTTATGTTCACAGAGTTTGTGTTATGTTCATAGAGTTTGATAGTTTTATATGTGAATTAGTCTTGTCTCTTTTCATGATTTTGTTTACTAAAAAAAAAAAAAAAAAAAAAAAAAAAAAAAAAAAAAAAAAAAAAAAAAAAAAAAAAAAAAAAAAAAAAAAAAAAAAAAAAAAAAAAAAAAAAAAAAAAAAAAAAAAAAAAAAAAAAAAAAAAAAAAAAAAAAAAAAAAAAAAAAAAAAAAAAAAAAAAAAAAAAAAAAAAAAAAAAAAAAAAAAAAAAAAAAAAAAAAAAAATACTGTAGTGATTTATTTTTATTACTTAGTTTTATGATTGTATTATTGGTCTTTTGATGTAGCTTAGTTACTTAGTCTCTTGATTTAATTAATTACTTAGTCTTTTGATTTAATATTGTTATTTCTGATGTAATTTAATTTGAAATTAGTTAGCTTTTAGGGGTTTTATTTGTAGTTCTGTATATCGATTGAATGTGTGATTTAGTGAGTGATTCTTTTTTTAAATCTAGTTTTGTGATAACTGCATGATTTTTTTATAAGAGTGAGTTACTGATTGTGATTTAATAATACGTCTTAGTTTCTGATGTTGTTTTGTAAAGTTAATCTGATTGTTTATTTTCAGACACAACATTTCATAGGTCAGGAAAAACAATGTCCAGGTTATACTTTCGCAGCTGGACAAATAAAATACTCATGTTAAATCTGGAGATTACTTACAGCGGTACCGTTCTGGTACATAAAAGCCTCTGACGAGCAGCAATAAGAAAGTCCCCGGGCAGCTTCAACATCTGAACGGTCATTCGATACAATCAAGAAATGTTTAAACAGTAATAACTTTATGCAGTATAAATGTACAATTAATAACTTCTTTGATAATAAGTATAAATTACTGTAATTCCTTTTTTTTTCACCTAAAAAGACTAGTGACGATTGCTCGTCGAATAGTAGTTGGCAACATGTTTTTAAATTTGCACACAACAGATCAACACGGGTATCCCAAATCAGAATGTTCATTAATTCTTTCACCAATAAAACTGTTCTACCTGTTAGAATAGCAATATAATTGTGTATGCCAAAATATGATACTAACTTTCATTGTAATTATTATGGTGTGTATTAGACTGACATAGTTCCACAAGTATCGATCTATTTAAGGATGATCTATGTATTAACTTTCAATAACAAATGTTGTATCGACATTTAATGGAACTACATGTACTGTTATTTATTATTTTACAGTATTTTTTATTGTCTTCACTGAGACAAATTGTCGGATCTATCGACGAAATGTTTCACAATTTTAAAAATGTGCACATTTACATACGAAAATCTGTCATATTTGTCTGTAATTTAGTGCTTGTGTTCAAGATCTGACGAGTGAATGAAATCAAAATTTTGTATTGCTAGCTTTTTATTTATGTGTTAGGTGTATAGTTGTATAAAATTACATACACACACATGTTGGCATAAAATCGCTTTTGCTATTGCTATAACATAAAGTGATTTTCGCAATTTTTATAACGTAATGTTATTTTTTGTTATTGTTATAGCTTAATGGTTTTTTTTATTGATATAACGTAATGTTAATTTGTAATTGTTTTAAGATAATACTATTTTAGTTATTGTTATAACATAATGTGAGTTTTGTTATTGTTATATAATTGTTTCCTAGTAACTTGTCGATATCCGGACCGCGAACCATTAGAGTATCGGAAACTGGTGGTCCGCGAACAATAATACTGTATCGGCTACCGGTGGTCCGCGAACCATAACTGTATCGGCTACCGGTGGACCGCGAACCACTAGAATTTCGGAAACTGGTGGTCCGCAAACCATTAGAGTATAGGCTACCGGTGGACCGCGAACCATTAGAGTATTGGAAACCGGTGGTCCGCGAAGCGCATAATTTTTTTTCCTCAAAGAAACAAATGAAAAACAGACATAAAGGTGGTGCAGTGGAAATTGATCAGTTTAGTGGTACATGAGTCTCCAAAGGTTTCCGATTGTTTCTGTGTATTGTGTATCTTGCAGCAAGTGGGCTATACCTTGTATAATTTTAATATTTTATATTTTTTTACTTATACATTGTATAGACCATACTTGTATGGCACTTAAATATTGTATAGATTGTGTTCTATTCATATAGTAATTAGGCTTTTATGCTGAATACTTTATTGTAAATATACTGAAAGGGGAATTATATATATTGTATACTTTATTGTAAATATACTGAAAGGGGAATTATATAGTGTATACTTTATTGTATACGCATTTATACAGACAGAGGATTCATAAAATGAAGTCTCCATTGTCTCAAATAAACTTGGACAGCGTTTGGTACATATTTCATGTTCATATTATCAATGTCACGTGATAGCTCTTTGTCCATCTCATTAGATTACACTCCAGTGGATCAAGTTATTCCATGGATTGGGAACCATCTCTTCCAGCTGTAGTTAAGCACACCCCCCCACCCCACCTACCCACCCTCCCCCACCCCTTGTTATATCTATCAGAAGATACGAACAGTGTCTACATCAGGACATCTGTCACCGCGGACCTGACACATGACCTCGGGTCACAGCTTGGTCTAGTACACCCGTCTGTTGTACCGCCCGACACGCAAGACCGTTTCCATTGAAAGAGTTCTGAGATCATTTGAACTGTCCCATCACCACCCTTTATCCATAGATACATCCAATGATACAAGATGATACAGGTTAATTTCACGTCGGAGGGAGGGGGGGGCGCGGTAGACATATTTAAAACGATAGATGAACTCAACACCACATCACACAGACACACACACACACACACACACACACACACACACAGGAAAGACACGCAAACGCATTACATGAGGCACACCTACACTAAGTACTGTAACAAACTATAATATATTTATTCCGTCACCTGATCTTCTCGTATTTAATTCAATTAGTAAGTCATTGATACTTTCACCCCAGCTACAGTTTCCGGTGTTAATAGACTTCAAACGATTAATATCTGTTTGATTGAAGATTTCATTATTGTCAGCAAACAAATTAAATGAAAGACATAGACTTCATTCTGCAAGGTTTACTTTAGAAATATCGCTATAGATATAATGCAGGATAAAATTAGTGATTGACTCTTATACAAGAGCTTTGTTAATATAGATATAGACGATTAGGTTACTTTTAACATTCGAAGATGAATATGTTGTAAATATTAACAATGTGATATGAAGCGTATCATTACATATCAATACATGTATTTTACGATTTTGTGCGGACATAATAACGATTAGAATTTGAAACGAAAAAGAAATTATTTTTTTTGAATAGGAGATTACATGCCCCCCCCCCGGGCCCAAACACTTGGCCAAGGGTTATTTAAAGTCTCGGCAGTATTAGCCGGTTGCCGTATTTAGTATGAGTGTTTTACAAATCTGACATGTACTTAAATTCTCACAGGGAAATATAAATATAGCTATAGTTTTTATTGGTGTATTAATAACATCAGTGAAAATATATATTGCTTAAGTATTATAAATATGAAAATATATTGTATTAATAATATATATGTGGAAGTAAATAGTATTAATTTATTGCATTAGCATTATATCTGTGAGAACGTATTGCAGTGAAAACTTATTGCGTAAGTATTATATAAGTGAAAACGTATTGCATTAGTATTAAATCTGTGAGAACTTATTGCATTAGTATTATATCTGTGAGAACTTATTGCATTAGTATTATATATGTGAAAACGTATTGCTTTAGTATTATAACTGTGAGAACGTATTGCAGTCACCCTACTACAAAGGTGATGTTTCACAAGTAATACTTTATTACTTTAGGTGTATGCAAACGACTCATCATTTAACTTGTGATATTTCATTGTAAAAGTGATACTTTGTTACATGGGAAAATTTGATTTTACCTGTAATCAATCTTTATGCTAGTGATAATATTTGACATTGTCATCTGCGACTTAGTTTATTTAAATATAATAATTTGTAATTTACATTGTTTATTGTTTTTTTTTAAATAAAGCCATTATAACAAAAATTGCTTTATCATTTTGTTTTGTTATTATTCTGAAGTAATATCTGATTGAATAATTGAGTAAAATAGCAATAATAATTCATTAAAAATAAATAAATAGCGATCTATTCAATAGATAAACTTTGCTGATAAATGAATTAACTAATTAAGAGTTATACTTTTAAACTGATTAACTGAAAGAAATATTTACAAAAAAACTGAAATCATAAGTATATATTACCTAGAGTTCTACCAAGTGTGACTGTCTATGTAAAGTTCTACTAAGTGTGACTGTCTATATAAAGTTGTACTATATGTGACTGTCTATATAAAGTTGTACTATATGTGACTGTCTATATACAGTTCTACTATATATGACTGTCTATATCAACGTACTGCTAAAGAAAGAAGACCATAGAAAAGAGATATTTCAATATAATATCACTACTTTTTTCATTACAAAACAAATTCATTGTAATAATAATGTCTTGAAAACAGACTTCGTCTCGACAATCATGGAGTGATATTTGAAATGTTTTAATGATTGTTTAATAAAATATAATTGTAGAAAACAAAAAAAATGTGTTGGTTGTTGTTGTCAGCTTCAGTCATCCAATAAGAAGATCTGGTCTGGTCTGGTCTGGCTGTTAGAACTTCAAATTTATTGTGTTAAAATATAATTGCACTACCCATTACAGTCTTAAGGGGCTGAGAGGGCATGCACATACATACATACATACATACATTTAGACATACATACATACATGTATTTAGATAATCTGAAATATATACTGAAAATAATAAAAAAAAGTATAATAATTTCTATATATTTACTGAATCTATATACTGTACAAAGTACACCCACCCCCCACTAAACAAACTCATCTATTCGATGACGATCCTGGTTACTGCTGAAGAATGTCAGAGACGCTGCTTTGGAAATTAAAATGTCTGTTAAGATTGTTTTTTTTTTTAAGTGACACCAAACTTCTATCTTTGTATTAAGACTAAACAAATGAGACCGTCAAGCAAAGTCCAAGAAATTTAATTAAAAGATAGAAGTAAACAACAAACATGACCTTTGGAACTGTGGTTAGAGCCTGCTTCTCTAGGGCCTTCCTGTCTAGGGCCTGCTTGTCTAGGGCCTTCCTGTCTAGGGCTTGCTTGTCTAGGGCCTTCCTGTCTAGGGCTTGCTTGTCTAGGGCCTCCTTGTCTAGGGCCTTCCTGTCTAGGGCCTGCTTGTCTAGGGCCTGCTTGTCTAGGGCCTTCCTGTCTAGGGCTTGCTTGTCTAGGGCCTGCTTGTCTAGGGCCTTCCTGTCTAGGGCCTGCTTGTCTAGGGCCTGCTTGTCTAGGGCCTGCTTGTCTAGGGCCTTCCTGCCTAGGGCTTGCTTGTCTAGGGCTTGCTTGTCTAGGGCCTGCTTGTCTAGGTCCTTCCTGTCTAGGGCCTGCTTGTCTAGGGCCTGCTTGTCTGGGGCCTGGTTGTCTAGGGCCTGCTTGTCTAGGGCTTGCCTGTCTAGGGTCTGCTTGTCTAGGGCCTGCCTGTCTAGAGCCTGCTTGTCTAGGGCATTCCTGTCTAGGGCCTGCTTGTCTAGGGCCTGCTTGTCTAGGGCCTTCCTGTCTAGGGCTTGCTTGTCTAGGGCCTGCTTGTCTAGGGCCTTCCTGTCTAGGGCCTTCCTGTCTAGGGCCTGCTTGTCTAGGGCCTGCTTGTCTAGGGTCTGCTTGTCTAGGGCCTTCCTGTCTAGGGCTTGCTTGTCTAGGGCTTGCTTGTCTAGGGCCTGCTTGTCTAGGTCCTTCCTGTCTAGGGCCTGCTTGTCTAGGGCCTGCTTGTCTGGGACCTGCTTGTCTAGGGCCTGCCTGTCTAGGGCCTGTTTGTCTAGGGCCTGTTTGTCTAGGGCTTGTGAAATAACTCACAGATGAACTTCTGTCATCTACCTGTAAAGGCTGGATTGTAATCTTTTAATCTTATCCCAAGACTTATGGTGCTTTGTTGGCGCCCTGTTTTACATCATAAACTGCAGACTGGAATGAAGTGGATCCGGAGACAAATGAAAAGTCATCATGGCCTCATTAAATTCTCAGTTTATTCAGCCATGACGTCATGGCTACTTCGGTGGCATTATAGGTATCTCTGTCTTATCAGTCACAGCTTTATAGGCTCAATAATATCTTCATATCATTCTCAGCTCGGGTGCTTACACGCCATCAAGATGTATTGAAAACTTCTATGACCATTAAATTCTACTATGTGACGGACATGTCAGGGAATATTTCATACTTCTATGACACAGGGATGTCAGGGAACATTTCATGCTTCTATGACACAGGGATGTCAGGGAACATTTCATACTTCTATGAGACAGGGGATGTCAGGGAACATTTCATACTTCTATGAAACATGGGATATCAGAGAACATTTCATACTTCTTTGAGACAGGGGGATGTCAGGGAACATTTCATACTTCTATGAGACATGGATGTCAGGGAACATTTCATACTTCTATGAGACATGGATGTCAGGGAACATATCATACTTCTATGAGACAGGGGGATGTCAGGGAACATTTCATACTTCTATGAAACATGGGATATCAGAGAAGATTTCATACTTCTATGAGACATGGATGTCAGGGAACATTTCATACTTCTATGAGACATGGATGTCAGGGAACATATCATACTTCTATGAGACAGGGGGATGTCAGGGAACATTTCATACTTCTATGAAACATGGGATATCAGAGAAGATTTCATACTTCTATGAGACATGGATGTCAGGGAACATTTCATACTTCTATGAGACAGGGGATATCAGAGAACATTTCATACTTCTATGAGACAGGGGATGTCAGGGAACATTTCAATAACAAATCGAGTGAAAAGAAAAGGTCTTACACGTCATTACATGTATCATAGATCAACCAATCAGGTGAGTAAAACTTCCATACTGTTCTAATTACCATCTGGATTATTCACAAGAGATGTTTGCCTTGTTTAGCTCTGATAATTCAACACTAAATAATGAATCTGTCTCAATGTAGTTAAGTATTTTACAATATTAAAACTATGCGTCTCTTGTCCAATTATGTAAAACGTTTCCCTAAAGTACATTCAACTAGCAATTTTTTTTTAACCTGACGATTTCACCCCTCACACAGTCCCCCCCCCCTCCTCTTCTCTCCCCCATGTGTCACTCACCTGAATTTAAGTTGTCAACACATCGTCTTCTTCTCTTTACTCAAATTTATGTTAATGACTCCACAGGTAAAGTGGGGTCAGGCAGCGACTCTCAAACTGTACGGTACAACGCAATCATCCGTGAATTTTGGACACAGTGTGGAGTCTTTGTTATTGTTGTAGCTATTGTCGGCTGTTATGTCAGACAGACACCATCTGTGTATTGTAGCCCATGATGGTAAACACTACTGCTAAATAAACATACCGACCCCCCCCCCCGACCCTTACAAATACGTAAAATGTTTATCATTACACTCTGTATTGAGACAAAGTCTCGATGTATTATGTTACTGTTTATTATGCTGTGTACTGAGATAGTACCATTGTCATAATTTTGTTATTACCTGAGTCGCTGACATATTTGTGCACAAATAGAAATGGTTAATTTAGCAGACATTAACGTTGCATTCTAACCCCTCCTCCCCCTTTTCATATATATATATATATATAGATAGATAGATAGATAGATAGATAGATAGATAGATAGATAGATAGATAGATAGATTACAACTACCCAGGTAGTTGAGAACCGCTGTTTGGTTGAAGTTAAAAATAATTTCCTCTCAGTCTAAAATTGTCTGTCTCCCTACAGGTGTGGACAAATAGTTCTCTCTTCTGTCCATCCCCCGTCCCCCCCCCATAGACAATTTTTCGACCGTCCCCCGTACCAGTGCCCGCTGTACTGAAGGAGGCATTGCCTGTACGTTGCATATCACCCACCCACCCAACTCAACCACCGTCTCCTCCAGTTGCCTATCTGGATGTGTGGTTTGAGGTTGAAAAACATTTACGGAGCCCAACCCACCCCCACCCTAATCACACGTGATCCTACAGGACGCCCCTTCCTTTTTTACACACGGTGTGTCCCCCCCCTCCCACCCCACCATCACCTCATTTCCCCCCCCCCCACATTCACCTCATCTCTTCAATCAAAACCTTCACAACTCACCTCTTCCCTCATCAGTCTTAAGACCATCTTTTGATGTTTCTACACACAAACTCACAATCCATGGGCGTAACCCAGTTGCCTTCTTTTTTTTTGTTTTGTTTTATTTTGTTCTTGTAAAGTTAAGAATGTTGACAACTTTTACATGTCATGATTTTGGCGTTAAAAGGTTGTTTTTTTTTTTTGTTGTTTTGTAACTGTTGATAAACTTCGGGCATCGGTGTCATAACAAGTCTAATTGTTGCTAAATATAGACATCTAGGCTAGTTTATTCAGTTCTTACAACTGGACATCCATATTATTTATTTCAAGGGCTGAAAGAAAACTAAAAAATTTGACGTCTTTCCTATGAGGAAATAATTAAGACAATGTTATTATTTTTTTGGAAATTTTTTTATAAGCAAAAAAAAAGCAATCGTTAATACAGAAATAATGTTCAAAGTCGTAAATAGTTACATTAAAATATTTCAGTTAAGAATGTTATTAAAATAAATAAAGATACAGTTGTTTTTTTAATCTTTTAGTTCCAAAGGATGACCTACTTACATGTATCCTTTCAGTGCTGACACTCAAAGACATAATTATTACTATTATTATCTTTGCCTGTGATGTCTCGTGTCGCCATGGTTACCTAAGTCTAATTCTTCTTTACTGGTCATTTCTTTATTCGTAGGTTATCTAGAATGATGTAAATATAAAATGTAGTGGGTAATACACGGTGTGTTCCTCCCATTACATATTACAAGTCAAGCAATAAATCAAAGCAATTAAAGTAACAATTTGGGATATTTACAAAAAAAAAATTAATTTTTTTTATTTTAATTTTTTAAAGATAACTTCATTTCCTGAGAAAGAAGTTGGCAAATATTTGGATTGTTTAAATGCTGATGTTATTCGCATTAAAATCTAGTTTTTAATTTAGTCATAAAA
>JAGDYQ010000001.1:12318017-12325105 GCA_021962125.1 Bulinus truncatus | reverse complement strand
GTACCATGTCTTGCCATTCCCTACAGTACCATGTCTTGCCATTCCCTACAGTACCATGTCTTGCCATTTTCTTTTCGTACTTTCCCCAACTAATTTCAAATATTCAAATAGACCTGAGTAGACTTGGAAACTTTCTCCAAAAAAAAAAAAACAATCGAACATGGACCCAGAGGTCTGAAGTCGAACGCTCTACACCGCGGGGCCATCATTATACTTAATTCTACTAAACACTAGCATCAGGGGGGTGTGTACAGTGTATTCTAGGTGATGCCTAGGTCAACCACCCCAGACCCAGCGGCTCAAGGGAGGCCCCGTGAAAGACTAGTTTTTTTTTACGACACATCGACTACATTTGTATCTCCAGGCCCCGTGTTTGATAGCCGCCTCTGATCGTGTATGTGTGTGTATGTGTGTGTAATACCAAGCTCGTGTGACTGAGACCCAACACTTTCAATAACAGTCCCAGCCTGCAGGTACATACACTGAAATCACTTTAATCTGCAAAACTTAACGATACCGCCAGCCCGGGGGTGGGGGGGTGGTCGAGGAGGCTCATAGATGTACAAGTTATCAGCTGATCATTTTGACTGAAGCCCTGTACCTGTCTGTCTGTCTTCCATCCATAGTTTTGTAATCACACGTAGGCCTTGAAGTGTTTAGCCTCGACTCAGTGCACCTCCCCGTCAGTCATCCTCATGTAACAATGATCCACTCTCTAACTGCCCTATGATCTTTTCATCTTTCATAGATCAGCCGCTCTAATGTTGTGCTCGATGTTTCATGCCGTTTAAAGTCATTTCTTGAAGTTGGTCATGTTAGAGTAAACGTTGTATCCGTGGATTATTTACCAACGGCATATAATTACTGATATCTAGTAAATAGTAAAGTAAAGTTCCCTTAGCCCTAACGGGCCATCGGGGCAGATGAAGTGTAGAACTCATCTGTTTCAGTAACCTCGCCATATGAAAGGATTGTATGGTTAGCACAACGCCTAGCCGCTTTTACTTCCCTAACTTAAGTCAGGTACCCATTTAAAGCTGGGCGGACTTGTGGGACGACTTTACACCAAATTTCACCTGGAAAAATTCCATGGGCCTCACCGAGGATCGAACCCATGACTCTCAGGTTGACAGTCGAGTATCTACACCACTCGGCCATCCGTCGCACTGATATCTAGTAATTAGTCAATTTTATTTTTAAATCCAAATATATTCGATGTACTTACAATGCAGCCATAGTAGGGGCTAAACTTTTGTATCCAAACTAGATGACAATATTAGATTCGAACCTGAACATGAAGTATGGCAGTCTGGCGAACAACTTCCATGCCATCGTTAATATTTGCCAATTACATTGATTATTGTTTTCTTTAATTCTACTGAATCTTTTTTTTCTAACGTGATCTTCAATGTTTATGTAAAACAGATGATGACGTAACTTGTATAAAGGCAATGCAGAGATATTGGACAGTTTTGACGACAATATATGAATAATGTTCACAACCATACCGTTGTCAAGAAATAAAGTTCAACAAAGTTCAATTACAGTAGAACGTCAATTATCCGAATTAATTGGGACCGGACACCGTTCAGATACGCGATTGTTCGGATAACCGAAAACTGAATGCCATCCATGCCGCATATGACACCGGACACTATACGAATATTGAAAATCATCACATTCGGGAAACGTGCTTGAAGAAAAAGCAAAATAGGTGCAAAATGTCGCAATTTTACCTTTTTTTAATGTAGAATAATCACTGATTCATGTACAGTACACAGAGTTGACAAAAAACCAACTGATACTGTAAATTTGACGCTTCGAAAAATAAACGTTCGGATAAACGCCATTTTACTGTAATTTAAAAAAAAAATTACTATTTTAAACATTTGAAAAATATCTTAGTGCCGTTATTGGTAATTTGCTTTTGTTATGTTTCCTATGTTACGGAGTCTATGTAGTCACACATATATTATATAGTCAGAACCCCGCTGTTCCGTTTAATGCTGTTCCGTTTAGAGCTGTTCCTTTCAGGGCTGTATTTCGTTTGAACCTACCTATCATTAGCGTTATGTGGGACATGTCTGTACAACCATTTAACATCATTCCACCCCACCCCTCTTTTTTACCCACTGTATGTGACATACGTTGATCCATTCAATAGATACTATCTGCCGCATTCTTCCCAGTCTCATACAGGTCATACCTTTTACCCCCCACCCCCAAGACTGTCTTACTGGACAAAGAGTGACCACGATACACACCGATGGCTATCTGCCGCTCTGATTATTTTCTCTTCTTCATACCAGCTCAAACAATTTTTGTTTAGAAGAGAGTAGGCGATCAACAAATTTAGCGTAGAGATTATTTCTGATGGTAGATTGTGATGAGGAGAGTATACCTTCAGGTCAAGATTGGAATCAAGTGAAAGGTCTGGGGGGGGGGGGGGGGAGACAGATTCACTAATCAGATAGGCTGCTCTGAGTTAATAGTTCTGAAACATTTTATGTTCATTCGATTTGCTTGATTATTATTATTTTTTTTTTTTTTGCATTATTTTTTTTAAATATATGATACACATTGTTAATAATAATTTAGTTGGAGCAATAAATGGGTTTGACTTAAACTTTATATCGAGGTTTTACAATAAATTATAGTTTTAGATGTAAATAATTTTTTTTGTACCGAACGTTTTCAATCTCACGAAATATTTAGTGAAACGCATTAAGCCAGACTAGCCACAAATGTGGGGTTAATCTGCTTTAACTCTGAACGGCTCACATAGTAAAGTAAGTAAAGTTCCCTTCACCGGCGGCGGAACAAAATATTTTAAAGGGGGGCAAGCCAAAATTCAAGGGGGGGGGCCGCCCCCCCTTGAAAATTTGAGGAGGGGCAAGACAAAATATGACCGAAAGACAAATTTTACCCCCTTAATTCTATAATAGAATATAGTAATTCTGTAGCAAGTATTTAATCGATATTATTAAAAAATAATATATTAAAAAAAATAAAAATGAACATTGTGCACTTCTGTCGTCAACTGATTCGTAATGTCAGTTTGTTTACAAATTTAATAGTGAAATTAGATCAGAAAATTACTGATAATTATCATAAATGATGATGAATATGAAACCGGAAACGGGAAACTCAATAAACAAAAGTAATTTATGAAAAGATAATAAATAATTGTATTTGCTTTAAAAATTACACTTGCCGTCATTCGGTAGATGGCAATACTTCTCTATACTTATAAGACGCATTTGCTATCTGTCTGTCTGTTCCCTTAAAACTCAAGATCCAGACAACCAAATAACGTGAAAATTGATACACGCAGTGGCGCACCCCCCCCCCCCCCAGGCCAAATCATCAATGCATAATTTACGTTATAAAGTTACAAAAAAGACTGTCAAACTGTCTCTTTTCAATATGTGAGCCCCCCCCCCCCCAGCATTTTTTTGCTGGTTGCGCCACTGGGTACACGTACACAAAATTACATGGGGAATGTTCTTAAACAGGTTTCGTTCTATCTCAATGGGTACTTTAATTGTAATTAATTATTTTGGACATCAAAGACATGAAAATTGGCAAACTTTTACCCCGATTTCAGGTTTTACGAGCTTCTCTCCCACATAGCTAACTTACTATAATATGATCGGTACGGGGAACCAAATATCACATTACTTACTACATTATTACATTCCATTCCTTCACCCATAGGAATTGTCATCTTTTGATACAGTCATGCCTAAGAGAGAGAGAGAGAGAGGGAGGGAAAGAGGGAGGGAGGGAGGGAGAGAGAGGGGGAGGGAGGGAGGGAGGGGAGGGAGAGAGAGAGGAACTGCCAAAAATGTGTATCACATTGCTTTAAGATAAATGTACCCTTTTATTGCAATTTGCATGCAAATAAACCCTTTTTTACGCGTCTTATTTTAAATCTTAATTAAACGTCAAATTACGCTTCTTAAATAAACAGAAAACATTATTTTAAACCCGGGCAAAGCCGGGTACTTGCAACTAATTTTAAAATATGCCACAACAACTCTCAATAATGTGATTACTGTAAAATGTCAATTAATTATAATTTCTTTCAAATATTAAATTTAAGAAATAAATCAAATGAATTATGAAAATGAAAATGACACATATAAACTAAAATGAAATTACAAAGTTAAAAAAGTTAAAATTTTAGGGGTGGGGGCAGACTGGAAATTCAAGGGGGCGCCGCCCCCCCTTAAAAGTTTTAGGGGGGGGCCGCTGCCCCCCTGCCCCCCCCTGCTCCGCCGCCGGTGGTTCCTTTAGACTTTTATAGCTTCGGTTTTTTGTATGTAATCGTTTCCTCTTTCTTTTTGTGTTGATACATTGAAGTTCCGTCTGAAAACAACTACAAAGTAAATATTTTATGATAAACATCTTTGGTTAATATTTGTTAATATTGATTTAAATTGGCATGCCATAAGAAACAAATTAAACTTGTTACTATTTCTAACCATTTGTTTTCCATTGACCTTCGACTTGATGCAGTGATTCATAGTCCAATTAAAGGTTTAAAAATAAAACTATGTTATTTGATATATAAAAATCACCGAATTAGACGGTTAAAATTTTCGGATTTTGAATTAATAAATTCGTGGACAAAAATTATCATTAATTTTTTTCAGAAAAGTGGATGAATAAAAAAACTAAGTACGACCAACGTCATGGGGGTGATCAATGGTGGAGTGTAGTGGACTATACTATTGATAGTCCCGAGTTGTACAGGTCAAAGAGAAAGTTGCTTGCAAGACCAAGTCCACCCCCATGTCCTGGCAAATGCCGAGTTAAGTCCACCAAGTCCACCCAGCTTTAAATGGGTAGCTGACTTAAGTTGGAGAAGTAAAGGTTGCTGTGCGTTATGCCAACCCCACAACCCCTTTATATACCGAGGTTATAGAAACAGATACATTCTACAGTTTATCTGAACCTATTGTCCTTAAGGGCTAAAGGAGGAACTTTACTTTTTTTTTTTTACTAACCAGGTCATTGCACGTTTTTATTTTGTTCAAACTTCCTTTGACCTGTAGTAAACAAAATAAAATAACCCAGTCATTATGACTTTAAAAATAAATTGTGCTACACTTCAACGCCCTCCCCCTCCCCCCCCCCCCCTCCCATACAAACTGCAGCTGGATGACCCCCGAGGACTGATGACAGTTGGAGATACCTCACCTTGAACACTGAGCTGTACTGAGTCCCCGTCAGAGCCCAGCTGTACCAGAGAGCATACCATTGTCTAACACACTGTGTAGCACACACACACACACACAAACATACACACACAAACTGTACAGCACACGCACTGTATAGCAAACACACCATGTACTTAGACACTGTGCTACACACCTGTGTAAACAAACTGTGTCACACCAGACTAGGTGCACACTGTGTGCGTCACAACTATCTAGATATGAGGGCACTACCGGAGGCAGGGCGGAGGTGCAGCCCCCAACATATGTAATAGGTCCCCACACAATACAGTGATTTAGTATGTTGATAAACAGCCCATGTAGATAAACAGCCCTTGTAGATAGACAACCCATGTGATATATAGCCCATGTGATATACAGCCCATGTAGATAAACAGCCCATGTAGATAAACAGCCCATGTGATATACAATGTAGATAACAGCCCATGTAGATAAACAGCCCATGTAGATAAACATCCCTTGTGATATACAGCCCATGTAGATAAACAGCTCATGTAACACTCTCATTCAGTTTGATAAAGTGACAAGAAAGTGCAATTATAATACCAGTTAGTTTGGTTGTGATCATTGCGATGTGTTAATCTCATGTAGTATACAATTGTAATCCGACTGTGTTAATCTCATGTAGTATACAACTGTAATAAGACTGGTCACATTCACTCCTATATCTACAATATAAAAGAAAAACACTTTTAAAATGCTTCGATCATACAAATATTGATAGAAATTATATTGACCAATTGTATTTCTTATATTAATAAAATGACAAAGTGTTAACATTGAAATCGTATGTACTTTGTATGTCGTTCAATTTGATAGTCGTACTAACTCATGGCTCATCTCTTGCAAAGCCACATCATTACGTCAACTACTGTCACTGGCTACTGGTCATTTTCTTCGCAGTACACCGGTTGTGTCCAGTTATTTCTTTCATAATTGCGCAACCCGTCAAACTGGGTTTCTCTACACCGGCCACATATTATCTGTCCCTGTTTTCATAAACCCATCAGCATCACCCAAAAGCACAGACACAGCAAGCTACATAAAAGTCCTCAAAAATTAACGATCCCTGGGTAATTTTTTTTCTTAAACACATCTGAGGTCAGTCCATCCTGTAGGGTTAATTTCTACCCATACTATTTCAGCACTGCCACACTTGTTTTTTTTTTTATATTTGTATTATTTAAGATCTGCTCAAGTTGACAGCAGAAAATAGGTTAAGGGGATAGGGTTAGGGTAAAGGGTTTGGGTGGAGAGGGTGGGGCTTCGTCTGTTATACGGATGAAAAAAATAAACGGATAAGAACGGTGCAGACGATGAAAAGAATAAAGTGTATTTTTTTTTTATTTTTAAAAAAGCCACGCGCTAAGATATGAGGGAAGCGAAATAAAAAAAAAAACTGGAGAGATAAAACTGAAGGGAACTGGTTCACGGGTCTTGGCTGTGACTGCTGAAATGGCAACAGTCCATTTGTTGAGGGGCGCGATGTTGCAGGTCTCTCCCTGAATAAAATGAAGTGACGATGGACGACCATAATGTAGATGATTTCATTATCCATTTTTATAGTTTCGCGCTCCGGTGATTTTTTTTCCTCGCTATCGCCCGCATTGTCAGGACTCGCGAATTTTACGCGCTTGTTTCCACCCTCCCATACAACCTCATCCTCCCCCTCTCCCATCCCTCTACCACACATACACACAAGCGCAGCGAAGTGTCCCCTTCGATAAGAATACAAGGGGGGGCTCATCCTAGAAAAGGAAGAAACGTTTTTGTTTTTTTTTAAAGCAATTTCTTAGTGTAATTTAATGCAAAATTAATTATAACTTTTCTTTATGTCTTCAGAGC
>JAGDYQ010000001.1:12258017-12310517 GCA_021962125.1 Bulinus truncatus | reverse complement strand
CGGTAAATTGGGTAGAACTGACTAAACCGGTTAATTGGGTAGAACTGACTAAACCGGAATATTGGGTAGAACTGACTAAACCGGTAAATTGGGTAGAACTGACTAAACCGGTAAACTGGGTAGAACTGACTAAACCGGTAAACTGGGTTGAACTGACTAAACCGGTAAACTGGGATGAACTGACTAAAACGGTAAACTGGGTTGAACTGAGTAAACCGGTAAACTGGGTTGAACTGACTAAACCGGTAAACTGGGTAGAACTGACTAAACCGGTAAACTGGGTAGAACTGACTAAACCAGTAAACTGGGTTGAACTGACTAAACCGGTAAATTGGGTAGAAGTGACTAAACCGGTAAATTGGGTAGAACTGACTAAACCGGTAAACTGGGTTAAACTGACTAAACCGGTAAACTGGGTAGAACTAACTAAACCGGTAAATTGGGTAGAACTGACTAAACCGGAATATTTGGTAGAACTGACTAAACCGGTAAACTGGGTAGAACTGACTAAACCGGTAAATTGGGTAGAACTGACTAAACCGGTAAACTGGGTTGAACTGACTAAACCGGCAAACTGGGTTGAACTGACTAAACCGGTAAACTGGGTTGAACTGAGTAAACTGGCAAACTGGGTTGAACTGACTAAACCGGTAAACTGGGTTGAACTGACTAAACAATATACCATCTGACCTTTCCCTGGACACTTCTTTACGTACCGTGGAGATAGAGTTCTGTTTTGACTTAAAAAAAACCACAAACATTTTGAGCATCTTGAGACGCCACAGAACATGTGCAGGGCCATGGTGTAGGGAGGGGGTGAACATGTTTATCTGTGCAGGGCCGTGGTGTAGGGAGGAAGTGAACATGTGTATCTGTGCAGGGCCGTGGTGAAGGGAGGAAGTGAACATGTGTATCTGTGCAGGGCCGTGGTGGAGGGAGGAAGTGAACATGTGTATCTGTGCAGGGCCGTGGTGGAGGGAGGAAGTGAACATGTGTATCTTGCAGGGCCGTGGTGGAGGGAGGAAGTGAACATGTGTATCTGTGCAGGGCCGTGGTGGAGGGAGGAGGTGAACATGTGTATCGGTGCAGGGCCGTGGTGGAGGGTGGAGGTGAACATGTGTATCGGTGCAGGGCCGTGGTGGAGGGAGGAAGTGAACATGTGTATCTGTGCATGGCCGTGGTGGAGGGAGGGGGGTATTGGAACAAGAAGAGCTCTGTTTTAATTATCTACTTTGATGCAAAGAAGTAAGATCAAATTCGGTAGTTGGGGGGCATACGGGCAGAATGGACCAGATTCTAATGACTGCGGCTTTGGGATAAAATATTTCTATGCTTGCCACTTTTTTGTCCTGTTTCTGCACTGTCGTTTTTTTTTAATTATGTACAGCTTACAAGCACAGATAAATATGTACAACTTAATTTACAGATACATAAGTACAACTTACATTTACAGATATGCACAGCTTACAAGCACAGATAAATATGTACAACTTAATTACAGATACATAAGTACAACTTACATTTACAGATATGCACAGCTTACAGGCACAGATAAATATGTACAACTTAATTTACAGATACATAAGTACAACTTACATTTACAGATATGCACAGCTTACAGGCACAGATAAATATGTACAACTTAATTTACAGATACATAAGTACAACTTACATTTACAGATATGCACAACTTACAGGCACAGATAAATATGTACAGTTAATGTACACCTTTGTGACAACAAATGTCAGCTTTTACAATTGTTGATGTTTTTAAATTTTAAAACTCCTTCAAATCACAAACGGGGCATTCGACAGTAATGGCGTCATGATTAGAGCTTGCCAGTGGCCGGCGCACCACGGGATACCGCGTCTTTTGAATCATGTCTCATTGATGTCCATTGATGTCTCATTTTGTACAGACAAGAGTCTTTAATTCTCGCGGGAGATGAATTAGTAGGTTTGAAAATGTAGCAGATGATACATGTTGTCATTTAAATTGGTTATTTATTGTTAACAAATAATTTGATGGCGTGAAATTTGTGTTAAATTGATACAAGGATAAGTTAAAATAATATGTGTATAGGTTACAACGAACTGTGTTGTATATGTTACTGTTATGAATGCACGGTACTGTCTCACTTGAGTTTTATACACAAATATGGCGGGAATTAGATGATGCGCATTCTGTAAAGTTTATGTTCTGTATAGTTTATGTTCTGTACAGTTTATGTTCTGTATAGTCTATGTTCTGTATAGTTTATGTTTTGTATAGTTTATATTCTGTATAGTTTATGTTCTGTATAGTTTATATTATGCACCATTCATTGAAAAGAAGCAGTCAGTGATACACGTTTTAGTGTGCAGCAGTGCTAAATGAATGCTTTAGTGTGCAGCGGTGCTAAATGAATGTTTTAGTGTGCAGCGGTGCTAAATGAATGTTTTAGTGTGCAGCGGTGCTAAATTAATTTTTTAGTGTGTAGCGGTGCTAAATGAATGTTTTAGTGTGCAGCGGTGCTAAATGAATGTTTCAGTGTGCAGCGGTGCTACATGAATGTTTTAGTGTGCAGCGGTGGTAAATGAATGCTTTAGTGTATAGCGGTGCTAAATGAATGTTTTAGTTTGCAGCAGTGCTAAATTAATGTTTTAGTGTGCATCGGTGCTAAATGAATGGTTTAGTGTGCAGCGGTGCTAAATGAATGTTTTAGTGTGCAGCAATGTTATATAACCTGTATGCATGATAGACACAATGTATATACTCAGTGGTTGGAATCGATATTTAAATCTTGTACATTAGATGAAATCATAATACTGTAATTGAATGGAAGAGAATACAATTGATAAATCGGAGATGCCTAGTCATTGGCAAAGTTGAGCATTCTGTTTTATTACTATTATTGTATATAACATCAGAGATGGGAGTACTTGGTACTTGACTTATACCCGTACCTGCACCCTGTGTACCTGCACCCTGTGTACCTGCACCCTGTGTACGTGCACACTGTGTACCTGCACCCTGTGTACGTGCACCCTGTGTACCTGCACCCTGTGTACCTGCACCCTGTGTACCTGCACCCTGTGTACCTGTATAGCCAGTACCTCAATCATCTCTGCATGTCATACAGTTGACACACTTATTTCACGTTCAAACATATGGCCACATGTAACTTGGCGTTTAACTGGTGTTTACAGCAGATGTGTTAACCCTTGGCTTACTGCGTCTTTCTTACTTTAAAACATTACAGTATAGAGTTGTGTTTATATGTTGCAGACATGGCTTGCCATTTCAGTTACTTAATACTGACATTTACATAATATCTATAAACTTCCGGTAACATCTCATCCATATACTTGTATTGTGAACTTTGATATATCAACACCCCTCGTGTTGCCTCTTTGTACACTGCACATGAAACGTGTTGAGGACATAAAAAGCAAAGATGTTTTCTGCCTTGTTGAGACCCGCTAATTGAATTATAGATCGCGACATCTTTACATCCAGATGTCACCTGTCACGTGCAATGGTCCATCCATTTGTACAGTTGTGTAGAGGCTTTGAATGAGACAGAACTAAATGAACACTTGCCACATTTATACCTACACCGACACAGAGATCATCAATCAATACGTTAATCAGTGGTTCTAAAAATGTAGAGCTTTGACCTTTTGCTTCAGAAGCCGAGGTCAGTGTACCACCAAAGGCAAAACATTTTTCTTTTTGCTGTTTTGTCAATGAGAACTAAACAGACATAAATAAGATTGTATAAACTAACGAAAACATTATATGACGTTAGTGTGAGTAGGTACAGGTCAGGGGATGAGTTAAAATGTTCAACTTTTCCTTCCCAATGTAATTTACCTCAACTATACGTCATTCTTATCAAAAGATTTATTGCTCAACCCAGAGCTGTTCTTTTGTTGCTGTTTTTTTTAGTTGGGTGTTGGGGGTGAGAAGGGGGTTGGCAAAGCCTATTTGGGGGCCCTAGACATGGTTACAGTTTGGGGGCCGTAGACAAGGTTACAGTTTGGGGGCCCTAGATAAGATAACAGTTCGGGGGCCCTAGACATGATTACAATTTGGGGGCCCTAGATAAGGTTACATTCTGGGGGCCCTAGACAAGGTTACAGTCTGGGGGCCCTAGACAAGGTTACAATTTAGGGGCCCTAGTCGATGATTCATTTTGGGGGCCCTAAAGCAAAGCTTCATGGGGGGATGGGGTAAACGCTTTCAATACCGCTGTTTGCAAGTCTTCAATCCCTCAAGACAACCTGTGTTAAAAAAAAAATTTGACCTCGTTATTTTGAAAATATTAACCCATTTGTATGTATTTGTCTGTCACCATTCCACATTTGTATGTATTTGTCTGTCACCATTCCACATTTGTATGTATTTGTCTGTCACCATTCCACATTTGTATGTATTTGTCTGTCACCATTCCACATTTGTATGTATTTGTCTGTCACCATTCCACATTTGTATGTATTTGTCTGTCACCTTCCCACATTTGTATGTATTTGTCTGTCACCATTCCACATTTGTATGTATTTGTCTGTCACCATTCCACATTTGTATGTATTTGTCTGTCACCATTCCACATTTGTATGTATTTGTCTGTCACCATTCCACATTTGTATGTATTTGTCTGTCACCATTCCACATTTGTATGTATTTGTCTGTCACCATTCCACATTTGTATGTATTTGTCTGTCACCATTCCACATTTGTATGTATTTGTCTGTCACCATTCCACATTTGTATGTATTTGTCTGTCACCCTCCCACATTTGTATGTATTTGTCTGTCACCATCCCACATTTGTATGTATTTGTCTGTCACCCTCCCACATTTGTATGCATTTGTCGGTCACCATTCCACATTCAATGATCCAGATCAGAGGAACGCCGTTCCGGTTGGCCAACATGTTGACTGTCCGTGTTGGGAAGAGGGTGGAGACTTTTTTATCTTGACCTGGCTACTGGAACATCGCCCGAGGGTGGACCTACATAGACTCCCCATCATACACCACCTGTCTGACAAAATATAATTAAAAAAAAGTTTGGTCCCATATCTGATGACGGATCTATGATGCCAGATGATAGTCAAAACATCAAGGTGTGAAAACTAACAGCAAGTTATTTCTCTAGGTAAGTGACAGGTTGAGACCACAGCTGAGTGTTACAGGTGACCCGAGTTGGAAATAAACCAAAACTTTAAATTGGTCCCATTTTTTTTTGTTTCTCTTAAAACTTTTAATAACCTTCGCGCTGCCTGATTGGTCCATATATTACACTGCGCCCTTCTCTCCCCCCCCCCCAACCATGATTTAAACGGAGGAGGCAAGGCAGGGAGTGGAATATTGGCAAGGTCATAACCTTGTTGACAATTTTATTAAGCATGAAAAACAAAGTGGTCCCGGACCGTGGGGGTTATTTCAAGGGTGACCACAGTGGAACGTGTTTTGTTAACAATTGACTCCCCCCACCACTGCACCTCCCTGCCTCCGATGTTAGAAAGCTATTTTTATTGTGCTGGTCAGTTGCAATACTTCATTGGTTGTCGATCGGTTAGTCAGTCTGTTTGTAAGTCTGTTTGTATGTCAGTCTCTTTGTTTGTCTGTCTGTTTGTTTGTCAGTCTGTTTGTTTGTCAGTCTGTTTGTTTGTCAGTCTGTTTGTCAGTCTGTTAGTCAGACTGTTTGTTTGTTTGCCTGAACAGAAGCAAAAAAGACAATATAATTAAACACCCATATCAATAGTAAATAGAATTGTTACAAGTTTATATTTTTCACTGGAATGTAATTTAACAGTCATGAGTACTTACAATCATGAGTCCTTACAGTAATGAGTACTTACAGTCAGTCATGAGTATTTACAGTCATGAGTACTTACAGTCAGTCATGAGTACTTACAGTCAGTCATGAGTACTTACAGTCAGTCATGAGTACTTACAGTCATGAGTACTTACAGTCATGAGTATTTACAGTCATGAGTACTTACAGTCAGTCATGAGTATTTACAGTCAGTCATGAGTACTTACAGTCAGTCATGAGTACTTACAGTCAGTCATGAGTACTTACAGTCATGAGTACTTACAGTCATGAGTATTTACAGTCATGAGTACTTACAGTCAGTCATGAGTATTTACAGTCAGTCATGAGTATTTACAGTCAGTCATGAGTACTTACAGTCATGACTACTTACAATCATGAGTACTTATAGTCATGAGTACTTATAGTCATAAGTACTTATAGTCAGTCATGAGTATTTACAGTCATGATTACTTACAATCATGAGTACTTATAGTCATGAGTACTTATAGTCATGAGTACTTATAGTCATGATTACTTACAATCATGAGTACTTATAGTCATGAGTACTTAAACTTGCACAGAAAATTCTAATTGAAAAAAAAATAAAATGAATAATTAATATAACTGAATAATTAAAATGCCACAGAAGGATTTATGTCACATTAGAAGTACTATGAAGATGGGTAAATTGTTTTTTTCAGTTGACATATTCTATGATGTACTTTAGAGCAAATAGACTTCACTTCTAGCTCACTATTTAAAAAATAAAACATGGCTATATATGATACAATGTAACTTACACTTTACCAGAACAATTCACACCTGTAACTAACACTTTACCAGAACAATTCACATCTGTAACTAACACTTACCAGAACAATTCACACCTGTAACTAACACTTTGCCAGAACAATTCACACCTGTAACTAACACTTTACCAGAACAATTCACACCTGTAACTAACACTTACCAGAACAATTCACACCTGTGTGTGTATGTTATAAGTGTACTCACATAGTAGGCTAAACAGAAAGACACACCCACAGATACACACACATATATTCATTACTCATTCGTCAAAACAAAGAGAAAACAACAATTTGCACACAACAAGTTATTCAAACCAATTTAAATAGAAACATATATTTTTTATCAACAAATAAATTGTGAAAACTTTCCCTGAAAAATAAATGGGCTTGAAACGGACAGGGGAGGGAGAGAGAGAGAGAGAGAGAGAGAGAGAGAGGGTGGGGTTACTGTGGGGGGAAAAAACATTTTCATGCTGACCCGACATGGGGGTGTTTTGACTGGGACAATGTTGCCTACAAAACGAGGCTTTGTGGTCAAATTAGAGTTATAGTTTACCGGAGCGAAGTGTGAAAACATGAAACAATATAACACCTAATTGAGAGATCGGTGTTACGATTTGATGCAGGCAGAACAATACCATTTGTAAACAATACAGACATTGAGTCATATTTACAGACATTGAGTCATCTTTACAGACATTGAGTCATCTTTACAAACATTTGTCACTTTACAGACATTTGTCACTTTACAGACATTGTGTCATCTTTACAGACATTGAGCCATCTTTACAAACATTTGTCACTTTACAGACATTTGTCACTTTACAGACATTGTGTCATCTTTACAGACATTGAGCCATCTTCACAGACATTGAGTCATCTTTACAAACATTTGTCACTTTACAGACATTTGTCACTTTACAGACATTGTGTCATCTTTACAGACATTGAGCCATCTTCACAGACATTGTGTCATCTTTACAGACATTGAGCCATCTTCACAGACATTGAGTCATCTTTACAGACATTTGTCACTTGACAGACATTTGTAGTGTTGTGTTCAACGTCCATATCTGACGTGTGTTGTGTTCAATGTTCGTATCTTGTATTAGGACATTTGTCTGCCTATTGGTGTAATCATTAGGACATTTGTCTGCCTATTGGTGTAATCATTAGGACATTTGTCTGCCTATTGGTGTAATCATTAGGACATTTGTCTGCCTATTGGTGTAATCATTAGGACATTTGTCTTCCTATTGGTGTAATCATTAGGACATTTGTCTGCCTATTGGTGTAATCATTAGGACATTTGTCTGCCTATTGGTGTAATCATTAGGACATTTGTCTGCCTATTGGTGTAATCATTAGGACATTTGTCTGCCTATTGGTGTAATCATTAGGACATTCGTCTGTCTATCGGTGTAATCATTAGGACATTCGTCTATTAATCACGCTATTTCAGTTCGTTTAAGTTAAAAAATTTAAAAAAAAACAACAATGGTCTGATCAGATCAGACTTGTATAAACGACTGCCCATCTATACAAATAATAAGAGCAATTTCCTAACGTTTTTTTTTTCTTAAGTACCAAACATTTTTAATATAGTCTAAGTCTGGGTGAAATATTAACACAAGCGGTGAAAAAAAACAAAACATGTTTAGAATGGGCTCTATAAACTTGAGCGAACATTTCTTTTAACAGCAAACATAAACAAGTCTGATACGTTCATCAGGACGGACCAACTAGACGTTCAAACGGACAAACTATGCGGCTGGCCATAAGGCCCTGCCTGCTATAAGGCCCATTCCGGTAGCTATCCCCATTAATTATAATCCAAAGAGGGCCCTGGCATGTACTTTTGCCTTGGGCCCCGAATATCTTTAGAACTCTCTGACAAGGACCCCAGTTACATAATAATGTTCTGTTTAAGATACACAGGTGACCTCAAGAAATATGAACTTCATCTTAAAATGTGAACTTGTTTTGAAACTCAAAGAGTTGTCACGTGACGTCTATTTTATCTTGTCAAAGGCAGTGTGACGAACGAGTTTAATCTGGGGTGATGTGCCACAATCCGGCAAAAGAGAAGTGAATGTCGCTGTCCAGGCAGTTATTAAGTGAGCCTTCCTTAGTCTTAATGTGACAGTTTCTAAACGAACACAGGGGGAAGTAAAACATAAGACGACCACATGAATTGAAAGACGTCCACATGTATTGAGAGAAAGACGTCCACATGTATTGAGAGAAAGACGTCCACATGTATTGAAAGAAAGACGTGCAAATGTTTTGAGAAAAAGACGTCCACATTTATTGAGAGAAAGACGTCCACATGTATTGAGAAAAAGACGTCCATATGTATTGAGAGAAAGACGTCCATATTTATTGAAAGAAAGACGTCCAAATGTATTGAAAGAAAGACGTGCACATGTTTTGAGAAAAAGACGTCCACATGTATTGAGAAAAAGACGTCCATATGTATTGAGAGAAAGACGTCCACATGTATTGAGAGAAAGACGTCCACATGTATTGAAAGAAAGACGTGCACATGTTTTGAGAAAAAGACGTCCACATGTATTGAGAAAAAGACGTCCATATGTATTGAGAAAAAGACGTCCACATGTATTGAGAGAAAGACGTCCACATGTATTGAAAGAAAGACGTGCACATGTTTTGAGAAAAAGACGTCCACATGTATTGAGAGAAAGACGTCCACATGTATTGAGAAAAAGACGTCCATATGTATTGAGAGAAAGACATTCACATGTATTGAGAGAAAGACGTCCATATTTATTGAAAGAAAGACGTCCATATGTATTGAGAGAAAGACGTCCATATTTATTGAAAGAAAGACGTCCACATGTATTGAGAGAAAGACGTCCACATGTATTGAGAAAAAGACGTCCACATATATTGAGAGAAAGACGTCCATATTTTTTGAAAGAAATACGTCCACATGTATTGAGAGAAAGACGTCCACATGTATTGAGAAAAAGACGTCCACATATATTGAGAGAAAGACGTCCACATGTATAGAGGCATTATACGTCCATACCTTAGGTGTCTATATCGTATAATGTTTTGAGTTCAATATAAGACGTCAACATGCATATGACGTATTGAGCTCAATCTATAAGTCTACGTCATTTGTACTGAATACAACACCAGATATTCAACATGGGGGTCCTCTTACCAGGGTAGGGACGAGGCAACCTCATATCTATGAGTACGGCTCTGAAATAAACAATTTAGAAAAAAAGCTGTGAAATAAAAATCTACCAAAGTCTAAAAGTCGACTTTTAGACTTAAAACATAAAATATAGATCTAAAAACATGCAAGACTAAAAATAGATTTTCACCCACAGCATATGGCTTTTTAAATAATAAATTTATTATGTTATACATCTCTAAATTCTAGACCTACTGCTTATAGTTTGAACAATCATAAATCTATTTCTTATAGTCTAACAACTCTATGATGTATTTACCCTATTTTTTTTTTACACTGCCAGCACTTTCTCATGTATAGACAAACCGTTTTTTTTTTCTTTCTCTTTTCTGAACTGAACATTTTCTTGTTCAAGTTTTTATTTGAACAATTGCCTCTCGAAACGAACAATTTCCGTGACTTTAGTTTCTTTAATTCTGTTTTTTTATTGGCTGGGGGGAAAAATAACCTAACAAAAGAAGCAACGGGAATAATATCATGGGCGGGAGGGAGGGGGTTGGGGGAGCGACTCCTAAATTCTCCCAATAAATCATTTTGCCTGTCTGTGACAGCGACTCAATTGCCTTCATTTTGGGGCCATTTTTACTCACGCTAGAAGTAAGCTCGTTTTACAGAGTTGACGAGAGAGGCGCGTTCACATCACTACAGTCAAAGTTGGTGCAGTTTGGTATGTTCACTACGTCATGTTACACACTCGCATGGAGTCTTGGCAAGAGAATGAACACAAAGAAAAAGTAATACATTTTGATTGAAAGATTTTAGTGTCAATATTTCGGAAAAAGTTTAATTTGTAACAAAGTTTTCACTTTTTAATATTTTAGATGGTGGGTGCTCTTGCAATTATTTATAACCAATGTTTTATTACTCCATTTTACACATATTATTATTATTATTATTACTAGCTGTACCCTATAAAAACCTTTGTATAGAGTTATATCCCCTTAGGCTTGATTGGTACGCTATGTTATTTTTGGTTTCGGGCAGATCCGATTTTTTCATGATTGTATTTTAAACAGGAATACTGTTGTATAAATCCTTTACTTTCCATTTAACGCAGAACCTAAATCGCTATTATTTTATTAGATATTTGTAATAGACTGAATGCTAACGAAATATTGAAATTACAACAATATTTACTTTACAGAACAACCCTCAATGTAAAATATTGTGTAAAAATGTAACACACAAAATTGAAGAGAAAATGAAAAATAAACAGCAAAGTTTTTTATTGGTACTCAACAATTTATTAAGTCTTAATGAATTTATTGTAGTTTATTTAATTCAAAATAGCTCAGTAAAACCACTAATAGAATTACTAAGTAAAATCACTTATATAATATCTAAGTAAAACCACCAATATAATTCTCAGACACTTAGTCAATACCAAATGAATCAGCCATTGAACAGAATTTGAATCTAATAATAGTTCATTCTGTTTGAACATACTACACTGTTCAAATCTGTCAAGTTGACTAAAACTAAAGACACAAAATATTTCCATCGTCCAGCACTCAAGTATAGTCTTCTGAACGAGCCATGCAGCTCTGGCCCCAGCACGCCTAACTTGACAGAGGCGGTAGTCTGAAATATTGCTAAATGGGGCTTATAGTTTGGGGAGTCTTAATTATTTCTCTCTTCCCTTGAAGCCCATAACATCTGCACGTGCCCTGCAATGTGCACGCTATCGACATTTTAACTCTCGCGCTCGAAAATGTCCAGGAGTGGTGGAGGAAATGTCCTCTTCCGTCTTTATATCTCCGCTTCGTATTTAGACAGCTTTCGTCCTTACGGTTTTTATTTACACCCGTTTTATAACAGACCTCTTTCGTCCTAGTCTTGACTTAACATTTCTTGCATGCGTATACCTTCTCCATATTTATACCTCTTCCTTCTTTCATCATAGCCGTATGTATAATTTCTAGACCTTATAGTATGTATACCCTTTTTTCTTTAAATCTCATTTATGTGTACATTTAGATATTTATTCTTTCTCCTTTACACGTTTAACGTGATCCGCAGTGTGAGTACTTAAATTATTACTCTTAAACTAAATCAAGTCTTGTGAGATGGTGGTGGTACTCTTTGCGATGCGTATATAAGCTGAGAATCATATATACCTATATTAGATAATTTATGCATATAAAAAAATTCCTATGCCTAAATAGACTTGTATAAATTGAGATAGTAATAGACATTTGACAGAAACACACAGAGAGACATGACTAACTAATACTGTGATCTAATATACAAATGTTCTAATTTATTCATCTAGTTTGCTCCAAACTGCCATTGCTGTTTAACCTGAAATGTGAATCAACAATCAGCCATTGTCTCCTTTCCAACAATTTCATAACGTTTTTTTTTATACATATAAAATATCATCACTCATTATTGCTACCATAGACGGACAGCGAATGAGGCCAGTCTGTGCGTGTGTGTCTGTGTGTGTGTGTCCATGTGTGTGTCTGTGTGTATGTGTGTGAGGTTGTGTGACTGATACACACGTCAAGAAAAATGGCACGTGCAATAACTGTTGAGTGAAAATTGATGAGTATTTAATGTGGAATGCAGAAGTTGTGGGTGAGTAGAGAGTAGTTTCTCGTTGATTGGCGTATGGGTTTACTACTGGCAGCACTAAATTGATGTAATATTGGAAATAGTGTGATGGTAGAACAGTACTTTGATGGAAATAGTGTGATGGTAGAACAGTACTTTGATGGAAATAGTGTGATGGTAGAGCAGTACTTTGATAGAAATAGTGTGATGGTAGAACAGTACTTTGATGGAAATAGTGTGATAGTAGAACAGTACTTTGATGGAAATAGTGTGATGGTAGAACAGTACTTTGATGGAAATAGTGTGATGGTAGAACAGTACTTTGATGGAAATAGTGTGATGGTAGAACAGTACTTTGATGGAAATAAGTCTATTCGAAAAAAAGGAGTTGAGGCAATACAACAGTATTAGTAGTCTTGAGGCAATTCAACAGTATTAGTAGTCTTGAGGCAATACAACAGTATTAGTAGTCTTGAGGCGATACAACAGTATTAGTAGTCTTGAGGCAATACAACAGTATTAGTAGTCTTGAGGCAATACAACAGTATTAGTAGTCTTGAGGCAATACAACAGTATTAGTAGTCTTGAGGCAATACAACAGTATTAGTAGTCTTTAGGCAATACAACAGTATTAGTAGTCTTGAGGCAATGTTCTCTATGATGTCACCAAACTAAATAAAACTTAGGGTAATGATGTCACCAAACTATGTGAAACCTATGTCCATGATGTCACCAAACTATGTGAAACCTATGTCCATGATGTCACCAAACTATGTGAAACCTATGTCCATGATGTCACCAAACTATGTGAAACCTATGTCCATGATGTCACCAAACTATGTGAAACCTATGTCCATGATGTCATCAAACTATATGAAACCTATGTCCATGATGTCACCAAACTATATGAAACCTATGTCCATGATGTCACCAAACTATGTGAAACCTATGTCCATGATGTCATCAAACTATGTGAAACATATGTCCATGATGTCACCAAACTATGTGAAACCTTTGTCCATGATGTTCTTGTTGTAAACAAAGTCTACAAAGTAGGCTGAACTTTAACGGTTTTTTTTTAAATATAGCGAGACAGAGAGAAGTGGCCAGGACAACAATAAAACATATACAGAGCAAGAAAAAGTTCGTGTTAGAGAGTAGCCCAACAAAGGTAGAAGGAAGCCTTGACTTTTGGCGCATGCCCAGTTTGAAAGGACGGAAGTAATAAACCTGTCTTCCACTGAGTGCAAAGGGATTTCCTTAGTCCTCAGTACAATGGTGGAAAGCGGCATTCCGTACTGGAGTCTATCTATCTATCTATCTATCTATCTATCTATCTATCTATCTATCTATCTATCTATCTATCTATCTATCTATCTATCTATCTATCTATCTATCTATCTATCTATCTATCTATCTATCTATCTATCTATATCTATCTATCTCTCACTATATATATATATATATATATATATATATATATATACTCTATACTTATAAGACGCATTAGTTGTCTGTCTGTCTGTCTGTCTGTCTGTTCTCTTATAACTCAAGATCCAGAAAACCAAAAAACGTGAAATTTGTTACACATACACATAATTACATGGGGAAGGTTATAGGACAGGTTTCGTTTCATCTCGATGGGTAGTTTAATTGTAATTAATTATCTTTATTTTAGTATTTTACTATATTAAAGTAATCTCGACGGCGCCATAGATAAAATTCCTCTGTGACGTCATTTCCCTATGACACATTTTTAAAAGAGGGGTAACTCTCGGAAACTCCAATTGTAAACATGATGAAATCAATAGTCATATCTATTTACCTATCGTTTTATGTATTCGGAAGATTAAAATTAAAGGTGCACTTTAATAAACCGAAATACGTTAATTAAAATGTTTCTGTGACATTATTAACATTATTAATACAATCTCAATGCGTAGTTTAATTGTAATTAATTATTTTAGTATTTTACTATATTAAAGTATCCACGGTATGGGATCGCCTTCACTATAAATAAAAATCGCGCACCAAGTGAATGTGTAATTGAACGGACGGTGAAGAAAGGGCTAGGGACGGGGAAAAAAAAAATATTGTTGTTTTTTTTTCATGCTGCAAGTACCCGACTTTGCCCGGGATTAAAATAAGGTTTTCTGTTTATTTAAGAAACGTAATTTGACGTTTAATTGTACAGAGAGAGGGAGGGGGGAGAGAGATAAAGAGAGAGGGGGCAGGGAGGGAGAGGGAAGGAGGGGGCAGAGAGGGGGAGAGAAGGAGGGAGGGAGGGAGAGAGGTGGTAGGGAGGGAGATTAATGGGGAGGGAGTGAGAGGGAGGGTTGGAGAGAGAAAGGGAGGGAGGGAAAGAAAAAGGAAGGGAGGGAGTAGGGAGGGAGATAGAGGGGAGGGAGTGAGAGAAAGGGGAGGGAAGGAGAGAGAGGGAGAGAGAGGATGGGAGGGAGTGAGAGATAATGAGAGAGAGGGGGGCAGGGAGGGAGAGAGGGGGAGGAGGAAGGGAGGAAGGTGGAGAGAGGGGGGACGGGGTGAGAGAAGGAGGGAGGGATATAGGGAGAGAGAGGGAGAGAGAGAGAAAAAGAGAGAGAGAATGGGGGCGGGGGAGGAGAGAGGAAAGGAGGGTAGGAGGGAGAGAGGGAGGGAGGGGGGTGGACAGGGGGGAGAGTGGGAGAGGGAGCTGGGGGGAGAGGGAGCATGGGGAGAGGGAGAGAAAAAAGAAGGGAGGGGGCAGGGAGGGAGATAGAGGGGAGGGAGGGAAAGAGAGGGTGGGAGAGAGGGAGAGAGAGAAAGAGTGAGGGGGCAGGGAGGGAGAGAGAGGGAATGAGGGAGGGATGAATGGGGAGAGAGAGATGGGAGAGAGGGAGGGAGAGGGAGGGAGGGAGAAAGGGAGGGAAAGGGAGAGAGGGGGAGGGAGGGGGAGAGAGGAAGAGGGGGAGAGAGAGAGATGGGAGAGAGAGGGAGGGAGAAAGGAGGGAGGGAGAGAGGGGGTAGGGAGGGAGAGGATGGGAGAAATGGGAGGGAGTGAGAGATAAAGAGAGATAGGGGGCAGGGAGGGAGAGAGGGGGGAGGAGGAAGGGAGGAAGGTGGAGAGACGGGGGACGGGAGTGAGAGAAGGAGGGAGGGAGATAGGGAGAGAGAGGGAGATGGGAGAGTTAGAGAGGGAAGGAGAGGGAGGGAGGGAAAGAGAAAGGGAGAGAGGGGTAAGGAGGGAGAGGGAGGGGGAAGGAGAGAGGGGGAGGGAGAAAACAAAAGGTAAACAGGAAACCTTATTTTAAACCCGGGCAAAGCCGGGTACTTGCAACTAGTATATATATACATCATCTATCTATTTATCTATCTACCTGCCTGTTTATCTGTCTGTTTATCTGTTTATATATCTATTATCTGCCTCTGTATAAATTATAATATCAATTTAACTTTGAAACTTTATTTATTCATTTGGTACTTCTATTTATCTCAGCTGTAGTAAATGAAACCAAATGTTAAGGTTACATCAGTCATGTACTGAAAAGTGCTGTGAAGGGAACACCCACCAACCACTAAAATGTAAGTTTGTTGTTAGCGAGCTACATAAACACTTCAGGTAATGTTTTGTATGCGTTCAATGCTGTAGTCATTGATGCTACAATCACCGGTCGTCAATGGGTTAAGTTAAAACAACCCTGTAAAACTATGAAGTGCATCTCTCAGCAGAGAGAAATAACTCAACGGCCTTGTAGAGTGATACAAGTCACCGTATCCGGCCTTGCAGAATGATACAAATCACCGTATCCGGCCTTGTTTTTATCTGAAGTTTTATTTTACTGCAAATGTCTGAACGCCGAACTGTTGAAGCGAGACAAAAAGCACAAGGTGATTGCAACGTGAATATGTGTCAGTGCTAATGTTCAGTTCGTATGGGGCCAATCAGTTTTGTACTTGACGGCCTCAAAGATTTGATTCGAGTGGTTGATTTCGTGTCCGAGGCTCAGCTAAAACCTTTAATGAACTAGGTGCAAGTATTTCTTTGTGCCATCATACTACAGGGGATGAACGTACGAGGTTTTCAGAACTGGATTGTGAGAAACACACCTGAGGTAAACAATATTAATAGTGGGCAGTTGGTGGGTTGGTCATTGTTTTATATGAGGGTGAGCGAGGTATGCATTTGAAAGTTACCCTGAAATACAAAAATATGAGTTGATGGGTATGTTAGTCCAGACAATACAAACAATAGCACACAATACAAACATTAGCAGACAATACAAGCATTAGCACACAGTACAAACATTAGCACACAATACAAACATTAGCACACAATACAAACATTAGCACATAATACGAACAATAGCACACAATACAAACATTCGAACACAAAACAAACATTCGAACACAATACAAACATTCGAACACAATGCAAACATTCGAACACAATACAAACATTAGCACATAATACAAACATTAGCACACAATACAAACATTAGCACACAATACAAACATTAGCAGACAATAAAAACATTAGCAGACAATACAAACATGAGCACATAATACAAACATTAGCACACAATACAAACGAGAAAAACTATGGTTGAACACTTAATGTTTATTACTAGTCTGTCGATAGATCACCAAATAGATAGATAGAAATATCGAAATTGTGTTAGATGGACAGACGGATAGACGAAAAAGTCCGAAAAACAAACAACGGATAATAGATAGGATGGATTTATTAATAGATTGATGGATAGATATAAATAAAGATAAATAGATAACATAGATAGATAGATAGATATCACATGCCACATGAAGAACGTTGCTAGTGTTAAATGTTAAGTCCACAAGAAAGTAAAAAAACCAAACATAACGACTAGGATACGAAGAACTAAATGTTTAAGATTCCCCCCCCCAAATATTGACCAATATTGACCAATAGAAACCATTTGACCCAAATCACGAATCAGTCGATGGTCTTCAGTCACCAGTAAGTCACGTTCACTCAAGTCTGACAGCCGAAAGACGTTCTCCCAGCTCCATTGGTTTCCGTCCAAGTTTAAAGCGGAAGGTCGAAGTGCCCTGCCAGGGTCGTTACGCGTGAGCAAAGTCGTCCCTGGTCAGACGTGCGTGCGCATCAAAACAGCTCAAGAGTCTAGGATTCGGTCCAGATGGCAAACCTTTGAAGAGAGGGTGAGGGCAGGGCGACAAGGGTCGAATCCTTCATCCCGGGCCAGACATTAGGGGGACGTAATGATTGGTCTCATTATAAGGTGTTTAGTGGACAGATGAGAGATAAATCTGACCAACGGCAATTTAATTGGATCAGAGGCCGTGCTAATGTACTGCAGACAGCGCGAGTAGTTGCTGTAAACGTCTGAGGAACACAACTGATCTAAACAGCACAGTGTGCATGCCCCCTATATCTCTAATTATTCTACCTGAGCCTTTCATAGGTATTGGCCAAAGATCATGTTTGTAAGTATGTCATGATTAAAAGATCAAAGCCACTTAATAGACTCAACACAGTGTGTGTGGGGGGGGGAATGACTACTGGACCCACATTGGCTAAGAGTCTCATAGCCCCCCCCCCCCATCATTAGCTAAGTGTCCCACAGCAAGTAACACCTTATGAAACCTTTTTTTTTTGTTATTAGAATATTAAATAGTGTTGAATTAAAAATATATTTTCATTTAACACAATCAGAAATACTATACATCAATAATACAAGATTTTATTGCATGTGACATAAAACAATGGGGGGTAGGGGGTATACAAGCTAATATATCTTAATAAAGCATATCTAAGGCCGTTCTACAGGATATTCAAACTGACCCCACACTGGCTAAGTGTCTCACTGCCCCCCCATTGGCCAAGGGTCTCACTGGGCCCCCACTAGCTAAGAGTGACACTGGGCCCCCACTAGCTAAGAGTGACACTGGGCCCCCACTAGCTAAGAGTGACACTGGCCCCCCACTGGCTGGGTCTCATTGGGCCCCCACTGGCTACTCCCTACCACTACATTTATCTCTTTTCATCTGTTGTTATACGCATCAATGTGGTGTATAATAATTTGCTTAAGGCTCTATAATACCTTCAAGCGCCTCTGATTGTATCCAGATGATTTATAAAAGTAGCGGGGCTACTAGAGGCGATTTTACAGACACATTTAAAAACAGCAGCATGTAAAGAATTAAAGTATATCAAATTATGTCAATGAATAAATAAATAAATAAATAAATATATATATATATATATATATATATATATATATATATATATACATATAACAGAATTATGACTGAATGTTCAATGTAAAGTTTCTTCCTCATTATTCTTGGATCTGTGTGAATTAATGGAGTTTCTACAAATATCGCACAGTTTAGCCAACCATTGCTAATATAAACGGTCACAAAAAGTTCGTAACATGAGAGAGAGAGAGAGAGAGAAAGAGAGAGAGAGAGAGAGAGAGAGAGAGAGACCAGGTATGTTTCTGGAGGCATTATTTCATGAGGTAATGTTTGCTAGCCTAGAGGAGTGAGAGTTTACTGTCACTATGACCTGTGAATGTGTGAGTTGTGGGAGTTAGTGTGTGAGAGGTGAGTGAGTCAGTGATTATGGTGTGGGAGTCAGTAGTTGTGGTGTGAGAGTCAGTGCTGTGGTGTGTGGGAATCAGTGTGTGTGTAGTTTGGGAGTCAGCGTGTGAGACATTTGTGAGTCAGTGTGTGGTGTTTGAAAGTCAGTCTATGTGTGTGTGTGTGTGTGATTTGTGGGAGTCAGTGCGTTTGGTGTGTGTGAGTCAGTGTGTCCAGTATGTGACAGTCAGTGTGCGTGGGATTCAGTGTATGAGACATGTGAGAGTCATTGTGTGAGAGATGTAGGAATCAGTGTGTGAGAGATGTGGAAGTCAGTTCTTTACTTTGTCCAATCGCCTTATCTTTAGGATGCTCTTGCTTGAGACAACTATTTACGTATGTCACTGAAGACTGTTGGTCAATGTGTTGTTGACCTCCATGTTTATGCTGCACTCAACTGAATCATTACTTTTTGTATTTCACGTCAAATATTTATTGTTTTGAGCTAAGAAATTAATTTTGAAAAAAAAAAAAGAATAAAGTTGAAAAACTGAACAGAAAATGATTAGCGGGATATCTAAAAGTATGTTGGAATTATCAAATAATCATGTTATACCCTAGAGATCGTCACATGTTTCTAGAATGGTTGTACCAAGAGAATTGTTGTACGAAGAGAATTGTGTGTTTTGATCTCAATATATATTCATTCACTTATGCATACTTCCATATCACTTATTAAAACCCCCCTTTAAAAAAAAAAAAACCGTTGAATACATTTTTTTTTTAAAAGTCGGTTGTCGAATGATTGGGTTATGAACGGTTTAAAAAAGTAAAAAAAAAAACAAGGAAAGAACAAATCTTTATAGTTTGAGTAGTCCTGTGAAACCCGAGATGGTAGAATTAGCAAAAAAAGTTTTGAGTTTCTTATTGTGAGTAGAGTTGGTTTGAAAGGGGAGAGCACTGCCGCGCTGCTAATCTTTTATTGCTGTGTTCTTCTCCCCTGGATCTGACTACCACCTCCACCACCCCACACCACGACCCCCCCTTCCAATTACCCCCCCACCCGTCGTTGTCTACGTGTACATAACATTCCTGCATATTAACACGTATCACACAACATGATAGTAGTATTGAGGGGGGGGGGGAATACAGCTCAAGATTTTACAAGGGGGGGGGGGACAAAATAACAATAAATCCGGTACAAATTATATGTATCGTGCTGAGTTGTTCTTTCGGGTTGGCGGACTGGGCGGCTGCCTGGGGCCCCTGCTGCTAAGGGGGCCTCCTATCGGGACGTTTGTTTTGTCGCAGCCCAATAGACATGTGAAATTAAAGCTGTCGTTTTTTTTTTAAGAACAAATTTGCTGAATTATCTGAACACATAACATTTTGTAAGACTTGCGTGGCTAACAGCCGGGACAGCCAACAGTCGAGACAGTCAACAGTCGGGACAGTCAGCTGTCGGGACAGTCAGCGGTCGGGACATCTACCAATCGGGACAGTCAGCAGTCGGGACATCCAACTGTCGGGACAGTCAGCTGTCGGGACAGTCAGCGGTCGGGACATCTACCAATCGGGACAGTCAGCAGTCGGGACATCCAACTGTCGGGACAGTCAGCTGTCGGGACAGTCAGCAGTCGGGACAGTCAGCAGTCGGGACAGTCAGCAGTCGGGACATCCAACAGAAAGAATTGCAAAGCAGTTATAGGGACGATTTTTTCCAAGAATTCCTTCCCCCTAACCATTGTTCTATCCATAACCATTGTTCTATCCATAACCATTGTTCTATCCATAACCATTGTTCTATCCATAGCTGACTATATTTTAAAGAAATTATGATAATAGATAAAGTTCATTTTAAATCTAGGGGTAAAGGTCATATGAAAGTTATATGAATATTTTATCGGTACATATGCACAGAAATAAGCATAAATCATGACTTTATAAGTGTTAGACTCGGCATAAAGAAATACATACAGACAGACGTTGTCCTGATTTAAGGGTTAGGTGGGCGGGGCACTGGATGACTGCCTATTTTTCCTATGCCTCATATCTGCTCTACTGCCAATTCTCAGACAGAACACACCAGGTTAGGGGACGAATTCCTTTAACGAGACGGGTGGTCGAGGTATTATATAACAACGTAGACTTGGATTAGTTATAACAACTTATGCTGCTGTTCACTACTGCTTTATGCTGTCCCCTTCTATTTAAACACAGCCCGCTTCATTTATATTTAGATTTCATAACAAAACTATCTCACTATGAATGTATTTATTTTACAAACTTGTTTTCTTAATCGTGTCTAGAATCAAAGGTTGAAAGGTCTTCTTACTCCAGGTTAAAGGTTGGTAGGTCTTCTTACTCCAGGTTAAAGGTTGATAGGTCTTCTTACTCCAGGTTAAAAGTTGATAGGTCTTCTTACTCCAGGTTAAAAGTTGATAGGTCTTCTTCCTCCAGGTTAAAGGTTGATAGGTCTTCTTGCTCCAGGTTAAAAGTTGATAGGTCTTCTTACTCCAGGTTAAAAAATGATAGGTCTTCTTACTGCAGGGTAAAAGTTGATAGGTCTTCTTACTCCAGGTTAAAAGTTGATAGGTCTTCTTCCTCCAGGTTAAAGATTGATAGGTCTTCTTGCTCCAAGTTAAAGGTTGATAGGTCTTCTTACTCCAGGTTAAAAGTTCATAGGCCTTCTTTCTCCAGGTTAAAAGTTGATAAATCTTTTTGCTCCAGGTTAAAGGTTGATAGGTCTTCTTGCTCCAGGTTAAAGGTTGATAGATCTTCTTACTCCAGGTTAAAAGATGATAAGTCTTCTTACTCCAGGTTAAAGGTTGATAGGTCTTCTTACTCCAGGTTAAAAGTTGATAGGTCTTCTTACTCCAGGTTAAAAGTTGATAAGTCTTCTTGCTCCGGGTTAAAGGTTGATAGGTCTTCTTACTCCAGGTTAAAAGTTGATAAGTCTTCTTGCTCCAGGTTAAAAGTTGATAGGTGTTTTTAGTCCAGGTTAAAAGTGGATAGGTCTTCTTGCTCCAGGTTAAAGGTTGATAGGTCTTCTTACTCCAGGTTAAAGGTTGATAGGCCTTCTTCCTCCAGGTTAAAAGTTGATAGATCTTCTTACTCCAGGTTAAAAGTTGATAAGTCTTCTTGCTCCAGGTTAAAAGTTGATAAATTTTTTTGCTCCAGGTTAAAGGTTGATATGTCTTCTTAGTCCAGGTTAAAGGTTGATAGGTCTTCTTGCTCCAGGTTAAAGGTTGATAGGTCTTCTTACTCCAGGTTAAAGGTTGATAGATCTTCTTACTCCAGGTTAAAAGTTGATAGATCTTCTTACTCCAGGTTAAAAGTTGATAAGTCTTCTTGCTCCAGGTTAAAAGTTGATAGGTCTTCTTACTCCAGGTTAAAAGTTGATAGGTCTTCTTCCTCCAGGTTAAAGGTTGATAGGTCTTCTTACTCCAGGTTAAAGGTTGATAGGCCTTCTTTCTCCAGGTTAAAAGTTGATAAATCTTTTTGCTCCAGGTTAAAGGTTGATAGGTCTTCTTGCTCCAGGTTAAAGGTTGATAGATCTTCTTACTCCAGGTTAAAAGTTGGTAAGTCTTCTTACTCCAGGTTAAAGGTTGATAGGTCTTCTTACTCCAGTTTAAAGGTTGATAGGTCTTCTTACTCCAGGTTAAAAGTTGATAGGTCTTCTTACTCCAGGTTTAAGGTTGATAGGTCTTCTTACTCCAGGTTAAAAGTTGATAGGTCTTCTTCCTCCAGGTTAAAGGTTGATAGGTCTTCTTACTCCAGGGTTTATAAGCTGCAGGTTAAAATATCTCTGTAACATAAACTTCTCAGCCACTCATATATATTTATATCAAACATGTATCAAAGAAACATTGTCAACACAAAATGCTTTTAGACAGACAGACATATAGAATGACTGATAGATAGATGGATAGATACATAGATAGATACATAGATAGATACGTAAATAGATACGTAGATAGATAGGTACTTAGATAGATAAATACATAGATAGATATATACATAGATAGATATATACATAGATACATAGACATCTAAAAATGAGGTCGACATTTTCTGTTTACGACTAACTGCCAGTTGACCATAACCCCCCCCCCTCCCGGCTCTGCGTCCATCAAAATATTTCTACCTTCAAGTCATGTGACGATGATGCAAACAGGTGACCTTAAAAGTTACTTTTAACACCTTTGACCCTCTGGCTTGACCTGACGTACAACAGGACCTACTATCCACGCCCAGACCTGGGATAATTTCACCCTCCCACCCACTCCCCCGCGTACCTGATGATTAGCCTTAAATAGGTCACCACGGTTCAACAGTTGGAAACATAACATTACATCTTCAAGTCGAATAAAAGGAGCTTCTCCATTTTTTTCAAAAGGTCAGCATGGTCGTCAGAAAGTCCTCCTATTGTCCTCTGGTCCTATACAGCAGGACCTCCTGAGTCCCTTCACCTCTTTACAATCTACATCTCAATTACTCCTGTAGTTATAGAACGTGAAAGGAGAGAAAAAGATATTTGGTTCCTTCTCTTTCTTTCTTTCTTTCTTTCTTTTTCTCCCCCCCCCCTTTTTTTATCTTTCTTCTTCTCTCTCTCTCTCTCTATCCTATAGAATGTAACAGTCATCAATGTCACCTTGACGTCTTTGTAATAGTGTCACCTTAGAGTAGAAGTGAGGAGTTACAAGGTCAAAGGTCTTTCTCCCCCCACCTCTAACACTTACTCTGACCACCACTACCCACCGACGCACTCCTCTTTCCTTTTTTTTTTTGTTTTTACTTCCTTGTTCCTGGCGATATCCTCCTCGATCCCCGCCACCCCACCCCATCCATTACCCACATCTTCTCACCACCCCCCACCCCAAGTCTATTTGTTGTGTGTTTAGCCTTGAGTAGTCTCAGACAGTACCCAGAAACAGCTGTCGCCGACCGGCTACCAAAAACACAAGTATCGGACGAAAGAATTCAATTTACACCAGGAACCCCCCTTTCCCCCCCCCCCCCCCCGTCGAAGCTGGGGGGAGGGGGTGGAGTCCGTGACGAGCATAAGATGCCCGGTGGACTCCAGGGCTGGAGAGGCAGACGAGGGCTCGTCAAGGTTAGTCATCAATTATCTGGATTCTCTTGAGGGACAATCCCGGACATTTAGCAGTGACTGGCTCCCTGAGACTGGGGCGACATTTTCAACTGGAGGAAAATACAACACGGGGGAACAAAGTGGAACCGACACGTTTTTGAAATTACACACAGGAACAAAGTGGAACCGACACATTTTGAAATGACATTAAGTTCGACAATCACGGCCCTGTGTGTAAAATGTTACAAGTAACAAATGTAAAACTTGTAAACATGACAGGCACCGAGATATGTCGGGTCGCTGTTTGGTATTCAACAAATTTACTGAGTAGCGTAGTTCACGTTTCATTAAATCAATGTCTCTAAAATTTTGAAAACTTTGTTTCGCATTTCCAGCAAATTCAACTTTTATCGAAATTTAAAAGTTAATGTTCACAAATAAAAAAAAAATTATTATATTAAAAATTAGCTCATAAAAAATAAATTTAATTTACTGTCGGTACAGGATTTAAATAAGAAAAAATAAATCGCACTCAATATGTTGTGACAGACATTTGGTAGTGATAGAATCGGGAATATGTATCAAATTAATGTTGGTATAAATACAAATAAATTGATTCAATTTCACTTCACTTGAAATATTTTTTTGTAACATAATAAAAATGTAAACTGCAGTGGCGTAGCGGGGGGGGGGGGCAAAGTGGGTGGCATTATGCTCCGGGCGCTACTCACAAAGGGGCGGCAAATGGTATATTTTACATATAATATTATATGGTTTTCGAATGGGGCGGGTGTGGGGGGGGGACGCTAAAAAGGTATTTTGCCCCGGGCGCGAGTAAAGCTCGCTACGCCACTGAATGCCTGTCTTTCCAATCAAAGTTATTGGTAATAATTTTGATGAAACAAGGATGCAGATAGTTGCACTTTTTAATTGAATTCCTTAACATCGTGTGTGTATTATGTTTAGTGACGTCTAACCAACGTCGGAATATGTTAACATAATTACACATGGTATTGACAGAGTAGGAAACAATGGAACAATTTTTGAATTAAACAAAAACTGTAACTATTTTACAAAACAAACAAACAGTTAATTTACCGAGATGCATCATTTATTTAATGGAGAGTGACACAATTTAGTCGATTTGTACAGCCTGAGAGACAATTAGTTCTAGTCAAAGTTACATAAACAGTTTTACTTGCTGTGTTGTTGTTTGATAGGTTACATGTATGACGCAATGGTTTCGTGCTGGACTTCAGACACATCTATTGGTTTACATTAGTTCGTAATGTGTTAGTTTTGTTTGCGTGGGTAATCTTGTGTGTGTGGTGTGTGTGTGTGTGTGTGTGAAAGTGTGAACAGGATTAAATACCATCATAATCGTTAATTTATGCGACCTAACATCCATGTTGCTCATTGTGTGGCTGGAGTGACCACCAGACGACCGGTTGGTCACGTCTTTGCCTGGGATTGTTTCTTCCCCTCCCCCCCCCACCCCACCACCACACACATTCTACTTCCCGCCAACCAGACAACTAGCAGTACGTACCTTGACTAATGCCAGAGGAAAAACTTTTTCAATCCATTTGTACTGCACGTGACCGGAATAGTCCTGATCAAAGAATTTTTTTTGGAGAGATGGAACGGACGCGGGAAGGGGATGGGGGTAGTGTTTTGTGTGCGATACTATAAATAGACATAGATCTTATTGTTTCTTGAAACATTCTGTCAATAACAGACATTTACACATACATACATGTACACATACAGACATTTACACATACAGACAATGACACATAGAAACATTGACACATACAGACATTTACACATAGAGACATTGACACATACAGACATTTACACACAGACATTTACACATAGACTCAACACAGACATTTACACATAGACTCAACACAGACTTACAGTGCCCCTCATAGACTTACACACATGTTTAACAGACATACGCAGACTTTCACAGATTTACACACATATTTAACACGGACTTACATATATACTTAGCACAGACTTACAGAAATATTTAACACACACTTATACACATATGTAACACAGACTTACGCACATATTTAATAGACCAATACAGACTTTCACAGACTTACACACATATTTAACAAAGACTTACACACATATTTAACACATACATGCACATATAGTTAAAGACAGAATTGCACACATATTTAACACTGACTTACACACACACGGTGGGACGGATGGCCGAGTGGTGTAGATACTCGACTGTCAACCTGAGAGTCCTGGGTTTGACCCTCTTTGAGAACCATAGGAATTTTTTCCAGGTGAAATGTGTTCCAAAGTCGTCCCACAAGTCCACCCAGCTTTAAATGGGTACCCGACTTTAAGTAGGGGGAGTAAAGGCGGCTGGGCGTTGTGCTAACCACACAATCCCTTCATATGCCGAGGTTATAGAAACAGATGAATTCTACACTTCATCTGCCCCGATGGCCCGTTAGGGCTAAGGAAACTTTACTTACACACACACACGTACGCACAAATTATCACCTTAATACACACGGAAATACTGCAATAAATATACATAGGTAATAAGACCTTTAAATAACTAATCATACTTTTCTATAACTAATTTGACCTTTTTGCAACTAATTTGACCTTTGTGCAACTAATCAAGCCTTTATCATATTGTCTGCGAGTCTTTCAGACAGTACTTAAATCTAAGCACAAATATTTGAAGCTTTATTTTACAGTTAAAATAACTGATCATATACCAGGCGTTGAAATTAAAAATAAATAAATCTTAAAGTCGACTATGAATGAAACAAGTCTAACAAAAATATTTTCATTCATATTGATGGCCGTCTCCCCTTGTTGTCTTGTAATATTTATTGCCCAATATAAACATATACATAGAGTGCTTATATCAGATAATTTTATAAACAATAATTATGAAACGTATTTCGAACTAACGCATGGGACAAAATATATATTTATGGCGACACTTATTGACATTTCACTTTTTGTTGACAATAAACAGTGAAAGTTTAGTTTATACCAAAATATAGTAACATTTTATTATATGCCGACACATAAATTGACATAACATTGTATGTCGACATATAGTGTCATTTAACTTTATGCCGAAACATCATGACATTTCAAATATTGTGACACACGTCTTTATAACTGACCTCCATGATACATCTGTCTTTGTCAATACAAAGTGACACTAGTGTTTATGCTCGTACACTGTGACACGTCTGTTTATACCAGTGCACAGTGGCACCAATGTTCCCTCGAAGGTGTGGTATGAAGTGAGCAAGAAATTTTGTCTCTGAGCGACATTTTTGTTTGAGGCCAAAATTTGTGAGCGATTTAAGCGATGTCGTCTGTTGGAGTGAGCGATCGTACGTGTAGTATGAGCGACGCTCTGAATACGTGTGAGCGATCGCTCATTCGCTCAGCTTAGAGGGAACATTGAGTGGCACTACTGTTTATGCCATCACATGCTGACACATCAAGTCATTCTTAACCCGCAGCGACAGATCAACATCCACCGTAGTGTACACGTCTAGTCTCCACCCATCTCTATGTTCTGTTCATCATATCATCTTAACTGAATTCTCTGGGTATGGCTATCATGTCCACTGTTATGTCCTGTCGTGACGCAAATCTCTCCCTCGTGGGGCATAAATCAAGGGGATGCAACTATCCATTAAATTTCCCAGTGCTGGCCAGTTCGTCACGTGGGCAGGAAGGGGCCGCAGATATGGAGATCTGGGTTTGGTCATTGTCATAAATGGTCATTGTTTTGACTTCACAATCTTTCAATATATTAAAAAAAAAAGGTAACAGCAACATGGAAGTTTGTGAAATAAAGTTTGTTTCAGTTATGAATGAGGTTGGCACCATCTGAAATGTATAAAGTTTGTTGAAATCTCTGAGAGTAAAACTACAGTAAGCTAAATAATCTAGATCTACAGTAAACCAGCATATATACATTACACTAACATTCTAAAACTACAGTAGACAGAGGGAATAGTAGGCAGTTGATTATTTTAAACCTTCACTAAACAAAAATAAACATACACTGTCACCATTTTAAAAATAAGAATAAAAGAGTTTTTTTTTTTGTTTTACAACGCTGTCATTATTAATTAGTAAACTTAAGTATACACAACTTCATCATTATGTACAGAACTTCATCATTATGTACACAACTTCATCATTATGTACACAACTTCATCATTATGTAAACAAACAGTTGAAAGAAATCATGAAGGTTAAATTAAAAAAAAAATGTAAGGCCCACCATAGACCGCTAAGGTTTGGTCTAAATCAAGATGTGTCTATATCAAGTTGTGTCTATATCAAGTTGTGTCTATATCAAGATGTGTCTTACATCAAGTTGTGTCTATATCAAGTTGTGTCTATATCAAGTTGTGTCTATATCAAGTTGTGTCTATATCAAGTTGTGTCTATATCAAGATGTGTCTTACATCAAGATGTGTCTATATCAAGATGTGTCTATATCAAGATGTGTCTATATCAAGTTGTGTCTATATCAAGTTGTGTCTATATCAAGTTGTGTCTATATCAAGATGTGTCTATATCAAGATGTGTCTTACATCAAGTTGTGCCTCGTCAAATTTAAAAGGTGAAAGTTTCTGGCGTTAAGGAGAATATATAAATCATTTTATTAAACCGTTGTGTTTTGTTGTGTTTTGTTTTGTTTAACATAAACTGAAACCATCAACAAATAAATCACCCGCCACTCATCTTTCATCCGACAGTTTTACAAATTATTTTTAATGTTTTAAATGTGGATTTAATTGCAACTAACTACTGCATTCATTCACAGAAGGTCTGCTTACAGTTGACAGTTCATTTATCTAGAGAATAATTGTCTATACAGTATTACTGTGTGTGTGTGTGTGAGACAGACATATGAACAGACAGAGAGACCAGAGTCTGCAAATCCGTTTGCACCTTTAAAAATCCTTTGTATTTTACTGTAAGCAGGTAGGTGTCTGTCTGTGTGAAATGTTTTGGTCAGTGTCGCATTTGCTCTTCACATTGTTATAAGAGTGCAGACTAGAGCTATATGTATGTGTTCATCTGTGTTTATCGTCAACTATACTACTACGGCGTTAAATCTTACGGTATTATGTCCAATGTGACTAACTGCTATGTCAAGCTGTATCTATTCACTGTTTTCATATAAAGATGTAAAAGTTTTGTCTGGTGAAATAATATTTTTTTTTCAAAATCCATGTAATGATGAAATGTTTATCCAGTTCAGAAGTTTTTGTAGTGCCCTTTTTTTCCCCCATCCCCTAGCAAGCCGAGTGAGCAATGGCAATGGAGGAACCACGGGAAACACCGATGACTGAACTCACTGAGATCGGAACCTACAACTTACAGAATGACAATAGAGCTCACAGCCAAAGCGCCACAGCAAGTCACCCTCCACTCATGTACTGCCAATAAATACATCTCAATGAAGCTCCGTTAGATGTGTTAGCTTGTTTAAAGCAGATTTACCTATAATTCACTGCAATGCCCCGGTCATTACATACAAGCTCACATATCATCAACTGCAATGTCCCGGACATTACCAACCAGTTGACCTATCATTTACTTCCATTGTACTGTGGTGTCCTTCTGTGATAACGTGAGAGTAAATGTGTTGAGGCATCGTATTGCCGAAGTCATTGGCCGGCTAAGATATTCAACATCCCATCAACAAAATCAAGTCGTTATGTCCACCTTCTGTTGTCCAGACTGTAAACAAACAAATAAACAAACTGACCATTGCACTCATCATTAAGATATTCTTACATCTCGCCTCCCCAACCCCACTCTCCCACACTCTCTGAAAACTTTCCCACTCGTATTCATGTTCCAATTTTTTAAAGCACACGCGTCTAGCATCTGGTGGTGAGTTCAGACCGAGGAGATTCGGGGGAATGGGGGGAAAGGGTAGAAGCGCTACCCTCTTGTAGCACGGTGGAGAATAGCATGAAGTGGGAGGTTGCGTGCCAGGGTGCCTCGGGGGGTAGAAATGGGACCGGGATAGGAAGGGTGGGGTGGGGGGGGGAATGGGGCCACAACGTGCGTATCCGCGAGGCTGTAATGAAATGACCAAACAGAGTCCCGCCATTAGAACGTTTTTGAATGAAGCAAGATAATTTAATCACGAGCAAGGACAAGTGACTTTCGTGCGCTCCCCTCTCCCACCTCCCTCCACCCCTCTCCCAAAGTCTCCCTGGACAGGACAAAAAAAAAAAAGAGGGTTATAGGGGGAGGGGGGAAAAGGGACAATATCTGGAAGAAGAGAATTGTGGGAAAGAAAGAAAAATTCTTCGGGTTATACAGGCCAGTGAGGACGAGTTTCTTTCATTACTTGTACTTGTTGTCTGTTTATATTGAGTGTTTATGTCTTGACGAACTTTTGGGGTGTGAGGGTCAGTGTAAGGGGGTCGAGAAGGGAGGATCGCGGTTGTGTTCATAAGATAATTGTCAAGTGGGAGTTGAGGGTGGATGCTATATCTGGAGATTTTTAAAATTTTATGGACAAAAAATGTTCAAATTAAATTTTCGATGTTTCTCATTTCAGATTAATTTTTGTTTTTTTCGAACTAAATCTGCGCATAGACAACGATGGCAGAAATTTTAGACATAAGACCTAAAAAAAACTGTGTGCACGTGGGGGGGGGGAGGGAACACATCTATGTCTGAATATTTAGGTAACATTGTAGAATCAACTTCTCATACCATTGGTGTGTTCTTTTATTTTTATTTTGGCTGACCCGTGAGCCGAATAGAATTGATATATCCTTGACGGCCATGATTGTTATGACTCTGTCACGTGACCAACGCGTAATAAAACAGATATAGAATTTAAAATCAGTTAAGAAGACCACACCAAATTATGGACATATAATGAAGAAGAGTGTAAAAGCATGTAGAAGTATGTATGTATGTTAAGCCAAATAAAAAGCCATATATATATATTCACCTTCTAACTGCCTCATTAAAATGTATAATACACACATAGAAAAACACACACATATATATATTTACACACACAGAAATACACAAACATATATTTACACACATAGAAACACACACACACACATATTTACAGACATAGAAACACACATACATATTTACACACATAAAAGCACACACACACATATTTACACACATAGAAACACACATATATATATATATATATATATATATATATATATATATATTTTACACACAGAGAAACACACGCACACATATTTACACACAGAAAAACACACACACATAAACTTACACACATAGCAACACACACACATATATTTACACACATAGAAACACACACACACATATTTACACACATAGAAACACACACACAGATATATTTACACACAGAGAAACACACACACATATATTTACACACAGAGAAACACACACACATATATTTACACACATAGAAACACACACACACATATATTTACACACAGAGAAACACACACATATATTTACACACATAGAAACACACACACACATATATTTACACACATAGAAACACACACACACATATATTTACACACATAGAAACACACACACACACACATATATTTACACACATAGAAACACACACACATATACTAACACACATAGCAACACACACACATATATTTACACACATGGAAACACACACATATATATATATATATATATATATATATATATATATATTTACATACAGAGAAACACATACACCCCACATACATACAAAAGAAGTGAATGAAAGCCAATGAAAGTGGGTGTCTTTATATTCAGAGTTGTGAACCAGAAAGCTGCCCGCGGTCTCATCTTAAACAAATTTGTTCCTTGTTAAAATAATATCTTCTAGAGCCCGAGCCACCCCACACATCGCCCCCGGGGTCGTTTGGGGGGGGGGGGAGAAGGGAGGGACATCTCTCAGTGTTAACTACATTTTTATAACACTTGCTGCCAGCGCAGGTTACCCACATTTTTTTTTTTTTATTCCATGACAAACACAAAAATTGAAAGAGTACACAATGAAAGATAGATAGATATGTGGGTTAAGGAAAGACAAATAGTGAAGTTTTTGAATGTTTCAAAATAGTAAATAAGTACAGTTCAGAGGATATGTCTTCGAAGACTTTCTTTGTATTATTTCTAAATGTCAACAGATTTGGGACACCATTTATATCAGCGAGGTCTGACATTTCTCACTAAAGTATCACCCCATAATTTTTTTTTTCATTTTTTCAAATATAAGGTTGTAAAAAAAAATATTAAAACAAAATAAATTCTATTTAGATTCAAATAGTTGTTGTTAAATTGTTTTCTCATTTTATGTACAATATATTAGAAAATACTCGTATTTAAAGAAAATAGAATGCTGTGTAAAATTGACGAGGGTAAATTGACGCGAGGATAAACTTTTCTGAACTTATTTATGAAATTTGTAAAGATTGTGGCTAGACTGAATTTATCTCAAAGCAAGCTAATGACCCTGATTAACCAAAATTTCTTAAACATACACAATGAATTAAAGAGTAGACATAAAATAGTTCATAAGTCTGTTGTGTTTAACTCATTTTAAACATATTTTTCGTTTCAGTTTTTTCCACCGTTATCAACTTTATTTTACCATATCACTTTTCTCTGATCGGTTCTTGGATGATAAGGAAGGCGTACAACGGGCCCTAAGAATTATTGAGAAGTTTGTCCCTCACAGTGTGAAACTGATTTTGTTATTCATGTATTCTTTTGTCGATTTAGTTTGGTCTCACAAGTGTTAGTTCCAAGTAGCTATGGGTGTAAAATCCCTGTAATTTGTTCTTTTGTACGGAAACTTACATTCCACTTGGTGCTGATGGTGAAACTTTCTGTCATTGAAGCACCTTCTTCTGGTATAGTTTTCTGGCGTAATGCTACACTTCCATCTCTTGCCAACATTTATTACAGAACACTCGTCTGGTATTTATTTGTGTAAGTGATGCTTCCTGTTTACAAATGTGCAAAAAATTACGTGTGAATACTTTGTGCTGCATGCATGATATAAGAGCTAAAGGATTGAAAATCTTTTGTAATCTGAGACGACACACTTCCATAATACTAACATCACTTTAGTCGATGGATGCAACCAGTGATTTTCGCATAATGAGATGTCTTTAATAATTTATGCATAAATCTCTTTAAGATTGCCAAATTACGCTTCATTGTAATTTGCTACAAAAGTCTGCCTGAGAATGCAAAGTGTTGTTCTGTTTTGTTCAACTAATTCTGTCTAAGACTGGCAGTGTCAAATAAAAAAGAAGTCCATTTAAGATGACCCGGTGAGTTATACTGTACAGTGAAGGGAGATCAGTCTCTTAGGATGCAATTTTGTAGTTATTTCATGGCAATGACTCAAATGACTTCTGGTCAATATCTCCACTGGTCACCGTATATTTTATTCTGACCTCTGACCTCTGAATGTTCATCCAGTCCATACCATGTCAGTGCAATATACTTTTTCAACGTTCCCATATAACAGAGATTTTCTTATAGATATACACACTGTGCCTAATTCCTTTTCCGGTTATTATGAGATATGGGGCGATCAGGGCCCCGACAGGTACTTTTGCCTTGGGCCACCCACATATGGACGGCCTGTCTCATAAGCCATGCTTCACTTTACCCTTTCTAATCTCATCGACCAGTAAATACTGACACAGTATTGACACAGTATTGACGCAGTACTGACACAGTATTGACACAGTATTGACACAGTATTGACGTAGTACTGACACAGTATTGACACAGTAATGATACAGTATTGATGTGTCCTTATAAGTAACAAGGTTGCCAGGGCAACAGAGATGCCACTGAGGGATTGGGTATCTTGCTCCGCAGATATTCGAACCGACCCCCGGGTATCGCGATGACTGGACGGACACACAGCTACACCTGTGAGTCTCACTGTTTCACGCGAGAGTTGCTCACACATAGTTCACTGATATGACATCTAGACCAGTAAATGACATCTAGATCAATGAATGACATCTAGATCAATGAATGACATCTAGACCAGTGAATGACATCTAGATCAATGAATGACATCTAGATCAATGAATGACTGACCGCATGACATATAGATCACTGAAATAGCATACAGGTTACTACCGATATGACGAAAACATGTCGCTGACATGACACATAGGCCAATGTTATGACATACAGATAGGCCAGTGCCATGACGTATATGTCCATGACATGACATGTTGGTCAGCCATCTGACTGATATGACATTCAGTCGACGCCGTCAAATACGCTTCGCGGGGCAAGGTTCAGACGTTCCACTGTCTACCTTGTTACTTGTTAAAACTGAACTCAACAGGTACTCACGACGTACTCCTCGGTGCACTGTTTCATGACAGTCGTGTCAAAGTAGACATACTCACGACATACTCCTCGGTGCACTGTTTCATGACAGTCGTGTGAAAGTAGACATACTCACGAGTACTCACGACGTATTCCTCGGTGCACTGTTTCATGACAGTCGTGTGAATGTAGACATACTCACGACGTACTCCTCGGTGCACTGTTTCATGACAGTCGTGTGAATGTAGACATACTCACGACGTACTCCTCGGTGCACTGTTTCATGACAGTCGTGTGAATGTAGACATACTCACGACGTACTCCTCGGTGCACTGTTTCATGACAGTCGTGTGAATGTAGACATACTCAAGACGTACTCCTCGGTGCACTGTTTCATGACAGTCGTGTGAATGTAGACATACTCACGACGTACTCCTCTGTGCACTGTTTCATGACAGTCGTGTGAATGTAGACATACTCAAGACGTACTCCTCGATGCACTGTTTCATGACAGTCGTGTGAATGTAAGCATACTCACGACGTACTCCTCGGTGCACTGTTTCATAACAGTCGTGTGAATGTAGACATACTCACGACGTACTCCTCGGTGCACTGTTTCATGACAGTCGTGTGAATGTAAGCATACTCACGACGTACTCCTCGGTGCACTGTTTCATAACAGTCGTGTGAATGTAGACATACTCACGACGTACTCCTCTGTGCACTGTTTCATGACAGTCGTGTGAATGTAGACATACTCAAGACGTACTCCTCGGTGCACTGTTTCATGACAGTCGTGTGAATGTAAGCATACTCACGACGTACTCCTCGGTGCACTGTTTCATAACAGTCGTGTGAATGTAGACATACTCACGACGTACTCCTCTGTGCACTGTTTTATGACAGTCGTGTGAATGTAGACATACTCACGACGTACTCCTCTGTGCACTGTTTCATGACAGTCGTGTGAATGTAGACATACTCACGACGTACTCCTCGGTGCACTGTTTCATGACAGTCGTGTGAATGTAGACATACTCACGACGTACTCCTCGGTGCACTGTTTCATGACAGTCGTGTGAATGTAGACATACTCAAGACGTACTCCTCGGTGCACTGTTTCATGACAGTCGTGTGAATGTAAGCATACTCACGACGTACTCCTCGGTGCACTGTTTCATGACAGTCGTGTGAATGTAGACATACTCACGACGTACTCCTCTGTGCACTGTTTCATGACAGTCATGTGAATGTAGACATACTCACGACGTACTCCTCTGTGCACTGTTTCATGACAGTCGTGTGAATGTAGACATACTCACGACGTACTCCTCTGTGCACTGTTTCATGACAGTCGTGTGAATGTAGGCATACTCACGACGTACTCCTCTGTGCACTGTTTCATGACAGTCGTGTGAATGTAGACATACTCACGACGTACTCCTCTGTGCACTGTTTCATGACAGTCGTGTGAATGTAGACATACTCAAGACGTACTCCTCGGTGCACTGTTTCATGACAGTCGTGTGAATGTAAGCATACTCACGACGTACTCCTCGGTGCACTGTTTCATGACAGTCGTGTGAATGTAGACATACTCACGACGTACTCCTCTGTGCACTGTTTTATGACAGTCGTGTGAATGTAGACATACTCACGACGTACTCCTCTGTGCACTGTTTCATGACAGTCGTGTGAATGTAGACATACTCACGACGTACTCCTCTGTGCACTGTTTCATGACAGTCGTGTGAATGTAGGCCAGTGAGGAGAGTTCTAGCCCCCCCCCCCATTCCCTATCCACTGCTGTGTCCCCCACTGTCTACCTCTGTGTCCCCACTGTCTACCTCTGTGTGTCCCGCACTGTCCTACCTCTGTGTCCCCCACTGTCTACCTCTGTGTCCCCCACTGTCTACCTCTGTGTCCCGCACTGTCTACCTCTGTGTCCCCCACTGTCTACCTCTGTGTCCCCCACTGTCTACCTCTGTGTACCCCACTGTCTACCTCTGTGTCCCCCACTGTCTACCTCTGTGTACCCCACTGTCCTACCTCTGTGTACCCCACTGTCCACTTTCACTTGTGTAGGTATGTGAGGGGGTGGGGAGGGAGAAGCAGGCCAGATCTGTATTTGCGTGTGTGTGTGTGTGCGCACGCTTGCCTGTTTGCGCTGATCGCTAGAAGCGGTTTTACTACTATCGCGCTTAGACATTAATGACATATTTATATTATTCATGAACTTCCTTTTACTCAGTGTTTAGCCTGAACACTTTTAGTTTTCAAATAAAAAAAATAGACACAGGGTGGTGGGTGTCACATCGTCCTCCCCCCTATCCCTTTTGCCCCCACCCCCCAAATTATTCCCTCCCCCCCCTTCTCCCTTCCAACCCTGCCACTATAAGATGCTCCCCTGTTCCCGTTTGCTGAGAGAAACTAGTTAATCGGCGTCTGCTGAATTTTAACTACACCGCCTGGGTAATCAGATCTCAGGTCTGCTGAATAAATTGTGTGGGTCCTCACAAGATTCAGTCACTTTTCTAGCCCCACCTCATTCGGTGCTGGAGTTTTACTTTAGAGAACATTCCAAAAAAATATTTTCAAGTTCATATTTTTTCATTATTTCCTGTGGACTTCTGTACATCAAACTGTGTCATTTCAAACAAAAATAAATTTTAATCTCACTTTTGGTTTCATTTTGTTTTATACTATTTTTTTTTAATATTCAGATTTGGGTTGTGACAACTTGGAGAAAAGAGGATAAAAACTACAAGTAGTTTAAGTTGTTAGTTTGAGGTAAGAGAGACGAGTTCAGAGGCACTTCATAGAAAGTGATGCTAGAAGAACAGGGACGCATATCTCTACAAAGTGGAAGGAACCCTGAGGAAGGCCGAAATTGAAGAAGCGGAAGTTCCCGAAGTGTATTTATATCTTGGAAGCATTTTCCCGGTCTGAATAAAGACGTCATGACTCTTTGATAGATTCCAACAGTTTCTTCAAGTTGACAGACATACACATTGGATACAATTATACAGCACTAATGATTTTGTTGGTATAGATTTAAATTAGGAGAAAAAAAATGGCTATATTTTGTCACTGGCCAATATAAAATGTGGATATTATCAGCAGAGGATGCATCTGAATGTATTACGTGTACACAATATGTACATAGGGCGTGTGTGTGTGTGTGGTGCTTTCAAAGTGCTACACGAAGTAACGAGTGTCTGACGTTCATCAAATGGACTGTACACAATGACGTGAAACTTCAAACTCTGTGATGGGGGGGGGGGTAATTGGAAGGAACTCTGTTGTCAGGTAAGCTCCTTGTTCTTGACCTTGACATATTTACCTGGTCCAACCCCCCACACCCCCGTATGTTGTTGTCTTTAGAGAAAAAAAAAAGGGAACATAGTGAAGAGTCCTAAATCCAAATATACATTTTGTCAGATTTGTTATTGCATTACTATTGATTGACTAAAGATGAACACATTTATGAATTTCTGAATCGAAACCTTTTTTTTTTTAAAGTAAGCATAATGACTTTAGTACTACTGTATGTAGCATAATGACTTAAGTACTACTGTATGTAACATAATGACTTTAGTACCGTATGTAACACTAGATTCTGGTCATATTAATGTGTTTTAAAAAGATATTTGCATGCCTCATTTAATGCTGTTCTATTTTAACGCTGCTCTGCCATAACATTTTTAATTAACACACACACACACACGCACACACACACATATATATCAACAAAGGTTAATTTTTCTGTAAAAAGTAAAACTGACAATAATATTATTAACAACTTTTTTTTTGGCGCTCCTTCCGTGTTCTACGCCTTGTGGGGCCAAACAACCCGCACAATTTGCGCATGACTCACCACCCGCACAACCCGCACAATTAGCACATCCCTCACTACCCGCACAATTTGCGCATGCCTCACTACCTGCACAACCCGCACAATTAGCACATCCCGCACAACCCGCACAATTTGCACATCCCTCACTACCCGCACAACTCCTCCTATACTGTTGTACCTATGATTCAAGACCAACGTGTGCGGCTGTTTATAATTCAGTGGCTGTTTTTATTCTATTGCCTAAGTAAAGTTGTCAATTGAGGTGTACACATCCTTGTCGGCTTCACTGCAAAGCCATTTTTTTGTAATATCTTCTGGTGGCTTCCTCGGGGAATGACCGATTTCTCTCCATTTCGTTCTGGAGATTTGTAGGTCATTATGGTCTTACATGTGTTTATAGATGTTAATAAGTAATGAAAAAAAAGAGTAAAGAGCTTGTTCACGTTTTTTTCCTAAAAAAACATCCAACCTGTACAATTAACCCGCTGGCACATAAAACTCTCTGACGAGCAGATTAAAAAAACAACATTAAACCTGCTCTACTAACAGCAGCACGGAGTCCAACGTACACAGACCATTATACGTGGTCAAATGACCACATTTACATGTAATGTAGTTTTAAAATTTCACTCAGAAATTGGACATCTTCTAGGACAGAATGCCGACCAAAGATAAAAAAATAAAGTGTCGATAGTCATGGCAACTCACAGTCATTACTGGCATATAGTTTTTTAGTATCGACATTAATAAGGCTGGAAGTGGCTATTGTTCGGATGGCCATTTGTGGACACAGGTGGACAAAGCAAGCAGCGGGTGCAGAAGAAAGATGAAAATATGTATGGCCGTGGCTAAAGTTTTCACAGAACTTTATACATTCATGATTTCTTGTTTGAACTCTCCTCTCTCCTTCTATTGTGTATTGTAGCTCATGGTAGAATGTATGAAACATAAGACACATGGTGGTAAGTATAAAATATAATAGGACACATGGAAGTAAATATAAAACATGATAAGACACATGGTAGTAAGTATAAAATATAATAAGACACATGGTAGAAATTATAAAATATAATAAGACACATGGTAGAAATTATAAAATATAATAAGACACATGGTAGAAATTATAAAATATAATAAGACACATGGTAGAAATTATAAAATATAATAAGACACATGGTAGAAATTATAAAATATAATAAGACACATGGTAGGAATTATAAAATATAATAAGACACATGGTAGTAAGTATAAAACATAATAAGGCACATGGTAGAAATTATAAAATATAATAAGACACATGGTAGAAATTATAAAACATAATAAGACATACGGTAGTAAGTATAAAATATAATAAGACAAATGGTAGAATGTATGAAACATAAAAAGACATATGGTAGTAAGTATAAAACATAATAAGACATATGGTAGTATGTATTAAACATAATAAGATACATGGTAGAATGTATGAAACAAGATAGGTTTTACTTACTTACACTTTATAGTTTAGGGTGGGAAATTTTTTTGAGTCGCGGGCCACATTCGTAAATTTTACCGCCTGGATGGGCGGCATGAATGAAGTGATGGCATGAGCCAATGCAATTCAATGTAGACATTCTTACATATAAAAAAAAAGATCACCCTGTGACGAGTTGCGCACCTTGGACAGAAATGTTGTAAAAACACTCAACAAAAAACAACTGCCCCAAAATACTTGCTACGGTTCACAACTGCCCCAAAATACTTGCTACGGTTCCAGTGGTTGTCATAGACTGACCAGGTGATGTTCTTCAATGTGTACTACTGGTCTCAACACCATCATGTTTACTACGGTACCAACTAGGTTGCTGTTGTTGTTGTTGTTGTTACTGTTGTTGCTGTTGTTGTTGTTGTTGCTGCTGTTGTTGCTGTTGTTGTTGTTGTTGCTGCTGTTGTTGTAGCTGTTGTTGTTGTTGTTGTTGTTGCTGTTGTAGCTGTTATTGTTGTAGCTTTCGTTGTTGCTGCTGCTGTTGTTACTGCTTTTGCTGTTGTTGCTGTTGTTATTGCAGTTGCTGTTGTAGCTGTTGTTAATGTTGCTGCTGTTGTTGCCGTTGTTGCTTTAGTTGCTGTTGCTGTTGTCAATTTAATTAGCACATTTTTAATCGCCCCTCCCCGTACTAATCAAATCCCCCCTCAACAATCAGACACCCCAATCCTTCCCTTGTGAGCCTCAGTCTGGAAATCGCTGATCTAAGCTGCCCACCAGCCCACTAGCCCACCAGCCCACTAGCCCACCAGCCCACTCCTTTCATTTCACCAACTGACGATCCTATCCACACTTATCATTTTCTAAATCTATCGCACGTGTAAATGAACTTAAGTACAAAAAAAAAATCAAAACGAATGTCACAGATGGACAGCTGACCACAATACTGTCGAGACTGTGACATTTTGACCCCCATACGATTATAACCTACTGACAACCTGACTGGTAAACAGAGACCCTAAAAGAAAAAAAAATGTCCCGATAAGTCACAGATGGACTTGATTAGCTTTTGTACCTCAGAATCAACCGACATTAGGTCTTAGTCTAATAGACACGATGAACTCGCCTCGAGGATAAATGGAAAAGCAGAGGAGGGGGGGGGGTAAAAGGAATCGCCGAGATAATGACGTTGTATACGTGTGCCCTGACTGCGCATGTGCTAGGTAAATTGTGCGTCTTTTATTTCTGTGCTCAAGATGTGTATATTAACAGGCTTTACACATACATATCTTTTTTTTTTACCGACCATTCTGTCCGACTACCCCAATGTCCCCCAGCCCCAGCTGCTTTAGTTGTGTAGCGTATGGTGGGTTCTCTAATATGCTCACTGATATTAATACTGGAAGACTCCCTTGAAAAAAGCGTACGGATATTTAAAAAAAAAGAAAGAAAATAGCACCATATTTCTTCGTTCTATATAGACAATGTTGCCTCGAGACTTTGTGTCTATTCATACGGAGGCTTGCGTCTATTCATACGGAGGCTTGTGTCCAAGCCCATGAAAATGATGTTAAAGCCGCGGTGCTTACGATGTACCGATAGACTTCATTCTACGTTGGCTTTACGGCCGTGCGGTAATCCGCACAGCATAAATATTTTATTATTTTACATAGAACATTACATGGAAGCTGTATTAACAAAAGAGAACTTCTGTATATTGGGGGAAGTGGTGGATGACGATTGGGGGGGGGGGGATACGCAAGTTTTTTCTGTTTTAATGTCTGTATTTTCAATGTTTCAACATCAACGTCCTATCAGATCTTTTTTGTAGCGTGTCGCCATTTTTTTTTAAATGATAATTTTTTTTAATGTTGTTTGTTAATGGAAACAGAATCATTTTTTTTTTTTTTGGTGTCAGGGTATAGCAGCAGTTAAAATGTTTTTTTTTATATATATTTTTTTCTATTGAAACTCTTCGTTGTTTCTTAGAGAGCCGAATTTATACCTTTTATTTTATTTTTTTGTTGTTTTTCTCGCTTTAGTTTATGGAAATAGAAATATGAACATTGTTTCTGTGAGTGGGTTGAGCTGCATTGAAAATTATTCCTGTTTGTTTGTTTAATTAAGCCTTTTTTGTTTCACTTAGAGTCAGCGATGGGACTTGGCCGGGATATGTCACAAGTTCTACAAAGCGGCTGTTTTAAAATTACAAAAACCTTTCTTTTTAGGCCTGCATACCATATAGGACTCAACATTTAATATAGTTTATCTCTTGTTAGGCCTGCATACCATATATGACTCAACATTTAATATAGATTATCTCTTGTTAGGCCTACATACCATATATGATTCAACATTTAATATAGATTATCTCTTGTTAAGCCTGCATACCATATAGGACTCAACATTTAATATAGATTATCTCTTGTTTATATTTAATATTTTGTATACCTACCACTTAGAGCTGGATGTCAGAGTCATTTCTGAACTCGACTCTCATGCAAAGGAAGGGTACAGGGATCAATCAATCCATGGTAAAGCCAAAAAAAAAAAAAACTCGCCGATGACTTAAAGAGATGATGGGCACAACAAAGTCTATAAGCCCACAGAAAGGACGCATGAAAGCACAACATATATGTCTGTTGATGTGTCCATTCGTTGATGTGTCCAACTGTTGATGTGTCCATCTGCTGATGTGTGTTTATTCGTTCTTCCAAACGACCATATCTGTTAAGGGTAACCAAAAACTATATTGTATCTGTAATAATTATATTTGGCCTCGAAAAATTGATTTATTATAATTAACTGGCCACTATAGGAAGTAGATTTTAGCAGACGATAGAAAACAGAAGACTATCAAACTTCATTAGGGAAGGACGTACTTTTGCAGACAATATATTATTTTTGTGAATCTTTAGACTACTAGTATCATTACATCATTAATCCAGTAGTACGAATGTGAATGATAAAAGTATTTCTACACCTACAAAGTAAGAGGATTATTAATATTTAAATAAACTATTCTCAGTGATTTCTAATTGTATTGTATTTGTAACGTCTCACACATATACCTGTGGACACTCCAATATAAAAAAGAAATAGATCAAACTCCGAAGAGACTTGCAATTTTGCATTTAATATATATATATATATATATATATATATATATATATATATATATATATATAAATAAGGGGTGGTCGAGTGGTGTGGAGCGCTCGACTGTCGACCGAAGAGTCCCGGGTTCGAATCTCAGTGAGAACCTTGGGATTTTTTCAGGTTCTGGTGAAAGTCCCCAATTCCACCCAGCTTTAAATGAGTACCTGACTAAGTTGGGAGAGTAAAGGCGGCTGGGCGTTGTGCTAACCACACAATTCCTTCATATGCCGAGGTTATAGAAACAGTTGGATTCTACACTTCATCTGCCCCGATGGCCCGTTAGGGTTAAGGGAACGTTACTTTATATATATATATATATATATATATACATATATATATATATATATATATACATATATATATATATATATATATATATAAAATCAGAATGAATGGATAGAGAACTTTCAAAAATTATCGACTAGAGTATTATATTGTTCATAACAGCATGTCGGAGCTGATATTATTATCGGTTATTATCGATACTATTATTCTGTTATGTATTAGCGAATGTATTGGTTGGTGTGAACGTGACCTCTTCATGTTATGATACGTCGATGTAACCCCGAAAAATCACCAGTAAGAAAATACCTGACTCCTCAGGTTCTCATCCTGTCCCTCCCCGCCCTCCTCCCACGCCTCCGCAACTGTTATCAACTATCAAAAGGTAGGACAGGTAACTCTATCCGGTGTCTTGATGTATTTTCATTGCTTTGTTCATTTTTTCTTTCTTGAGCTTCCAATTGTCTGACGGGCGGAGGGGGAACAGAGACTGTACTGGAGGTCTAGACATACACCAACATTTCCACCTGCTGTTCAGGGATTTAAGCTTCACCCACTGATTATTATTTATTTATTTATTTATTTTTAGAAATTTTAATAAAGTCGATTTGTGCGATTGTGTTCATATTAGAATGTGATAAAATAATACAAATCGAACTGTCTATTGAACAGTAAAATGAACAACTCGCTGTCTTTTGGATAGTCGAATTAGGAACTTATTGCATACACGCACGTTTACACGGCTTCAATAATATTGGTCTTAGCATTTTGATTGAATGCGTGAACCGCAGTGTAGGCGTCAGATACTGGGACCTATAACCAGGCACGCCGAGAGGGGAGCAAGGGGTCATTTCCAGGGGGCCCGCATCTGTAAGGGGGGCCCGGCCGCCCCGACCATGTCAATTTTTTCACGACTTAATGTTTATTAAGGGGCCCACAATGATGTCCTGCCCTGGGGCCCGTGTTGGCTCTCGGCGCCACTGCCTATAACCGGGGCTGTTCTCATATGTGGCATCAAAACGCAACTATCACGGGGCCCTGTATGGTTACATTTTGTTGCCACCCCCTAAAGGTGACATCTAAACTATTCAGTGTTTCCTAGAAATGTAGTTATCAATTCTTCAAAATACCATATACATGTCTATTACACCTCAATATACATGTTCTTCAAGTAGCTTGAAATTTGTGTAGTTTATACTTCAAGCCAGTGATGTAGTCTATAATTGTATAGTGGTTATACTTTACTTAGAGTCAAAAGTACAAAGAACTGCAATGTAATCGAATTTCTATTCAAATTTGTAACTTTGGCTCTTTTAATTAGTTGCACGGGAATTCGCAAGCTTAACTAGTAGATCTAAGGACCTACTATACCAGTGTATTGCGTTAACCACATCATTGCTTTAAGGCATATATAATTCAGACTACATTTACTACAAGGTACTACACTTCAAACAACATATAATTCAGACTACATTTACTACAAGGTATTCCACTTCAAAAAACATATAATTCAGACTACATTTACTACAAGGTAATACACTTTAAACAACATATACTTCATACTACATTTACTACAAGGTAATACACTTTAAACAACATATACTTCAGACTACATTTACTACAAGGTACTACACTTCGAACAACATATACTTCAGACTACATTTACTACAAGGTACTACACTTCAAACAACATATACTTCAGACTACATTTACTACAAGGTACTACACTTCAAACAACATATACTTCAGACTACATTTACTACAAGGTAATACACTTCAAACAACATATACTTCAGACTACATTTTCTATAAGGTAATTAACTTCAAACAACATATACTTCATACTACATTTACTATAAGGTAATTAACTTCAAACAACATATACTTCAGGCCATCGATATTTCAGGTTGACTTACTTAAGGTAACGTATAATTTAGTAAAACTTAAAGTAACGATTGCTTAAGTTACTAATAATTCAAAGTTCTTCCAAACCAAGTAAACTCCCAGTTCACATGACGTGTACTTCAAGTAGGGCTGGGGTCAGACGGGGGGGGGAGACCATCATACCTGACCAGGGCCCATTTTTTTTTATTCTTGAGTCACTTTTTAAAATAAACATATACAATTTTTTGACGTTGCCCACTCAACCTTTTTGCACCGGGGTTAGGATTCGTTCTCGCCATATCTAACTGCAGGTCACATATTGGTGACACACATTACAGTTCTCTTTACGCCCTAACTGCAGGTCACATATTGGTGACACACATTACAGTTCTCTTTACGCCCTAACTGCAGGTCACAATATGGTGACACACATTACTGTTCTCTTTACACCAACGTAACCTAACGCAGACATCTTGTCAAACACAAAATTTTGTCATCCATGTTTATGTTAGTCTTAAATTTAGTCAAAAAATTTCTCAACCACAAGTACGTGTGCCCCAAAAGGGGTAAGGGAAAGGTTTTGTCAGCGACACATAATTTTTATTTAAAACAGTTAAGCGATTCAAGAAAGTCGACAGTTTCCTGCGTGACTCATCACCAAAACCACGTGTCAAAGTATCGCATTAGAAAATTAAACACATTCCTTTATGAAAATATGTACATATGCAATCTTTGGGGTACAGTCGAGAAAAATGATTAAGAACCACTGATTTAGTTGGCAAAATACCGTTACTTCTATGGACATATCAACTGTAGCCGACTTTGACATTTCTATGGACATATCAAATGCAGCCGACTTTGTTACTTCTATGGACATATCAAATGCAGCCGACTTTGTTACTTCTATGGACATATCAACTGTAGCCGACTTTGTTACTTCTATGGACATATCAACTGTAGCCGACTTTGTTACTTCTATGGACATATCAACTGTAGGCGACTTTGACATTTCTATGGACATATCAACTGTAGCCGACTTTGACATTTCTATGGACATATCAAATGCAGCCGACTTTGTTACTTCTATGGACATATCAAATGCAGCCGACTTTGTTACTTCTATGGACATATCAACTGTAGGCGACTTTGTTACTTCTATGGACATATCAAATGCAGCCGACTTTGTTACTTCTATGGACATATCAACTGTAGCCGACTTTGTTACTTCTATGGACATATCAACTGTAGCCGACTTTGATTTTGAAATTTTATTTACATCTTTTCAAATTTTTTTTTAAAACGTGAATCATACAACGCTCTTGTAAAGATAGACAGTTGTGGCCCACGAATTGAGTTGGATAGTAACTACGTGGTATGTTGTGAGATAACATTTGAAACTGTATGAGCCAGTGAGTCATTGACCTGTGTAATATACGGTGCTATATAAAATATTTCTCATTGATTTCCCCTACCCCCCACCCTCCTTCCCCCCCCCCCCCCCCGCAAACCGTCCACTCATCTGATTCATCACTGCTGCTTTAGTAGTAGATTAAGGCGGTCTTATCCCCCACCACCTACTCCCCACCCTCATACCATTCCCACCCACACAATGCAATAGTGCCATCGAAATGGTAGCGAGCACCAATAAAAGGAAGGAAAAAAAAAGGGGGGGGGGTCTGAGAGTCAAGAAAGATCACTCCAAAAACGTGTTTTGTCTTCCTCCAGAAGTTGTCCATCCTGTGCCAGAGTCAGCGAAGGTCCTGAAGGAAGAATCCTGTGCCAGAGTCAGCGAAGGTCCTGAAGGAAGAATAAAACACGGCGAGATGGCAGGACGCTGAACGAGAGAAGGTAGTAAACGACAGCGGCCACTAATCGAAGAAAAGAGGGTCAAACACACACACACACACACAAAAGGGATACAGAGAAGGAAACAGGGAGGGGGAAAGAAAAAGAAAAAAAGTGGCCATAAAAGATTCCGTCATCATCATCAGCGGGTAAAGGTTCAATTCCGAAGGGATCCCGAGCAGCAGCTTGGACAAGAGCCGGCAAAGAATGGAAAATTAATTTTTGGAGCTGCGGTCTGATTTATGCCTTTCGTAGTCGTTTTCTTTATTGTCGCGTTGCTTCATGTCTTGCGGTACCGGGGTCCAGGGAAACATTGGCCATTGGGATGAAATGGAAGGAGAAGGCGTTCAAAGAAAAGGGGGGGGGGGGGAAAGAAGGGAAATAAAGAAGGGTGAAAAAAAAAAGGTTGTATGCAATGAAATTGAAATGAAGTCGGAATATTGGTATGAAGAATATGAAACCATAAAACAAAATGTAATAACACGCGACGATATCACTTTTGTGATTGTATTATACAGGAAATATGCATTTACCCATTTAGTTATGGTCACAATAGTAAGTATTTACTCTCTACAAGTAGTTCGTTTATTTTACAGTGTACTTAAAACAGTTTATCTTCTTTTTTTTTGTTTGTTTTCAATTGCCTGAAGACAAATTATTTTAAAAGGACTTGAATTTTGTCCTGGTCCAAAGCATTCTTCTTCCAGCCAATCTCTTATATGAACTGCTCCATTTGGTGTTCCCCACACCCGACCAGTGCACACACACTCCACAGTTCGTGATGAGATGAAGGTAAGGGGCTAGGGAGGTGGTGATTAATTTGTCTCTGTGCTACAGGAAGCCACTTCTTTCATTGGGGATTCCCATCTCTAATGAACAAAATTTAGTGGCTTTTAACTGTGATTTATAAAGGTTCACATATTTGTATAAAGGAACTCTTGAATAGCTGTTTCGTCTGGTATAAAATATGACGTGCAAAATGAAGATTTAAGATTTTTGTATTTTTTTATATTTTAAGTTTAGATAGTTTTGGGGCATTTGGGGCTATTTCAAGTGTCCAGTATAGAGTTCCAGTATGAATTGAAGTGTCCAACATAAATTGTCCAGCATGAGGTGTCTAGCATAAAGTGTCCATCATAAAGTGTTCAACATAAAGTGTCCAGCATAAAGTGTCCAGCATAAAGTGTCCAACATAATGTGTCCAACATAAAGTGTCCAAAATAAAGTGTCCAACATAAAGTGTCCAGCATAAAGTGTCCAACATAAAGTGTCCAGCATAAAGTGTCCAACATAAAGTGTCCAGCATAAAGTGTCCAAGATGCTTGTAGTATCCAGCTTGAAGTGCCCAGTACATGTATGCAATTCCCGTGGTCTCCCAAAGTTCTCGCCAACCATTTCATGAAAATATAAATAAATAATAAAACAACTTCTAAAAACATGATTAACTTGCACAAAAATATTCGGTCGGTCTAACATGTTCATTTTAAGAAATTGATTCTGTAAAAAAGTAACCCGAGTGTTGAAAAGATATAAACAAAACAAAACTCGCCTTTGTTTGATTGCACACTGAAAACAGTTTATTAAATATTTTCTTACGCTATTTTCTTCAAAGTTCTGTATTCGACAAGAAAAAAACAATACAAAATGTAAGTTCCCTTCTAGATCAATAAATACACCCCCTCCCACATTCACTGACCCCCACCCCCACCCACCCCTCCACCAAGTGCTTTCTTAATTTCAACATTTGTGCCGGTCTCTCTCTGTTTTAATAGTCTATTTATCGCTTCTATTAACATGAGAGGAAAGGGGCCATAACCAAAGTGTCCACCAGGGTCTGTCCCTATCCGACGTTTTCTGTAGAAATACTAACGAACTTAGGCCCCTTGGGACGTGGAGTCCCCTCCCCCCCCACCCCCTCCCCCCTCACTAGCCGCATTGAGGACCTGGCAGCCACTGGATCAAACGGCGTCTCGCAATACAGCGCGCGTAATAGAATTTATTGCCAAATTGGACCCTCCGATTGGCGAAATTATTAATTAGTGCTGGTTAGACGTGGAGAGGCCAGGATCGTAACTTCATTACAGGCCGACTAGTAACAAGCTTGTGGTGCCAGTAAAGGTTGGCCGTTTTTCTGGGAACACAGCTCGATATTTATCGACTCTGGCCACATTGGCTTCTGTCACTTTGTGTCTTCTTTGTGTTGACAATGAGGTGACATGTCACAAAGTTCATGGTGCTGGTTGTTTTCATTTCCTTGTTGGTAAAAATAAAATAATGCTGAGATGTTTATCTACTAGTAATAGTAATATGATGACCAGTAGAATTATATAATAGAAACATTAGAACATAGTTCAGGGATAGACAGAAACGATCTCTATTGAGTGCTGTGCGTCTCCAAATAAGCCTTCTTTGTATTATTTGATTAATTTAAAAGTATTTTACTGGAAAAAAACAAAAAAAAAATCTGGAATGCGGATTTCATTGGCCATTACCTGGCCACCCCAAAACTAAATAATAATATATGTGAACTGGAACTAATACTTCAAATCTCAGTGTATGTAGTCACCTACCTATGTCATCCATGGCACGCCCCATAGCCACTGGAAGTTGGCTAAAGTGAAAATGATAGAAGGGCTTTTCAAAAACGATCAAGGATCACGTCCTTATTGAGGTGACTGGGTTGTGTTTGGTGCTTGCATTTGGTGCTTGTGTTTGGTGCTTGCATTTGGTGCTTGTGTGTAAGCAGTGAATATTCAGTAGGCATTGTGTGCTAACCTCACCGGTGTGTTCCAGAAACTCCAGTCACCTAGATTTATAACTAATGAAATTCTTTGGCAAAATTTATCGTAAAGATAATAAAAAAAATTATCTAGGTAACAAAAATCTTGAATCAGTTATAATTTTTTGATTAAATCAAATGTTCATTACTGTCTAATTCTCTAATCATAAAGATTTCATTGATAGGTCATACATAGAAACGGACAACAAGTAAATTATTCAATTTGCATTTTCAGCATCTGAGATTGTTTATTAGAAAATAGCGCTAAAGGTGTATCTTAAACGTTGAGTTCAGGGGTTTGAATCTGTTTTCAACATTAAACTCGTAAATTCTAACTGGTCGTACAGTAGGTAAAGTTAGATGAGGAGATGCTCATCATCCACTTCAGCTTCTGCTATAACTTTCTAATGGTAAAATAAATTTTATATAACATTCTAGCTGGACCCTGCAAAAACCTTTGCATAGAGTTATATCCCCTTGGGCTTGATCGGTAGGCTAGGTTATTTTTCGGTTTCGGGCAGATCCGATATTTTCATGATTGTATTTTAAACTGCAGTACTGTTGTATTAATTCTTTACTTTCGATTTAACGCAGAACCCAAATCGCTATTATTTTATTATATTGTTATACATGATGTTTTAAATGTAACGTTACAAAACTTGTTGAAAATTTTGAAAGGTGAAATTTGCTTGAACATTTAGTTATATTCTTTACTGCGTAAAAAAAACAGACAACCTTAGAAATAACTCATCACTTCCATTCTTACCAGAAAGAAATAATTCAATGGATTTGTCTTCTTAAAATATAATTAACTAACAAATGAATGGGGAACTGTTTGTTTGCTTTTCAAGTCAGGTAGATAATTGTGCTAACTATTACTAACTCTCATTTTGTTACGAGTTGATTTCTCAATATCATATGTTCAACACTTTTCACACAGGTTATTTCATACCTTTTTCTATCAACAATTTTCGAATCTAGTAAAGAATTCATGGGAACTTTTCTGTTTTATCTACGGTCACGTCAGTAGGTACTTCCATACAATAAACATTTATATTATTAGATAGGATTTAAAGGGTGATATATATAAGACTTTGTTTATGATCTCTGTCTTGTACAGGCTGACACAAAAATTGTCATTGACTGACAGTAATTGACATTTATGACAGACAAAACGGTTTATTGACAACAAAAAAAAATTATATCTCACATACTGACAAATTGAACACAGCCCTGTCTTATATCTCTTACACTGACAAACAGCCCTGTCTTATATCTCAACCACTGATAAACAGCCCTGTCTTATTAAACAGCTTCTGTGTTGTTGTTATTTTTTTTGTCCCCTACTGGAGTCTGTGAAATAAATTCTCGCTGTCACCAGAATGTCGTCTCTCCGTTATGTCATTCAATAAATGAACGACAAAACAACTTGTCCCGAAAGCAAACGGTTCTTTTCTATTATTTATTAAAACATCGTAAATCTCACGTTAGACCATGAAGAATGGAGGTTTTTTTTCTACTTTTTAAATAAAATGTCCTTCCTTTTATCCCACCCTCTACCCCATACACACACACACACACTCACACATACACAAAGCTCAAATACAAGTCATTCGTCATCTTTATTCAGTATTTTTTTTTCTTTTTTCGCCATGTTACCAATTGCTGAGGCAGTAACCACGTTTTGTATGAAGGGGGGGACTACACCCGGCACTAGCTCCCGCCACACAAACACACACGAACACAAACATGCAGACATAAAGAAATCTATTGTAGCAAGTGGTGAGGGGGGCCCACACAGAAAGATTTCGGGTCCTAATGATAGAGCGAACACGTGTGAAACTATGGGACACGAAAAGAAAAAACAGAGCGAGTGGGGGGGGGGGGGAATACGGTAATATGTATATATATAGGCCTGTATGTTGAAGGAGAAAGCCAAAAGGGGAAGGAATGCAAACATCTCAGAACATTAGTAAGAGAGGTAACTCAGACCCCTGTTGAACTACCTGCAAAGGAGAGGATTGGATTTTCACGGTGTTTGAACGGATTGGGGGAGGGGGGCAATAATAATGGTATTGAAGTGATTCCCCCGACACCGTAAAGGTTTTTTTTTTCTTTTTTTTTTTAAAAAAAGAAGGGTCTGAAGATTTACTGCCCCTGATTCCCTTACTCAAGAATGGCCAAGTAGAAATGTGCGTGCTATCATCTTGAGGCTCCAGCAAGGGGCACAACTTCAGTTGGTGATTTTATTTTTTTTTTGTTGTTGAGGGTCTGATGTATGTTTAAGTTATCAGTTGTGCACACACTTTTTGAATACAGTGTTTGACTAGTATTGATATCCCATTGACCAGTTGTTGAACTGGATTAATCATTTATATATTTCCTGTTGAATTTAATTTCTTTCAGGGTAAGAAATAAGGAAAGTTATAAATACCACGTGATATGTTAACTATTCAAACGCTTTGTATTCCAAAACTAGATTTTACAAACCGTGGAGTCCCCATGCACTGAGCATATCTCTGAACAGTATATCTAATGAGACATTGAAATTTCAAAAATGTAAACTGTAGGTGAAAAACGCGCGGCTGTCGACCTGAATGTTCGATTTAGCGCAGACTTTAGGATTTTTTTTTAGGTTTCTCAGCTCCCGCCCATGTTGAAATGGGTTCATGACAATTTGTTTGGGATGCAACAACGTGGATCTTGGGTTAATGGGGGAATGCAAGAATGGCGCATAAAAACCGTTTCATTGGTGATTTATGGGATATAAGGGACTTTTAAAAATGCACAGTTTCTATAGCAACA